>OX388310.1:30760357-31445319 GCA_947579605.1 Athripsodes cinereus | reverse complement strand
GAGATGTGACGTAATTTGAAATAAAAGTATTTAAAATACAAATACAAAATACAAAATACGTATTTGTATTTTGTATTTCAAATACCTTTTTGTAAAAAGTATTTTGTATTTATTTGAAATACTTTTTTGAGTATTTTGTATTTTACACAAAATACTATTACAAAATACCTTTTTATTGTTTGAAACAAAATTCTGTCATTAATTGATATGCGCGTACCGCAAGCTTATTTTGCCAATTTGTTGAATTACAAATACAACGTTTCCATTAGAGTAGGTACTCCATGTTTGAGATATACACACATAATAATGATGATTGAACAAATTATACATGACGCCGTTTAATGTTTCATGGCCATCTCAAGGGCGCTGTGATTTCTCCTGAATGGTAGCATTTTCATTTTGTCTAGAGGCAATCTGTTCCAGGCAGATGACGCTGCGACTCTGTTTCTTCTTTCTGCAAATTTAGAGGTATTTGCCCTTTTGAGTTCAACGAGTTTAAGAAGCTGATCACAGCCTTCGCCACACATTTTCGTCAGCGGAACAGCTCAGTGGGTGGTGTGCTGCCTTGTGGACAGTGAGACACAGTTTAAACACCACTATCTCTAGGACTCACAGTTAGTGTAGACTTCTTAGTAGTGAAGTTATGTGGCAGCTCTTATTCTCTCTGTAAATGATCCGGAGGCAACATTAAAAACCACCTGAAGACGATAAGGAAGAGTTTGGAGCAGTCCTGTATATAATATGATGTTACAGTAGTCCATACGATTTCAGATTTGGATTATCCATTCTGATTTATTTTGCAGCCCAAGTCAGGAATTCTCTTACCTGCTTGATGATACTCAATCCATTTATGACAATTTTCGGCTTATCTCTTCTAACAACGGTACATTTTGTCATGACTTAATTAAATTTTTTTTCTATTCTATCCTAAGGCTCATCCTCATTGTCTGCAAGCAATGATATATCGAATCATGTCAACCCTTTCCTCCATTTATGTATACTCTTGTCCAGTTTTTTATTCATCAATGGTATTCATCAATTGTCTGCAAGCAATGCTATATCTAATTTATTTATTTATTTATTCATTCTTTACTCTACATTGATAAAAAAACAATTACATAAAAGGTATACATTCAAATTAATACAATCAATATACAGAGGGCGAGTTTATCGCAAAGGCGCGATCTCTTCCAACTAACCCAAAAGTATTAACTTAAAAAGAAAAAAAAAACATATGATAAAAATAAAATCAATGATCTAAAGGATTTTGGAAATAAAAGAGAAAAAAAAATACATTCACAAAGTGAACATATATACAAAACATACATACATACACACATATATGTAAAAAGGGAGAGACTGCAAAAAAAAAAGATACAAACATACATACATACATAAAGGGAAAGGAAAAGGGGGGAAAAAAGGAGGGGGGGGGTTAGGAGTGATGGGTTTCAGGTTTCAGAGGCTGTGTTTGTATTTGTGGAAATCATTTTCTCCTTAACGGCTCGCTTGAAAGACGTCAGACTTTGAGTCAGCCAAAATTTTGAAGGGAGATTATTCCAGCAACGAGCACCCTGAACTGCAAAAGATTTTGAGATGAAAGTTGTACCATGAGCCGGGATTGACAGGATGCGCTGGTTATTCGACCTCAGAGGTAAACCGTGACTCGCCAAGTATTCAAAAGCCTCCTTAATATAGTACGGGGTTGATCCTGCGTACAGAGCATTGTGGACAAATGTGAGTAGATGGAGCTCACGTCTTTGTCGTACAGTAAGCCATTTCAGGGTATTACGATATTCAGAAATGTGGTCAGTTTTTTTTAGATTAAAAATAAACCTTATGCCAACATTCTGAAGTCGATCAAGTTTGTCAATTAGATCCTGATTCATGTCCACATACACGATATCAGCATAGTCGATAATGGGCAACAGCAAGGATTGGACCAATATTTTTTTTACTTTAGTGGGCAAGAATTTTTGCAGCATCTTTAGAGTGTGGAACTTGTAAAAAAACTTTTTCTTTAGAGTGTTAAATTGATGCTGCCAAGAGAGTCTCTGGTCCATGATTATGCCCAAATTCTTTACTGTCGCCGAAGAGGGTATTGCTACTGAATTCATAGTAGTGGGAGGTAAATTCATATTTTTCAACCTGGATATAGAGTGAAGGCTACCAATGAATATTGTCTGGGTTTTTGAGGCATTGAGGAGTAATCCATGAGCACTAGCCCAGTTTGAGATCTGTTGCAAACACTCATTGGTAGAATAAATGGCAGAGGAGATATTGTGAAGTTTAGCATGTGTATAGATTTGCAAATCGTCCGCATATAGATGGTAGCGACAAGGCAACTGTTTCTAATCATGTCAACCCTTTCTCCACTTATGTATACTTTTGTCCAGTTTTTAATTTCTTTTTCATTCATCAATGGTTTAAATATTAAATACTTCTGTCTTACACCTTGTTCGACTATTTGTAAAAAGTATTTTAAAAAGGTATTTTAAAAAAGTATTTTGAAAATACGTATTTTGTATTTTGTATTTAAATACCATTTTGAAAAGGTATTTAGTATTTTGTATTTGAAATACAAAAATTGAAAAGTATTTGTATTTTGTATTTAAATACTTTTTTGGAAGTATTTTGCACATCTCTGTATATATATATATTAGGTTAATCACCCACAGATCAAAGTAATTAGATTTTCTATGTACTAATTTAAATATTTTTTGACGATCTAAAGTCTCAAAAAATCGTTTGAAATATGGTGCGAAAAGCCGTTCACAAAGTTTTCGACAACCTGGAGTCGATCTTTTACAGTACACCATTTTTAAAACAACGACGTCAGAGAGTTCAGATTGTCATCGAAAGACATGACTTAGTTGGTGAGAAGTCACTCTGAATAAAAGATGCTGATGATTTCTGCGCTGTGTTCCCGGGAGAAGAGTTAATGGGCGATCGTGTTGGACTGGAGAAATCACATAAAAAAATCTTCACGATAATATTGATGTCCCTGGTGGACTTTACAGAATGGTAAAATAAGGATTAATAGGAATTCTTCCAACTTTCTGATATATTCGTGAAAGAGATTATTCCAATGAATCTAAAAAATCATTCCCTTCCCCTCAATCCTAAAAATGCTCATATGCAATTGAATTTATCTCATAGCTTTTCTTCTTTATTTTCATATTCTTATATATATGCCTTTTTCAATATACATTTATCTAATTATCTTTCATCATAATAATTTTAATAACTGTTTTATATAATTTGTTTTTTAACTAACATTTTGTATTATATAACTTAAGTTGTAATTGGCTTTAATTTTGCACAATTATTGTTTTGTTTATTACGTTATATAAGCTGTAATGTAACTTTAAGTTTGAAATAAATAAATAAAAAAAATATATAAAAAAAGTTTTTCTTTTTAATATAGGTATATAATAGGCTCGATCATTGATCAAAATAAAAAAAGAACGGTATGGATTTCTCTCTAATTATGTTAATAAGTTATGTTAATTATGCCAATGAGTCATAGGTACATATACGTATAGTCATCCAATTATACTTAATTATAAGTTGTTATATTGTAAATGGATCAATATTTATAGACATGTTATTGCATAAAATCAGGTATCTAGCAGTCATAATATATTATTTATATATAATTTTGACATTTTGGACAGTTTTTTTATTGTGTTGTCCACTCCGACGTCTCAAAAGTCAGTTTTTTAGCCAGAAAAACAAAATTATTTAAGGCCATGCTGATGAAAGAAATAGACCTGGTGAATTTTCTAAAGTTTGAATTTAAGCTTATAGTAAAAGCATCGCTCCGAGAAAATAAGATATAATCATATGCAAATGTTTGATCACTTGGAAATTGGCCTTAGTGACTCAATGGATATTTTTTGATGAGAATAAGTCTAGATAAATCTTCAGGTAATGACGTCAAAAACGTAACGATGATAGTCCACTCCGACGTCTCAAAAGTCAGTTTTTTAGCCAGAAAAACAAAATTATTTAAGGCCATGCTGATGAAAGAAATAGACCTGGTGAATTTTCTAAAGTTTGAATTTAAGCTTATAGTAAAAGCATCGCTCCGAGAAAATAAGATATAATCATATGCAAATGTTTGATCACTTGGAAATTGGCCTTAGTGACTCAATGGATATTTTTTGATGAGAATAAGTCTAGATAAATCTTCAGGTAATGACGTCAAAAACGTAACGATGATAATCTAACAAAAGTCTATATGACTGGTGACGGGAAGTATTTAATAAGTAGGTATGTAAGTAAACGTAATATAATTCTGTGTTCACTTACGATTTCACGGCCTTTACGTATTCGGATTCAGAGTCACTTTGTGCGTTGATTGACACTCCCATTGCAGTTTCTGAAAATCAGTAAAAAAAACACTTAGTTCGTAATATGAAGGACATTATGTAGGACAGATTACATCAAGTAATAAATATTATGCGGAGTTCAAAATAAAAAAAAGTATGTGTACATAATCTTTCATAGTTTTTAAAGATGAAACAGATATCAAATTAAGATGAAATTAAGTAGGTACATTCAGGTTAGTTTACATTTTTATCATCTCTGATGGCATTCAAGCGACAAGAAGGGGATAACAAAATTCTACAAAGTGGACGAATGAGGTTGAGTTTGCCACTCGTAGCCTTCATTGTCAGTTGAGGATTGAACCTTCAGGATTGAGGATGATGATTGAAAAAAAATTATTGAAATATGTAGGTAGGTAATATAGATAAACATACCGCATATAACATCCAAAGCGTAGAGCGCAAACAGAGGATACACATTGAAGGAAGTATTCGTAGCATTTTTCTTGAATTTCTTGTGAAGATATACACTTTGGTCGTTGAATACCTGGATGAAACTCTCTAATATCTTGAAATGAAATGCTGGAGTTATTATTTTTCTATGTTTTCTCCACTTTTCTCCTAAAAAGTTATAATAATAAATTATGTTCATATTAAGTTTGAGAGGAAGAAATCAATAACATAATTCTTCATTATTTTGTTTTATCTAAACAAAAAAAACTGTTTTAAGTTTTACTGTTTTTATTAATAATAATAGTAACCTGGTTTCGACTTACAAAGTCATTGTCAAACTAAACCTTTTAAATGCCGTGTGGTTACTTAAATACCATGTCTTAGTAGGTATAACGATATGTTCTTGAAGCTAAGATTTTAAACAATGCAATTTTTCATAGGGAAAGATTTTTTTTTATATTAAAGAAATTTATTAAAAAGTCAATATATACGTTGTGAATAAGTGAAAACATACATATTAATTTCACCAATTGGTTGTGTTATAGGTACATGATTTATGTTATATTGATTCTTTTTATTAATGTGACTTTTATTGGCAAAGATTAAGGTAAACAGTTGGTCAGTTATATAAATTTAACAACACGGCATGCAGTAAATTTAGTTTGACAATGACTTTACAAGTCGAAACCAGGTTTTTATTATTAATAAATAAAGTGAAACTTAAAACAATTTGTAGAGTTTTACAAATAAAAGGTCAACTCAATCCATAGAATTCTTCATTCTATTTTAACTGAGTCAAAAAACTTGTTATGACCCTGTTTCAAAATATGAACGAATTTGGAATAGGTATTGAAAAAAAACAATCGTAACAAATAATAACAATTTCAATGGATTTATCAAAATAAAAATCCACACACCTTTGCTTGTCAATAGACCTGTGCCGAGCCAGGAATGAAGAAAATCATATTCGTCTGCCTTCTCAATGAAATCTTGATTATTAAGAAGAGACTGAAAAAAGTTATTAATGCAAATTGATAGAAATGTTAACATAAATACATTCGACGTGTTTTGTCGAACTTGGGCATTTTTACATGGAATACACCAGTTTTTTTTTATCGTCCTAATGTTTTCCTTGAAATTTGCAATAGAAATTAATATAATCCTGTTGCATTATATTATAATGTACAGGAAATATAATATTTTGTGAGCATGAATTTTATGTAATTTTAGGTTGCGAAAAATACGGAAACGAGCCTACAAAGTAACATACACTGAGAAAAATACTAACGAAATTTCACAACGAATCATTGGTATGTACTATCAGATTAGGACCAGAGATAGTACAAACGATTCATTAGTACGAATCTATAATTTTAACTTTTCGCAAACAAATTGTTGGTAAATTTACCAGCGACTTGTTTGCGATAGGTTAATATTATAGATTCGTACTCATGAATCGTTTGTACTATCTCTGGTCCTAATCTGATAGTACGTACCCAAAGATATGCCTATGTGTCTATGTACGTACCAATGATTCGTAGTGAGTATTTTTTTTTTATTATTATTTCTCAGTCTACTTGGCGACTTAATATGAGCGATAATATTTTACTAAAGTGAGCGACCGCTACAATGCAGTTTGCGTGACCTTATAGTGCCTTATACATATTATTTAAGTGACAAAATTGTAGCGAACAAATAAATCGATTATTGACTTATAATATGTAGAATATTTAGTTTTGAAAAGAGCTGTATTTTATTTAAAGTGACGTGTCTGCAAAACCAAAAAAATATTGTGAAAACGAAGATGGTCGGCAGCCGCATAACATTTTCGATCAGGAGATTACGGGTTCGTATCCCGCTGCTGACTAACTCCACCTTCTATATCTACTTCAATGTGAGATGGATTAAGGTTTTAAATAAAATCAATGCACCTTTAAAAAGTACTAAAAACAACAATGAATGCGACATACCTATAATAAAAAATAATTGAGCTTATGAATAAAAAAATATTCTACGCATTTCTCATGGTAGTTTTTGTTTTTCATTCGATATAGATATAAAGTCGCTCAGTCAGTATTTTGGAACTCTATGAGTTGAAAGGCTCCACTGTTGTTAAATATATTTTTCCTTAGAAAAAGTAGCATTTACGAAATTGTTGCTATATGTAGAATTGTTTTTTGGTCACCACGTTCATTATTTTTGGGCACTTTCCCATATTTTTTTTCTTTTTTGTTGTTTTTGTGGTAAAGCTAGCTCGCAAAATGAAATAAAACCGCCAAAATAAAATCTACTTCCAATACAAATTTCCTAAAGTTTATATTCGAATTAGATTCTATTTTATTTTCGCAAATAACAAAAAAGGAAAAAAATACCTCGCCAAAAAATCCACATAATTTCGTCACATATTTCCACCAAATAAAATTATATTTGACAGTGGGGCCTATCAACTAAGATAGTTCCAATGTATTTAGTCGTTTTTTCACTTTTTTGTAGTTCGTTTATAATTTTTGTCACTTAGTTTTTTTGGTCGCATAAATAGTTTAAAAGTCAGTTCAACGTTCATCGATCATTTCTTTCATCAGTTGTCCATTTAAATAATATTGCCCTATTAAAATGTGATTTTTCATACCTAGGAAAATATATATAATATATGAATCGGTCATTTGAGAAACAATATAAGTCATTCAATACAAACTTTTCAGAAATCACAAAAAACTGTTTGTTGTAAAATTTTGAATGAAATTTTGATATCTTTCTTATATCAAAATGTTACTTACAGTGTATTCTTTTAATATGAATCTTTATTTTATGTCAAATTATTTTATTTGTTTATTATTTTTTTAATTTAAAACCTTTGACTTATGTTGTTGCTCAAATGAACACCAATTCAGGGAATAAAAATCAACATTTTCATCCCAGATTACTTATTAGACAACCAAAAATCACTATTGTTCATCATTTTCACCCACGATAGTGGTTGGCGTTAAGTGTCAGCTGTGAATCGACACGAAAAAATTAAGTGTAGTTACAACACAAGTCAGTGACTTGTGTTGTTTTTCTAATTACTGGCCAAGTTAATCAGCTCAATTTGTATCAAATAGGTAAAAATTACGTGGTTTCTAAATGAAATAATGTGCGTTTCAAGAAAAAGGACCCAAATCAAAAAAAAAATCATTTACGCTAAAAACCTGACTTATGTTGTTTCTCAACTAACTGATTCATATTTCCTAGGTACCTAGGAAATATATTATTAACTTACTTCGGCATCTTTTGCGCTTGCTATGAAAATGATGAGCTTCGTTCCAACAAATACTCTCGCTCTCGGACCAAAATCATTATAAAGAATATCCAGTGCTTTAAAAACGTCTGAAAATAAAAATATAATTTGATTATTTTATTGAACACAACAAACAGATATAACAATGTATTGACTATTTTATTAAAATTTAAATCTAAACATCCTCCTTAGAGACAAGTCTCGTGTTAAGGAGACAAAATATGTCTAGCTATTAATTTATACGACCTCAGAACAGGCTTAATTATAGCGAGGCAGTAAATTCTATTTGCTGCTATTATTAGTATTCAAGAAATAAAATGTAATTGTTTAGTTTTATAAGTATTTTTTTATTGTAACATGTGTATTTATATTTAAGATAAAATGAAGTTTGATAGTATATTTTAACAGTACTAAGTTAGACTTAATATTTCTAGGAAAAAAATAATATCTCGTTTACCAAATGGTCTGATTTGGAAGCTGTTAGGTCAGGATCCAAAGACCGCCTAACCACACTAATTGGTGCACTGTAAGTTCATAATTGAATACTGAGAATACATGGAGTGTTGATATCCTAGCTTGAAACAGAAGGGAGTGGTAACCTGAAATATGGTCGGTGGGGTATTTTTGGACCCCGCGAAACCATTTGAGGGTTAAAGTTTTGTCCGTGAGACGTTGTTTTATATTTATGAAGATGAGAGTCGCAAATATGGCACAAAAACATGGTCATACATTTTCTGAGATGATTATGTAAATACTTTTTGCAATTATGAAACTTTTCAATATTTTTTTCTATAATAATCATGTTAATAAATTCCAATATCGACACAAATTTAACTTATTTTTAAATATACCTAATGTTTTTTAATCAGCTAGTTAGATTTGAATAAGCAAAGAGGCTGACAAATTTATTACAATGAATTCATTATTAATTATAAAAAGGAATATATATATATATAGATATATACCCTCACGTCATGTTCCAAGTGGGGAAGGCAGAGAGAACGGAACGCCAAATAGATCTTCCTTTACACACTTCCGTCGCTTCCTCCACATTCATATAGTTTCTCATATACGCACGTCGGTTCCTTTTACTCAACACGCGGCTGTCCTTGAGAATTTGATCCACGTGATCAAACCACGTGGTTCTCGGACGCCCGCGCTTCCTCACACCCTTTATTTCAGACAAGTATACTTCTCTTTGTCATTCTTACCTCATTCATTCGTTCAACATGTCCAAATAACCTTAACTTATTTACGCGCATTCTGTCCACAACACTCCTCTTATATCCACTCATTCTTCTAATATCTTCATTCTTCACTCTATCACGCGACGTTTTACCAACCATTCTTCTCAAAGATCGCATCTCCACTGCATTTATTCCACTTTCGTATTTCTTCAACCACGTCCATGTCTCGCTTGCATACGTAAGTGATGGTACCAGAATGGTATTGTGCACCAGCATTTTAGCTTCGTGAGGGTATAGTATAGTATAGTATAGTATTTTAGCCATGTTCGATACATTGCCATTGCTGACAATGGGTAGAAGTGCACCTCTTCTTGCATCTGCTCATTATTCACTCTATCATAATTATAACGTTTTACCTACGAATCTAACTACGTAACAAACGTAATTACGACAATCTTTTCACATTTTTTTTATTATTTCACATTATTATATATCACATTATATCAGTCTGATAAAAAGTTTGACTCTTATTTAATAGGTACAATAATTATAATGTGTTTTCATATTGTGTCCAGTACTACAAAAACTTTACCTTGTAATTTACTAAATTATTACTGTGAATAAATTATTGTATTGCAACACAAGTGCTATCTATAGGTGTACATTGTTCAACATTATGTTTGTGTGCAAAGTCGATGACAGTGCCTACGATTGGCGGATTTATTGCTAATAATGCACAGTAAAATAAATACCTGATAATATAAAAAACATATTTGATATTAATAAAACACTGTTTTACTTTTCACTATTAATTTATTATTACTCAAGCGCTTTCGTCAAGTTAGCTTGACATTTTCAAGAGAACTAATTACAAGAAATTTTTTTCTCAAAGTCACATGCAACAACAACATTTTTTATATGTAGGTACCTAAAAACAGAAAAGAAGGGGTAAGGAAGTAAGAGTAGTTAAGACAATGGTGGATGAACAATTGGTTTCAACAATGGTGATGAATGGGGTATTTGAATATTTACTATATTTTTAATATTTCTATGTATTTCCAATGTTTCCAAAGCAATTAATTTTCTATACCGGTTTTCTGAATGTAGGACCCTTACACTATTCACATCAAAATTGTGATTATGACTAATGCAATGATCCGCCATCTCCGCGAAGAAAAAGGAATCTTTAAATAATAAAATTAATAACCTTATACTAAAACAGAAGCCTTCTACACTCAAATCAAATAAAAACGTCTCTAATAATGTTGTTAATGATGTTGTGTTCTACAAGAAGTTTGTCAATTTGACAAAAGTTCATTTTGATAAGCGTGAAATTGAATTGCTTGAAAAAGGACCTAAATTTAATATTTTAAAACAAAACGATAAAAAAAGTGTGGATTCTCTCAAAGCAGATTTAGAAATCGCAATTAATAGTTCTGAATGTAAAAACAATAACTACCTTCTCAAACATAAGTGTTCTAATGTGTTGAATAAGCAAATTGGAATGAGTCATCATAAAACAAATGATTTGAAGACAGTTTCATTAATAAATAAAAAAATCAGTGACAACAATATTATTTTGACTAAGGCAGACAAAGGCGAATCATTGGTTACTTTAAAAAAAGAAGATTATTTTGAAAAGTTAAACAATGTTATAATAAAAGATAAAACTTTGGAATTACCCAAAGATCCAACTACGAAATATCAAAAGAAGATATTGCAATACCTCAACACAAATCAATTTACAACAGGCGAAAAAAGAAGACTTACAGTTACTAATCCTGCAGCACCGAGATTGTATGGATTAATAAAACTCCACAAGGAAGACTACCCAGCAAGACCAGTGGTCTCATACGTAAACGCACCTGCAGTTAATATAGCTAAGTTTCTTAACAATGAGATTATGACATTGACAAATTTCACTTCGAAATTCGGTATAAAGAATTCCATTGACCTAGCTAAAAAACTTACTAGTGTTGTTCCTCCAAAGAATTGTTTACTTGTTTCTTTTGATGTGAAGAATCTGTTTACTAATGTGCCTGTGTCTGAAGTTATTGTACTGGTGAAGAATAAATTGGATGAATTGAACATTGATAATGTTAAAAAGCAACGTCTATTAAATCTTTTACAAATTTGCATGGAGCAGAATTATTTCAAGTTCAACGATAAATTTTATAGAATCTTAGATGCCTTACCAATGGGTAACCAATTGAGTCCTATCTTATCGGAGATCTATATGGATGAATTTGAAAGGATATTATTCTCGTCAAATAATTACTTGCTAAAGTTTGTTTTTAATTATTTCAGATATGTGGATGATATTTTGTGTGTTTGGACAGGTACCCATAGACAGCTTGATATGTTTGTTAATTTTATGAACTCAATAAATCCTAACCTGCAATTCACTTTAGAAATTGGATCAAATAATATTCTTAATTTTTTAGACTTAAAGATAATGATATGTGATAATAAATTTAAGTTTGGCATATATAGAAAACCCACTTATACGGATAATATCATTCACGCATCTTCAAATCACCATATTAGTCATAAGATGTCTGCTTTTCACTCAATGTTACATAGACTCTTAAATATCCCTTTAGAACAAGATGAATTTTCTTCAGAACTAAATATAATCAAATGTATAGCCAAAAATAACGGATACAATGTGGAAATGATTGAGACGTTGTTATTAAAGAAACATAATAAAATAATGATTCATAGATATTTGTATGCACCCATTGTAAAAGATAGTGATAAGAATTGGAGAAAGATTTTGTACGTCAATAGTTTGACTGAAAAAGTAAATAATATTACAAAACCATATTTTAATCCAGCATTTTACACCAACAACAATTTAAGCAAACTTCTTTTTAATAATAAGGACCGTAACAATATAATTAATAGCAGCGGTGTCTATTGTATTGATTGCAATGATTGTGATGCCAAATATGTCGGACAGACCAGTCGATCGATAGACACTCGTATCAAAGAACATTCCAGAGCACTTAGGGGTTTATCTAATTGTTCGGAGATGGCGGATCATTGCATTAGTCATAATCACAATTTTGATGTGAATAGTGTAAGGGTCCTACATTCAGAAAACCGGTATAGAAAATTAATTGCTTTGGAAACATTGGAAATACATAGAAATATTAAAAATATAGTAAATATTCAAATACCCCATTCATCACCATTGTTGAAACCAATTGTTCATCCACCATTGTCTTAACTACTCTTTCTTCCTTACCCCTTCTTTTCTGTTTTTAGGTACCTACATATAAAAAATGTTGTTGTTGCATGTGACTTTGAGAAAAAAATTTCTTGTAATTAGTTCTCTTGAAAATGTCAAGCTAACTTGACGAAAGCGCTTGAGTAATAATAAATTAATAGTGAAAAGTAAAACAGTGTTTTATTAATATCAAATATGTTTAAAATGTCTTTTCACGATGTGAACACACAAACTCTAGATCATTTGATAATATAAGTTTAAAAAGGTATATATGTGGGAATAGTCTATGGTAAATAGATTGATTATTGTATGTGATCAACAAAGAAAATCAATTATTGTTGACTATATAAGTATTGAGTTTCACCTGACTTCAGTCAGGAAATAAACATCAATTATTAATGAACAAACTCTAACAAATGAAATAAGCGTTCATTGGCGTGGCTGCCATACAAGCCCAAAAGTTGGACTTTACCTGAGATTTTAATGCTTAAAAGAATGTAATAGTATTTTGTATAAAATACATACATAGAACAAACGTGTATAATTTATATGGAAACATACAGTACCATGCATCACAAATTTCATACACATAGTCTGTGCAAGTGAGACAAAATGCCAAATGCTGAACTTTTTCAGTTTGATAGAATGAAAATAGATTTAAAATAAAACACTGTATTACTTTCGTTGTGAACAATATTGAACTTAGAAGCGTTTCGGTAGGCTTTTTGAGTTTCTAATCAAAGCTCACTGATGATGGGTGTCTACCCGAAATGCCTCTGAGTCGAATATTATTCATAGTGAAAGTAATACAGTATTTTATTTTAAATCTATTTCAATTCTTTTAAAATGAATTTTCACACAAAGTTATTCCAAGTAGGTACTATACAATAATTATTTTTTCAGTAAGTTCCGATTCCGTACTGGATGCTTGTTTCATTTAATTCAATTATGGACTTCTACTACTTGTGTACTAACAATACAAAATACTAATAGAACAATATATTTTTTTCCATATGAATCTGATGATATGGTGTTACATAAATTGAAATTAATCTCTTTCAATTTATTAATATGATATGTGTTAATAATGTTTTTAGATTAAAACACTACTACAACTATACCATCACGGCATATCCCACAAGTGGGGTAGCCAGCAGATCAGCTGCACGTAAGAAACACGCAAACTGTCCTCCTCGTGCCAATATAAAATCAAGACATTCAGGATGGGAAGCAAACCTCATTGCTGAATTTAAGATGTAAAAAGTCTTAATTTTTCGAACACCTGCCTTTTACAGGACACTCGAAAACTTACGCAGAAGAGTGGGAGACCAATTCTTTACCGGGTGCTCCACGGGATTAAAACACGCCTTGAATATAATAACTATTACTATAATACCTATACGAAAAAACAAATTTTGATGCGATTTATAAAAGCATGCATAAGTGGAACAACATTATCTAGGAAACGATAAATAACAATCCATTTCGGAATCAAAAGATTATCCGTTCAAAGAGTTCAAGACAGACACAATAAATGGAAAGAGATCGCCAAGAGCTGCCATTCTCAGACATGAGAAAAAGGACAAAAAACAGAGAGGACATAATAAGCATAATTATGTACAAATGGATTTAGATATTCATGTGATTAGTATAATAATAAATAAAGATATTATTTAAACAAATAGTAAGTAACAATAATTATTTATCATAATATGCATTCGCTAACCATTACATACAATGTGCAACACGAACAATCATTAGATATTTTCTACGAACTTTATATAAATGTGATAATATAAGGTCAATATTGTTTCATTCATTCGCACATTCTACATTATATATTGTAAGGTATTTCCTTCAACACGAACAACGTCATGACAATAATTCTGAAATACAATTATCCATAGAAATAGGTCTGGGTATGTTACGATTTTTTTGACACAAATGGATGTCGTGATTTTACTTACTAGAAGTGTAGATGTCAATCATATTTTTTAAATCACTCTAGATTAGTCATTTCAATTGATCACAATTGACACAGAGGAATTGGAAATGTAACTTAGGTTTAAAGAGTTCTCTTAACCAAGCCTTGAGTCGATTAATAAGCGTCGAAACTCAGTGTCGTGCACTCCTTAAGGAAGTTCACATATGTACGTATGTGTGTCATATACAACATACCTACCTAGTTAATACCTATTCAAATAGGTTGAATATCGGTGAGTGTGATCAATTGGAATGATTGATCTAGAGTGGTACAAAATATGGTTGATATTAGGTTTGTGTATTTTTATATTAGGTACCTACCTATTATCTATTTATTTTTTATTATTTCAGATTATCTGGAAGAAATCTTATGTAGGTAGTGTCGTGGTCCCTCCCCACAAGAGGAAGAAAAAGAAAAACCGTTGAGACCACATTGACAGGAAATAAATAAAATATATTTATTTATTTCGACGAGAGAATAAATACGTATTTATCCTCCGAGTTGGAAGTAATTAAACTAAAAGAATCGAGTTTATCCAATCTACGCAAATTTATAAATTTCTTTTCGCAATTACGTCTTTATAATATTCCGATTAAAATTTAATAATACAAAAATACTTTCATATCACCTACCTACTTATAAGATCTATGAATAATTATATTCGTTGTGTGTAAAGATGTCATACGTACATAATAATATATACTCGCTAGTCTACCCATATCAGTTCACACTTCACCGTAATTAAAATTATTCCCGAACGTTTAACGTAAGATCCGTCAAAAGTGTCGGTCGCTAAATTCAACAATTTTCGTTTCTTCAAAGAAATTGGCTCATGATACATCTAGAGGAAAGAAAATTTACGTAAAGGACCCTTTCTACGTTGTATGTACGATTTATAAAAGAAAATTTTATCAGTGGAAAACAAACAATAATTTCTATTCAGAACACATAAAAGCATAATTTTATAAAAATCAAAATTAAACTTCTGTTGTACATAAAGGTTAGTAATTATTAATTATTTCCTTTTATACTCAACGTTAGCAAGTATAAAAGCCTTACCTTATTGCTGAAAATACACAAAGAAAACAACACACAATAACAATCAAGAATAAATATCAAATTTTTTTTATGTACCACAGAAATCCATGTTATTTGTTAGAAATAGTCAATGAAATAATATTTTATCAAACTTATGATTCAACGTTATCGAAAGTTTATTTCTGTAATTATATTACAGATTAGTTTTGAATGCTGTTTTATTTATAAAAGGCATATGGTTTCATACATAACTAGTATATGTCTAAAGCGCCAGGGGCGCATCGAGATGAAATATTTTACTGAACCAAAGTTTGACAAAATTCAATCACTGACTATTTTTGTTAATTTTAACAATAAAAATTGGTTTGTTAGTGAAAATTTGCTCCTACACACGCAAATTTCGATCTGACACAGCCTTTCATACACTATTGTCAGCCTCATTAGTATACAATATGATAAATTAAGAGAATATAATACATAACATGCAAATAATATAAATATTTATGTATAAATCTGCGGGGGTTGGCTTTTTTGTGTCCCTTAAGGCAAGGCAGACACCAACCTTGATTTTTTCACGCTGGGAGATCATGGGCCTTTAGTTCACGATCATGTGGGTGTGGGTGGTGGGACGTTAGTTTATGATATAATAAGAGATATTTACATAAAATAAATATGAATTAGTATTCATGCTAAATGTTAATTCAATATATCAGAAAATAATAATTAGTATATGTTTCTGAGTCCGTCCCTGTTCTTATTATCAGGTAATGTCTATAAATTTAATTTACAAATAATATTAGTTATCCAAATTTTATTAATTTGGGAAAATAAAATAATTAACAGTGACAGTCTCATAAACATATTCATTAAAACATTATATAAAATTCATCAATCCTTTGTCTACAGAAATTTCACTTATTTGAGACTTATCAAACAAGAGTTTTGATACTCCAAGAAGAAAGGCAAAGTCGTAACGATAAAAATATCTATTACAAAATTTAAATAAATAATAATATATAAAATTTCTTAGCTTCGAGTAAGGTGATTTTCTGCCAAATTCGCTGCTTCGAGACACTGAATTTAATGTAAAATTATAATAAAATTTTAGGATGAGTTTCTTATTATTTCCATTGTGGAAATAATCACTAAAAGAAATATTATATTTATTACTCGGAGAAAGAAATGTCAACAACGAAAAACAAATTAAATACAACACTGCTTTTATGATTTTAACCTCTCTCTCCTAATTCCAAGACAAAACTGCCTCGAGTTGAGCTGTGACATCAATCTTATAGACTTCATTCCTTTGTCCTTCTTACAAAATTATCCACTCTCTCACTCCTAGCACAAGCATCTACCTTTTTATGTAAACAACCACACGTGTCTCTCAATCCTTTCCTTGAAATTATTTTTATATGAAGTATTAATACCTACATAATATATCAATATAAACAAAATTTAACCTCTTACCTAAAAGCAATTAATAGTTCAACAAACTTTCTTTGTTTAAAATTCAATTTGGTACTTTTCTTCACCCGATGTACTAATATCTACTGACACGTGTAAAAATATTCAATGTACCTTCCTAATAAAATTATCTAATAAATAATGCACTCTCTGAAGTACGTACCATTTATTTACCAACAAATATACTCCGAGTTATACATTCATATACCACTTAAAATAGTAAGTCGAAATATATTTAGTTTAATTTCAAACAAAGTTTGTTAAAAAAATTAAGACCATGTCATGCCCCCTCAGAAAATTAATTTTCCGGGCTTGCACAAGTTGAGGAAATTATTTTCTTAAAAGAAAATTTTTTTAACAAACAAAGAAAAATATTTCACAACGCAATCAATATGCTACGCCACTGGCCCTAACTTTCCAATTCTCTATATTGATTAAAATCATTCACAATCCTATACTTATATAAATAAACGCACACTTGTGTTACCCACTATCCTATAATTAATTTGTAAACAATCGCATGCTTACAGCACTATACAAGTCAAATAAACCCATTTATAATTTCTTACCAAAACATTTTGTTAAGGTACAAATGTCTTTGTACCGACTCTCAAGTGGTTGACATACACAATCAACATACATAACCGAATTATAAATAATAGGTATATATCTACCGTCCCACGTGTCAACCTTAGGTACATCCAAACACATGACATACGTACAATTAATTCACTATAATTATTACTCTCACATGTTTTCATTTATACAAACTCCGTCGTATGTTATATTAATAGTATGTACCCAATATAAACTGATATTACTATATCATATATAATAATACCGACCCTATTCTATAATTATGTATATCTGTTGACATAAGTATTAGTCAGTTTTTATATTGTACATAATTATTACCACATTTCTTTTCCTAAAATTTTTTTTCCTTCACGATACTGATTTCTTTATGTGTGAACATAAATTTTAAAATAAATTTCATATTGTACACATTCATATATTTTCTTTCATACATTTTATAGTAAATTTTACTATGAAAACTCTCATGATTCGTATTCATTTTCTCATTCACAGTACCGCCAAAAATCAACAAATTTTCCCAATTTACCCAACATCATCATAAAAAAATATTGAAAACTTAATTAATCAGTTAAAAAAAAATAACCCCTACCCCCTCATGACTGGAATTAACCCTGAAACTATTAATCATAATAGCCAATTACCAACTGATTAATTTTTTTATGGTACCATACCACACTCACGCCGCATCCCAGGTGAGGCAGGCAAAGAGAAACAGATCGCCATGTTGATCCATTCCCAGACACTCCCTTCTCTCTATCCACATCCACCCCATTCCTCAAACATTCACATCGATTTCTCACACCCAACACGCGACAGTCCTTGTGAATTTGATCCACGTGGTCAAGTCACGCAGTTCTTCAGACAAAAAAAATACACTCTCTTCATCATTCTTACATTCCATTCATGTAATGCTTCATCAACCATTCGTCTCAATGATCACATCTCCGCAGCACTCATTCCACTCTCATCCCTCCTCAGCCACGTCCATGTCTCACTAACACACATGCCTAACACCTCATTCAAACACAGCACCCAAAAGAAAATAGAAAAAATTTCACACAACAAAAACCCCAGTTATAGTATGCAACTCTCCCCTTTCAAAAGACACATTACATATGCGCTGAAAAGCAATATTATTTCATGAAAACCAATCTGTTCCATAAATACACAAATACATAAATCGACTATAAAATCTACGCACTATAATATTATATACGAGTAAGTATTTATATCTACTTACTGTTTAAAATATAAACTTTAGGTACCCATAAATTTTATGAATGCCATATTGATATTAACATAATATTATGTATCCACTGTCTTTCATTTAAAGTTCTACCTATATTGAAAAAACATCAGTAGGTACCTAGTATTTCTGTAAACATCGCTCGACAATTAATAATAATATAATACCATATAGGTACTTACATCCCACTAGCTAGCGACAAATTAAAACAACATTATTATTAGACTCAGTCTAAATAATAATACGATACAACAAACAAATGCGTTTTTGTTAAAATAATAATGTTACCGATTGTATTCAGTTCACTGAATATACATGTCGAAACTGAATAGTTTTTATCTAAAGTGACAAATCTCCTTAACTCATCAAATCAAACCACATACCTACCCGCATTATTATACCTACAGATTCGTCATTTATGAAATAATATTATTTCATATTCATTTTGTTAAGATCTGAGCAAAACCGACATATTGAATGACATTCCAATATATAAAACTATACATATCTAACAAAAAAAAATATTACTACTGACACACATCTCAACCCCATAAATTATTACAGTATTCAACAGTCAAAAACCCCATAAAATTCATCCTTCAAAAATTATTTCAAGGTAGGTCGTTTAACTCTCACATAACTGAAATAAATAACTAACAAAAAAAATGTTTACCATTCTATATACATAACATCTTAATAGGTACATATTAAAAACACACAACCCCACTTAAGATCAATACATAATTTTATTACTAGTTCACTAGTCATATAACAACAAATTTTATCTAACGAGTTCGTTTTTGTAAAACTAATAATATTTTTATTTTCTAATAGATATAAAAAAATTGCTAACAATTTTTATTTAGTTTGCCCTCGATTCAATTAATTTAACGTATTTCTAGTGTTCATAACGTGTTCTATAATATTCGTCGTCTTCTGTCATCAATTTTGAAATGCAAGTCACCTCCTTAAAGGATAGGCAGAGAGTTCTAACATAATTTAAAGTCAAAATACTGGAAAATTTCACCCCCCCCAAGACAAAAAATCTGCTTCTCGTGTAGAAACCCCCCCTCTCTTCCATAAGACTATTAATCTATCTCTCCCCCCCCCTCCTCTGTAAGACAATTAATTTAAAGATTGGATATTTATCTATTTCTTCCAACTAACTATACTAGCTCAAATCTATTTCTGCTATGACCGAATCTGAATTTTACCCTTGCAATGACAGAGATAATTCTGGTCACACGCCATTTTCTGTCATAGCCTATGACAGAAAACTTTCCTTCGCTACATAGTAACCCAATGTCTAATGCCTGCAATGACAGACATTATATCCTGGACAAACGGCAACCATTTTCTGTCGTGGACCCCCCTCTTCAAGAGGAAGAAAAAGAAAAACCGTTGAGACCACATTGACAGGAAATAAATAAAATATATTTATTTATTTCGACGAGAGAATAAATACGTATTTATCCTCCGAGTTGGAAGTAATTAAACTAAAAGAATCGAGTTTATCCAATCTACGCAAATTTATAAATTTCTTTTCGCAATTACGTCTTTATAATATTCCGATTAAAATTTAATAATACAAAAATACTTTCATATCACCTACCTACTTATAAGATCTATGAATAATTATATTCGTTGTGTGTAAAGATGTCATACGTACATAATAATATATACTCGCTAGTCTACCCATATCAGTTCACACTTCACCGTAATTAAAATTATTCCCGAACGTTTAACGTAAGATCCGTCAAAAGTGTCGGTCGCTAAATTCAACAATTTTCGTTTCTTCAAAGAAATTGGCTCATGATACATCTAGAGGAAAGAAAATTTACGTAAAGGACCCTTTCTACGTTGTATGTACGATTTATAAAAGAAAATTTTATCAGTGGAAAACAAACAATAATTTCTATTCAGAACACATAAAAGCATAATTTTATAAAAATCAAAATTAAACTTCTGTTGTACATAAAGGTTAGTAATTAATAAATTATTTCCTTTTATACTCAACGTTAGCAAGTATAAAAGCCTTACCTTATTGCTGAAAATACACAAAGAAAACAACACACAATAACAATCAAGAATAAATATCAAATTTTTTTTATGTACCACAGAAATCCATGTTATTTGTTAGAAATAGTCAATGAAATAATATTTTATCAAACTTATGATTCAACGTTATCGAAAGTTTATTTCTGTAATTATATTACAGATTAGTTTTGAATGCTGTTTTATTTATAAAAGGCATATGGTTTCATACATAACTAGTATATGTCTAAAGCGCCAGGGGCGCATCGAGATGAAATATTTTACTGAACCAAAGTTTGACAAAATTCAATCACTGACTATTTTTGTTAATTTTAACAATAAAAATTGGTTTGTTAGTGAAAATTTGCTCCTACACACGCAAATTTCGATCTGACACAGCCTTTCATACACTATTGTCAGCCTCATTAGTATACAATATGATAAATTAAGAGAATATAATACATAACATGCAAATAATATAAATATTTATGTATAAATCTGCGGGGGTTGGCTTTTTTGTGTCCCTTAAGGCAAGGCAGACACCAACCTTGATTTTTTCACGCTGGGAGATCATGGGCCTTTAGTTCACGATCATGTGGGTGTGGGTGGTGGGACGTTAGTTTATGATATAATAAGAGATATTTACATAAAATAAATATGAATTAGTATTCATGCTAAATGTTAATTCAATATATCAGAAAATAATAATTAGTATATGTTTCTGAGTCCGTCCCTGTTCTTATTATCAGGTAATGTCTATAAATTTAATTTACAAATAATATTAGTTATCCAAATTTTATTAATTTGGGAAAATAAAATAATTAACAGTGACAGTCTCATAAACATATTCATTAAAACATTATATAAAATTCATCAATCCTTTGTCTACAGAAATTTCACTTATTTGAGACTTATCAAACAAGAGTTTTGATACTCCAAGAAGAAAGGCAAAGTCGTAACGATAAAAATATCTATTACAAAATTTAAATAAATAATAATATATAAAATTTCTTAGCTTCGAGTAAGGTGATTTTCTGCCAAATTCGCTGCTTCGAGACACTGAATTTAATGTAAAATTATAATAAAATTTTAGGATGAGTTTCTTATTATTTCCATTGTGGAAATAATCACTAAAAGAAATATTATATTTATTACTCGGAGAAAGAAATGTCAACAACGAAAAACAAATTAAATACAACACTGCTTTTATGATTTTAACCTCTCTCTCCTAATTCCAAGACAAAACTGCCTCGAGTTGAGCTGTGACATCAATCTTATAGACTTCATTCCTTTGTCCTTCTTACAAAATTATCCACTCTCTCACTCCTAGCACAAGCATCTACCTTTTTATGTAAACAACTACACGTGTCTCTCAATCCTTTCCTTGAAATTATTTTTATATGAAGTATTAATACCTACATAATATATCAATATAAACAAAATTTAACCTCTTACCTAAAAGCAATTAATAGTTCAACAAACTTTCTTTGTTTAAAATTCAATTTGGTACTTTTCTTCACCCGATGTACTAATATCTACTGACACGTGTAAAAATATTCAATGTACCTTCCTAATAAAATTATCTAATAAATAATGCACTCTCTGAAGTACGTACCATTTATTTACCAACAAATATACTCCGAGTTATACATTCATATACCACTTAAAATAGTAAGTCGAAATATATTTAGTTTAATTTCAAACAAAGTTTGTTAAAAAAATTAAGACCATGTCAGTAGGTACATATGCGATGAGTTCACGATTTATTGGTGTTATTTCAAGACATTATTATATAATAATGTTTAATACCGATAAAATAATAGTTAAGTACTTAACCATTAAAATTTATTTACCTAAATAAGTTTAACCTATAAAATATATGTTGCACTTTAGTAAAGCTATATTTTAACAACCTTCGATACACTTTTTTTTTAATCTAGTCAAATTTATTGTAATTTTTATATATCAACATCTTACAAAAAACTAGATAATAGTAACATAATTTTTTAATTAAAGTAGGTACATAATGTGCATACTTATTTGCAATTAAGAGAATAATTGACAATGTCTTAAAGATACTAGTAAAACATTGTACACTCTAGTAGCTATTCAGTTTTATTTGTATTTTAATTACATATTATTTTATTAGCATGTTAATAAACGAGCAAATTATGTGTAGGAACACTAATAATTTGAATAATTAAATAAATATAAGGTATTTACTTTCGGCAACAAGTGTTAGTATAGAATAGAATAGAATAGAATAGAAATTCTTTTATTGCGCATTTAAATACAAAATATCAATTAAGTTGCAGCAGCCTCACTAGGTTAACCTGTATCGAGGCGTGCTGCGAATAAAAATAATAAACAATATACAATCAACAAACTATCATTATATCAAAAAAACAAATCACAATAAACGAATAATAAATAAATTAATTAAAAATGAAAATAGACCAGGGATGTTGCGATTATTCGCATCCGCATCCGCAAATGCGGAGCTTCCGCATGTTTTTGGACATCTGCATCCGCATCCGCATCCGCAATAATCGATGCGGATGTTCATGCGGATGCGGATGGAAGACAATTTGCGACAAGAAAGAAATGGGGCGGGGCCGGCGAATGGCGCGTGCTGTTCGCACTTGACATTAACCAATGGGAACGAAAAAATTGGTGACAAGAGCCCGTAGACAATTTGTACTTGGCGATCGCCTACAAACGAATTTTCTTCAATAACTGCAACAATAACGCATAATTATACGGTACGTGTAGGTAGATTGTCGAAAAGTTCGCCAGTAGACGATCGCTAAGTACAAATTGTCTACGGGCTCAGATCCGACACGTTTTTCTTTGCCGGATTTATTTTTGCAAATAACAAAAAAGAAAAAAAATATTTCGCCAAAAAATCCATAATATTATTGTAGCAACAATTTCGTCACATATTTGACAGTGGGGCTTACCAATTAAGATAGTTCCTACTTTTTTTCTATAACATCTTAACCATCCGCATCCGCATTCTCATCCGCGGATGTGAGCCTTCAAAAATCCGCATCCGCATTCACATCCGCGGATGTGTAAAAATCGACATCCGCAACATCCCTGGTATAGACTACTATTACAATGTTTTCTGTATAGAAATAGGGTAGCCAACTTCTGTACTATGTCCAACAAATCTGATATTTCGATTCAATCTTATTTTAGTTTTTTTTTATTCTATTTTTTGTGTCAAATTTTAACAAGAAGTAACAAAATTAATAACATCTGTCTTTGTAGTTTCACAATATTTAAAGCGGCTTTCTACCATATTTATCATAGAGTTTCAATCTTAGAGTTTCAATTATGTGCTTTTTAGAAGAAAAATCTATTATTTGAAGATCTTCTAGCCCCTAATACCAGCTCTATAATGCAGTCTGGGGCCAAATTTTTTTTTGTAGGATTTCAAATGTTATTTTAATGTTTTATAATTGAATTATTGTAAAGTTTAATTTATCGACCGACGGTTCTTGGTGGAAGTTCATATTAATAATTTTTAAAATGAAACACGGTGTATAGTTATTCCACTATTGAGTAGTGGAATAACTATCAGTGATGTAACGAATGTGTGATTTTCGATATTCGCGAATGCGAATACTTGTTGCCGACATTCGCGAATGCGAATGCAAATAGCGAATACTGACTTGCTTAGATTTCTATAATATTGCTCAATCATTAAAATTTCTACCCCCCCGTCGCCAAATTTTCAAAATGGTATAGGAATTTAAAATATTTTAAAACTCCTCGGTTTTCTTAGAGAACACTTTTTGCAGTACCTTTTTCTACAATGTACCGGGTAAGTATCCGGTACTTTTATGGAATATCCGATATTTTATTACCGAAATCATATTCGCAAAACATTCGCATATTTTTTTGCGAATACGAATGCGAATGCGAATACGAATATTCGTTACATCACTAATAACTATACACCGTGCTTCATTTTAAAAAAATTATTGAATTTTTGTCTTGTATAGGTTAGTATATATCTATACCATCACGGCATATCCCACAAGTGGGGTAGCCAGCAGACCAGCTGCATATAAAATATGCAAGCTATCTTCTCCGTGCCAATATAAAATCAAGACATTCAGGATGGGTGGCAAACCTCATCGCTGAATTTAAGATATATATAAAATAAATAAATAAAAATAGTATATAAAATAATAATAATATAAGATAGTATATAAAATAAATAAATAAAAAAAAATCTTAAACAAAACGTGTCGAATCAAGCGATGAGGGTATTGAAATTTTAAATGACCTAATATGTTTTGTTAAGAAAACAATATTATTGTGTAAATGAGAATCAGTAGAACCATTTTGCACTGAGCGTCTTTCACTAATTTTAATAAATTAGATTTTTACAAATTCAAAACATGGTTATATTTGGATTGTTAGAATAAACTGGCAACCAGATGTAATATTATTGGATTGTTAGAATAAACTGGCAACATTGTTTTTCAAACTTGTGATGGTGGTTTGAAGGAATTATCGGGGTATTTTTTTCTTTTTCCAACTCGCAAAAACTATCTTGCCTTTAAAATGATTTTCACCGAACCCCTGGGGTTCGATCGAACTCAGGAATGTCCAATTCTGAATCATAAAATAGTTTAGTTGCACTAACTAAGTGTGAGAAGATAGTTGAGTCATAATAGTTAGTTCTAATTCGTATTCACAGTTTTCCGTACTAAAACTAATTAAGTTAGGTAGTTAGTTCATTTTGACACCTTAGTACAACTATAAATTTCGTCGCTCTATGGATTTCGTATTTTGAACGAAATTTTAGTAGACAACTGACGACTAAAATAAGTTGAATACGAATTTGTACTATAATAACTAATATAAGTCAACTATTATTATTTAGTATTGTTAGTTCAATATGATTCAGAATATTGTCCCTAGTAGTACCTTAGTAAGTTTTTCATTCTAGCCGGGGTCAGAGTGGTGGGTCTAGGAAAATTCACCGACAACAATTTGCCGACGGACAATTCACCGACAACAATTCACCGAGAGGACAAATTACCGAGAGGATAATTCACCGACAGGATAATTCATCGACGTACATTTCACCGACAGACAATTTGCCGACAAATTCGAATAATATAATTCTGGCGTGGTCGGAAGTTCTTTTTTTGAAAAAAGACAGATTGTTTCTTGTAGTGGGTGTTTAAATATTTCGTTACATAAATATATAAACAATAAAATACAACATTACAAAACGTGATTATATTGTTTTGTATTTGTCGGCAAATTGTCTGTCGGTGAAATGTACGTCGATGAATTATCCTGTCGGTGAATTATCCTCTCGGTAATTTGTCCTCTCGGTGAATTGTTGTCGGTGAATTGTCCGTCGGCAAATTGTTGTCGGTAAATTATCCGGCTCCCCAGAGTGGTATAGGCTTTAGCAATACTAAATTCATATTACATATGAATTCATCCGGTAAGACCTTGTACTAGGTACTAAAAACTCTTATATGATTTATTCAGTAAAAAAAATATTGATCGTAATTTGCATTAGTTTATGAAAGATTTGTATAAATATTACATAAATATGCTATTTAAGTTTTTCACTTCAACAAAAACGTATCAACGAGAAGAATATTTTAGGTTATGACGTTGACGTTGTCGCATTTTTAATTTATTTCTCTATTTTTCAACATTTTCCTATCTACGTAATTATTATTCTCTTTAAATTTACTTTATATGTCTAAACAGCTATTAGCCAATGCGATGTGCAAAAGGATACAGTTTACACAATCATGGTAACATAGTATTTAGAACTTTCACAGTGTTTGCCCTTCAAAAATATGGTTAGATGGAATAAATCACTATGTAGTGAAAATCTCGCCACTGCACATCACATTTTTTCTTAATTGTAAACTGCTCTGTTTTTTTTTGTTTTAATTATGAATGATGATGTGCAAGAAGAATAAAATAATTATATTTACAGTATTTAAAACTACAAAAAAACGAAACAAACAAGCAAACAAAATATCACCATAGAATGTTCGTTGCCTAAATTAAGGCAATAAATTCTCTGTAGGACAGAGAAAATTTAGTCACAGTTCTGAGTCAACAAATTCAAAAATACCGTTGCCTTGTTGGTCGGAGATTTGTTCTTCCATAAATAGGATACAACAACAAATTTCATCGCAATGGATATTCTTGGATAACCTGAATTTAGCATTGAATCTTTACTGTCGTTAATTTATAAAGATTTTTTGTCTTCTTCCTCACGGAGAATGACTTGTTCTCGTCCATCTGATTTTCGTAGTTTCTCTTTTTTATTTACTTAAGATATTTTCATAAATATTACATAAAGGTAGATATTTTATTTTAATGAAACAACATAGGAAAAAATCTGGATTAAGAGGAGCAGAATGGAAAATTTTCTGAACCACTGTCTTAATCAAAGGTGGCTAGCGAGTCGGATTATATGGATGAAGTAAATTTGTAAAAAAATACCTTCACAGAAAAAAACATCAATTTCTTTTCATGATTCTCATCTGTGATAACGAGAAAAGATGCACTACATTTTTGTGTGGAAAGTTAATATTTTTTGTGATATGTTCATGGAATAAAATAAAAAAAAATATAAAGGCCTGCTGCCTTTATGACATCCGCGCTGCCGGAGCCTACCACCACTTTTTAACGTCCCAGCTAATGTCAGTTGAATTCTGCAAGAAACTTCGGTTATAAACTTCCGGTCTTTTTCAAGACTTTCTGCTGTACGGTAAGAAAAAAGATCAATTTTTATATACATATATGTATATAATTATTATGTTCTTCAAAAATACCTTTTAACCTTAATAAAATCTTACAGCCTATACATACGTATTGCATGTATATAGTTGAAAAATATATTAAGTATTTATTTTACTTTCCGGATAACAATCTAGCCATATACTCGCCCTATGCACGCAAATTTTACAACTGATAATATATCATGATACAATATGCAGTTGTACAATATTACAAATTTAAAAGTGTTAAAAAAACTAAAAAAATATAATAATTTTTAAAATGAAAGTCAATTGTTGAATAACTATGTATATATTGTGTTTCATTTTAAAAATTATCAATATGAACTTCCACCAAGAACCGTCTGTCGATAAATTAAACATTAAAAAAAATTATTTACTAACGAAGGAATCTATTTCTCTACCTAAGAAGATTTACATATTTGTGAAAGATTAAAAAAAACTCAAATCAAAAAATCATTACTCAATTTCAGAAAACATATCATTATATTATTATATAACAATTTGAATTCTCAAAACAAGAAAACAATCTTCTAAGAAATTAAAATTCTCAATCTTGCTGAAATCTTGTTTTGATTTTTGATTTTTAGTTATTATATGTGATTATTATTTATTGATTATTTACTTATTCGTTTATTTATTTGTTTATTTATATATTCTATTGTAGTGTAATTTTAAGCTACTCATTTTCACGAGGTTTGTATTTTTCTTTTTTGCATTTGATATGGGTAGGGTAGTTTCTGTTATAATTATTTACTTGCAACGTGTTCGTCATACGCTTCGGTGATTTGCGGGACCTTGATTAGTTTGTTTTTTGATAACATATATTATGACTGTTTATATTTGTTGATTTAACTGTTTGTGTCCTTAAGAAGAAATAAAATAAAAAAAAAAAAAAAAAAAAGTGATTTCCTTAATTTCAGGAAATAGTTTTGACTCAAGACAATATTTTCTTGAATTATTTGGGATAATATTTTAAAATTCTTGTACTGTTTTTCCACAAAACGAAATTGTACTGTTTTTTTTTCTGTGTACCTATCGTGAAGAATAAAATAAATTAATCAGGTACATACCCAATCCTGAAGCCCCCAGGACACTATGAGCATTCCCAAGGAAAGGCATCACTAGAGGTCCTGGCATATTGTTTATTTTATTCATTTTCTTTTTCAGTTGGAAATGTGATATTAAAGTCACAACAATGATGAAAATCATTAAATACACGAAAAACATTTTGAACTTGATTAAGGTATCAGTTATTTTTGTCAACGTAAAATTTAAGCACTCCATGAATAGTTTTGAATAAAAATTATTTTAAATATTCTATTTCCGAAATTTCACTTGTATTTTTAATAATTTTAATTTAATTATTTTTTAAATTATTTTATGCTCTATGCAACGATGATCGCTTAAACGATTTTCACATGAAGACTGTCGTAGTTTCATTCCCAGCTCGAGATGACCAATACAATCAAATGATAAAATATTTATAGATATTATTAAGTGCGCAAAGGTAATGAGAACTAATTAGAAGTATGTAAATTGTTTATACAAAAAATACATCGTTATTCATTATTTATCTGTTAACATGGAAAATGGTGACAGATAAATAATAATAATACTTAAATGTTAACAGTTTCTAGTTAATTCGTTAAATTTAATAAACGGTTTACGTTTTTATGATAATACTATTAATCTATTACTTTCTTTATTCTTCAACATTTTCCTACCTGCGTAAAGGATATTTGTTGGTTATCTGAAGCATTTTTTTGGCATTAATTTATTGAATTTATGTGGATTAAATGTTTTGTTCCTTACGGAATAATAACTAAACTGTATCGAGTTTAAGTCAATATTGCCGATTTTTTCTCATCCATCTGATTTTTACCGTATCTCTTTTTAATTTGCTCCATCTCAAGATATAAAAATAATCATAATTTATTAAATAACATAACAAGTAATGCAGATACAACAATACATACAGATTATTTAATAAAAACTAAATACAGACATTTTATGTTATGAATTTTTTGACATAATTGGATGTCGGGAACTGGATTTTACTTATTTTCGTCGAAATTTTTCATGAAAAGGTCATGAAAAATTTCGACGAAAGGGCGCGTATGTGCCAGCAAAGCCGTGGAGGCCATTTGCCCGATGTGTTATTCCATAAATAACTCTATCCTGTGTACATTATGATTCAATGAAAAAATAAAAAAATTAAGACTAAAACTCTCTTTTATATTTAATTCAAATCTTGCGTTAATTTTGGGACACCTTTTATAATAATGCAATATGTATGATGTAAAGCTGTAAATAGTTGAAAAATATATGAACTAATACATTATTTATTTTACAAACCTGATAAATTGGAAGAAAACTCAATCTAGCCATATAATCGCCCTTTGCACATTGAATTTCACAACTGATAATAATCATGATCCTTTGTATAGATGAATATGTAATATTACAAATTTACAAATATTACAAAGTTCATACCCGACTGACAGATTAATGACGGTGACTCTAAACGGATTCAATTCAGAATATGTAAAGGTTACGTCAGGAGTACCTCAGGGCTCTGTTCTGAGCCCTTTGCTTTTTCTGGCATTTATAAATGATATAGGAAACTGCTTTATCCATTCAATTTTTTTACTATTTGCTGACGACCTAAAAAATTATCGTCATATAAGATGTAAAGAAGACGCCATTCTAATGGAACAGGATCTTGATAGGGTTCATGATTATTGTCTGCGTAATAAATTGGAACTAAACTTAAAGAAATGCCATTCTATAACCTTCACAAAGAACAAAATTGTTACATTACACAATTATGCCATTGACAACACCATTCTGAAACGACTCGACTCGGTAAAGGATCTGGGTATCATTTTTGATTCTAAATTACATTTCAACACTCACATAGATAATATTTTGACACAGTGCAATAAAATGTTAGGTTTTCTACTGAGGGTTTCTAGGGAGTTCAAAAATCCCACTTCTTTAAAGAACTTATATGTCTCATTAGTTAGATCGTGAGCTAAGTATTGCTCTCCGGTCTGGAATCCCCTATACGACAAATACAATATTGCGTTGGAAAAAATTCAACATAAACTAATACGCATTAGAAATCGCAGATTCAGGGGAGCTTACTTTGACAACATTCTTGACCTCTCACTGAGACGTGAACTGGCTGATGCCTGTCTACTGAGAAAAATATGTAACTCTCTTTGGACACTCCCCACCTACTACAATTGGTAGATTTCTCAGTGCCATCTGTTAGAAGGTCGTTTTAGCCAGTCCACTTGAACCGTCACCAGACTAACTCGGGCTTGCGAAATCCTCTGCAAAGGATGATGAAAAACTACAACAACAAATTAAAGGATGTCGACATGTTCTGCAGTAGTTCTCATACTTTTAAAAGGTATATCTTAAGATTACTTGAGTCGTAACAATCTCGTTCCCCTCTCCTCTTTCTCCTTTTCCCAACTATTATAAATCATTTTTGAATAAGCGATCCATTCTTCTAATACCTTATATTGTATTCTTTTGATTTTAAGTGTGTAAGTTTGACTTTCTTTTTGTAATAGAAATTCTTTTATATACATCCGGGTAAGATCGCTCAAAGCGCATTAAAATAGGTACCTGGAATATAACCAGCCTTTCAAATATGAAAGACTTGGTTTGGAGTGGCCAGAGGTCCTGGAAGCAGCGGTGGACAGGGATCTCTGGAGGAGGTACCTAGGCGCAATGGGCCCCCGACCCAACTAGGACAAGGGGAAGATGATGTATGTATGTATGTATGTACATCGGGGTTGCTTGGCCTTCTTTCTTCCTGGGATCTGTTCTGTCTGGTTCTTCCTGTCGTGTCTGGGGGACCTCCCGGAGCTCTCAGGTTCTGGAGGTTCATTGGACGCTTCGGGGGTGCTGGGGTGAGCGTGAGCTGGAGGGTGGGTGGTCCGAGTAAAACTTCATTTATGCCTGTAATAGAGCACAGTATTGACCATTTTTTTTTCTTTCTTTTCGCTGTTTCTGTTTTTTAATCTGTATGTTGTGCCTGTTGGCGTATGGTTGTGAGTAAAAAAACTCAAAACAAGAAATCATGTAGGTACTCAATTTCCGAAGACATTTTATTTTATTATATGACAATTAATAATGTGCTTTTTGGAAGATATCTATCTCTATTTTAAGATCTTTTAACCCCTAATGCCAGCTCTATAATGCTGCCTGGGGCCATTTTTTTTGTATGATTTCTAAAGTCTTTTAACGTTTTGTAATTGAATTGATGTCTTGTATCGGTGTTACAATCCATTGGATTGGTTTGCAGCGAGTTTGGATTTTCTTCTCCATTCTTTCCTATTCTCAGCCAGTCTCTTCAGCTCTCCGTATGAGCCACAGTTCATGTCCCTCTTCAGTTGGTCCATATGCCTTCGGTCCTACCCTCTGCGATTGCGATGAGCAGTCCTGGGTGCCTGATGTTGTGGCCAATCCAGTTAGCTCGTTGTTGGCTGATTATTTTGAGGATTTGCCTTTTTTCACCAACCCTGGTTAGCACTTCTTCGTTTTCGACGTGTTCTGACCAATAAATCTTCAGCATGCATCTGTAGCACCACATCTTAAAGGCTGCTAACCGCCCGCTTTCACTCTTGCTGATGGTCCACGTCTCGCAACCATATAGCAAAATGCTCCATACAAAGGCTTTAGTAAGATTCTTCCTCACCCTTAAATCAATATTTGGGGATTCTAGTATTGTTGTCTTGTAGGTATAATTAAATATTTTTACTGAAAATATGTGATTTCCTTAATTTCATTGCCTTGCATTGTTTGGGATAATTAAAGTTTTTAGATTGAGATAACAAAATTGACATTCAGTGAATAATAAAATAGATAAATTAGAATAAATAATGTACATACCCAATCCTAAAGTCGTTAGGGCACTATGAGCATTCCCAATAATAGGCATCACTAGAGGTCCTGGTATATTTGTTATCATGTTCATTGTCTTTCTCAGATATAAATGTGATGTTAAAGTTACAACAATGATGAAAATCATCAAATACACGAAAAACATTTTGAACTTGATTTGGATATTTATTATTTTTATCAATGAAAAACTTAAGCGTTCAATGAATAGCTTTGAATAAAAATTGTTTTGTTCTGATGCCGATATTTCAATGATATTTTTTATTTAGTTTTTTTTTTTAGTTATTTTATGCACTATGCAGCGATCATCACTTAAACGATTTGTATATGAATACTGTTTGCCGTAGTTTCATTCCCAGCTCGAGATAACCAATAGAATTAAATGATAAAATACTTATAGATATTGTTATGTGCGCAAAGGTAAGCAATAGCAAATTATTATAATACTAAATATGAAAAAAGTTATTGAGAACTTATCAGAAGTAGGTAAATTGTTAATACAAAAAATGCATCGTTATTCATTTATCTGTTGACATGAAAAATGTTTAGTTCCTAGTTAATTCGTTAAATTTAATAAATCTAATACAATTTACAAATAAACTGCTAAAGTCTAATTTACAAATTATATACATATGTGTGGTAGAAATATATTATGAAACCAAAAAATCACCACATGAACTCGATTTTTTGTAAAACTACTAAAAAAAATTGCTGAAATCTATAGTACTTATATGCTTGATAGGATGAATAAAAAATACCTTTAGTTTTAAGTTTTAAGTAACTCTTGCCCTAAAGATGCCGCAAGGCGAAAGCGCTTGGCAATTAGAATTTAGTCTATATTAATAATGGACTAAATTAATCATAGTGAAAATTAAACAGTGTTTAGTTTAACATTTTAAAATTAATATTAAAAAATACCTATATATAATTTCGCAAAGTCAACAAGTTTTGAGAGTTTTTCTATCGAATTTGTTGAAAATTGAATATTTTACCGTTTTTGCTAAGGGGGCACCTTAACTTAATACTTTAAAACAATGTAACATCGTTAATTTAACTATTAACGTATTAAGGAACTAGATTCCAGCTCTGATTTGAACGTACTGAAAGAAAAAAAAATATGCTATCGCATATGTACTCGTGTAAATTTTTTTTAACCATAAAATACGTAATATTTTATTGAATATTATGTAGGCGGTACCAAGGTTTGTTTACTAACCAATATTATTATGTACATTCCGATTTTTTTTTCGTTACATTCGTTTTAAGTTTTTATTAAAGCAATAAACTTGAGATTGTTTATAGCAATAATAACATAACATAACATGCATAGACAATTCACACATATCGAGCTAGTCCCAAACTAAGATATGAATTTTGTATTTTGGGTACCAACACGACGATACACATATGTACAATGCACTGAACACATATACATGTAACACCCAGACCCAGGAGAATTTGAAAAAGATCATTCTTCATTTGGCCCTGGCCGGGAATCGAACCCGGGACCTCGTAACACCCAGACCCAGGACAATTTGAAAATTGTCATTCTTCATTTGCCCCTAGCCGGGAATCGAACCCAGGACCTCGTGTCTCAAAGGCAAGTGCGTTAGCCTCCGCGCCACACCGGCCGTTTCATAATGAAGTTTCTTTTTTTGAAAATATTAAGTAGGTACGCTTATTAACATTATATCTATACCTATACACCATATATATTTCAGATCTACTTAATAAATTACTTTTTTATTGGATTTGGGGAGCTTCTGGCAAAGAATAGGTCTCCCACTCTTTTCCGTAAGCCTTCGAACGTGGTGTAATAGGCAGGTTTTAGAAAAATGAAGACATTTTACATCTTAAATTTAGCGATGAGATTTGCCACCCATCTTGAATGCCTTAATTATTCGTTGGCACGGTCAAGAGAGTTTGCATGTTGCTGGTTTGCTGGCTACCCCACTTGTGGGACAAGCCATGATGGAATAGTAGTAGATTTTTGATTTTCGTATTGTATATGTAATTATAATAATAATTATTATTTTTCAGTTTATTTATAAATATTTTTTTTTCATGTATGTAGATATGTATTATATTTACAGTATTTATTTTAGTATCTATTTGTATGTATGTATTATTTATTATAGTTTATTACCATTATTTTTTTTTAACTACTTAATAATATGTATTAAATATTTTAGTTTCTATGTTCTTAAAGACTTATTATTATTTTTATTTTTACATATAGGTATATATATTTCCATTTGTTTATTATTTTGTTGGGTTAGTTGGAAGATATCGCGTCCCTGCGATAAACTCACCCACTTGTGCAAAATTATTCGTTTATACCATGTAACCTTATTATTTGTATCCATATTCGGAGTTCGTCGGTAGCCTGGAGGTAGAGTCTCGGCCTCGTGAATAAGGGGTCCATGGTTCGATCCCTGGTACCGGCAAACTCCCTTTTCACGACACAAGCTTTTAGCTTACTGTGAAAGGTGTATAAGGTTGTATTTGGGTTTATTTCAAAACCCATATATATCTTTTTATCTTTTTTTTTAAAAAAAAATATTTTGTACAATAAAGTTTATTATTATTATTATATTATGTGTTTCGTTGCTTTAGTACCCATAATACATGATTTTATTTATTAAAGTACATCTACGGCTTTCGCCTCTTACATGTTGACAACAGAAAAACAAAAGACAAGTAAATCGAAAAAAAAAATTACAAGTAGAAAATAATAATATTTAAAATATCAAAAATAATAATTAAAATAAAAAGATTCGTTCGTTCGTAAAATTTATAGGTACTATGATTCTACATTTATGCAACGCCAAAATATAAACCAGCACATACATATAAAAAAATCAATGTGTCACTTATATCTTAGTTTGGGACTAGCTAGATCTTTTCTTCGCATCCTATAATTATTTAAAATTTAATATAACAGTAAGAATACACATTTAGAATTAAATGTAGATAACTTCATAGGGAAAGTTTATGGCAAAAATATCGCAATATAACTAACCTGATCGAGTTAAATAAAGTCCAAAAAAAATAAGGTCACGGAGTTGACAGTTATTACAATTTTCTATGATTGAAGAAACAAAAATAAATAATTTAAGTTTTAAAATGTTACACTAAACCGCTGTTTAATTTTCTCGTATGATTAAACAATGTTTTAGTACAACATTTTACTACTACTACTACTATACCATCACGGCATATCCCACAAGTGGGGTAGCCAGCAGACCAGCTGCATGTAAGAAACATGCAAGCTGTCCTCTCCGTGCCAGAATAAAATCATCAAGACATTCAGGATGGGTGGCAAACCTCATCGCTGAATTTAAGATGTAAAATGTCTTAATTTTTTCGTACACCTGCCTTTTACAGGACAGTCGAAAACTTACGGAGAAGAGTGGGAGACCAATTCTTTACCGGGTTTCAAATATTTCACCATTAAATACTAGTGATGTAACGAATGTGTGATTTTGGATATTCGCGAATGCGAATATTTGTCGCCGACATTCGCTAATGCGAACGTGAATAGCGAATATTGACTTGTTTTGATTTCTACAATATTGCTCAATCATTTAAATTTTTACTCCCCCGTCGCCGAACTTTTAAAATGGTATAGGAATTTAAAATATCACAAAACTCCTCGGTTTTCTTAAAGAATATTTTCTTGCAGTACCTCTTTCTATAATGTACCGGGTAAGTATCCGGTACTTTTACCAAATATCCGATACTTTATTACCGAAATAATATTCGCTAAACGCATATTTTTGGCGAATACGAATGCGAATGCGAATACTTTGAAATATGCGAATATTCGCGAATGCGATTGCGAATACGAATATTCGTTACATCACTATTAAATACAGAACTACCTACGCCTAATATAATTTGCAACTTTGGTAATAAGATTTATAATTAATAATATGTAAATTACCTATCAATCATGTAATCGTATATTGATTATGTTAGTATATAGTTATGTTCGTAACATTTTAAAACATCTATAGGTAGGTATATACAATTAAAACATCAAATTGTTTCTATAAAGCTATAATTATGTATTGTTTACTGTACATTTATACTCCCCTGATACCAGTAAACTTTCTTTACTGCTTGGGGATAGAAGATTTAAATAATATTGATTATTGTTAAATTTAAGATAATTACATCTAATAGTTATAGTGACATAGTTTTTATACATATCATTTATTAAATAAATTGAATTGAATTGAAAGTTAAAAAAAAACTTATATTAAAACGAATTTTCAAAACTTTAAAATTAACATAACATAACATAACATATCATAACATATCATGTATAGACAATTTCACACAGACCGAGCTAGTCCCAAACTAAGATATGAGTCTTGTATTATGGGTACTAATATACTAACGATACACATATTATATACAATGCACTGAACACATATACATGTAACACCCATACCCATAACAATTTGAAAAATTTAATAAAAATAATCAATTTATAAGATGCTGTGCACTTGTGCAGTCCCCCCTAAAAACCCGTGTACGACTTTTTTATACAGTCCACGATAATTATAATAATTAGCCGATTCAAATGTATATAAGGAGATTTTTCTTTACATATTAGCCATGAATAATATATAAAGTACGTAGGTATTTTCTTTTTTATGGATTTGTAATACCGATTTAATCAAAATGTAATGTCATATTTTCCTGACGCATTTTTAAATAAAATACCTACACATGCAGTTGTTTTTTTATAACAAACAAAAACATATCGGAATTTAAATTTATAATGATCGCCAATCCAAAGAAAAATAAGCTGAGTAATAACAATAATGACTAGACAACTTATTTCAGATGCGCCGTTTTGTGGAAAAACCACCGCAAGGGCCCATTCAAGAATCATAACACCTCCTGAAAAATAGGGTTTTTAACCTCGCCCTGAACACTTCCACACTCTCCAAAGTTCGCAAATAATAAGAAATTTTATTTCAAAGCAACGGACCAGCCACACAGAAGGTACGGTCAACATATGTAGTTGGCCAGACCCCTCCTACGCTATAAGACTGTACTTGGGTAAGTACAATATTGCACTAAAAAAATATTGTCACTATTTTACACCTATATATTATATTTTTTTATCGTAGAAGTAGTACATTATAATATTTTACTGTTTAACTATTGCACATTGAACCATTGTAGGTACTTTGATCAAAGTTTTCCCTTCCTTCCCTTCCTCTTTCAATAACAATTTTATGAGTATTCTGCTGCGTAATTATTCAGATTTTGGATATTATAATTTGGAATGTAAATTATTAATTATTTTATTGCATTATCCATTGAAAAAAAATGAATAAAAATAATTAAATAGTAAATAAATGGATCGTAGACTAATAACACAGAAAAGGGTAGTGAAAAGGCAGTCAAGAAGATGGAGTGACAATTAAAAGAAAATATGAGAGACAAGATATAAAAACTGGTGATATGATGATATCTTATTTTTGACAAGAAGAGATATACCTATGTGTAATGTCCAAGAATAGATAATAAATTATTATACAGTGATTTGGCACGTAAACAAAACTTTAATGTAGGTAGTGCATTAATTTTATTTACGTGATGTGGCACGTAAATAAAACTTAAATGTTGTCCTATCACACCGTATTTAAAAGTATCCGATTTATTTTCATGATACAAGCTTTTACCTAGTACAAACGTATGCGGGGTGTAGGAAATAACGTTAATAATAAACCAGATACTTTCGAAGAAAAGATAAGCGGTAATCCAAAATGTACGTGGCTCATGCTTGTTAGAAATATTTTAAATGTATGAATGAATCATTATTAACGTACCTGATCCATCTCCGATAACACTGTGAGCATTTCCTACAATTGGCAATACTGAAGGCCCTGGTACATTTTTTAATTTATGTATTTTTTTCTTAACTTCTAAATGATAAATTAACATAACAAACAATAGAGACAAAACTAACAATAAAAAAATCATTTTTATCAATTATTATCAAAAAAAATACAAAATTATAGTTAACAAAAAAATGTTCAAAAAACAATTATAAAATATTATATTTTATTTTTTTTTCTTATTGTTGGCTAGACACTGATACACTTGCGATTTTCGACATCGACTAGTTCTATACAAAAAAACCAGGGAAGGATATATAGTTTTATAAGGTCAATAAAATATTTTAACACAATTCTCTTCTTTGTTAGGCATTGTGTATGGTAAACGCAATAAAAACAAGGAAAAAAAGACAAAATACTATTTAACTAGGTACCTGATAACAATACAACATATGTAGTATCCTATATACCTAATTAGTTGTGTTCATGGACGAACTATTTTTTACTATTTTTTCTGTTTCTCAATAAAGTAAAAAAATATATATACAAAACTTTCTTAGAATAATTTATCACCATGCCTCCAGAATATAGAGATTTTAGGGAATTTACGTAGCATTTCCCCTTAACTCATATCTTTGGAGATTAATTAATGTGGTAATTTGATAATTATTTATCAGTCTCAACTAACTTCACCATTCTTTCTCTCGTGAACCCACCCTGTCCACCCCTCCAACCAATCATAACCACTCATTTTTAAAAGCCTATTTAAACAAATATATAAAAAATACTAACAACGTTAGTTCAAGGTTAAGTCCACTTTTAAATCTTTTGCTAAACTTGATCTGACATTGTTCGATCAAGTTTAATTCAATGCTTAACAAGTTAAAATAATATTATATTTCTATAGTAAACTCTATACTAGCCGTCATGTGGATTCATACACTTTTGTTTTGAACGACTCATGTGATGGATTTAAATAGGGTTTTAATAATTTTAATAGCCAATTCGAAATATATCAATTATGTATAAAATATTTTAAACATATTCATTGAAATTCTATACTGACACTCCAATATTTTGGTATTTGACTTTGTAATTTATTGAACCAAAAGCCTACTCAAAACATCTGATATGAAAACCTTACGTGCTATGGCGGGAAAAACTCTCAGAGATAGAATCAAAAATACTGAGATTAGAAGGATATGCGACACGGAGGACATAGCGAGATGGAGTAGGAAGAGAAGACGATTCTGGAGAGACCATGTGACATTGCTGCAAAGAAGACACCAGCTGGCTCATGTTCACGAGAGAGACCACCAAAAAGATGGAAGGATGGCAGGTCATCTGTGTCACAAGAGGCAATAACTTCCGAGACAACAGATCAATGATCTATTACATGAGGAAGAAGACGGAAAAGAAGAATTAAACATGGGCTTTCACCAAGAACATTCGGTTAAAAATATCGACTTTTTAATGTATGCGTGTTTTAAATAAAAAAAATAATATGTGTTATTTATAAGTAAATTAATAAGTATATCTGATTTCCTTAAATATAGCACACGCATAATATTTTTCCTTCTTCCATATTCTTTTGTTTCAATTAGATGTCAGATGCATCAACTAAAAAATATTTAATTAAATCAAAAATGAATCAGTAAGGAAAATAAATATTTATTTTTATTCTAATTGAAAAATTAAATGAGTCATTATATGAATTTTGTATTCGAATAAAAATTATGATTTTTTTGTGGCCGTCTATAAAGTGCTTTGTATTACGATCTACGTCATCACTCGCAGAACCCGTCATCTGGAACTGACTTCCCGAGGACCTCCGTAAAAACCAGCCGATAACAATGTTCAGGAGCAAATTGAAGACATCGCTCTTCCAACATAGTTTTCCTCGCCCTTGAGATAGCGGATAAACGGCGCCGAATAAATCATCCAACATACATACATACATACATACATCACGGCATATCCTAATGCTAAAAACCTCTTCCCAATGAAAAATCTTAAATGACCTCTCAGTTAAGAGGAAATATGTTACGTGTACGTCAGCCCAGCATCCAGCAGCACGCCCAAATCTCTCACCAGAGATACCGTTTTCAGAATAATATGCCATCGATATGATAATTAAAATTGAATACGTTTTTGTTTCTGGAAAAGGATATTTTTTGACATTTTCCTATACTTATATTATTTTTACAAAGTAAAGTCAAGCGATCCAGATCTTCCTGAAAATGATTAGCATCTGTCTCACTAGTGACTGGAGACCTTAGCAAATATCTTCATATCGTCTTCAAAAAGTAAGTAATCTGTATACAGAAAACACCGGTCTATATCAAATATATAAATATTAAACAAAAGGGGACCCAAATGTGAGCCCTGTGGTACTCCGGAAGAAATACTAAAATATGAGGATCTACGTCCACCCACCACTACCGCCTGAGAACGATTCCTGAGATAAGACTCAAATCATCTGTAAAGATCTCCATGGATACCCAAAGACTGAAGCTTAAAAAGTAGTATTCAATGATTCACCCTATCGAAAGCCTCAGCGTTATCAATATACAATAATCAATGAACATACGAGTTGTTCTTTCCACCCCAATAAAATTATCAACATTCAGGATGCGTAGCATATCTCATCGCTGAACTGAAAATGTAAAATATCTTAAATCGTGATGTTTTACGGATACCTACTGTTTTTTTACAGGACACTCGAAAACATGCAGAAAAGAGTGCGAGTCTCTTCCATTACCGAGAACTTCGGGATTAACATTAACCTATAGGTATTCTATTTCCCTAGTAATTAAATTAGCTTTTTGTTCAAAAATCATTATTAAAATTATTTATTTGTTTATTTGATATGACACATTAATTGTATTGTTTTTTTAATATGATTGTTAACATGTCAAAGGCTAACGCTGTAAGTGTGTAAAATATTTTTCTTTCCCTTTTTACAGTGTTTTGCCAGTTTAATTTTAAACATTACACAAACTCTAATTTCAAGTTAAAAAATAGTACATAAATAAATACATATATTATTTTATCTCAAATAGCTGGTACTAGAATTTTCGGCACAGGTAGTCAAATACATACCACGTGATCGTGCACAAGCTGTAGTATAAAATGATATAAAAACTGTAATTCTGAAATTTATTTTAGTGGTATACCATTCATATCAATTCATTTACAAACCTCGAACGATTAAGGTACTGATTCGTTCACTCCATGTAACAAACAACTAAAAACTTGAGCTAGATAATGTATTATTAAATTTTTATTTCAAACGTAACTTAAACTCCCGAAACGCTAAACGTATACTGAACCTAGATGCATTTTTTCGAATTTATACTTCGTTTTAATAAATTATTTTTCTTTTTTAGAGAATAAACTGGATTTTAAACGACAAAATATTGCTTTAATTTGCATCAAAATGTACCTACATATTTAAATAGGTAAATTAAGCTTCTAACACCATGTCCAATATGCCATAGAATTGCAACGAATTCAAATATTTAAGACGTGATTTTTTTTATTGCATTATGGTTTTTGTATAACATTTCCTCAAACCACTTTTTATCTCTGTCTTCAACTGAGTGGACATTAAAATTTTTTAAAATAAGTGTCGAATATTGGTGTATGAGAATTCGATCTTAATAATATTATGCATTATGAACACCCATTAAACTGCTACAGTGATACTTCGACATTAGAGTTTAATTCGTTCCGCAACCTTGCTCGTCTTATAAATTACTCGTATCTCAAAGCAAATTTCCCCATTGAAATTAAATGAACTGCCATTAATCCGTTCCAGCCCCTCAAATGTCACCACAGTTATTTTTGTTACGTGTTTTTGAATAAGAAAAATGTATTTATAAATGACAAATATTGTACAAAAACATAATAAAAGGGAGTGTAAAGAAATAAACTAAATTTATAAACTTTTACTTTCGCTTCTAGGTCATTTTCGTTACTGCTTTTCTCTTCATTGGTATTTGCCCTTTTCACCACGCTTTTCTCACTTTCACCTGTAGGCCGTTTGTTTCTTACTCTTTGGGTGCGTATCGAACTGCAGCTAGTGATGGCCTTCCAGTCATTGCTGGAGTGCTACCAGCCGATTTAGAAATTTTGGACTCTGTGGCCAGGCGCAAGATCAAGGCGGATGGAGTTGTGGTACATTTCGGCATGTCTGTGCATGCGGAACCCGGAATCAGAGGTTACAATAGGGCTGTCGGCACGATACGAAAGAAAACGATGGAAGTGTGGCAGGAAAGATGGGATGGAGGAAGAACTGCTAGATTAGTCTACAGTTTCCTCCCGAATGTTTGTGAACGAATGAAGAAGCGCTTCCTATCATTTGATCATTTCACTGTACAGTTGATAACTGGCCATGGGGATCTGAGAGGCAAGCTCTTTGATCTTGGACTCGTGGATGATCCATGGTGTGTCTGTGGGATGGGGGCGCAATATGCGGAGCATATCCTTTGGGAGTGCCCGGTGATGATGGATGCGAGAGATCTAATGCTAGAGGAAATGAGCGATGGCACCCCAAGGCCCGTTTGGTTTGGGGAAGTGCTACTTTGTCCTCAGAATTTCAGGGCTTTCCAGAGGTTTGTAGATTCCTGGGTGTCTAGGTGGGATCTTCTGCGTGGGCCGGGTTTACCCCCGGCTGACGCAGGGGAGTCTGAGAATTGAGCTTGCTTGGCGTGGCGAATGTTGCGTGGCGAACTCTTGTTTTTCGTTTGTTTTGTGCGTCCTGTCTCCCTTGGTGGAGAGTAGCTTTGGTTGGAATATCCCCATTGGGAGGGAAATAGTTTTCCACACTACCCCGTTTCGGTGACCCCTGGGCTCACTGTCTTTATAACCGAAATGTTTCTGGACACTTTATCTCTGTTATCTGTACCAACTGTATACATATATACGTGTGTGTGTATGTATGTATGTATGTATGAATGTGTGTATGTATGTGTGTGTATGTGTATGTATGTATGTGTGTGTATGTGTGTATATGTGTGTATGTATGTATGTATATGTATGTGTATGTATGTGTGTATACATGTGTATATTATTGTATTGTACTTAATTTTTGGGTATAATAATGGTTTAATTTATTATGGTTAATTATGGTCACACATGTATTGTGTGAAATCACTTTATTTTAATTTTTCCCAATATGGGCTATTTTTGTTTCTTTTTGTTTATTGTTCCAACGAGGCGACTTACGTTGATCTGTTCTTCGGGTCGCCCCTGAGGAAATGAAAGTTATGTGTGCAAATTCGGATAAATAGGAGTCTCCGACTCCTGAGATATCCGAGTGTGTAGAGGTTCTTTCAATGTCAATGTTTCTTACTCTCTTTCAGAATGTTCCGGAAAGGAGTAGGCAAATGTCATTAAAAAGCTCGTATCTCAAATTTTGATCGTATTTCAAAGCAAAAAATCGCTCGCTCGACGGCTCGTATCTCAAAAAACTCGTATGTTGGGGCACTCATATGCTGGGGCACTCGTATGTCAAGGTACCACTGTATTTTGTTTTGTTTGGCTAAGCGACGCCTCACTCACAAAAAAAGGATAAGATTGATATTATGCCTAGCTTAAATAATTCTGGGCAGATGATGATTTGCATAATATTTATTGTTTACTGGTGCGTCAACTGTAAGTGTTAAGAATTTATTATAGTTCGAGCAGTAGGCACGTAACTGTATAAGAACATAATTTTTAAGAATATTGTAGAAGTGAGTAGTGCCTTGTAGTGAGTATCTTCTCCAAGGGACATGGAGGGTTGTAATTTAGGGGAGGATTTTGTCGGGGGGAGCCCTTAAGGCCAATAGACCATTAAAGGATGACGTCACAGAAAAATCATTGAGGGGCATCAGGCATCCCAACACGCCTAATGAATACCGTCCTAATAATCAAAAAAACTGTCAGTGTCGATTTTGTTATTATTTTGTCGTCTGACTTTCTTTTTTTTTCTCTTATGGCATAACATCCTACAAGGATGATTTGCGCAATCTGACTGCCCCCCAAGCAAAAGCAAATCCATAGACAAGATCACGTGACCTTTGATGGTCTATATCGAGCCATCCCTTTGAATTTTATTTTTGTTTCGTTGAGTCTGGATGATTTATATGAGTCATCTCTTAAAACATCCAGGGGAAAGTGGTGGGAAACCCTTTAATGTGGTTAGTCCACTTGTGATGATGGGTATAGAAGTAGTGAATTGATTTTATTTGTGTTCGTATAAATATTATGAACTAACCAAAAGACGTCGGTCGATATGTAAAAATTGTAAATATATTGTTATTTAAAAGTATGAACTATTTGTGTAATAATGGATTTTTAAGAGATGTAAGAGCCATCTGTGTGATATTTGTAAAATCGTTTCAGTTTCAACTACCGGCTCATGTAGTCAAAACAAGTTTGTGGGAGAAACCGCGCCATCTGTGTAATTTTTGTACATTGGTTTGTGCGTTCACTAAATAAGAACTAATAACTTTGCAATATTTTCAATAGATATCACTTTACATTTTTAAAAACTTTTTATAATACCTACCTATTTGAAAAATAGCTAGATAAGTTAATTTACTAATTTTATTTGTAAGTAATACCTACTCTTGATTAAGTTTTAATGTTTGTGTGATAATTTTGTTTATATTCTTTTACTCTTCTGTCTGTAATATTGAATAATTAATAATATTGAATAATGTGTACCTACCTACATAATATGTTTATACATATATTTATACATAGTATATACCTACCTACGTTTATTTTATTGTTGTAAATATATTATTTCATAGTAATCTTATGAGAAAAACACTGTTTCTTTTAAGATAGTAATTGAATTATATTGAAAAAAAATGGTTTTGTTTGTAGTTTACTTTCATTCTCTTAAACGCTAGGTAGAATATAATATTTTGTCACACGTAGATAGGTACATCAGACATCAAAAATATATTTTTCTTAAATAAATAATTCAATATTCAGTATCAATGGAATAATAGCATTCTTATAAAAATGTGGTCTTATGTGTTATAGGTAAAAAAATAAAACAAATTATAATTCCTTCATATTTTTATAATAAAAAACATACTTATAAGGTACAATTATATTAAAAATATATTAAATATACCAATAACAATAGGCTTTCTAAAAACAAAAACCTTTTTATTCTTAACACTATTCTAATAGTCTTACTTATCAAATATTATTTAACAACAATCCGCGTCCTTGCAGGATCAGCATAGAGGACTGAGTGTTCAACACTCCTGATCTTGCGTATCTTCCTCGCTTTTTCACAGTCTTTGTTAAATAAAAAATGCTTTCAATTACATAAAAATAATTGCCTTTATATTTCTATCGTTTGCTCAGTTTGATATTGATTCCATTTTTTGATTTTAAAATTAAGTCTCCTAATAAAACTACTTTTTCACCTGATGGTTCTATTTTGAAATTTCTTACAACTTTGGAAAGTGTGCTCTTGAGTTCCAGCATAGCGAACTTTTGTCCTGAGAAAAAACAAGTTCATAATATTATAATACATATATGAATAACAAATATTTTGTACATAGCCTAAACATTAAGTAATGTAAGTAGGTACTTTGATTGAAAAATCGGTTTGATTCTTACCTATGCAATTTCTTGGTCCTGCACTGAAGAATATCGATGAAAATGGATTACGTTTATTAGCTTCCTCTGGCAAAAATCTTTCAGGAATGAACTTTTCAGGTTCGGGGAAGTATTTTGGATCCCTATGTATTTCAGATGCAAAAACAATGATTGATGTATTTTTGGGTATGAAAAGATCTCCTGAAACAAATTAAGTGAAGAATTGGTCAATCATTTGTATTATACAATAAATTTATAGTTAAAATAAAAAGATAAAGAACGAGAGATAAAAGTTGAAACTTACGCAACATGGTATCCTTTGTGACTGTTCTTCCGAAAATTGGGACTGAAGGGTATAATCTAAGAGTTTCTTTGATCACCATATCCAAATATTTCATATCTTGTAAATCACTGCGATAAAAATGAAAACATCGATAAGATGAGGTTGAATTTTATATACCTAAATTATAAGCAAAATACCTCTTTCTATTGTGTGTTTTTTTTCTATTTACCTGTATGTCGATGGCCTATTTTCATTATTTGGGAAAATATTCATTTGCTCTTCAAATATTTTCTGTTGGATCTCTGGATGTTTTGATAATTCGTGGATGGCAAATCCAATAGCTGATGATATTGTGTCGTGTCCCTAAAATTGTGAAAAATATAATAAAAAACTTATATATGTTGTGCAGGTATCAAAACTAAGAAAAGATATAGGCCTAAAATTGGTACCTTGAGGACAACCATCATTTGACAAAATATTCGTTACTTACTTCAAATAAGAATGTATCCACTTCTTCTCTAATGGCTAAATCTGATAATGGTTCTCCATCGATCTTGGAAAGCAGAAGCATATCAAGGAAGGCCATTCTCTTCTTTTGTCCTACAACAGTTATACCGTATTAAAAAATAATGAAATTCAAAAGACAGTTATGTTGATCAAGGTAAAATGAATTTTATGCATTTTCTTACCAAATTCGTCTGATTCATTCATATAGGATGCAAGATCTACCTCGTTATTATTCAAAGCCAGTCTTCTTTGTGTAATTACTTGATCAGTAAAACCATGCAGGATACTAAGATATTTTTGCTGTAGTTTGTAGTCATTGGACAACTTGAAGAAGAAATCGGTTCTCTTCCAAAGATGCTTCATGCGTTCATTGATGATTTGACAAATGCTGAAATAGGATGATTAGGTAGTTGTTTATTGAGTTATCCATTGTTTATTATTGAAAGAAGTTTGATAAAGTTCTAAATAAAAAATACTAACCCTTGAACAGCCTGAACGTATTCTGACTCGGAATTTCCTTGAGCATTGATGGAAGATCCCATAGATGTTTCTGTAATAAAAAAAGACAACTTGTATTGTGAACCAAAAAGTTTTCCATACATAACAATATAAATCAATTCGTTGTAGGTATGATGGAAGAAATCTTAGAAGAAGTCTGAGTGTTGTAAATTTAATGTTGTTTTGTTAGTTTGAAGATCAAATGACGAAGGAATATTTAAAACTATAATTTTCTTAAGAACGTGTTATGCTGTAAGATAATAGAAATAGCTGATAAAAATTCAACGTACTTTCAATAAACAATTATTGGGAATAAAATAAATTATATAGGCAAATAACTAAGTAGCTATATTTAATTTCGTGGGAACAAATAGAATGGTATGCAAAATTCATGTTTTGGATGTCATTAATTAGTAATTCTGACAGAGACTTTCAGGAATGAAATCGGAAACCCGAGTTTTTTCTACATAGTATTCAAAAATCGATTTTGACCGTAATAAATAAAGTTTTAAATAAACACTGAATTTAGCTCGAAAATCAAGATAGCAAAAAATGAGAATACTGAGAATTTTGGGATAGCGAACGACTAAGCCACACACATCGGCGTTCAGTGGCGTAACTATGGGATGTGTTCCAAACCCTCGGGTACTTGTTCAAGTAAAGTAAATGAATTAGAAGAAAAACACGGTAGTGGATATTATTTAATGTAGAAAAAGATAGCATTTATTTTGTTCATTTGGTTGGTTATCTATTTTAGTCTCAATAAATCGTTTTACACGGAGAGAGGTCAGTGAAGCGGACTTAAGATTCATTAATGGCGAAAATACAAAGGGGAAAAGAAAAAAATTGGTAATCGAAATCAAAGTATATATATATTTATATCTTTTCATTAAAAATAAAATTAAATAAAAAAAAATGTACATCGATAAAAGGGCGGAGTCTAGTTTTGGGCGACCACGGATGGAAGCCACTGATAAAACGAAGGGCGGAACGCCTTAAGATAATTTCTAAGAAAAAAATCTTTAGGGAAGGGGGTGCAAAGCAGTGGCGTCGGGAGTATGCTGCATGAAAAAAAAAATGTTATTTAAACGGGAAGAAAAAAAAATGAAAGTAAAGTTGGAAAAGGAAATTATATCATATTATATGCAGTGTGAAGTTATTATCAGGACCACTTAAATTTTTTTATATTAATTGAATGTTTATATTTTTTTTTGCTTCTATCGGTGGGTCACATACTATTTGTGAGATCAAGAATTTCTTTTGTGGGATGATGAATTATTACATAAAAGTAAATTGAGCTGGAATATTAAGTGAACGTAGGAGAAAATATATAGATAAGGGTTTAACAAGAATAACAATCACGAGACGCCTATGGAAATTATCGGTAGGGGTGGCAAGTCGAACTGACACGCGATTGGCCCGCGCATGCGAGACAAAGATCAATGCTAGATCCCGGTTGAGTAATAGGGATGAAGGTACTAAGGGTGGAGTTACTAGATGCGCACGCGGCGAAGCGGCCATCATGGATCTATGGGTGACAAGGACAGATAGCCTGTTTCTCGCAGGAAGGAAGGAGATGAATTTAATAGGGGTAAGTTTTGAAAGAACGAGAGGTGATTAGCGGAATAGGGGATGTCCATGAGATAAAGCGAGATGGCTAGCACGCGAAACATCTGAGGGTTGACTATTTAAGATTGCGCAAAGCTAAATTAAGGGATAATTACGAGAGAGATAGATTGAGATCGAGTGCGCGCGGATAGATAGATTACGCGATTAAAGTTGGAGAGATTACGGGAGTTTGCGATTGTTGATTATTGATTTTTCACGAAGAGATCAGTTTAAGGGTCTTTGTATTGAACTCGAGAGTGCGCGAATATAGACGAGTTCAAAATTACAGATTTTGATTTAGTGACATTAAGAAATAAAAGAGAATTGTTCTTGTTAAATTTTATTTAGTTGTTAATTTTATCTAAATAAAAAAAAATATATATTTGAATTTGAAGTTATATCATTACTAGTGATAATTAAATTAAATTCGATCATAGAACTGAACGTGTTTGTAATTTGTCAGTGGTATAATAAATATTGCCCTTAACGAGGAATTACGATAGTTATCATAAATTATCGCGACATGAACAATAATAATATTTTGGTGAATAAATTAGATTGGTTATAATATCGGATAATAATAATGAAACAACATAAGTACGCGTGAATAGTTATATAAGTACGTGTGAATAGTTATATAAATACAGACCATTCCGAGTTGTCTTGTCACAAAAATTCATCATAACAATTACGCAATTAAGATAATCTAGCGCCAGTGAGATAGCGAATAATACACTAATGAAATAATTAGAAATTGATAGACGATATATCGTACGTGGACTTTGTAATCTGTGTGAACATTGGTCACGGGATAATAGTTGAAGTTGTGAGGGAATATTGAACTAACGAAGTCAATTTTACCGCCAGGGCCTTCGACTTTGAATATAATTTTTATAGGAGTGATAGCGGCAGTAACTCCTTTGGACTTCTACCAGTGACCGATAATTAATCGGTTCGAGCACGGATACCTGGAAGCACTTGGTCGGTGAGCGAGTATTTGCATAATAATTATAATATCCAGCCATTCATAATTGTTAGAGAAATAGACAGGGGAGACGTCTATGCAGACAATCAAGCTGAGTTACAGCACCCGGAGGACGAAACGGCATGCTGTATTGTTTAACTAATTTTTTTTTATGCGTCTTAATTTTAGAGTACATATCGACGGCTTAATCCGCAAACAAGATAACTCCCTTAAACCAAACTTTTGAGGAGCAACATAAAACCTTATGATATATCAATAAATACATTAAAATGATTTTTCATTGCTGTTTTTAATTGTTATTAAGTTCAAAATCATTAATAAATAATAATAATGTAGTATTAATAACGCAATTTTTCAAAATTTCTTCTAAAAAAAGGAGTTAGCATTTTTGATATCCATATTTTCATACAATTTCAATGGAGTTAGCGTTATTTCAGTTTCATGGGTGCATGTTTTCTTAACAAAAACGTCACCGCACACTGACAGCCGTCATACAAATGGCGGTAAAATGACGGAGTTATCGTTTTTACCAAATTGTCAGATGTTTGCATGGAGTTATCTTATTTTTGTGTAGCATTTTTTGTTAGTTTTAAAAATATTTGGGAGTTATCGTTTTACAGGATTATGTGTTACATCTAATAAAACCTGTTAGCGCAATAAAATCAATTTGACCAAAAAAGGAGTTATCTTGTTTGCGGATTAGGCCGTCGATATGTTAATAGTATTGATTTCCTTTGTGTGAATTGATAATATCTATGTTTTTTTATTTTTTTATTTATGAATTTATGAGTTGCCTCCATGTAAAGGCATTTTGTTAGGATATACATATCTAGTTGAAATTTATATGGTGTGTTGATTTAAGGCTTTTAATGAATTTATGATTTACCGTAAATTTTTGATACATTTTGGTTGTTGATTCAATGATCATTTTAATTTTTTTTTATTTTATTTTGTTTTGTGTTTTATTTTTATTGCATGAACTTTATATTTGATGTATTTTACTAGAATAAATGTGAGTTATATCAATCTCAAACCGGGGTTTTGCATTGAGTAGAGAGTTGATAACCTTTCACTTCCCTCTGTTATTAGGCACATGCCTACAATAGAAGTCTAAAGAGAGAGAATATTTAGATAATTAGCTTTGATCGGTACCTAGGACTCCCTGGAAAAGGAAAAGACTGAGCTAGCCGTGGTGGAACCAGGAAGAGGTAGCCAGCGAGGAACAGGTACGTATCAAATTGGCGCCCATCGTGTCGGCATTGCTTGATCTAGCATGCTTATCAAATTGGCGCGCCAATCGCGGGGCTTGCTTGATCTAGCATGCTAAATCAAGCACGAACCCAGCAGCAAATGCCGTAAAGTTTTTTTTAATTCTCTCTCTCTCTCTCTTAGATACTACGTAACAGAGGCGGGGTGGAGGTGTAGAATAGCAATAGAACAGTTATAGTTTTGCGTATTAGAATTTGTAGTGAAAGTATTTTTTTAGCGATAGGTAATAGGAATATCTCGTTGTAGGTAAAGGTAATCTAGGTACTTGTAGTAGGTATTGATGTAATATGTATTTTTAAGTGATAGGTATCGAAGTATAGGTAGTATAGTTGGGGGTGGGAAAGACTAGCAATTCGTATAATAATTGCACCGACTGTTGTGAGGAAATAGCGATAGTAGATGCAGGCGGAAGAGGAAGTCTTATGATGAACGTGTAAAGACAGTAATGTTTCACCGTGGCATGGACGGTCTAAAGAATATCATGCCCTCTCTTTTCGAAAGATTTTCGAGAGTCCTGTAAAAGGCAGGAAATCGAAAAACCCATTTCGCAGTTTCTAACACCGGAACTGGAACACGCGCCGTGGAGTTGACGGCCTAAGAATATCACTCCCACCTTTTTCTACTGTTTTTGAGTGTCCTGTAAGAGGCAGGAGATCGAAAAACCACAATACTCGCAGGTTACCAACGCGACTGCAATGTAAATAATATTATAGAGATTGTACATTAAATGTGTTTTGTTTTTTTTATTATCTATATTAGGTAGTATCTAGTTAGGTATAGTAAATATTTTCTGACGTCAGATGTAAATAAGCATAAGTATAAGTAGCGGTAGATATAAAGAATATGTATCTATATATGTTTTCTTTAAATAAATTAGAAAAACGTAAGTTAAGAATAGGTAATAGGTATTCTAAGTTAGGTATAAATCATTTATGTGCTTGTGGAATAATTCGTGTTCATGTTAGGTATATTTTTTTCTTTTTCTATTATATAACACCAATGTAAATAATTTGTTTGCCTGTAAGTAAGGTATTAAATGGATGTACAATAGGTATTATCTCATTGATACCATACTGGATGTACGTGTACTTGTGTAGGTTTATTTTGGTTAATTTTTTTTGTAAGTGTGTATTCTTAATTTGTGAAAAATATATATATACGGTGTGTAGGTATAGATAATTGGATAAGGTGTATCTGGAGGTAGCAGATAAATAGGGGTTAGGTATAAGTTATTTTTGGCGACATCCAATGGCGGACGATTTCGAAATGGAGACGGGACAAGGTGTCGATCCATAAATGAAGAAGGCGGGTACATGCGGTTATTGTTATCGAAACAATGGACAGGGTCAACAATAGCGATGAGTCAGGTAGATTGCCTTATCAAGTTGAAATAGGAATGGATACTGATTGTAAAAGAGAAAGGGGTGAAATTCAAGATGGCGGAGTAGTAAGTTGGAAGAGGCAATAGGTAGGGAAGTGATTTGAGATTAGGAGACAGGTAGGGACGATGAGCGACCTTGAGATGCAGTATCATGGGGCAAAGGGCGTCCGGGCAAAAGGCTCGGATACCCTGACGTAACAAGGGCGTTATTGTCACGCCGGCTATGAGAAATTATCGGTGACAGGTCTAAGGAGGTAGAATAGATGATTGAGGGAGAATTGGAGCAGGATTAGGGGGTAGAATGAGTACGAAAAGGGTTAGTTAGGCGGTAGCTTCAGGGGGGCATACCTCATCGTATTTAACGGTTCACGACGGATTGGATGCATGCTTGCGTTTCTTATTTTCGAAGGGAGACACCAGAGGGTGGAGATGTAAATATATCTACTGTCTTCGAGTCGAATTCTCTATTAGGGGCTGAGGAGAGACGCGGAGGTTCTCTTTTCCTCATTTTCGCTAAGGGTGGCGAATATACTCGCATGATAGGTATCTCGGCTCGAAGGTTTGGAAGTATTGGCAAAGAGCGTCTGTTCTGGGGGAAAAAAAAATGTCAGAAGGGTTTTCGACATTTGATCATTTAAGGGTGAATGATTTTCCTAGGCAGACATATGTTAGGTTAGGCTTAGATTAGAAGAAAATAATGATTGGATTGATATAACTCACGATAGAAATGTAATTAATTAAAGGAATATTTTTATGTTACATATTAAGATTTACTTTCTCATATAATTCTTTTAATCAAATATATTGTTTTTATAATGATAATTTCATTGTGCTGACCTAACGTATTATTTTACTATCAGCAAATCTTTACTTTAAATCCATATAATTACTATAATTAAATTTTGTTTATATTATCAAAATGTACTCGATTGTTGAATTATGTATACAGTTGCCTTTCCAGTTTAGTTATATTAATACCCATGTACATATGAAACATGAATGAAACGCAACTATTTGTATTTCCGAATTGATAGATAAAAATAGAGGGTATCTAATCGTGTAACTGACAGTTAAAGATATAAAATTGTTGTATTATAAAAGATTAGTAATTGAATTAGAACACTGTTTTGCTTCCACTAAGAGGATGATTAATTTGTTTTTAATTTGTTGTCAATACATAAACTAATTGTAATATGCTTAAATTGGATGATACAAGTGAAAGAAGTAATTGTGTAATGATTGAAAATAATCTAATTAATTGTTAGAAAACGATTCAAATTCAATATTTAATTGAAAATAAGTTCCCTACATTGAAACAATATTTGATTTTCTTTGTTTTCTCGTTGTATTTTGAAATTTGTGCTATTGTCAGATATCATATTTAACCCACGAGGATACCTGGTGTATGTCATAGCAAAAGTTGAGAAAGATTTGAAGGTAATGAGTTGTGTTTAGGGTATAAAGGGAGGAACTATGTAAAGTTGACAATGTGAATAATTATAAGGAAAGTATTGTATTGTATTAAATTATATGAGGGACGTCATTTCAGCAGATACCTGAGTTCAATCGAATCTTAAGAAGTGTGTCGGGTATAATAATATCAACAGTCATGTAGATGCAATATTGCAGTGATTAACGGGACTGCTGAAGCGTTGTCGAGGGATGTTTATATAATTAGAAAGAAAAGAATAATTCTTATATTATATCTTTAGATTATAATGTGAATACCAGGAAGTAGAGAAACGCAAATAGTAAGCGTCAAGTATAGATTATATTTTATAAATGTCCAAAGATTTTCTTTTATTTGGTGTGTCGTTATTGATTATAGGGAGGACTCATATATAAATTTTGTATGTAGATCAAATGATTGATCAACTAGGTTTAAGTTATGAAGTTATAATTTGATGATTATTATTAAGCATGCGTAAGTAAGACAAAAATGTAATGATTATCTGCATAGAATCGGGGAAAATTGCTAGGAAAACTGTGAAAATCGAATAACCGCGTGAAGGGTAAAAATTACGACAAGCTAATCAAAGCCAGTAGTCACATTTCTACAGTTTAATGACTATAATTGAAAACGGCAGGCTAAATAAACTGTGGTGGCGCCCCCGGGACCTTTATCGTGCGTTGACGATTTTCAGAGGTTTGGGAAAGTCCTGGATTTTCTATAACAGGGGTAGGAAGGAATTGAGCCTTAGGAAAAGAAATATTATCCTTTATTAGAAGGGGAATGTTGGCAAAACCAAGAAAAGGATAAGGAAATTTTGTTAAATATATTTCTATTTTTTTGTTGTGAGAAGGAACGAGGAGGTTGGTTGCCACGAGGAGTAATGTTAACGATATTATGGAATAGGATAGAATTTTTTTTTGGGTAGATGACAATGGTTGATTTGGTAAATATTAGCGTTTGAGTAGCACGGTTCGTGATGAGATTAGTATAATAAAGCAAATTGAGGGTTACCTGCATAGATATAGTAGGGTCCATAACGTAGGGCAACATATCTTCAGGGGTTGGTAATACTCTTGAATTTTTATCAAAAAGGGTAGGAAGGAGTTGTTATGCTGTAAGATAATAGAAATAGCTGATAAAAATTCAACGTACTTTCAATAAACAATTATTGGGAATAAAATTAATTATATAGGCAAATAACTAAGTAGCTATATTTAATTTCGTGGGAACAAATAGAATGGTATGCAAAATTCATGTTTTGGATGTCATTAATTAGTAATTCTGACAGAGACTTTCAGGAATGAAATCGGAAACCCGAGTTTTTTCTACATAGTATTCAAAAATCGATTTTGACCGTAATAAATAAAGTTTTAAATAAACACTGAATTTAGCTCGAAAATCAAGATAGCAAAAAATGAGAATACTGAGAATTTTGGGATAGCGAACGACTAAGCCACACACATCGGCGTTCAGTGGCGTAACTATGGGATGTGTTCCAAACCCTCGGGTACTTGTTCAAGTAAAGTAAATGAATTAGAAGAAAAACACGGTAGTGGATATTATTTAATGTAGAAAAAGATAGCATTTATTTTGTTCATTTGGTTGGTTATCTATTTTAGTCTCAATAAATCGTTTTACACGGAGAGAGGTCAGTGAAGCGGACTTAAGATTCATTAATGGCGAAAATACAAAGGGGAAAAGAAAAAAATTGGTAATCGAAATCAAAGTATATATATATTTATATCTTTTCATTAAAAATAAAATTAAATTAAAAAAAAATGTACATCGATAAAAGGGCGGAGTCTAGTTTTGGGCGACCACGGATGGAAGCCACTGATAAAACGAAGGGCGGAACGCCTTAAGATAATTTCTAAGAAAAAAATCTTTAGGGAAGGGGGTGCAAAGCAGTGGCGTCGGGAGTATGCTGCATGAGAAAAAAAAAATGTTATTTAAACGGGAAGAAAAAAAAAAATGTAAGTAAAGTTGGAAAAGGAAATTATATCATATTATATGCAATGTGAAGTTATTATCAGGACACTTAAATTTTTTATATTAATTGAATGTTTATTTTTTTTTTGGCTTTTATCGGTGGGTCACATACTATTTGTGAGATCGAGAATTTCTTTTGTGGAATGATGAATTACATAAAAGTAAATTGAGCTGGAATATTAAGTGAACGTAGGAGAAATATATAGATAAGTGGTTAGCAAGAATAACATTCACGAGGCGCCTATGGACAATATTGGCGGGGGGTTGCAAGTCAATCTAACGCACGATTGGCCGGCGCAGGCGAGACAAGGATCTATGATAGATCCCGGGCGAGCGATAGAGATGGAGGTACTAAGGGTGGGATCGCCAGCGTCGTATGCGCCGGTCGGCCATCTTGGATCTATGGGTGACAAGGACAGATAGCCTGTTTCTCGCATGAAGGAAGGAGATGAATTTAATAGGGGTGGGTTTTGAAAGAACGAGAGGTGATTAGCGGAATAGGGGATGTCCATGAGATAAAGCGAGATGGCTAGCACGCGAAACAGCTGAGGGTTGCCTATTTAAGCTTGCGCAAAGCTAAATTAAGAGATAATTACGAGAGAGATAGATTACGAGATTGAACTCGAGAGCGCGCAGATATATAGATTACGCGATTAAAGTTGGAGAGATTACGGGAGTTTGCGATTGTTGATTATTGATTTTTCACGAAGAGATCAGTTTAAGGGTCTTTGTATTGAACTCGAGAGTGCGCGAATATAGACGAGTTCAAAATTACAGATTTTGATTTAGTGATATTAAGAAATAAAAGAGAACTGTTCTTGTTAATTTTATTTAATTGTTAATTTTATCTAAATAAAAAAAAGATATTTGAATTTGAAGTTATATCATTACTAGTGATAATTAAATTAAATTCGATAATAGAACTGAACGTGTTAGTAATTTGTCAGTGGTATAATAAATATTGCCCTTAACGAGGAATTACGATAGTGTATCATACATTTTCGCGACATGAACAATAACAATATTTTGGTGAATAAATTAGATTGGTTATAATATCGGGTAATAATAGTGAAACAACATAAGTACCTACGTGTGAATAGTTATATAAATATAATACAGACCACTCTGAGTTGTTTTATCACTAAAATTCATCATAACAATTACGCAATTAGGATAATCTAGCGCCAGTGAGATAGCGAATAATACACTAATTAAATAATTAGAAATTGATAGACGATATATCGTTACGTGGACTTTGTAATCTGTGTGAACATTGGTCACGGGATAATAGTTGAAGTTTGGGAGTGAATATTGAACTAACGAAGTTAATTTTATCGCCAGGACCTTCGACTTTGAATATAATATGTGATAGCGGCAGAAACTCCTTTGGACTTCTACCAGTGACCGATAATTAATCGGTTCGAGCACGGATACCTGGAAGCACTTGGTCGGTGAGCGAGAATTTGCATAATAATTATAATATCCGTATATATAGGGAACGTCTATGCAGAAAATCAATTTGAATTAAAACACACCTAAGGACGAGAAAGCATGCTGTATTGGTTAACCGAATTTTACTTTTGTGTCTTAATTTTAGGGTACCTATGTTAATAGTATTGATTTCCTTTGTGTGAATTGATAATACCTATGTTTTTATTTTTTTTATTTATTTATGAATTTACGAGTTGCCTCCATGCAAAGGCATTTTGTTAGGATAAACATATCTAGTTGAAATTTATATGGTGTGTGGATTTAAGACTTTTATGAATTTGTGATTTACCGTAAATTTTTGATACATTTTGGTTGTTGATTCAATGATCATTTTAATTTTTTTTTATTTGTTTTGTGTTTTATTTTTATTGGATGAACTTTATATTTGATGTATTTTACTAGAATAAATGTGAGTTATATCAATCTCAATCAGGGTTTACATTGAGTAGTGAGTTGATAACCCTTCACTTTCCCTCTGTTATTAGGCACAGGCCTAATATATAAATCTAAAGAGAGAGACTATTTAGATAATAAGTTTTGATCAGTACCTAGAACTCCCTGGAAAGAGGAGAGACTGAGCTAGCCGTGGTGGAACCGGGAAGAGGTAGCCAGCGAGGAATAGGTACGTATCAAATTGTTAAAGTTTTGTACTAGTCTAAGCCGATTCGTAAACATTCCGAGATTACACAATTTACAGCTTAAAAAGAACGAGGTATCTATTTGAATGTTTTACATAATATAAGGTCTTATGAATATAAATTATAGATCAATTTATTTCTCAACATTATGACGAATGTTTGGAGTCTTAAACTCTACTAATACCTATTTTATCTTATTTTACATACGTCTAAGATTTTGACAGGGATCTGGTCATTCTCAAGCGCAATATTTGACTTGGCGTAGAATAAAATATTAGGAGTATAAGTTAAGTTTTTGATTCCAATCATTATTGAAAACTACTGCAACGTTGCCACCAAATCAATAAACAATAATATATTTCTGGGGCATTTCATTTCAAATCACCAAGAAAAAATGCAAAAAGTAACCCATCACTTCCGATTTTTATGATTTTTTATTTACAAGTTGCTATGACCAAGTTATGAAACCATGCCAAATTTTTTTGGTCTAGGTCAAATACTTTCCAAGTTATCGGGGTTCAAAGTTTACCGGCGAGGTCCGTTTTTGTCAACATCGATGTTGTGCCGCTGAAGAGATAAAAAATCATAGCTCAGTTAATCCTTAATATTTTCGTGTGATATTTTTACCATTTATTTTGTGATATGTACTGATGATATAAAAAAATATTTTGATGTGATATGTTGTTTTGAAAAAATTTAAATAAATATTATTCGCAAATTTTGAGGTTAGAAAACATGACTTTTTCAAAGTGAAATATGAAAGAGAGGCAGTACGGTTACCAAATTGTTTTTTCTTTATAAGTGTACCTTAAAGATCAATCTAATAGGTTATGAAAGAAAATTTGTGGTTTTTTGCTTGCCTGAGCCGCAGTTCGCCTGTTTTACACCCTCACTTTTCAGTACAATACACATCATCCGAGGTAGTGTAATTGGAGTCGTAAAACTATTTATGTCTACATAAAAAGCTATACTCGTTACATTTATTGGATATACACCATAACATAACTTTTTACAAATGATAAAACTTACAGATGTCCTCTCTGCGCCAATTATTGAGATATTTTCAGACATTTCAGATTCAAAACACGAAACTTGATTTACAATCAACAGAAACCCAAATTCTTGTTTTGACACATTGCCTGATACCTATATATTAAATAATTACTTATGTTGTGAAGATAGAGTAGCTTTGCAGCCATATTTGAACCATGGACTTTCCACTCGAAGACCGAAATCTTTCTATCACGGAATGAGAATAGGTTGCCGATTCATTGAAGTGTGATGGATAAATATTACTGCAATTGAGTTTTATAACTATGTGACTTCTACAGAACACTTAAAAGTATTAAAAAAATATATATCCTTATGATGTAGGTACAGTACGAGTGTATTGTATATGAAATGTCGAAACTGTGTTAGACAATGAATCTTGTGCTGTGCCTTAATCAAATGTATTTGAAACATGATGCATACGAGATTCAACTTTTTTTAAGCTTTGAAATATTACCTTATTTTTTAGAACATGTATGGACAATTGGCACGGGTCGAGCTAGTCCCAAATTAAGGTATGAATCTTGTATTATGGATACCTACTAACTAAATGGTACTAAGCAGTCAAGAAATAAATTTTCTTTAATAAAAAAAATTATAAATACAAATAAAAGTGTTAAGGCTTATCTGAAAATATTTGCTTATGGACGGACAAACATGTCCTCTGTGCATTGACATGTGAAATTTTTGCTTATTACGTGGGTCCTTAGTTTTCTGTAGAGATGCAGTAAACAAATAAATAGGTAACTGGTATGTCATCTAAACTTGTTATATTTCTATTTTGTTACAATATAATATAAAGGCTTAAAGCCGTTAAAAACAAATATTAAACAACAATTAATGTAGTTTTGGAAACAAAAGATACTATCATATAAAAATAATATTTCGTTATTCTACAAAATGTCTTCTGGGTCAATTTATATCAATGATTTTTTATTTACAACATGCTATGACCAAGTTATGAATCAACACCAATTTTTTTTTATCTAGGTCAAATACTTTCCAAGTTACCTATTTATTTGTTGGGACAAGTTTTTATTTACAAGTTGCTATGACCAAGTTATGAAACAACGCCAATTTTTTTTTTGATCTAGGTCAAATACTTTCCAAGTTACCTACTTTTTGGTTGGGACATGTTTATCCACAAGCAAATATTTTCAAATAAGCCTTAACACTTCTAATTCTATTTATAATTTCTTTTATTAAAGAAAATTTATTACTTGATTGCTTAGTATCCTTAAGTTAGTAGGTATCCATAATACAAGATTCATACCTTAATTTGGGACTAGCTCGACCCGTGCCAATTGTCCATACATGTTCTAAAAAATAAGGTAATATTTCAAAGCTTAAAAAAAGTTGAATCTCGTATGCATCATGTCTCAAATACATTTGATTAAGGCACAGCACAAGATTCATTGTCTAACACAGTTTCGACATTTCATATACAATACACTCGTACTGTACCTACATCATAAGGACATATATTTTTTTAATACTTTTAAGTGTTTTGTAGAAGTCACATAGTTATAAAACTCAATTGCAGTAATATTTATCCATCACACTTCAATGAATCGGCAACCTATTCTCATTCCGTGATGGAAAGATTTCGGTCTTCGAGTGGAAAGTCCATGGTTCAAATATGGCTGCCAAGCTACTCTATCTTCACAACATAAGTAATTATTTAATATATAGGTATCAGGCAGTGTGTCAAAACAAGAATTTGGGTTTCTGTTGATTGTAAATCAAGTTTCGTGTTTTGAATCTGAAATGTCTGAAAATATCTCAATAATTGGCGCAGAGAGGACATCTGTAAGTTTTATCATTTGTAAAAAGTTATGTTATGGTGTATATCCAATAAATGTAACGAGTGTAGCTTTTTATGTAGACATAAATAGTTTTACGACTCCAATTACACTACCTCGGATGATGTGTATTGTACTGAAAAGTGAGGGTGTAAAACAGGCGAACTGCGGCTCAGGCAAGCAAAAAACCACAAATTTTCTTTCATAACCTGTTAGATTGATCTTTAAGGTACACTTATAAAGAAAAAACAATTTGGTAACCATACTGCCTCTCTTTCATATTTAACTTTGAAAAAGTCATGTTTTCTAACCTCAAAATTTGCGAATAATATTTATTTAATTTTTTTCAAAACAACATATCACATCAAAATATTTTTTTATATCATCAGTACATATCACAAAATAAATGGTAAAAATATCACACGAAAATATTAAGGATTAACTGAGCTATGATTTTTTTTCTCTTCAGCGGCACAACATCGATGTTGACAAAAACGGACCTCGCCGGTAAACTTTGAACCCCGATAACTTGGAAAGTATTTGACCTAGACCAAAAAAATTTGGCATGGTTTCATAACTTGGTCATAGCAACTTGTAAATAAAAAATCATAAAAATCGGAAGTGATGGGTTACCTAGGCTTGGTGAAATGACGTGAAATACCCCTTCTCTCAGCAGCCATTATGTAGGTACCTAAGTGAACGCTGTCTGCTGTCGTTCTGTCCAGTCTGCAGCGAGGGACAGAATCGTACTTTAAGTGAAGTGGGACATGTTCGTACAATAAATATCAATAATTGGTAAACGCTTCAGATATTTTGATTTTCTTTTCCGTTTTTTGTTATCTTAAAAAAACACCAAGGTTACAAAGTTTTATCGGACATGACATTATCCGATTTGTTTAATTTTCACATTGTTTTTTTACATATTATACAGTACCTATGTCCAAAGTAAATATATGTACCTAATAGTAAAAGACGTAAAAATATATCTATTTGAAATTGAGAAAAGTAGTTTAAACGAAATAGGTGTTATTGTGATAGAGAAAATATTTTCAATATATTTTACAAATTTTTGTTAAAAAATGCCTAATTTTGTACGAGCAAAACGAACTTTTTTTGTTCATCGTTTATGATCATTATGACCTGATGATGGCCAATGACAAGGCGATATACGTCGCTGCATACTGGAGTGGCAAGGTCTGAAGTCCGGAACCGAAAAGTAAGTAAGTGTTATTACATAAAGATTCCCCACACACATCTTCTTTTACCATGAAGATTACTTTTTTTGTTAAATAATTAAACTTCATTTTGAATATTGAAGTGAATTGTATCATAGTATCATATTTATTTATTTATTTATACATCCACGGCGTGTGCTTCTTACATATTATAATATATATTACTATTAGGTACACAAAAATAATGATAATTTTATGCAACTAAATAATATTTAGATGTACCTTATTATAGCAAGATACTTGAGATCTTGGTGAGGAACCGGCTAGATGGGGCCCTTGTGCCGGGAGATCCTAAGCAGTTTGGTTTTAGCCGGGGCTTATCCACAGAGCACGCCATTGATGCCTGCATGAAGTGGAGGGATGACAGTAAGGAGAAAAATGTGCTGGGTGTCTTCCTTGACATAGCTGGGGCTTTCGACAATGCGTGGTGGCCACTCATACTGGCCAAACTGAAGATACGGGGATGTCCTCGCTGGCTGTTTAATGTAATCAGCAGCTACTTCAGCGACAGGTCAGTTGTGATCACCCACGCGGGACACTTGGTTGAACGGGTTGTAGATATGGGCTGTCCGCAGGGCTCGGTCCTCGGACCATTCTTGTGGAACGTCCTCTTCGATGACCTTTTGAAAATAGATCTTCCTCCTGGCTGTACGATTTTCGCTTATGCTGACGATGCTCTTCTCTTGCTGTCTGGCAGCACGAGGAGAGCGATTGAGGACAATTTTAAAACCGCGATCGAGCGCATCCTGACGTGGGGCAGTGTGAATAGGCTTGTCTTCTCGCTGAGCAAGACCTCCGCGATGTGGTTAAAGGGAGCGCTTGGAAAGGGCAGAAATCCGGTTCTCCGGATGAGTGGAACACCCGTAAGGGTGGTCGATGAAGTCCGGTACTTGGGAGTTGTTCTGGACAGGGGTTCTTCCTTTCTTCCTCACGTGAGAGCGACTGCCGAGAGGGCGAAGGTACTTTTCTTCACCCTTCGCCGACTTAGTCGTGGTACATGGGGCCTGCGTTCGGGGACTGTAAGGGCCATATATCGGGCGACGTACGTGGCGCAAGTTACGTATGCTGCTCGGGTTTGGTCTCATAGACTTTCGGTAGGCTCCGTATCTACGGCAGTCTTGAGGGGACAGAGACTCCCGCTGCTCGCCGTCACAGGTGCGTATCGTACTGCCGCTAGCGATGGCCTTCCTGTTATCGCTGGCGTGCTACCCGCTGATTTGGAAGTCCTAGACAGTGTGGCCAGGCGTAAGATCATGGCGGATGGTGGTACTGAATATCTTGGTATTTCCGTTCAGACGGAACCCGGGAACAGGGGAATTAGTAGGGCCTTCAGCCAAATCAGAGAAAGAACCTTGGATGTGTGGCAGGAAAGATGGGACCGGGGGAGAACCGCTAGACTTGTCTACGATTTTCTTCCGGAAGTAAGAGAGAGGATTAAAAGGCGCTTCCTGTCCTTCAATCACTTTGCCGTGCAGTTGGTGACGGGACACGGGGAGTTTAAAGCCAAGCTCTTTGAGTTAGGGCTGACGGACGACCCGTGGTGTGTTTGTGGGACGGGAGCTCAGTTTGCGGGGCATATCCTGTGGGAGTGCCCAATGATGACGGATGCGAGGGATGTAATGATTGATAGTCTGAGTGATGATACTCCGAGACCCGTTTGGTCTGGGGAATTAATGATTAGTCCGAGAAATTTCAGGGCCTTCTTGGAATTTACGGATGTCTGGGTGTCTCGGTGGGACCTTCTGCGTGAGCCTGGCTTACCCCCGGCTTACCTGGATGAGCTTGATGGTTGATTTTGCCTTGTGTGATCGTGGCTGTCGCGAGCGAACTCGTTTCTTCGTCTTTTGTGCTGTCCTGTCTCCCTTGGTGGAGAGTCTTAGGTCTGGGAGGGATGTCCCTTGGGGAGGGAAGCGTGTCTGTGAAGACTCCAGTATCAGCGACCCTCGGGTTCACCGGCATGAATACCTAAAGAAGTTTCCGGACACCTCAACTCGGCTCTCTGCTCATTTTTTATTTCTTTTAATTTTTATTTCTATTATTTTGTTTTGAGTATTGATTTGTTATCTAGGTTAAGGAAATGCCTTTATAAATATATTGTTAGTTTTTTAAATAAATTATGAATGTATTTGCTTCTCTCGGCTAGAGGGACATCGAAGGAGTGTAGTCAAAAGATTCCACACACGGGGTTGTTTTTGGCCGGCCAGCCCCTCAGGCTGCCCACTATGGCGCCTCCGGTGTGGACAAACTTTGTGCAGTGTAGAATTCGGATAAATGGAAGTCCCCAGACTTCTGCGCTATCCGGGTGGTCGGTGGGTCTCCTTCAATGTACCTTATTATAAAATCATCCATAATGTATTATTTCATAGTTAAAGCTCCTACCTTGGTGTTACTTAACATATTTTTACACAATATATTTTTTTTAAAAAGCTTTATAGTGCAAAATCATAAAGGATGCAAAATGTCATAAAAAAAGGCAAGATACATAATTTTACGACAAGTAACGCATGCCTTAAAACGTCTTATCATCAAAGTTTATATTATTCCCATAAAAAAGACTTTGTGTCGCCAATTCCTGCACTATACATGTATATACATAATAATATAGAAGCCATATAAAAAATAGGTTGGTATACAAAATTTCTCTGCCAGGAAAAAATAATATCCAACATTTACCCGTAAAAACTAATAATTTATACCGTGCAAGTATCGGTAATAATTAATTTCTTCCGCGGCAAGGTCACACAGCGCGTATCGACCGCACAGTAGAGATAATGCCCATAATATGCTATCACGGTATGTAATACATTTAATAAATCTCATAGATTTATTAAAGGTCCAATTCATTCCTTCGTGCTTTCAGCAATCTGGTTACATTAAATGTTTCACTTAAAAACAGTACACCTAAATAAACATTTTCATTAAATTTTACTTTTTCATATACTTATTGAAAGATGTATTCATGTATTTTATAAAATTCTCGTGTCACGGTGTTTGTTATCATACTGCTCCGAAACGATTGAACCAATTTCGATGAAATTTTGTGTGCTTATCGGGTAGATCTGAGAATCGGCCAACATTTATTTTTCATACCCCTAAATGTTAAGAGTGGTCCACCCCGATTTTTTTGGACTTTTTTTTTACTTTTATTCTTTATGGTGAGGCATTAGAAAATATATACAGCCCTAAATTTCCACTCTTCTACCATCAAACCCTATTTTAGAATAGCGATATTAGTATATGACAAATGTATAATGGCGAAACAACGTTTGCCGGGTCAGCTAGTTTATTTATAAATACACTCGCAATTAGTTCCCGAATGTACTGTAATGTTTTAGTTGTGGTTTGGTTAACTGTGAAAGAGGATAATTCACCAGAGGACTCGCGTGTGAAAAAATATTTTTGTTTTTCAGCGACTAAGCACTCTAAAAAAATGGGGAATCTATAGGTTTTTAAGATAAATTGAAAAAAACACCGTATTAAGCTTACTACTTCCAAGTGACTTTATTAGCTTCGCTTACTAGTATTCGGAGACTCTCAACTCCATCATCAGGCGATTAGAAAAAAAGTTAAATAAGATTGAGAGTCAAGCACTATTTATACCTATAATTTGAACAAAATAACATTGGGAGAAGCTCGTGTTGATAAGAAGATAATTATATAAGTCATTGATAAAAAAAACTATTGGATAGTGTTCCACTGTTAAAATACTCATAATTTTTTCGCTGACGCAAATAAACTTAATTAAATATCCACCTAATACTGTTTGCATTATAACTATTATTTTTATTTCAGTCGAGACAATGTTAGCAAGCATGAAGTTTTGTATTTTAAATTAAAATTTTGTACAAAGTATGTGTGTATAATATGAAACTCTACAGGGTTACTTAAAAGAAAGTTTAACGTAATATTATTCAACTTTAAATTCGCATGAAAATGAATAATGCTATTATTCAAAATTAAATTCGGTAAATATTGAGGAGAGATGCACTTTTTTAAAAAAAATGTGAATTTTCTACTTTTACTATACTATACTATACCATCACGGCATATCCCACAAGTGGGGTAGCCAGCAGATCAGCTGCATGTAAGAAACATGCAAACTGTCCTCTTCGTGCCAATATAAAATCAAGAAATGATATGATTGTCAATAAATGTGCTTTTGCATAAAAAAAACACCAAACTACCTAACTAACCTAACCTACAAATCAGTCGAACGTACAGATTTAAGTAGGTACTTGTAACATGTCAAACGCGTACGAAAAATGTGAATTATTAATTTTGTGCTTAATAAAACCATAATTTTACATCGGATTGTTAATCTCCAGATAAAATACTACATATCTACATAAAAATAATTCAAAATAATCGAAGCATTGATGCGTTCACCTAAACTTAATAAATACCAGAATTCTAGCATCTCCTTAACATTATGTTGTACCCTTACAAAATATATCTGTTTTCTACAAGTGGTATACTTGAATGTATAAATAATTGTAAATTGCGTTTTATTATTTTATGTACGATTTTTACTAATGCATTTGATTTATATGGTTCAATAATGATCAATCACATAATATGAATTTCTTTCAAATGATGAAGTAAATAAAAATGAAACTGTACTTATTTTACGAAATTTTAAAGCTGTTATATTCAGCACAATCGTTAAGTGATAAGCAGAATACTTATTTTATGAGTGATAAAAATATGCAAGAAATAAAATAAAATAAAAAAGAGAATTTAAATAAAGTGAAAACTTACGGCAGCCGCTCTATCAATAAATTGATGTTTCGAATTCAAATGATCTCAATATCCTGTAAAACACACACACATATTACACTAGAACTTATATCCTTTTTTTGCTGCCAAGATTGCCTTAGCCAAAAGCTATTATGTTCCATTGTTTCGAATTCGAATGATCTCAATATCCTATAAAACACACACACATATTACACTAGAACTTATATCCTTTTTTTACTGCCAAGATTGCCTTAGCCAAAAGCTATTATGTTCCATTGTTTCGAATTCGAATGATCTCAATATCCTGTAAAACACACACACATATTACACTAGAACTTATATCCTTTTTTTGCTGCCAAGATTGCCTTAGCCAAAAGCTATTATGTTCTCGGTTAAGGGAGTAACTTTTAAAATAATATTATTTATAAAACACTTACAAGACACTTTTAAATGAGTAAAAGAAAGAAAATATTTTAGTCAATGGAATTTTAAAAGCTACAAGTCACTCGAACCAGGTGAAATACCGTCACCGGATAAAACATTTCAACAGAATTTAAAATGTATTGCATTAGTTTTTGCTTATTTTATATTTTTATAACATACTTGTTTATTTATTATACTTTTACTTTCTATCCCACAAGTGAGTTATTCAGCAGACCTTTTAAACATTTTGAAGAATTGGTCTCCCACTTGTAAATATTCGAGTATTTTATAAAAGGTACAAGAAGTTTTGCATCTTAAATTCAGCGATGAGGTTTCTCACCCATCCTGAGTGTCTTATAGCCGGTTTCAATAACCTATCTCTCCGTGACTGTCGATTGAAATCTATTGTATAAAGTATATCACACAATATGTTGTATAAAGTATATCACACAATAGATTTCAATCGATAGTAGCAGATAGGTAGATTATTGAAACCGGCCATTAATTGTTTTATTGCCCCAGATAGGTCCGCTGGCTACCCTACTCGTTGAATATGCCGTCACAGAATAATTGTAATTATTTTTTAACATAATATTTCAATACATTTTGATTATTTTTTGGCTGCAAACAGCTTTTTACTTATATACCTACACATTTAACATATATCACTAGCTTAACACAAAACACAAATTTAACATAATACTGGAAACAAATAAAAAGATATAAAATTTTTTAATATAGGGTAAAACAATTACATTGGATAATGATTTAGCACTTTGCAAATTGCGTACCTATGTTTAAGTGATATCATTCTTATGATTATTTATTTATTTTATTCTTCACTGTACATTGGTTACAATAATACAAATCAAAACAAAGTATCATAAAAATATCAGTTAAACAATTCAATGTACAGAGGGTGAGTTTATCGCTAAAATGCCATGTCTTCCAACTAACCCGGTTGTTATTTTCTTATCGGAAAATATTTTATATTTTGCGAGAACGCGCGCGGATACTCCGTACCGACCTATTAGACTAGAACTATTACACAACAAATAAGCAATTTTTGATATAGCGGAATATTATTGTTGCATATTCCATGAATATTTTATAGGATTGTAGTTCATATTAAATTTTTCAGCACTCCATTCAAAGTAAATCGTTGTTAGAGGGTCAAAAGGCGAGTTTATAATATTTTCAAACAATCCTTTTAGTCCTTGAAATGATAGAATAAATCCCTAGCTGTTTTAATACGATGATGATGATTTTGGATGATTTTATTTTATTTATGATGCCGTTTCACAGTCTCTAGACCGTCTCAGGGGCGCCAGTGAAGAGTTCAGTTTTAAATTTGCCTCTGTAGCTAGTGACCGTCTGACCCATCTCTCAGCAGCACCGGTAGGCGATTCCACATAACCGGTCCAACATCACCAAAGGCCCTCTCGTAGAAGTTGGACTTACCGGCTCTATTGGGTTCAGTTAGTCTATTCACGACCAGTTCCATAGAGCGCAAAGGTCTTCTAGTGGTCGAGTCAAGGGGACAAAGCTCTGTGAGGCACAATGGTGCCATTTTGTTAAAAGCCTTGTAGACCAATAGGCACACCTTGAATGTCACCCTTTCCTCGACCCTCAACCAGTGTAGTCGTTCTAAGAGGGGAGTGATGTGGCATCTTTTGCCCTCACGGAAAATGAGCCGCGCGGTACTGTTGAACGCCAGCTGCATACGATTGAGAAGGCTTTGAGTTTTTATAAAGTTTTTATAAAGAGTAAAAGATGGATACACGTTAGCACAACATATAAGATATGATAGATTTTCACTACCCCTTCTTTATATTAAGGTTTATTTTGTTGCGAAACACCTCATTATTTTTTTAATAAATAAAACACTATTAAAAATCTGTTGTTCCATGTTGGCCAAAGTCACTCTCAATGGAGTGGATGGTCTTGAGAAGAATAGAATAATAGATTTTTTTTTTTAACTGGACACTTGAAAAATTACACTTACATCTTTTTCTTATTCTCTCTTAAAAAGATTTGTCGAAATCTTTATTGAGTTTTTTTTTAGTTTATCAAAACAAAATATAGAACCTTTCAGGTTCAATCTCAAAATAAATATTTAATATAAAATAGTTATTTTTGGTGAACCCTGTACTTCAATAGTATAGTGGGTGTATCATAAAGTTTTACACTGCAAAATCTGCATTAAGCTTTTGTTCTTCTCGGTGAATTCAAAAGTATTACAATATTGTCAATACGTATAACACAGGACAAAACTTTATTACAATAAGATATAATGTATCTCTTTCTTACTATATCAAAAGTAGCAACAACAAAAAAACATAAAACAATATACAAATTTAATTTTATTCAAATAACTGTTTGAATATTTCAAAGAGTTTTGTAAAATTAAGTTTCGTAAATTGTTCAACCAGTTTTTTTTTTAAGAAAATGTTGTGAGATACATAACAGATAATATTTGATTTATTTCTCTCAATATTTTTAATGATATTTTTATCACAGAAAATATTTGGAAGTTAATAAATATTCACGGTGTATTGTCAAAGAGGTTTTTTAAACAATTTAAAGTAACTGTTTTTTATAACTATATTTTAAGAATAGTAGGTACCTATAGCTTCGACTATTATTATAAAATTTTATAAAATATTTTTTTAGTTTTGAAAGGATATATCTGGGTTTTGTTATAAACCCAAAAACAACCTTATACACCATTCACAGTAAGTTAAAAGCTTGTGTCGTGAAAGGAGAGTCTGCCAGTACCTGGATTCGAACCACGGACCCCATGTTCACGATGCCGAGACTCTACCTTCAGGCTACATAATATGTTTATTGTATAAATATGTCTGTATAAATTTTGAATCAACAGAAAAGATTTTTGTTTCGAATAATATATGTTAGAATGTAAAAAATAATAATAGACTTGTCTGGCATTCCGTGCTCTCTGCTTTCCCACTAGGGATACGACACGAGAAAATAAATATAATAATACAGAATGGTAAATCTCACGCATATTAAATTCCCTCTAAAAATATACCTACAATATGAAGGAACGTGTATTATTTTGTAAAAATATTTTCGCAGGTTTTTTGTATCGAGCAAATAATATTTAAAATGTAGAAAACATTTTTGAAAATTTTCCTGCACGTGTTTCCATTTTTGAACAGCAAAATGTAACAGTGGATAGTAAAACTAGAGATTCGAGAAAAATGCGATGAGAAATCGTATTACTCTCTATGTAGTGTAGCATTTGCACTGCCACACAACGTTGCTGGGCGGTGCCGAGTGGGTGGAGTGCTAGAAGCAGTAAACTGAGCGATGAAAAGAAATGTTACGGTTTTAACGTCAAATCCGTCTTCTAACAATAAGTCTGCGTAGTGTATTCTATCGTTATAATAGATGGATTAATTCAGTCTGGTAGATTTTAGTATGAAAATGCATATTAAAATCTATTGAGATAAAAAAGAAGTAAAATCTACAGCAGCCTTATATGATTATAAAGTCGATTTTTTTATATATTAGCAACGCGTCTGAACGAAGATATATATTCACTACTCGATTAAGCGAGCGAAAATGATGAAAGGTTTCTATATTATTATCATTTTAAATTTAAAATTATTTTTCTTAACGTTTCTCGTCCACTCCTAGACGAAGGTGTTCTCCATTTTTTTCCCATATTCAAATTTATTGTATCAACGAATGTAATCCATTTTTCTCTCGTCGATCTCAACGGAGGCCTTCGCATGCTTGGAATTAGTCAATTAGAATTATACAACCCTGAAATTTTTGAGGGCTGCTAGATACCTCAATGAATGGAAAATGTCAAATGACATATGACATTTTCTTCATAGTGTCAGCTACGCTGTGAGAAGATAATCAGCAAACTGTAAAGATGTGAAGAGTTTGGTGAGATAATATTAACATCCAGACACCAGACCAGCGTACATCCATGGACACATACATACATAGTATACACAGGGATAGATACATACATAGGTAATGGTTATTACTTTGGATATGACTCTATACCACTTTACTACTTTAAAGCTGTGTTAGGTATATTATATATTGCAGGAAGGAAAAGGTTACATATTATATGTATTTGTTCTAGATTGTACTCGAGTATGTTAGTGTACCTATGACTCGTACTCATCCAATACAATAAGTACAAGCCAATATTATAATTAAAAAAACATGTTATTTATTTAGAGTTCATCGATAGCCTGGAGGTAGAGCCTCGGCCTCGTGAACCTGGGGTCCGTGGTTCGATCCCATGTGCCGGCATACCTCCCTTTCGCGACACAAGCTTTTAGTAGCTTACTGTGAAAGGTGTATAAGGTTGTATTTGGGTTTATAACAAAATCCAGATATATCTTTAAAAAAAAAAGATACAACTAACCTTTCACCACCTTCAGAAGCAAATTAACGAATATATTGTTCACTCGCACCTTTTAAACGCTCTAAAAGGACTGTTAATCTTTTTTTATACAAATTTTTTTATACAAATTATTTTACTTTTTTTATACAAATTATTACAACCTTATGGCCTATTGAAATAATTCATTAATCAATTAATTTGTATACCTACACTTATAAATTTGGCGATGCATTACTTCTTATATTGTTGTAATGATCTATGAATATTTTTATACGTTGGCTTGAGGCATTGGATACAAATAAGTAAATAACGCCAAAATAAAGTCATTCATAATATTATCAACATCATTTTTATAAAAATCATATTTTTTATGAATTTAATATTTTTAATATATATTTGTTAAACCATGCTAAAAGAATTTTAAAGGTTATGTTATATTTTATAAAGGATTTTGTCAAAGAGGCCCATTAACATGAATTCGGGTTTCCCGTTAAGAAGAACTTACGTGAAGAAAATAGATGAAGTGGAAACTAAATTATATTCCAGTAAAATCCATAAGTGAGGAAGGTGCAACCCAAGGAGCCTGTTAAATTGAATGCAATATTATGTAATCAAAGTATGAAAAAAGCTTTAACATAAAATTTCGTCAAGGGGTGAAAGTGTTATGAAATATTTTGAATCAATTCAGTTCAGTAGATGTAAAAAATGTTATCTTTTAAGTGAACCAAGCAAGAAGGTTTTCGGACACTTCTGTGTTAGATTGTTACAAGAACATTCTGTTAGTAAATAAAGAAATCAAGCATATGTACACATTGTACATACAAAGTATAAAATATATTCAGTGTTGCAACTACAGTGTTTATGAAGGAATTACACTGTTTACATACTTTGAATAATAAACACTATGTTGTTGTATGGACTCACTGGATAATAAAATAAGATACATATAATAAATTTCAAAGATAAACTGTATTTCATTTTCCATTACTGCAGTGAAAAGTATTACACGTTGTTAATCCAGCAGTGAGACTAGACTTTTTATATTTATTTAACACGTATTTTTATATTTTATGGTTAAATAAATTTAAAAAAAGACAATTCACACAGATCGAGCAAGTCCCAAACTCAGAAATGAATCTTGTATTATGGGTAGGTACTAACGCGACGATACACAAAAATACGGTGCAATTAACACATACACATGTTACACCCAGACCCAGGACAACTTGAAAAGGTCATTATTCAATCTGCCCTGGCCAGGAATCGAACCCGGGACATCGTGACTCAAAGGCAAGAGCGTTACCTCCGCATCACACCGGCCCCCGGTTTATTTTATTCATCGGTAAACGGTTTTTTGAAGTAAAATAACTGGAATGAGAAATGGCAGGAGACAAATGACAAGATAAAGTGACAATATCAAAAAGATAAGGGAGACCAGGTGAAAGACGTTTATAGAAGTAAGTAATGATTGGCGTACTTATGAAGAGTCCTATATCCAGCAGTGAATAGACATGGTAAGAAGAAGAGAAACGACTTAAGTCTTTAGCAATGTTACGAAAAGATAATTAATTGTAATTAAATAAAACATAGAACCTTTATGGGAAAAAGTTGACTTTGCTGGCTTATGTTGTAGTGTGGCAGTTTTATATATTTTCCTCAGTCGGTAGAGCTTGAATTGGAAATCCAATGAAACCCCATTCATTACATACTAATCTCAAAGGCGTGGGTTATTTCCACCTCTAATTTGATAATTACCATTACTGAATATGATTCTAAAATTATTTGTGATATTTTCACTGTCAAGTCAATGGTATGCGGTCTCATTGAATACTCCACATTCATCATGGGAGTATTGATTTAATTCAAAGAAGGTTTCAAATAAAAATCTTTAATCCACTTCCACTATACACTGATAGTAGACAGCTGGTTTTCACAACTTTGTTAACAAACTTCTTAACTAAATTATTACATGATTATCAATTTTTAGATACATCCTTCGTCACAATTATAACTAATTACACTCTGACTTGACCTTCATGTATAACCATGTATATACATGCTGAACCTTACATACTAATAGTGAAATGAAAATGTGACCTGTTGATTTCCTGGTGATTTTAATTAATTATGAAATTCGGTTGGCTGTATAGACGATCTGCAAAATTAGACATCACACTGTTCCCGCCTGTGTGGTTAGCCTCCATTAATCTTGTAGATTAATCTTTCCAGATTCATCTGCTTATGATGATATCATTCTATTTTAGCCTGGGCACGTGGTATCACTCGCATCAATGAATGTTAAAACCTCCCGAACTCTAATCCCCCTGGGTATTTACCGCTTCTGTATCAAACACAGAAGACACAATCAATTTCTGATATAAAATAATATAATAATCCATTAAACGGCATTCCACTAAATAATACCAAATGTTACATACCTTCATGTTTAGCGGTATAATATTTAGATCCTCGCTCGTCGCAATCAATTTTGTTCACAATATTAATTTACATTCCTTCTAAAAGTGCTCGCAGTTATGCGACACGACTTGGTAATAATTTAAAATGTAACACTCCACATGAGAGATTAAAATTTATTACATAGGTACCATGACCTACTAATGATCACTTCTTCGCGGTCAGACGTATAAAAAAGACTTCTTCCTGGGTTACTCCCAATTAAATAGCTAATTATCCGCTATCTCTCTCATTACGAGAACTACATACGTCACGCCACGTTGTTTTTAGACTCCAATGAAGTTCGTCACACATCCCGCGCTATTTCCGCAATCACATCCAAAGACAAAAATTAAATATTTTTCAGAAACGCTCTTCTTCTTTTTCTTTATTATATTTAACCCTGATAATAATTCTGTTACAGTAGCTTATTAATTATTAAAATATAAAAACACTAAACACTAATTACATGTTTCAAAAACCCTAATTAAATCAATATATAAAATGTGAATAAATAAATAAACAGTTTATTTTATATTTTTGTCATGAAATCTATGGATAACAATAAAATTGATTAAAATACGTTTTTTCAATAATGTCGACATATTTTTTGTATTCAGTTTGATTTCAATTAGTACCTACCTAAAAGAATTCAAGTTCTCAACACACATAAAAAGTGTATTTTATAACTGTACCCAAATAAAAATTATCAGAATATTATTATCCTGAAAATAATTAGCGAAATTGGTTATGTATATTTAAATGTTTTACAATAAAAATCCAATGTTTATATTGTTTGCTGAAAATTTTTAAATTCGAGTAATAAAAGTACACATTCATTTAGGTACAAATGAAATGTGTACTTTTCAATGTTTTCATGAAACCCAATCACCGCTTGGTAAACCTTGTTCACTGTTCCAACATACTATATTCCACGTTACCTAGAAGAATCAAGAAAAAAAATTAATCAATTACATACATAACTTCATGATTCACTGGCAACAAAGTGCTTAAAACGGCTAGCAATCAACTTTACAAGATTGAAAACCTTTTTTTAAGCTGGGATACTACAAAGATAATTCATATATAATATTGATCTTGGTCTCTCACTGTTTGGCAATAAATGATCACTTCCATTTGAGCAGGGGATGGAGAGATGTACTTGAATACATGGCTCTCTCGATCATAGCATCCTTGGAACATTGGATATTGGTTGTGCGTTTTACTTGGCTTTGTTACTCATACTGGTTTCGTGGTTTTGATTTTGATTTCTAGTAATTTAGGATATTTTTAACATTTGCTTTTATCTGGACTAAGACATTTCTGGTAAGTGTTGAATCTTTGCTGGTCCACATGTTGAGTGTATTAATTGTTGATGACTGTTTGATTCTCTGATATTGTAAAAATAAAAATAAATAAAATAAAATTAACAGATAAGTTTCTAGGTATTATGTAGAATTTTTCCCGGCATTTTTAAGATTTTTTGTTATAATGTCTGATTATATTATGTATACTTGTTTGTTTGTATAATGTCGAGAAGTGTGCATGGTAATTCTGCCACCGCGTTAAATATAAAAGTGATAATCATTGGTACCGTTATTATCGGTAATCTAATAGTACCGCTATTATAATATGTGTATCTTTATTATCTTTATGATATTCGTAATAAAGTTTCACATTTACGATATCTACAAACCCTAACAAGACTCAATATTAAACCAGAAACTAGATAGTGATGAAATTGATAAAGATTTTACCGGATACAAGTTAACGGGTATTCGATGAATAAAACGAAATTCTAAACCAAACAAACAAAAACCTGGAGGTTACTACACTGATATTTTTAGTAGGTAACATAAAATTTATTCCGTGTCATCATATTTTGAACCAGTCTATAAAAATCATTCCAGTTAATTACACTCACCGATAGTCAAACTATTTGAAAAGGTTGGCTATCGGAATCAACTGGAATGATTTTTCTAGAGTGGTGAGTATGTCAATATTCACCCATATGGTCTGCATCATAGCCTCCACAGTCTTGACCCATAATAATTGTGTTCGTAATTTTGGTCCTGAGAATGAATTTTATTCACCGGTTTGGTCGTGGGATTTTTCGATGTACAACTGCCTCGACTATGCTGGTTCGTTTCACGTTTTCATTTTCTTCTCTTTGATCACTTGATGATGTTACTTTCTTCTTTTGGTTTGAATTTCTTATTCTCTTTAATTGCGCTGCTTAAGGAGGACACCACGAGAAGGTTTAGCACATCCTCCCTCAACTGAACCAACGAAAACGTTTTGAAAACTTATCAAACTCTCTGTGTTTATTTTATGTATTTTTGGAATAAAAAGACTGTTCGATATCCGAACACTTTTCAGAAAACGGACATCAATCTGTTAAAACCTAATCGACTTAAAAAGATATCAAATACCTACATACATGGCGAATATTAATTTCTCCTCTATTAGAAGGATAACATAACTTTAAACTACAACAACTGATATACCAGCATATTATAAAATGAGTAATAGGTAGATTCATACATATGAAATGTGCAATAGACTTTAATAGTTTTAATCAAACCATGTTTTGGTATATCTTTACTATTTTAATACTTCATTCAATTTCGTTTTATAACGACTGGATACAGCTTTGTTCCTTTTATATTAACGTAACAAAACAACTACAGGTATAAATGGTATTAATTAAATTTTATGCTACTACTACTACTATACCATCACGGCATATCCCACAAGTGGGGTAACCAGCAGACTAGCTGCATATAAAACATGCAAGCTGTCCTCTCCGTGCCAATATAAAATCAAGACATTCAGGATGGGTGGCCAACCTCATCGCCGAATTTAAGATGTAAAATGTCTTATTTTTTCGAATACCTGCCTTTTACAGAACACTCGAAAACTTATGGAGAAGAGTGGGAGACCAATTCTTTACCGGGTGCTCCACGGGATTTTATGCTTCTCAATTCAAATATACTATCATCACGGCATATCCCGCAATTGGGGAAGCCAGCAGACCAGCTGCATGTAATAAACATTCAACCCTACTTATCCGTGCCAAAAAATATTAAGACGTGGCAAAAGTGGATGAGTGGCAAATCTTATCGCTGAATTTAAGTGAACCCATTCCTTTTACAGGACACTCGAAAACTTGTTTAACAACTAAAAATAGTAAAATATTTGTATTATCAATAAATTACTCCTCACTTTATCAATGGGGCACACATCTTCAAATTCAGGAGTATTATATTATCCAATCTGTATCAAAACATACATGCATAATACCACCATGCTACCTACACAAATCAACATATTTTTTACTTCCATAACTTTCAAACAATTTCACATATAATATTATTCTTTTCAATGTGCTTGCCATGTATATACATCCTTCAGCGAAAAAATAAAACAGGTGTTTTATTCTACTAAAGAATCTGTAGTAGAATAAAACACCTGTTTTATTTTTTCGATATGGAATTCTACTACCTAAACACCGACACAGTGAATACATCCTTCAGGATCTGGTCTACTTTAAACAATGTGCAAGGAACAAAAGTGACACTTTCAACATTAATAATAATTATTATTACGTATAACAATAAATGTCCTGAAGTGTAACTGCAGAAAGTATTAACACAATAATACGTAATATTATGAAAAGCTCGAATTAATCTCTTCCAAACACATTCGTGTATTTGACACGAGAACTTTTCATCTCCTACCTTCTCCTTCCAACGCGCCTCGTCACCACAACCATAGTATAATATTATGTGACTCCTCCACAATATCTACTGTACGCGGGTGGATTGATAAATCCGGTAGAAATGAAAACAATGATTTACTTTTTTCGAATGAATGTCATTTATTTTTCAACTTTATCTTCTTTTAGAGCTATACACTTGGTTAGACGATGGTGAAAACTTTGATCTCCTTTCTGCATCTATCTTTTCCAAAGCCTTGAAAATACGCCTTAGTTTCAGAGTTAACCCCCAAATCTGTTTCAAATCTTCATTCCTTAATTAAGCCATTATTTATGTTTGTTATTTATGTTTAAAAAAAGGAAGGAATCACTGGAAATCAGGTCAAGAAAATAATAAACTAGATAGGGAAGCATTTTGTAGCGTGAATTCACCAGATTGGCCTTTGCAATGTAGGAAGAATGAGCTGGAGTATTATCACGGGGAAATAGGATTTTCTTCTTGGCAAGATAATGGCGTTTTCCTTTGATTTTTTGATACAACTAGTCCAAGAGTATAGTGTAACAATAATTTATCAAGAGTTTTTTTTTGTTTCCGTGACTGATTTCTTGCGTAAAAAGTAATGTTTTATCAACACTATTTTTAGTGACGTGTTCATGTGATATGTAAATATTGTTAATTCTTTTGTATATTATTCCATTGCTCCTTTAACCATTTATCCTTATTTTATGATTTTAAACTGACTAATCTCTAATTTTGACATTTTTGTATCACTTTGATTTCTATTTTTAATAATTTGACCAAAAGATTTTCTTTTTGACAATTTTAATACCTACTTTAATTTTTTTTAATTTATGGTTTTATTCCTAATTAGTCTTACACTGTTTGTTTTACTCCTATTCTGTTTTAGTTTAATTGTTTTGTGTCTTTTTTTAAAAGCATTCCTCTGTATACATGTATTTTATGTATACAGAGTTTTAACATGTAAGTGGCTTAGACTGTGAATATCTATATGAAAAAAATAACTTGTATACTTACTTGTGTCACCGCATCATTCATTTCTACCTGACGCATCAATCTGCCCTCGTATAGTGTAATAACGATTGCTTTCATCACAACCATATTATATGTTATTACTTACTATGTCCGCAGTACATATTTGGATATTATTTATTACATTCTACTTTTCGGCTTTGTTGTCTACATTTTGTTCACTGGACTGTCAAATTTGTTGGATTTACGAGTAGTTCATACACTAGTGAACAAAATTCTAGAGTTTTTTTTTTTCAATTATAATATTTTGAACTCTGTAAAGGATAGACCTCCTTTCTGTGAGTTTTTGATTGTCTTGTAAAAGGCAGATGTTCGTATTACTTCACGTCTTAGACATTTAAATTATTATTTACAGTTCAACAATAGGGCATACTACCAATTCTATTCAACTTTATGACTGACGTACAATTTATTAATTTTTTTCGATTTGAATTTCTCGTCCCAAATGTCACGTAAAATATATTGGTTGTGTATTTAAATCCTATAATTGAATACGTACTAACAACTTATGTCACAAATTTAGAAAAAATCAACTTTTAATCATGTCCAATAGTGTAGGTAGATACATTTTTAGCACTCTGCTTTATCTATTGTACATACAGCACAGGTATTCAAAAGAGAATTTGAAATGAAAATAATAAATTTATGCTGTGGATTGAAAGCCAACCATACATTAACAATTCAACCGTCGGTCATGTTGGATGTCGTCAACAGATATCAACCGTTGGCCGTTTTGTTTCTCATAAATTTCAGATTTTGTGAATGTATGTATACTACTTAACAAACTAAATACGTACATAGCTTGACTCAGAGAATATGAAAAATAGAGAAATACATCAATGTCCCGTGGAGATTCCGGTGAGCAATAATAGCGTCCCACTCTTTTCTACAAGTTTTTGAGGGTACTGTAAAAGGCAGGTGTTCATAAAACATCCCGTATAAGATTTTTAACATCTTCAACTAAGCGATGAGCTACGCCACCCATCCTGAATTTCTCAACTTGAATTGACACGGAAAGTCAACTTATTGAGAGGATAAAACAAATAAAGCTCGGCTTAAATCTTTCACCTGTCAAAGTTGAAGGACGAAAATAAATAAGTGAATAATTATCATAGAACATGAAAACTTTTTTTTTTGTAAATTGTTTAGTATGTAGGTATGTATATGTATATCTAATATATGAGCAAAAGAGAACTACTATTCTTCGATCAAAGCTAGTTGAAATAATAGTTCGTCGGTAGCCTGGAGGTAGAGTCTCGGCCTCGTGAACAAGGGGTGCCAGGTGCCGGCAAACTCCCCTTTCACGACACAAGCTTTTAGCTTACTGTGAAAGGTGTATAAGGTTGTATTTGGGTTTCTAACAAAACCTAGATATATATTTAAAAAAAAAAAAAACTACCGTCGCTGTCATGCAATTCCTCTTGCAAATTCTTTTATACAATGTGCTCAACGCGTGTCCGTCTTTAGGGATCTGGTTTATATTATGATCTTGCCATTTAACCATCGAACGACCACGTCTTTGAGCACTATTCCATCAGACATTGTATATCTTCTAAGTTATTTTGTACTCATTCATTATTTCTACAAGCCCCAACCACTGTTTTTTATTCAATTTAATTCTTAATACATCCCAATTTTCATTCCACACATTTTACTATAATATTTGCTTTAAGATGCCTAAAATTAGTTTTAAAATTAATAAATTCATGGTCACGGCTTGTTAGACAAGTTGAGGAAGATTTGCGAATAGCGATCCGAACCAATGTTCGGATCAGTAAGCAGACATTTCAGATTTCTTTAATTCTTTTTGTTTATTGAGAAAAAAAAATGTAATTAATTATTTTAATTATATTATTATTCTTCTTATAATGAAACCGCCTTTTACAAGCTCTGCAGAAATTTAGTTATTATTATTATATCAAAGATGGTATGATTAGAAATTTCAATATTCTGATAAAAACATCGAATTTATTTTGAAATTGAATATGTTTGTTGGTTGTTTTAAATATGTTTCAAATAACGTTTCGTCGATGGTGCTAGATCATTATAATACCTATTTATAAATGGGAATTATGACTTTTATTCCGTGGAGTAGGTACCCGGCAAAAAATTGGTCTCCCACTGATTTTCGTAAGGTTTCGAGTGTCCTGTAAAAGGGAGGTGTTCGAAAAATAAAGACATTTTACATCTTTAACTTAGCAATTAGGTTTGACACACATCCTGATTGTCTTACTTTTTTATGGCACGAAGAGAACAGCTTGCATGTTTATTACAAACAGCTTGTCTGCTAGCTACTCCATTTGTGGGATATGCCGTGATGGTATAAAAGTAGTAATATTGACGTCATTTTAAGGAACAACTTCGCAGTGTAAAACTTGTACCTACTAGAGGTAGTTGAATCAATATCATATTGTGGAAGGTTATTCGAATCGAGTACAAAGCCGGTTTAGAGCAGTAAGAAGAAAATTATAATAAACTTTGTACGAACTTTTATGTGTAACTGGATTGCCTTAAAATGTGAAACCTCTTATTTCTAAAGCTCAGCGCATATTCATTTTTACACAAAACTTAAGATTTTGGCTGATATTTCCAAGACGAAAATGTATAAATATTTTTTAATCCCTTTTCTCGCGTCGAAACTTTGCGATGTTTAAGAGTATTTTTTTTTTCATTTCACATCTCTACCGCTGTAATCTTATTGTTTTCGTCTCATTAACATTTCAGAATCTTACTATTTATGCTTAATCTTAGAAACAAGGTTACAGATAATAATATCATACCACCAAATATAAAAGCTACATTAACGAATACATACCACCTTCACAACGAAAACGCCTTGACCTAATTATATACATAGTTACAACTACACAAAGAAAGTGGAAAATCCTTTATAAATATTACTGAATTTTTTTGTATAAAAATAAGTAATGCTTGTTTGTTCATATTATATTTTCCATTTCCAAACACAGCAAAGAAGCTAGAAAAATTAATACCCGCTATGTGAAGTTCATTCAATTAATATATTTCATGAGTTGAGTTTTTTAAGAAGGAAATGGCAGAAATCCTGAATTTTAATTATCAATATCAGGATTTTTGGATCCAATGATGAACAATCGACTCCTCCTTATGTCTCCTTATTTCTTTGTCTTAAGCAAACTGCATTAAATAATAAAAAAATGAAACATTATTGCTTATGCGGAATGAGAGAGAAGAAAATCAGCAAAAAGATACGAATCATAAACCTTTTACATGAATGTTCGAGAATCTGTAACCATGCCACCTTGATTACTGCATTCTATTTAAAAATACTTTGATAAATATTAGAAAATTAGCAAAAAGATACGAATCATAAACCTTTTACATGAATGTTCGAGAATCTGTAACCATGCCACCTTGATTACTGCATTCTATTTAAAAATACTTTGATAAATATTTTTTTAAACACAAACTTTGTATACTTTCACCATTTTTTTATATTTTATTTAGTGGCAGAAACCTTTCAAAACTAGTCCATCGTCAGTGGCAGACTCTTAGAAAACTATTTTAGCAACTTCACACTCTTAACACCATTAAAATCAAAACTATTTTATTAATAGAGTATTTTATCGGTGTCCATTATGTAAAACTCCATATTTATTAAAAACAAAATAAAAATATTCTTCAAAACTCTATTAGTTATTTTCTTATACTGACCTAGGTTTCGACATGCGATGTCTTCTTCACACTAAACCTACACATGTTTTATATTTTTACAAATTTTAGGTAATGACTAGGTGCCTTAATTTAAATTAATATTTTTTTACAATTTCAGGTAATCTTAGAGATATTTTAATAATATATTCTTGTGATGTTTGATCATTCTGAGAAGTTGTAATTATTTTACCAGTTGAATAAAAAAAATTATAAGTCTCAGAGCGACGCAATTATTTCATTAATTTAATAATTATCTCAAAGTGAAGCGTTAATTAGGCGAAATGAGGGTACTTAAATGAAAATGAGTTATTTGGTACTAAGAATAATTTGATTGATTTTTATGATATCTTCAATAAAACAAAAGAGCTTTTGATTCCGAGACAATAACAATTTAAAATTATAACAAAAGAAACTTACTTTTTATTAAGATTTTTTTCCATTAAAATGGTTCATCTATCCAAAATCTTCTCAATCTCTCATCATCAATCTTTGAAAATGATAACAAAAAACAGCTGTCCTTTAGTTCCTTTTTTAAAAAAAAAACAATACAATAATATATTCCCAAAACAAGAGTTGTGTAAAAATGACAAAAAATGTTATGACACAGATCAAAAGAGAAATAGATGTCTTTGAAAAAGGTTTACTTGCTATATACCTAAGGTTAAAAACATACAAGAGAAAATTTTCTCTTTATCTTTTCCGATGGAAAGTTAGTCCGATTCTTCGATCGAAGAAGTTTCCCATTACTTAATAATGTCATGAAAAAAGGCGAGTTCTTTTAAAAATATGAAAATATCGCGTTTTATTTTTTTGAAAGATGAATTATATAAAATGTTTATATGACGAGTCCAAGTGCCTCCATAATAGTTGCCTAGGGATAATAAGAAACAATAAACAATTATTTGATTTTGCATTTAACCAAATATTTACTAACCGCATTTCCCGGGTAGTCGGTGGGTCTCCTTCAATGTTACCACATTTCCTCATAATAAGTTTGTATCGTATAGGTACAGTTGTTCGGCAGTAGGGGAAATCGAACCCAGGATCTGCCGATTGTAAGTCCAAGATCTATTGTATTATAAAAAATAAGTTTATTTTATTGAGCGAAAATTGTTTAAGTGGACTTATATATATGTCCTAGGCATTGTTAAATGCCCTTGTAGTGATATTGTCACAATACGGCACTACAAAACCAATCCTTTAAAAGTTTAATAAATTTCTGAAAGTGTATTTATATTTGTAAATTCTTAAAGGTATTAAATGTAAAATATAAATCAAGATACTTTACATAACGGAATAAAAAAATCTTCAGTAATAAGAGACTTTAGAGATTTTCAATGGATAAAAAAATGTTAATTTCCAATACAAAAATTCTAGAAGAGTCGGTCGGCGTCGCCTTCTAATTTAAATTTTATTCAAAGTGGATATCGAGTGTCATAATAGGATTAATGTGATAAAATACAAACAGCCGAGCCATTGAGCTTTTAAGCTCTGTGCTATATTATTTAGTATAGTATCTTAGTACTTAGCCCGTAGTCCACAGGCTGTAGTCTGTATTAGGCCATGAGAAGAGGGCTGTGCAGGAAGTAAACAGGTTGTAGAGGAAAGGATGGGGAAATGGCAACATCCTGTATAGGAAACACTATCAACAGCAGACTAGACCTTTCTTCGATAAATATTTGTTTCTGTTCGTCCCCCCCAAACCTATCTACTTTAATACAACATTGGAAATATGAGTACCCTTTTGATTATGAAATACTTTAACCTTGATTTAAACTTTGTACTTGATATATGGTGACAGCAAAAAATATATATTATTTATTTTTCGAATACCCGCCATATTTTTATTTAAGATAAACAATGTATAAACTAGCCCTCTGTATATTTAAATTTTTTATTTAATTTGAATATAAACCTTCTATGAAATTGTTTGTGATAAATGTATAATAAAGAACGAATGAATAAATAAATAAAATTTAATTCATGAAACTAACCTATTATAAGGCATAGAAAAAATAAGCTCACCTTACTTGTTAGTGTCCTGGACGAAACTTGAATTGATTGTACCCAGGACAAGATACTCATACTTAGTTGAGCTAGAACAATACCTTCAACTTAAGCTGTGATTGTGGTTTATAAGAGAGAATTTCAAAACCCTTGGTATGTCTTCTGGTAGTTCAGTTGGAAAAAACACACCTTGCAAATAGGATAGGTAACAGGTCCGTCCATGGCTACCAAATAAGGGGACGTCATCTTTTCTAAGCCTATACATTATGATATTTTGTTAAATACTCTATCTCATACTCACTTGATATTTTACTAGTACTCGACGTTTACGGAACATTCGAATACTTACATAAAATGGTTGAAGATCAATTCTATCCCAACAACTCTAAGGTGGAGTAACATTATTTTAAGGCATTACAGTCATTTCCACATAACTTGTACATTTTTTCACATTTAACTTTTCAACAAATAAATAATGTTTCTTCCTTATTATTCATCTGGAACATATGTATGTACATTAATTAGGTACTACAAAAAAATACTTGAATTTTTGAATAAAGAAGTCCTTGTTGTTCTCAAAATTTACATTTTCCTTTCGCTTATACCTTCTTCATGATAATAATAATAATAATAACATACCCTTTTGTTATTAAATTTCAGAAGCAGAAATAGAACCTTGTTTTTACTGCGAAACAAAACGATAGATGTTTGTGGTTAGCTGGAGATTAGCGTTCAACAGAAGCATCTTTTTCGAAACAATTTCTTTAGCCTCGAAAGTTTAGTAACTTTATATTACGAGTGTCATCGACCGAAGGACTTGGTGAAAGATCATGGCGTTGTTTTTAGATAATGAAATACAACTATATTGACATTGACATTAAATTTAGACCATCAGAATGAGTGGCATACCTTATCGTTAAATTGAATGTGTCAAATTTCTTGTTGTTCGTGGTATTTGCATCCTGCATTTTACAGGATACTCATAAAGGCTGAATAGAGTAGGAAAATGTATGATTTTTTTGTTGTTGTAAAAACCCTGATTGTTGTGAATCCCACATGCTTGACTCTATTGTTTATTGAAAATGATTGTAATTAGCATACTGGTAATAATAGGGGACTTTGCTGGTCCACTTATGGTTTTGTATTATTCTGATCAACATTATTTATAATATGACTGTTTGTATCCCTGTTGAAGATGTAAAAAAAAAAAAAAAAAAAAAAAAAAAAAAAAAAAAAAAAAAAAAAAAAAAAAAAAAAAAAAACTGTCTTTTGTTTGGACTCCGTGTAATATATTTATCTCTTTATAGTTTATTTTGTTTTCATTTACATACATTTACTATGTCTGAAAAAGTTTTACGAAAATATTTTCACAAATTTAAATTATTTTTTCACTATAGGTATATCCTTTAAACAACAAAAATATAAAGAGTAAAAAACATAAAAGAAAATAATAATACAGATTTACTTATTTATTTATTCTTAAGTAGCATTCACATTGCTTCACTTTGGATGATCATCCAGAGTGTCAGGGTCAAAGCTGTTCATCGAAAGTGAACACGTCTGTTCACATTTGTTCATCCTATGCTTTCACTGACATGTCAACACTCTCACTCATGTTGTATGTAGTTTGACGTATTTTCGTATAAAAATAATTAAACAAATTCAAAAATGAAAAATAACACTTAAAATAAATTAATATAGCTCTCGACTGCATAATAATTTTGCAGATGATTATGACATTCAATACAAATTCATAGAGAATTAAACAAATAATAAGATAAAACTTGTTTATGGTCGTTTCAGTGAAAGGTCCTTTCATCGAAATTATGACGAGTGGTAATCGCTTTCATCCGTTTCATGAAACGCCTGTTCACACTTGTTCATCTTGGAGGATCATCCGGAGTGATCACTGAAAGTGAACGTATGTGAACGACCCTTTAGCAAAGCTATCAAAATATCTTCAAACATACCCTCTCTTCAATTCTCAGAAATTAAATAGATTTTATCAAATAATAATAATTCATATCTTTGCCCTTCAAGTTTGACTATTGAACACTTTAAATAATTAATTATAAATAAATAATCTCAAATCAAAGAAAATCGTTTAAAATATATTTTATAACCAAAAACACTATCACTAACTTATATCATTTCTATGGAAAGATTATGTTTTTTTTTAAATAAATCTGAAAAATCAAAAAATCATCGCTTCAATATTTTTGTCCATTAGTTTATATTTGATGAAAGCCTTAATTTATTTATACCTGTTAATTAATTGGTTTGTTTATGCTTTCTATGAAAACTTGCCTTGGTAAAATAATACGTTAAAATAAAAAATAAAGTGTTTAAAGTTATTCGAGTGACCTAGGCGGTCTGACGTGTGCCTAATATCTTTGTCAACCTTAAACCCCAATTTTAAAGTTTTTGTTAGACTAACTTTTAATTTGACAAAAACATTTCATTATAAAATCTATGACCACTTGAATAAAGTTTTAATAAAACTCAAAACACCATATTTAATTCTTTTTAATATGGAGTTTTATACAATAAACTTTAAAAAAATAAAATTAAAATGGTACGTATTTTGTAAAGCACATCATGAAATCGTGTCAATCATGAAATCGTGTCAATCTTGAAAATTTCAAAGTTTTCGAAAACTGCGATTCTCTATTATCGTAATTTGGATTATTTTCTGCAGAGCTTATGTACACTCATAGGTAACACACCACAATTAAATATTATTAATTTTATCAACAACCAAACAATTCTCAAACAGATATTTTTCTATAGATGGTGATGACAAGGAACTCTTTATATGAAACTGAACTTAAATCTTATATAGCTAAGTAATAAAATCATGAAAGAATTTTTTTTTTAAATATTTTTGCTCTGCTTTTTATTGATAACCTTTTCTATAACAGGAATTAATAATTCGAAATGCTTTCATTGAAATTAAATCTTATTCAAAGAACGAATCAACGAATCACAATAATATTTATTTTTTTCTCGGATTTTCTTCAATTGTTTGTTATTTTATAAAAAGCTTCAACAAAGTGACATCGTGACCTTTTGATTTTTTGAAATGTACAAAATTTTATTTCCAAAGTATTGTTCACATTAATCTCGCAAGACGGGTATTTGAGCATTTGATGTTCAAATGATTCCGAATAGTTTTCTTCTCAGTGACGCTGGATAATATATATTTAAGGATAGCTAAAAAATCTGAGAACTTTGCAGATCATTTATCGAATTCTGCTTCTTAACTAACAAATTTTCCCTACATGATGTACCATGATGAGCAGCCTGAACGGTGAATATTGAAGAGATACCCATCTAATCCCAGGATAACTCAAGATTAGTAGGTAGACTTTTATTTACTGCGCATTGAAGCCAAAACTGTCATCACAGGCGGGCCACCTAGACCGAGTAGACTGGCCAAAACCGCCGTCGCGGGAATATTTTACGCAACTTCTTTCTCTCCAATGTACAATGATGGGTGAACAGTAGGCAGAATCTTTAGTTCAATCCTGAGAATGGTGAAAAGCTTACTGTTCTTGAATGATTCCGGTAGGTGGTTTCATAAGACATGCTCGACAACACCAAAAGCCCACTCTAGACGCTTGACTAACCATCTATTTATGGACAATGCTGAAAAGTGCAAAAATCTTGTAGTGATGGAGTTGAGGGTGCAAAATTGAAATGAAAACGTTATTCATATTTTATTTATAACGGAATTCAGGTTTAATATAGTTTCATACAATTATATTAAGGAGGTAATATAATTTTCAAATTCTCTGTAATCATGAAATATTTACATTGAATTTTCTGGTTGGTTTGCGAATAAAATTTATACCAACAAATTTCTCAGAAATTTAGTGTATTCCGCAATAATTTCATTTGAACACACACACCGCAAGTCAACACACATCTGGTTGGCATAGGTATTATAAATAATATCTCATGAATAAAGTACCAACATATACCTTTTATCTAATTCTCGCTAATATGTAATATCACCACCATAAAGCTGACATCTTTCTGTTTATGTTTCCCTGGTAGCAGCAGCTTCTTATTCTTATTATTCACAGTTTTCAGGAATTTCAGGAAAGCTCATCAAGTAATAATGATGCTCGTATGTAGTAGTAATTACATAAACCATTACGTATCTACGTGTAGGAATCACAATATGAAATATGTGAATATTTTAGGGTTAAGATAAGACAGAGGATTGTATTATTATACGACTGTTCTTATCCAGGAATCATGCAAGAATGTCTTACGATAAATGCTGCATTAACATTGCTACATTCTGTGGTTCGTGGTAACATGTTACATATTATAATGCTTGTCTCCGTTTTACATGCAAATATTTCAGTGAAAACTTATGTACAGATATTTTGATATTTTTTTATTACCTAGGTTAACTGTTAACTGTTTCTTAATTTATATGCTTGATTTTTATGTAGAGGGTCACACGAGAAGTGTTTGGATAAAAATCTTTGGTAATAGCCAAAAATCAAAGTAACTAAAGCTACAGCTGTTTGGGCACGTAAAAAGAATGGACGAGGACAGAATAATCAAAAAATACACGAGACTTTAGGAATGGTGATCGATAAAACAACAAGCAATGAAAACAATATACTCAAAATTTAAAATTCAAATTAACACAGTAGGTATATGTGTTTAGTGCATTGTATATGTGTATCGCGGTGTTAGTACCCATAATACAAGATTCATATCTTAGTTTGGGACTAGCTCGGTCTGTGTGAATTGTCTATACGTGTTATGTTATGTTATGTTATGAGAGTATGAATGAGAAATTTTATGACAGTCATTCATTCTTCCTATGGTCACTCACAACTTGACCTCCAAATTCCGCAGCCACTAGATCGCGTCGTCCTATGAGCGTGTAAGTCCTGAATTTCTCCTTGAAATAGGTACGTGTATGAGACATTCGTCAATTATTTATCAGATGACCGATAGTCTGTGCCATTCCACATATCCACGCTGGTGAATGACAGTGATGCAAGCGAAAAGTCTATGCATGGATAGAAATAAGTGGTGCTCAATTCCTTCTTCTAGGAAAGCGGTGAGGTGATGGTAATGATACACTTTTGATGTAAAGTATTTTTTTTTTGTTTATGTGATCCATGAGGCAGTAATTGTCTAACAAAAACAATGAAGAGACAGAAAAACCATATTTCAAAAAATCTTAAATGAAAGCGTATTTAATCACGCGCATGCTGCATAATGATAAAATAAAAATGTTATATAACATAACAAAACATAACATACATAGACAATTTACACAAATCGAGCTTGTCCCATATTGAGATTAAATTTGTATTATGGGTACTTACACGACGATACACATAAATAAAATGCACTTAACACATATACATGTAACACCCAGACCCAGGACAATTTGAAAAAGGTCATTCTTCACTTTGCCTTGGCCGGGAATCGAACCCAGGAATATATGAATGAAGAATAAACAAAAAACGTGTACTACTTAAACTAAATTTGTCTTGCGTTTTGTCTCCAATTCTTACCCTATGGGTGAGTAAAGATTTTGTAAGTTTTTATTTTTAATATTTGTTCTGAAATAACTGCGATGTCTTTGACCCTGTGGTCCATAATCCATACTTCAAAGGAATGAAAAACGATAATTAAAAATTCTTGTTTTTCTTTGATATAAGTAAGTATAACAAAGCTCTTAAAAATGACAAAATTTGAATAATATTTAAATTCATAACAAAAAGATTGCTTTTTAAGTGTTTAGTAACCGCACTGTTAATAGGTAATTAATATTAAAATTTTCATGGAGACAGTGAACAAAAACTCTTTAGCTCTTCAAATATTAGTGATAGAGTTCATAGACCATCACTATTTACGTGTCAAAGCTTTAGTAAGCTTTGGACGTTTTTCATTCTACGTCACATAATACGTAGATACTGTGTTGAAACGAGTACTTGTATGCAGAGTACAATCGGATACTCAATCTAATATAATATTTTGTTTCTATTAATAGCTATGAAATAAAAGCTTAAAAAATAAATCTTTCTCTCTATCTTTATATACACACCCTCCCACCGTGTTTTAAGCGGGCTACGCAGATAAGAAGGAATACAATATAGACATCCTAACGTGATTCTTTCATATCCATAAAACTTCTCATAGACGATCTTTAAAATTTGATCCACATGATCAAACCACGTTGTTCTCAGACACCTCTTTCTTTATATAAATCATTGAATTATTGTAAAATTTTATATAATAGGACTGGCAGAAAATGGGGAAGAATCGAGAAGAAAAACCAAGCTTTTTTAAGACAAATTCAATGGATAGTAGCCTACTATACGGTATTATCTTTATTATTTATTGTTTTAAATGCTAACTTGCTATCATTTTATTTTGATTGATAAGAATTTCCTTGGATGAATTTATTTAAATATGTCAATGATTTAACACTTAAATATTATTCTAGTATTGTATATTGTAAAGTACTTATATATATCAGCGCATCTACATTTAGCTTAGCTACTAAACCTACGTTTAGCTGCCTTAAAAGAAGTTCTTAATTTTTGTAGTAATTATGATTGTGTATTAACGTGTATGTGTAATAACTTTGTAATGCATTGCTAAAAAAGCTTTTGCACCGTAAAATGTATTAATAAAATAAATAAATAAATAGGTACACATAATATTTCTCTCCAAAACATGGTAATATTTCTCTCCAAAACAGGGTATAAAAAGCCATCTCTGTTCAGAACGAAGATATTCTCCACGTACTGATTTCGTCATCATAGGAGCGGCGTACTACGAAAGAAGTTATTTCTGGCCATCAAAAGTCTTGAAAATGGAAGAACAGCGGGCTTTTAAACTATAATCGATTCAAGGAGTATGCGATTTTTATCTGTTGCATGTTACATAGTGTGAAAAGGCTTTTTATTATTATATTGTGTTAATGAGGCGCATGTTTCTGACAATAATACAAAACTTTTGGAATACATAAGAAGCTATTTGCTTATCGTTTAATGATACAGCCAACTCGTACAAAGTGTCTTACTACTTATAAACGTCATTAAATTTAATCGCGTCTAGACTTTAACATTTCTGTGCATGCTGCGTTAAATATACATATAAATAAATAACAAACATTTAAAATGAATCTCAAATAAAATACAATTTGCATTCTTATGTTTTCACATAATATTCTTCATTTTATAAAAGAAATGGTTTTGCACTTTTGGAAATACAGAGAGGAAATGAGTAAAATCCATTTGATGAAAATCTGTATAGATAATGAAATAACAATTTATGTATCTATTTGTGTAAGCTGGAAGTTGCAATGCATTAATGCTTCATTCAACACTGATCTCTTCTTTATTCGTACAAAGACGAAGCACTCAATTCAAAGTAAATCGTAAAGAACATTAACCACAAATTAAGTATGTAAGTAATTTATGAATATTGCAATTGCACAAATACACACACTTGAGACAGTTGAGATAATTTACCTTACTTATATTTTAAGCTACGGAAAAAGGAAGAAGGCCAGTGAGCAACCCCAAAAGAAGAAGCTGGAAGGAGCAATTATGAATTGTCTACTTATATTCATATAATTATATATATAGGTCTTCACCAGAGAAATGTCAATCTACTTATATAAATTTGATCGATGAACACGAAATGAATTATTTGCATTTTTCGTACGTACACAAATTACTGTAGCATAAAATAACACCAGACCTAACCTAACATACAAATCAGTAAAACGTTAGTAAATAAATAGAAATTATGTATAGGTACTTGTGATACCTATGCGTACAAAAAATGCAAATATTTAAAATGTTGTGCTTGTACAAAAATTCACCGAATTTTTATTCTCTATGTGAAATAATAGATAATTATATAATCTACGTAAAAATAATCCAAATAAATTGACGTTTAGATACGTTCATGTAATCTGAAAAAATGTGTAGGTACCATCATCAGGACGGCGTTGTTTTGCTGGCTACCCCACTTTTAAGACATGCCGTGATGGTATAGCAAAAAATTCTCTCATGATTATTAACATTTTTCTCTGGTGAAATGTTTACAACTCCATCTGTTTCACTTTAAAATAAACAAGAAAGTTAATCTCCTTGCAAATGGAATATCTTGGAATCAATTTATGTTTTTTTTGTGCTATGCAATATCTTGATTTTATTTTGTTTTGTTTTGAAAATACATTTACTATCCGCAGAACACATCCTTATAGAAGATTGTTTTTCTTTTCACCACGTTTCCGATTTTTGGTCTTCTTCCAAGATTGAATCAATGCTTGTTTGCACTCAATACGGTATCTTATTACTTACATGCTTTCATCTACTAGTATTTCAGAAACTGATACACTTACTTATATTCTTTATGTACGAATGTCATAATATTATTTTATGTTCATAGCTAATTGATAAGATAAATGGTAATCATTATTAAAAGGGTTAGTTTCAAATAAATATTTTTCCCTAAATAAATCATCATCCTCTTCGCCCTCAACGCTCCTCTCGGGAGCACAAGGCAGAAACCAGCCTCCTACATTCAGAGCGTCTCTGTGCCAATCACGTCACTTCTTCCCACGACATTCCCTGCACTCTGATTTCGTTGTCATTGGAACGGTGTATTTGTGAAAGAGGGACGCCCGGGCCGATGGAACCTTTGCGGACGGAAGAACAATGCTTTTTTGCCCAACTATCATTGGGCATTCTCAGAACATGACCCAGCCAGGACCATCGTCTCTCCTGTATCACATTGATATATGAGTAATTTTTTTTTCCTTCTTTTTTCAGCCACTAACCATTTTGAATTAATTTTATCACAAAATAAGCCTCATTCATTTCTGCCTTGAATTCATTATTGTTTGGACATTTTAAAATAACTACTCTCACCTTTTTCTTTTCATACTGTGGACGAGTATTTCAAAAAAAAAATCACCATCAATACTATCCGCTACAAATATTTCAAACATTTGTTGCTGACTGGTCGAACTAGAAGCCGATAAAGTATTGAATTTAATATTGTTCCGGCGCCATTTAGACGGGAAATCGCTATCAATTTGAGTGGTGGACCTTAAGATCTTCGTGACAGTGAGAAAAGTAGGATTGGTGAACGTTGTCCATGGGCACCGAAAGTGATCACTTAAGCCAGCCTAAAACCAACGCCTTTGGATGCCTTTCTCACTTCTTCCGATTAGATTTTACATAATGTTTCATCATGTAAACATGGTTTTCCAATCGAGATGTCCAATTGGTTTTACTATCCTCTACTTGAATCCGTAGTTTCATCTTTACTCACTGAAATTTTATTCAAATAAAGAGACAAAGTATTCCATTAGTTGTATCGGCATTAACTTTGAAACACTTCATTTTAAATTATCAAATAAAATAAAATAAATATTTATTATTTTTGTTTTATGTTACTGTTGAGTAAGACAAACGCACGACCGGTTTCGCGGACTCCGAGTTCGCATCATCAGGTGCTGATCTATACTATAAATCAGCACCTGATGATGCGAACTAGGAGTCCGCGAAACCGGTTGTGCGTTAGTCTTACTCAACAGTAACATAAAAAAAAATTGATAAGACAAAGTATTTTTTGTAAGTAAGTAGGGTAAATGATTGATTCACATACGAGTAATTATTCAAACACAAAATACAATAGAATTTTGCCACGATAAAACAATATATTTACCAACCACATGTGGTATACCTTCTTCAACACCTAACTTTTTCTACAAGTAAATATTTGTCCACAAGTGTCAGTCAGTTAGTAAATCAACTGTATACAATAAACATGCAAGCTGTCCACTCTGTCCAAGAAAAAAAAAAGACATTCAGAATGGGTGGCATTTTGATGAATTGAAGATAAAAACGCCAAAATTAAAATATAGTATATTTATTAATTGAGTAAACATTTTTTTATTTCAGTAAAGTAGTAAAAGTAAAATCAGTTGTGTGTTGAAATAAATTAAAAATGGATAATATTCGTATTCTCTATGGTTTCTTCATAATAATACGACAATCATAAACCCATACTTTTTGACTGTATACTAACTTTACTTCTAACAGTTAAACTCACATTTACAACGAACATCTAGGTACCTATAGTAGCTACCTATTTCCTTCGGTGAAAATAACAATATCCTGCGGTGACACATGTTTCTAATTTGACACTGTTTTCTGATGTTCAAATTCACATTTATTATTATAACATAAGTATTAGTTTTTACACCCACGAAACTTTTCTCTATTCATTCTCAATCGTACTCAAATATACGAAATAAATGTTATTATTTCTAGGTTAGTAAAGCATTACTCATAAATGGAGATTAGCGTTTTTAAACCTTTGTAATATCTGTTTAAAATTCCTGGCTGGAATTTTTATAGGCTCATTCTGACCAAAAACAACATCTAGATACTACTTGAAAAGTTTACAATTTAATAATATTTTATACTTACAAGTGATACTTTGTAGAAATTTAGTATTAAAGATTATTTTAATTAAAACACCTTTACGCAAACTAAAGCAAAGACTGCTCGATAACATTAACAGAGATCTAGAAAAGCTACATAATTGTTACGGATAACTGGCGATCCACAACTCAAAATAGAAAACGCTTTGAGATCTATTATTTTAGAAACCGAAGCCTTACAAAGACTGGCTATCGGAAGTACATAATATGTAAGTAAAACGTTGCCTAAATCCGCCGTATTTTTTTTTTATTTTGAAAAATTTTCAACTACAATGCAGTCATTTTCAGTACATATTTGTTTGTTACTAAATCCATGTTATCCTCGTTAAAGTAGTGATGTATAATGTATTTTAATATTTTTTGTTAATTTTCGAGTGTTCTGTGGGTAGCAGATAGTCTTTAAACTTCGCAATAGAACAAGATAAATTTCGACCAACTCCATGTTTACGACATATAGGTACATATTTCTTACAGTTAGGTAGTCTAGATCTGTTTAAAGTCCAGCTTTATTTGAAAAAAACATAGTTCTGTTCCATTTTAGAATTACCTACTCTGCTCCTGATATCCAAACATCTAATGGATTTAAATATTTATAATGTGAGACATTCACATTTCACCAAATAATATCATATCTGGTGACAGACGAGAAAATAATATTATACCATCATGAAAATATACTTTCAGGACTTTCAGCAGGTGCAAAGGGTAGTAGCGGAAGGGGATGAAGGAATGATTTACTATAAATGGAATGGGATAGGAATAACCTATTATGTATTCTCTCTGTATGTGTATATACTAAAGTGCACTCAGGGGTTGTTTCAGTGAAATGCAAGATGAAATATTATCAAGATAATAAAAATAAATACCTACTTCATATTCTTTACTGTGAAAATAGAACACAATGTTTTACTTCAATCTCATAACTACTGATTGCTGGATTGAAAAAACATATTTATTTATTTATTCAAAACCAGTTACACACTTCAGACAACACATATTAGATTCTTTTATTGTTTAATACTTTATGAAAACTTTTACGTGATTTGAAAAAATATATTCTTTATCAGAGACTCCATGGATCAAAGCACTTTTATTAAGTTACTTATTTAAAGATATAATTTAAAAGAAATGCAAGACACAATTCGTTTTATATCACAATCAATGAAAGCCATGTGTATGTATGATGCTCCTTAACAGAATCCCATGTTTCTTTGCATAACAAATTGCTATAGGGAATTTGAATATCTAATAATCTAAAAGAAGTATATAATATCATTGGGATTTTTATTTAAGTCATGAAAAACGCTTCCAAATTCTACACAGCTTATTTGAAACAAGCTTACCTCACTCATTTCAATGAAAATAAAAACTTAAATTTTTAGAAAACATTACATATTTCGTCGACTTAGAAGATTTAAAATAAGCTGATTTTCTTGATCTAGGTGTTATTATAGCATAGAAAGTAAACTGTGAATGCAAACTGAAAATTTACAACTTTTAAAATTCACTTGAAATCGGCCTTTAAATGAATAAAGCATAATACATAACTATATGCTTAAAACAAATGTTTAACTTTATAACTACTTACAGTACTAGAACACAAATTGTAGAATTTATCATACTTCTTTAAGATGTATGATTAATTCTAAAAGACGTCTCTCTCGACCATGTGATTGTTAATGACCTAAGAAGAAGACGTCTTTTCCTTGTTGTTTAATCTATAGTAAAACGAAACGCTTGTTTTAATTTATCTAATTGTAAGCTTTTATTACCTTTTACAGAAAGATAAGATGTAGAGAATCAACTAGCGAACTTTTATTAGCTGAAATATAACACATAATAATAAAGTTTAGTTTATCGACCGACGGTTCTTGGTGGAATTTCATATTAATAATTTTTAATGTGAAACACGATATATACATAGTTATTCCACGTTTGACTTTATTTATTGTTGCGAGCCGGCTTTCAGGAGTTTATTCCGCAAAGTACTTTACTTTTGCCTGACGATAAGAGCGAAAGCTCTTGAAAGCCGGCTCGCAAAAATAAAGAAAGTCAATAGTGGAATAACTTTCTATCTATCTATCTATTCCCTCACACCGTATCCCAAGTGGGGTAGACAGAGAGAACGGAACGCCAATTAGATCTGTCCTTACATACTTCTTTCGCCTCCTCCACAGTCATACAATTTCTCATGCACGCACGTCGATTTCTCTTGCTCAAGACATGGCCGTCCTTGAGAATTTGATCTACATGTTCAAGCCATGTAGTTCTCGGACGCCTGCGCTTCCTCACACCCCTCCTTTCAGCCAAGTATATCCACTTTGTCATTCTTTCCTCTTCCATTCGTTCCACATGACCAAACCATCTCAATAACTTTATATCGTGTTTCATTTTAAAAGTTATTTACATAATAATGCTTGAATTATACTATGATTTACTAATAAATTTTCGTTCAACTTTTCAGTATTCAATAGACCTATTAAATTTATACTTAGTCATAATACAAAAGAACATTTTCAGGTAAGTCGTCATAAGAGTTTACTCTTATATTGCGGCGTTTCACCATAATAATAATTGTTATTATTTCTAACCACTCAGTACAAGAAATATAATATACATACATGGATATGTTGTTCCTGATGTAGGAACAGTCCTCAGTATGGTACAGTACCTACCCACATAATATTATAGTAATAATAATAATATGTGGATCGTTAGTGGTTTCTTGGTAACTTTTCTTAGTTACGGGGTTAAGGAGTGATGCAAACTGTTCAAGTTCTTTTGAAAACAAATGTTATCAATATACCTACAAGCTGCAAATTTTTACTGAAAGATCAAATAGAATGACTTCTTTATATTTTTTTAATGTTACTCTTTCAATGCTAAAAATTATTATACCGCTATTCTTGTTTACTGCTGAGCATAAGCCTCCCCAATATTTACTGTTTTTTCTATCTTTTATTAATAGTTTTCTTTCTTTAACAATACGAAATTTTGTACGTTTTTTTCTTCTTTTCTATTTTGTATGTTTCAAACTATATCTCTGTGTGTTAGCGATGGCTGCTTGTGTGATATGCTAGTGAGAACAGATGAATGAGCGGAATGTGTGATACTTTTATATTTGACTTAACTGTGGTATATGTTTGTGGATGACAGCTGAGCTATGAACGAACTTTTATTTTATTTTTGTAAACCACATTTATAGTTGTTATCTGTTATGTGCTTTTACCAATAAATAAAAAAAAATATCTGTCCTAAGCTTTTTGCAAACAGTCACTAGCAATTATTTTCTAATGGATTAATTGTGTCGGTGCACACGTAGTAGAATTCCATAATTAGGTCATTTGAAACAAGTGTTTCTTTCTACTATAAGTTATTGACCATGACAGAGACGTATTTCCACGAATCAATGACCTGAGAAGTCGAAAAAGGTCTCTCTCGTTATCAATAACTTATAGTAAAATAAACACGTGTTTCAAATTACCTTTTCTAATGACATGTTGTGATGTGTATTTATTCTTCGTAACTGTAAACATACACAAACAATAAATTACTATGTCCCCTATCGCAATTTGATCTCCACACTATGAACCAATTTAATATTCAAATTTTCTTCTGTTACTTCCTATTTTGACTGCTTCATCTCATTATTTAGTCAGACTCAAACATGCATTTTTTATAACAACGCCGTAAAAAGGAGTGTAAGAAGAATTAATAGAAATATTGGATATGTAGCACCTTGATTTTCCGCCTTGTGGTTTGCAGAAGTTGTTCGTAATTCAATAATTAAATTACAACATAACACACTTACCTTTCTTCGTCAACAGAATAAAGAAAATAAAATGTTAGTACTTTACTCATCTAGACAAAGTTTAGTACTAACATACTTATTTTTAATATGAAGGTAACCACATAATTATACGTATGTACCTAATTGTGACTTTCTATATACACCTACTATTAATAAAATTGTATGAATGAATGAATGTGACAAAAAATTAAGACATTCAAAATGCGTGGCAAACCTCGAGCGAGCGTCTTCTGGCGATACCAGCTCATATCTCAAACTTATTTGTGAACTCATTTTTTGTTCATTGTGCTCGCTGTTGAAATAGTCTGCATTCCAGAATAAAGTTGCTCCCAACTCTTTACTCTCTGAAGCGTGCGGTCAAAGACCACTTTTTCACTCAAAATTTGGCATGTTTTGTGTTTCTTAGTCCTTTTGCCTACTTATTTTTCCTTGTACCTCCTCCTTTTCTTCCTGAAGGTTTTTTATAAACGTTTCATGAAACTGATAAACTCGCCCTCTGTATATTGATTGTCTATGATTGTAGGTATTTAAAAATAATTGTATTTTTGTGTAAAATTTCCTGTGCAGTAGAGAATAAATTTAAGAAAAGCCTCATTGCTGATATTAAGATGTTTATGAAACTGCTAACAGGGTGCCAGCTATTTCGGTATTGATTTTGTTTTGCCATTATAGCGTAGTTTTTTATTTCAAAATTATGATTACATATTCTTTATTTCGTCATTATTTTTGTTCAAAAGTTCTACAGATTATTTATAAATAAATGCAGAACGAAATTATATTTGATTTAAATATTTGTCGAGATAGTCTTTCCACCCTATATAATGTAAAATTCCTTTAGATGAGAAATGTAAACAGGAAAGTAAACTCGTCTGCATTACCTCACGAGATTGACAATCTGCACCTGAACAAACATTGGATGGTTGTTTACTTTTCGGTTGGAAATATTACACAACGGAAGATAAAACTTTTTAGGAATCATAATATGTATTTACCTACACGAAAAAGGATCGTGCCATTGCACATCAAGAAAAATCTCTATATTTTTATACGATTTCACCATCTCCCACATATAGGGTTGCCAGCGAGTCACTGCATACGATAAATATACAAGTCGTCAGCTAAGTGGCATATACAGAATACTTTCAGAATGGGGGACATATTATATTGAGTTCGTCGGTAACCTGGAGGTAGAGTCTCGGCCTCGATAACAAGGGGTCTGTGGTTCGATACCAGGTGCCGGCAAACTCCCCTTTGACGACACAAGCATTTAGCTTACTGTGAAAGGTGTATAAAGTTGTATTTGGGTTTGTATATCTCTAAAAAAATATATCATCGCTAAATTATTGTAGATGTTACATCTAGAGATACGTAGAGGATCGGGAGTTACGGATGTTGTTGAAAGAGTGGCAAGATTGAAGTGGTCATGGGCAGGGCATGTTGCTAGACTTAAAAATCAAAGATGGAGAAAAAGGGTTAAAGAGTGGAGACCTCGTGAAGATAAAAGGAGTAGAGAAGACCTCCAACACGTTGGTCAGACGACATTAGAAGAATCGCTGGTGACTGGTTGCAGAAAGCCCAGGACAGCGATGCCTGGAGACATTTATGGAGGAGATTTATGTTCAGCAGTGAACAGGAATAGCTGCATAAGTAAGTAAGTACATCTAGGGACTCGTATTAATCATCCATGATATATTTATATCACAAATATGTAGGTAGGTACCTACCTTTTACAGGACATTCGAGAGCTAGCTCACAGAAAAGAGTGAAGGACTTATTAATATATTATAACTTATATAGTAAAAATCTTATAAAGTATTCATTCCAGATAAGTACAAACTTGACCCCTTTGCGAACGGTGACAGGAAAATTATTCGAATCACAATTATTCGAATGGACAATTCTTCGAAAAAACATTTGTACGAACTAACTTTTTTCGAATGACAATTATTTGAATGGCAGTTATTCGAATCCACAATTATCCGAAAACACAATTGTTCGAATTTTTATACGTTATATTGACAACAACAATTATCCGAAACACAATTCTTCGAATTTTTATTATCAAGACAGATAATATTGTTCCTATTTTCGGCGAAAAGTGACGTACTTAGCGAAATTATATTATATAATTCGACTCAGTTTGCAATCGATTTATCTAAATAGTGTCAAACGTTTGGAAAAATAATTTAAATATATATTTATAATTAGGTATGAACGCAATTGCCTCATTTTCTTAAGAAACTAAAATATCGTTAAAGTTGGATGAGGTATGGCTGGAGTTTTATATGAAACGTAATATAATTGCGTCAATATGACCTGCTTCTGAAGATCAAAATGAAATGAATTTAGATTAATATAAAAAAAATCGAATAATAGGATTTTCTAACAAATGTTAGTCGAACAATTCACTTTTCATTAATTGTAATTCGAATAATTGATAGTCGAACAAATGTTATTCCAAGATTTGTTAATTCGAATAATTATTTTTTCGAACAGTTGTGAATTCGAACAATTGTATTTCGAAGAATTTTCATGTAATCTTTACGAACAGACTATAATATATCAGGTATATGCAATGGAATATTATATTACCTACTGAAATATGTGCTGGTAGGTACCTACTTAGTGCAATTCAAAGCCAATTGAAGAAATATGCATTTCTTAAGTTGTGCACTTTTCCTCAGGGAAATTCCTGTGCTGCAAATAATATTTTATGAGTACGCTCTCTTTCCTCCGGTTTATTCCAAACACACACACACACTCTTAGATAATATTATCTTCATACAAGGAAAATACACACACATATTTTATATATTTCATATCTGAATATCCTTATGTTACATATAATGCAATTACCTATATTGGATTATATGTACCAAAAGGCAATCTACGGAAAAGAGTTTTTGAGTGTTATGTAAAAGGGGGGTTTTCATAAAATATCACATAATATATTATTAGACATCTAAAATGGTCAATTCAGCTTTAAGTAAAACCACAAAGTTTTTAATTTTTTGTGTTTTTTTAATTACCTACCTTTTATCGTTTTAGAGAGAGGCCTACGTTTTTGAACAAGCAAATAATCGGCATGTTATAATATTATACTCTTTGAAGTTTTTACAAATATTATTGTAGTCACAAATACGAGAATTGTAAAACCCAAATTTTGGAAATAAATAATGTTTTCGATTTGTATCATCGGCAAACAAATATTTTTTCCACCTTATAAAACCAACCGTTCTAAATAATTTCGGCATGATCCATAAACTCATGTATAACCATGTGAAAAAATAAAAATAATCATGGGCCTGTACGGGCACATCGATTAAAGGATTGAAGAAAAAATTGACATATTTATATAAATATGTTATAATACAAATTATTATAGCTCTGTACAACCTTCCAATGTTCGGATATGATATCATATCTTTACGTTGTAAAAAAATATCGACCAGGCTATTGGGACCCTCATGGTCAAAAAGCAATGGTTTTTTTTTTATTTATTTTATTTAACAATAATTATACAGACATTACAATACATAGACTATTATTGATAAAACTTAAATCTAAACATCCTCCTTATAGAGACAAGTCTCGTGTAAAGGAGGGTAGCTAAGAGGTTTTGCTAAGCCATTGTAAATAAATGAATTGATAAACATGATTCTCCAATGATTGGTTTTGTTATGTAATAAATAATAAATCTGCAAGTTGTTTCCAAATCCAGTTAGTAAATATTCTAAACATTTGATCTTCATTGCTGTGAATGGAGGAATGAATGAAAACTAGCTGCTTTTTGGTAACCAAAGATGTATTGATAAGGAAATATATACTATACTACTATACTATACCCTCACGCCATGTCCCAAGTGGGGTAGGCAGAGAGAACAGAACGCCAAATAGATCTATCTCTACACTCTATAAATGGGTAGTAAAAGCAAGAAAACAGAATATTTAATAAATTAATAAATTAACCAAAATTTATTTCAAATATCAAAATTCATAATATAATTTGTCATATCAATAAGAAATTCTTAAAAAATAACAATATTTATTACATACCAAATAGGGAATAGGAAATATACAAAATAATATTTTTAAAATTAGAAATTGATTCACTGTTCAATCCAATTGATATATAATATTATACAAAATTAGTTGTAAGAAAGAGCTTACTCATAAAATATTTCAAACAATACAGAAATATACTTACAGCATTTTTTTGTCTTTTTTTTATCACAAATAAGTAGGTTAACTATCATATATTTTTTAAATATTGATAGGCCGAAATTAGAAAGAATATATAATAACAAAACTTATGTATAAGAAGTGAAATATTTATTAATATCAGAGGCCGTAGACAAACTGCACTTAGCGATCAACTACTGGCGAAATTTTCGGCAATCTACCTACATGTACCGTATAATTGCATGCTCTGGGATCGCATTGGCCGAAGGCTGTAATGGTCCCAGTAGAGTAATGGTGTTGTTTTAATAATAATAATTATGCGTTATTGTTGCGGTTATTGTTGGAAAATCGTTTGTAGTCGATCGCCAAGTACGGTTTGCCTAGGGGGTCTGTACATAATAATTATATTTACAATAAGCTTCATATTCATTTTTATTAGCTAAGTATGTAATTCAAAATTTATATAGGTACTTCAGCATAGATGATATTTGGAGATGATTTTTCTATCAGTGCTGTAATAAAAAGTCACTAAATTGGATATGTAAAAACACTACCTCATAAACCAGTGGCGGATTCAGAAAAACCTCAAGGGGGGCGCAAAAAATATACACATATACAAGACAATGCCATTTTATATAAACTGATTATTCCCATATACAAGACATCGTCAATAGGCCCCATAAGGGGGGGGAGCACGCGCCCCCCATCTGTATCCGCCACGGACATAAACTAGTGAATAAAAGAATTGAATTAGAGAATTTTGTTGTACATATATACAAGATTGTGGCTCAAGAATAATAAATTCACAACCCAAACGAAAACTTACTAAATGGCAACTATTGATATTCACTCATCTAATAAATGGAGTAAAATCGAACTATCGATCGATCAAATAGAAAATGTCCCCAACTCTTCTCTGTAAGTTTTTCCGTGCCCCACTGTAAAAGGCAGGTAATTTTTTGTAAAGAATCACATGTAAGACATTAAACATTATCAATTCAGAAATGATGAGCTAAATCGCCATGCAGTTGGTCCACTAGCTAACATGCTTGTAGAAGATGATGTGATTATATAGATAAACTAGCTGACCCAGCAAACGTTGTTTTGCCATATACTAATATCGCTATTAAAAAATAAGGGTTGATGGCAGAAATGTGAAAATTTAGGCCTATATGTATTTTTAATGCCTCACCATAAAAAAATTGACCAAAAAAATAAGTAAATTTCGGGGTGGACCACCTTGAACTTTTAGGGGTATGAAAAATAGACGTTGGCCAATTCTCAGACCTACCAGATAAGCACACAAAATTTCATCAAAATTGGTCCAGCCGTTTCGGAGAAGTATGATAACAAACACAGTGACACGAGAATTTTATATATTAGAGTTAATTACTTTTATAATTTGTAAGAAATTTGTGGAGCGAACTCATCTGGGGGGAGCTGCAAGAGAGATTGTGGCTTTTTGAGAGGAAATGGGAATATGGATTTAATGTTTTGATGTTTGATTTTTTTATGCTGACCGACACAAAGAGAAGAAGACTTACGTAGTAATACTAAATTAGATATCTTTGTTCATCTCACAAACAGAAAGCATGACAAGACAGATAAATTTCCTCACCATGCAATTTATTAAGATTGATACTAAGCCAAAAATTATCAATTTATTTATGAATTAAGTTCTAAAAACTGATTTTTCAATGTCTTTTGTATTCCATACAATTGTATGAATATTTTTTTTACAGTTTATCTACCTACATGTAATTATAATATAAGTAAAAAAATAATGACACTTACGTTTCTATTCTATAAACAACCTATTCTGGAATGGCTATGGTGTATTCTAAACTGGATAAAATTTAAAAAAATAACAAGACAAAAAGTAACAAATATGTGAGGGGTTAACATGCCAAAGCATATCGATCCATTTTTCATAAATATCAAACTATGAATAGGTACATATTAAATATTCATAATTTCGCTGACTACATTTTAGTTTCTAAACCAATACAATGAAAATCTGCCTCCATTGTTGAGTAAATCGATTTCAAAAAACTGGTTTAGTATCAAAAACATTTCAAGTAGACATGATAAACATATGCTGTTTTTTTCAATTTGAATGTTTTAGGATCAATGTACCTTTGCATGTGAACCCATCAAGTAGCATGATTTTTAGTTATACAAAATATCTACATTAAGTATATTGATCTACTAGTTCCATAGAACTACTCAGATTATAATATTCCGTATAGCTTTTTTGCTTTTCTAAAATCTAACTCAGTAGTGCCAATGAAACAAACATTGTTGAAGAAAGTCCTAAACTCAGTTTCATTAATTAATAGTTTACAAAAGATATCATAATATATCCGCAAATTAGGAAGTTTGTGCCACAGTTATGCACCAGAAAAAAAAAAAAAATATTTAGATGCTTCAACATGCAAATCCTAAAAATTTAAAATATGTCCATTTCATGGAACGATTTCCATGGGTTTTAATTAAACGTGTACGTGTATTTTTATAAATCCACATAATACTAAAACTATTCCAACATTTTTATTTACCCAAAATTATGAGTAATTGTAATGTTAAAACAAAAATTTGATTCAACAAATATATTTCAATTTAATGAACTTGGAATTGTGTGATAAAAATTTACTTGTCTTATGAAAAAATCAAACATATGTCTCAAGGTCAAATTCAGGACACATAGAAGAAGACCCACCACCCACCCGGAGTCTGGGGACTTCTATTTATCTGAAATTGTCATCAAATGGAGGGGCATAACTGTCACACTTCCCAGTATAATGTAAGTAAGTGTCTACAATAAACATTTAATAACATAATGCTAATTCCAACAGCAGCCGAATACCAACTTCTGTCCGTTTCATGGGATATCTGTTTCATTGGTACTTTCCCCCAAGGAAATCTACTTTTAAAAGAAAAATTTTCAATTTTAGATTTTTTTATTTGTGGAATTAAAAGACCACCACTCTTAGTGTATACCTAGTATGTCCCATGGAATAAAGCGATCAATATAAAATATATTTTATATAATATATTATGTATTTATCAATGTGTATAAAAAAGTTATTTAGCAGCAATGGAAGACAAAGCAAGACTAATAAAAACATTTATAAAAAACAATTTATATTGTTTTAAATATTATGACTAGTTTTATGAACATGGCAATATGCATTTAACCCTTTCGAATCCACAGCCGTGACATCCACGTGTGACATTTCCTTACCTTAGACATCCACACCCGTGATATATCGTTTTTGATTATTCGACACTCCCAGAGACATCTGTGTTGGATTTTTTAAATTTAAATCTGTACCGATATATACCTACATTCATCCTTTATCCATTCCTGTGAAGTCGGTAAAGATGTACTTACGAATTTCGTCACAATGACGATTTATAAAAGTACTGACAGCGTACATGCCGGAAATCAGTCGCCGTTCATTACCATTATAGTACGTTCGCGCGAATTGTATCATACGCGTGGCATTTTTGATACTCAATCAGTTATATTGTTTATATTATTTATTTTGTCACTTTTGTTACTGTGGATTGGTTTTATTTAATTATTTAACCTATATTTATGTTCAATTGATGTTATTGCTTATTTTATATTTTATTTTGACCCTTGACAAAATTTCAATACTACTTAGTAGTCCCTACACAAGTGTAAACATTTTTTTGATTACGAAATTTATGAACAGTTTTGATTATTTTTATTCTCAGTGAAGTTTTGAAAAATAACTGTATAAAACAAAGTAAAAAAATAAAATAAAATAAAAAACTGTGTGCAGTACACTGAAAAAATAAATCAATCGGCTGTTGTTTTCATGAACAGACTATAAACTATCTTTGTTATGTATGACGCAGGCTAGGCGAGGACACTTGAGGTTCAAATATCCCGTGTTATGGGAGTGCGTTGAGATTTTAATGACTTATTTGTTTACATGATGCTAGTAGAAGGATGAAGGAGCTCAAATAACCCGCCAATGTGACTATGATATGCAATTTTATATTAAATAAAGTAAATTGAAACTAAAAAAGTTGATTATAAATATCACGCGGTATTGAGGGCACGATTCCAAACGGGAGGGCTCGGAAATCAAAAGGTTAAGAATGACTGAATCATGTAAGAATGTTAAAATGTTAAAGATACTCCAAACGAAAGTGGATAATGTCATGCTTATGTTCATAATAAGAAAATTAAAATGAAAAGGAAGAATAGTAAGTAAAAATATGGTTCGTCATATTTTTTTATACAAACCATGTATACAAATTGCAACCATATTACGTAATTCAAATTTACACAAAAATGTGTACTACCCTTAAAAATTATATAAACGATAAAAAATGTTAACAGTTTAAGTAAACATGTATACTTACTTCATTATTATCTAAAAGAATTAAAAACAAACAACACAAAATTTAACAACAATTATTACTAAATATTATTCTGAAGTAGTTAAATCGATTAGATGCTTAAATCAAATAAATTAAATTTTCAATGATTTTGTCAATGTCAAAAATATAAATACATAGTATTTAAGGTTAATCAAATTTATACGACTTACTACTTTTGTAAACAACCTAAAACTACAAACAATATGCTTGTATCTTGAAAGCATAGTAAATCAGTGGTGGAATATTTTATTAATGTTTATACAAAGTTGTGCATGCTACAATGCCAGTCAAAACAATACTCAAGTAAAAGACTATGTATTTGGCCTGAAAAAAATATATCTTATTTTCTTATAGAACAAAGAGGTTTATCATTATGTTACCAACAAACAGTAAGCCCAATAACTACCCTCTATATGTAGGAGATTATAATTATATTATTTATGGATTTGGCAGTAACGTTGTGATAGTTTCTAAACACAATTACGAATGTTTGGAGTCACTCCAAACATTCGTGATTATAATTATCTTAGAAAGTTTACAGTTAAGATATCATGATAATATTGGGTGTGTGATATTGTTTAATGCTGTCATAATATTTTGTAAAATTATCCTTTCCCAAAATAATACAAAATATAATGAAATAAAGATAGGAAAATATTCCTATTTCATTTGAAACAATTAGGCATGTATTGGTGTAAAATTTTGCAAATTAAAAAGTCTTCTAACTTGAGTATGTTGATTGTCTTTTAAATAAATGATGATTATGAAATAAATCATCAACTATTGGTTACGCTCCAGCCTAGCGCCCTTTCTAAAGCCTTCTTCCACTGTTTATACTTCATGTCTCTGTTGAGAGAAGACAACGTTGGTTTATAGGTCCTGCCTTCCTTAATGATGAATGTCTGATTTGGGCTTCCATACCCCACTCCCCACTGGGCGACCATAGCTGCTCCGAGAGCTGTACTCTGTGATAAGCCTGCTTTGACAACATCAAATCCCCCCAAATCGGCTTGTGCTTGAAGGAAGAAATCATTAGCTGTCATTCCACCATCAGCCTAAAAAAAGGATAAATATTTTAAATTTTTAACTTGAATGTTATAGTTATAGTTATAGTTTACCAATTGTCCCTAGGCCCCTGTTATGCAGGCACTTGGACTCGTCATACATACATTCACAAAATTCATTACAATTTCAAACACAATCAATGAAAGAACAACCAAAGTAAAACAAAACATCAAATTACATTATTTTTGTAGTCACGGATGTAAAGAGTCCGGATCCACAACGTCAAATGTTAAAATAAATAATTCAAATTATATAAATGAAAACTTATGAAATACTATTCATTCATCATTTCGTCAATGGAATAAAACGATTTATCAACCAGATACGATTTCACCCTTCTCCGGAAGATCAATACATCATCGCACTTGATTGTATCTGGAAGCTTGTTGTAAAGTCTTACACTTAGACACAAAAAAATGTGGCTTTCATACAGATTACATCTGCTTAGAGCTTAAATACAGATTATACCTGTTGATCTGTTTTCAGTGGAATAAATGATTTAATGTGAAATTAGAGTAAGTTTTGAAGGTGTATAAAAATTGTTGTAGAATGATTTAACATTGTAAAAGGCGAAAGCCGTTTATTACATGAATAAATAAATAAATTACTAACAAACATTTAATTTAGAAAAGAGGCAGCAATAGTCTTTGGCTAATTTAAATACACTTTACCCATGGTAAATTTATTTATTTATTTTATTCTTTACTGTACATTGGTTACAATATTACAAAATAAAACAGTGTCATATAAATTCAAACATTGTTATTATTATCTTAAAACTTTTTCACCCTGCACTGACAGCTTTTGGCCAAGGCGATCTCAGCAGGAAAAAAAACAAATCAAAATCCAAAAAAAAGGAAAAACACAAGAGACATACATAGATTAAGGGAGGGGTTCCCACCACTTACCCCTGAATGTTTCAAGAACATTAGCTCTCATGTCATCCAGTCAGTCTAGAGCAAAAACTTTTTTTTTTTATCAAAAAGTGGACTCGAGTTTGTCCTTATGGGATTTCCTCTGCAAAACCCACTCGACAATTAAAATACTCCCTTGATGTTCCCTTAGTGTAAAATCTCACACACGGGATGACACATACATTTACACAACACAAGACAAATATACATAACATAAATATAATTGTTGTCACCTGGTTGGGAATCAAATAATATTAATTATTATTCTGCAGGGCAACAGTTACACAAAATCTTTTAAATAGTGTTTATATATACCTATACACATATGTATCTATTCGCTATGTATTTGCAGTGGTTGATATAGTGTTTTGTAATTGAAGACAGTATTATTTTTTGTTAATTTTATTTGTAAAAAGGTGCAAGCCGTATATATCACAAATAAATAAATAGCTTTTCTTATGTCTATCTTACAGTTATGTACAAATACGTACAAAGGAGTTAATCTTTAAACAAGAGACATCATCGAAAAGAAACAGCAGAATCAAATGAGGGTCTTTATCCTGACATACATACCATCATGGCATTTCCCACTACTAGTGGAATAGCCAGCGGACCAACTGCATGCAACGTACAAGTTGTCCTCTCTGTGCCGATAGAATTTAGGACATTCAGGATAGGTGGCAAATTCATCACTGAATTGAAGATGTTAAAATATCCAATACCTCAAAAAAAACTGCTTCAATGTGTAAATTTGTATAAGTTGTTTATATTCAGGTATCAATAAGTTGCTTATATTCAGAGTTCGTTGGTAGCCTGGAGGTAGAGTCTTGGCCTCGTGAACAAGGGGTCCGTGGTTCGATACCAGGTACTGACAAACTTCCCTTTCACGACACAAGCTTTTAGTAGCTTACTGTGAAAGGTGTATAAGGATGTATTTGGGTTTATAACAAACAAAACCCAGATATATCTTCTTTTTTTTTAAAAAAATTGAATTTCATAAATGATAACATCTAGACATAATTATATATGATTGTCGTCATCTTTTTAAAATCATAAGACTCCATTCTCTTTCTTTGGGCACCCAAATGTCTACCATAATATGGTATTGAATTGTCATACCTTTAGACTGTAAACACTGAGGCCACACTCTTTCCCCATAACATCCATAATATCCTTCACCTGGAAGCAGATTGCTTCTAGAGCTGCCTTGACTACGTGATGTGCTTCGGTATCTTCGGATATTCCACTGATCACACTGTAAACAGAGTATAAACAACTTTGTAAAATAAAAGCAAATTACATATTACACATTAACCTAGGCAATTATTTTGTGGAATACCAATGCAACAATGTATTTATATCGCAAACAATGGGATATTTGAATTTAGAATGCCTTCATAGTGATGTCTTTTCAATAATATGTGCATTTATTTATTGTGCATGCTAAAATTTAAAATTTATTGTAACTTAAAGGTCAGTATATGTCCATTAAGTTACATGTCGAGCTAAAAATTTAATTATGAAAATCTGAAGAGGGTCACGAAAAAAAGATTGATAAGTACAACAGGATATTATGTAGTTTTCTGAAAAAGTAATTCATTTTAAAGATATGAAACCAGAGAAGAGAAACATAAGTACTTAAACTCGTTCTTATCTAGAATTAAAACAGTCCCAGAATAAATCAAGCTCTCGTAGTCTTATGATATCATTTTAAATAAGCTAGGTGTAAAACAAGTCATCATTACATGATAATAAAGTAAGATATTTGAAATGTTGTCTTGGATAATAAAATAATTATTTTAGTCAAACATATTATTGCAATAATCTTTATTATATGATCATTAAAATAACATGTATGAAGGTCAATGTAATTTAGTATCTTTACCCATAGATTTTTAAAGCGATAAACTTAGTACATAATGTCTCCAACTCTTATCTGGTGAACCCGGCAATGAAGATTATCATCAGATTATGGAATCAAATACAGTGCTTGATAAAAATGTAAAAAATGTATTTTGACTGTACACGATAACCCGTTTTTTATTTATACGCGGCGGCAGAATTGCCATCCACACTTCTCAGCATTATACAACCAGATAAGTCTCCATTTATGATCAGTCATGGTCACACAAAAACTTAACAGTCTAATGCCGGGAAAAATTCACCTATCCAGGATATCAAAGGATTAGGCTCAGAACGCGGGTTCAAAATACCAGCATTGTGCCTGAAATATCTGTGTTCAAAAACTTTTTTACAACATTAGAAGTGTTTATTATAATAGATTTTTGAATTTTAATGTACAAATTAACCGGTAAATCTAATTTTTGTAAATTATTTATTAAAAATTTCGGAGTTACCCCTGTAGCTGACATGACTAAAGGTATTATATAAACGGACCTAGAATGCCAAATATTCTTTATTTCTCCTGCTAGTTCTGTATATTTACGTATTTTTTCTGCGACGGTTGTTTGTATATTATGTGTATTTGGGACAGCGATGTCTATTAGGTACGTTATTTTATTACGTTTATCATGTAATACTAAATCGGGTCTATTATGATGTATTTGTCTATCTGAATTTTAATTTCTTAATTTTTATTATTTATAATCATTGTCGATTAGGTATACTTACTTAATGGCTTGGACATACAGAACGAATGGATAATAATAACAATAAATGTTTTATTGTACTGAGGTAATGTCTTTCAGTAAAAAGAAGAATGCATAGGACATATAAAACATAAATAAAAAATAATAGAAAATTATATAAAACAAGAATAATACCTTTATAAGGCTACAATATAAAAATGTAGGCATTCTCAACCATAAACCTACACGTATATCTAAGTGCCACCTACTATTAGAGAGGTGTTGGGTTGTTGTTTATAAGGGACTGATGGTGAGATTTAACTTTATATTTGAATGTATTAATAGATGAAGAGGATGAAACATCATTGAAGAAGTTGTTTTAGATTCTGAAATGGATGGTGAAAAGATGAAAAAGAGGATATACTTATCTAAAAGAGGGGGTATGAAAAAGTGAGGATGTCCAAGAAGAACCAAGTGTTGTTGAGTGAGAGAAATCAATGTGTGTGCATGAGAAATTGCATGAATGTAGAAGTAAAAGAGGTATGTAAGGATAGATCTATATGATGTTCCATCCTCTCTGCCTACTATATGATAGGAATATGGCTTGAGGGTATAACATAGTACAATGTAAATAATGTAATTTTTATATCCTAGTGCATATCTGTGACAAGTAGTTGCCTTCAATACTATGGTCTGCTGGCTACGCCACTGGTGAGATATGGCACGATTGTAAAGTAGTAGAAGTAGTAGTAATAAATAGGTATAATTTTAAATGTTCTCACCCTCTAGCATCGCTCTGCCAGTAAGGAGCAAACAATCCACTAAACGCAGGAACAAATACAACAGAACCAACATCAGAAGCTTCTTCAATCATAGCTTGTGTTTTAGAAACATCATCTAAAATCTGCAAATTCAAGCGCAGCCAATCCAACGCCAACCCAGCTACAGCGACCGAACCTTCCAATGCGTATACAGGAGGCTCTTTAGGTCCTAATTGGTATGCGACAGTCGTAATAAGGCCTTCAGCATCAAATAGACGATTGTTTCCAATATTGTACAAGATGAAACATCCAGTCCCGTAAGTCGCTTTAGCTTCTCCTGGTTTTAAGCACTGTTGTCCCAATAAAGCAGCCTGCTGATCCCCTAAACATCCTGATACAGGAACGCCTTTGAGTGATCCTCGTTGAAGATGACCGTATACCTGGAAAAAGTGTGATAATATTGCAAAATTTCCAAACAAATAAACGTTTATTTGATAAAAATGTTTATCACATACATCTTTAGACAGATAAAAAGAAACAGATTTACAAAACATGTTTAACTAGAAGATATTTATAAACATTCTCTTATAAGATAAGGGTACGTGCGAAGATCAGAATAAGATCATTAAATAAAAGATAAGTAATTATTTAAATTAGAGATTAATTTGTTGACTTAGATAAACGTGGAACTGCCAATAAGATGGGATGAGGTTTTCTGCAAAATAATGGGACTCTGAGCAGTTCACGTCATATAATACTTACTATAGAGTTTCATTGGTGTATAGTTACAAAACAATAAGTGACACTTCTGACATTTCTTGAGCTACTAGAAAGTATAGTTTCATATCTGAAATTGCAGTAAAGATCTGTTTACATACCTCCGAACTAGATCTAATTTCTGGAAGTGATGAAATAGGTATTTCAAAGAAATTTAATAATCGTGGGTCCCATTTAAGTGTTTCAATGTTCATTAACATTGTTCTTGATGCATTAGTTGCATCGGTGATATGTTTATCTGTAAAAAAATAACTAGTTTTAATATTTACTGTAAAATACAAATTTATTTTATCGAAATAAACTATTAAAATGAGTCTCACTTGTTAATTTCCATAAGAGCCATGTGTCCACAGTCCCGAACAAACATCTCTCGTCTTCTACAGCCTTCCTCACATCTGTCACATTCTCGATTAACCAATTCATTTTTACAGCACTGAAATATGTTGCTATTCTCAAACCACATATTGACTGCAAAAAATAAGACAACCAAATTAATAAAAAAATTGAAATATATCTATATTATTCACTTAACCAACAAGAAAAGCACATTTCCACAACAATTTATTTTGAATATGGATATTGCTTTAGCAATATTTTATTTTATGATACAGCGATTATAGTAGTGTTCACCTTCTAAAACTAACGCTTCATGTCTTACATAATTACCTTAAAAAAGTTTTCATTACAATTACTTGGCAACTTCTTCATGAGTTTATCTATTGTAGATGTAGTCCTAGTATCCAGCCACAGGATGGCATTGTACAAAGGCTTCCCCGTTTCCTTATCCCACACCACAGTAGTCTCTCTTTGATTTGTTATCCCAACAGCAATAATATCCTGAAAATAGTAATTAACATTTAAACAAAGCTTATTAAATATCACAAAATACCTTTTCTGATGGTAATAAAGTATATTCACCAATGTTGAAAATGCATTAATTTATCTCTGAGGAAGTGCATGGATGTGATGGAAGCAAGAAGCGTAGGCAAGCAAGAAGAAGTAAGTATCTATCTTGCCTACACCGCGAGGGAAACGGCATGATGGTGTGTATGTATTGGTGATGTAACGAATATTCGTATTCGCAGATTTCAAAGTATTCGCAAAAAAATATGCAAATGTTTGCGAATATTATTTTGGTAATAAAGTATTGGATATTCGGTAAAAGTACCGGATACTTACCCGGTACACTGTAGAAAAAGGTACTGCAAGAAAATAATCTTTAAGAAAACCGAGGAGTTTTGAAATATTTTAAATTCTTATACCTTTTTGAAAATTCGGCGACGGGGGGGGGGTAGAAATTTTAATGTTTGATCAATTTAAGCATGACATTATTGGCTTTTCGCATATTTGTAGCCGACATGCTAATGTATATAACTTTATATATTATACGGCTTGAAGTGACCAATGAAGAATCCTAAAGTTGGATAATATGTTAAAATTTAGAACATTTGACAGTAATTTTTTTTTTTTAAAAAGTTATATCTGGGTTTTGTTATAAACCCAAATACACCTTTCACAGTAAGCTACTAAAAGCTTGTGTCGTGAAAGGGGAGTTTGCCGGCACCTGGTATCGAACCACGGACCCCTTGTTCACGAGTCCGAGACTCCACCTCCAGGCTGCCAACGAACTCTAATAGTAATAAAGCAATAAAGTCTCATGTTTAATTAAAGAAAAAGTTATGTACCGTTACATTTCCTCCCATTTCGATCAACTTTTTGACAGCTCCCTCTATACAGTCCTCTACCACTTGCAATATCTTCATGGGATCCTGCTCCACCCAACCTTCTTGCGGAGTCTGCTGTTCTAACTCTATATGATGTGAAGTCACAATCTCAGATGAACCCACTTTGAAAATAATGAATCTGGCACTAGATGTACCTTCATCAATAGCACCAACAAGTGGTCCAAATTCGGAGAAAGCCATTCTGTAACAATATTAATACATTTTTTTATTGCAAATACAAACTATACTAGGATTCAAATGAACTGTCAGAAGTTTGAGAACTATGATATTATTTAGTCACTTAGATCAGATTCTCAATGACAGCCGAGTTTTTAGTAAGAGAAATTGATTTAGAGTGAATTGTGTACTATATGTCTACCTCACAAGAAACACAGTGTGAGGTAGAAGTAATATAAATAAATTAATACTATGTTTACAGAAAGTACCAAAAGATGGGCTTATTGCATATGCGATTTCTTCCAGCAAACCTGTATAATATAACACTAAAAAAACATGATTGTATTGACACCAAATAATGATAGTTATTTGGTGTACGATGTCTAAATTTGTTTCTTGCACATATATTACTTACTGTACCTACTGTCAACCTCGGTCAACCAGCCTAGTGAAGTGGCAAAGTAGAATTAGTTTTATTGGCATATTATAGATATTTGAACTGTATTTGATTGTGTATGTTTATTTGAGGAAATAAACGAATTTGAATTATTATATTTTTTTTATATATAAAGATAGATGATTACAAGTTTATCTGCTCAATGTCTATTAAATTATATATTGCAGATAAACAAACATTGATAGATACCTATACATGCAGATGAACTAAAATATTTTTGCAGGCGATTAAGTCATTGGTTCGAACTGAGCAAAAACCAAATAATGAAAAACTAAACATTTTACGCCACAACATATAATTTGTAATACATGCAACTTACTTATTTAAATTAAAAACCTGTCTTACCCAAATCAAATCTAAATTGAAAACAGTTACTTCTTACACAAGTAATGAATAATATATAAATAGAAAAAATATAACATATGCAAACAAAAAAAAACTACACCTTTTTTACTGGTGTGCAGATATGTACTAATGCATCTTATGTAACCAATGAATTATTTATATTCAATACACTGTCTTTTACTATACAACCACATGTATTTTTGTAATATCTATACAAGGTTAACAGTCTGATATATTATGTATGGAAATCATAATTAAACTAATATTATATAGCATTGTGTCAAAACAGACCTAGGTGCATTTATACTCTAAAAGAAGGATAAATTATACCAACAGTACTTAATTTATATTGATTTCAAAGCAAAGAACTTTGTGTCATATTTGAGAGAATAAGACTAGAAATATGACCCTTGGAATATTTTTTTTATCATTTTGCATTTCTACCTTTGAAAACTTATAAACACGGAGACGTGCAGGTAAGAAAATTCTGCTGACACTATTAAATAAATAACTAAAATACTTGCATGAAAATAATAAAGTAAATAATAGCAATTAATGTGCATAAATACCTGCTTAAAATTGTTATTTTACAAGGTCGAATCACGTGAATATCTCACAATTATTCCAGCAATTTAAATATCGATACACATATTAATCTCACACACACCTTTCTTGGCCTAAAGGCTGATGAAAATTAACAATAAACCATTTAAAAGCACTTTGACCTCTTATCACATTATCAGCATCACATTGACGTTTCATAATTGATGCATTGATGGTAGTATTGTTCAGAATCTGAGTATTCGTTCTTATGTATTCGTTCTTCAACTTAACTCGAAGAACTAAATCCTCAATGCCAAATCTGTTCGGTCTTTTTCGTTCTTTTGGGAAAAATTACATTAAAGTACTATATTTTCAAAGAAACTAAGGTTTAACATCGCGTGGCAAATAAACACGAACGAGATTTAAATCTTCGTGTGTGTGTTTTTTTTGGAAAAAAAACCTTAAGATACTCTATTTTCAAAGATACTAAGGTTTCATATTGCGTGTCAAACGTTGAGAACGAGATTCTTGGATTTAAATCTACGTGTTATTATTTTGGAAAAAACGCCATTGGAGTATTCTATTTTCAAAGGAATTAAGGTTTTATATCGCGTGTCAAATGTAACAAACATGATTCAAAGATTTAAATCTTTGTGAAGTTGTTTTGGTAAAAATACCATTAGAATACTCTATTTTCAAAGAGACTAAGGTTTAAAATCGCGTGACATATATCACAAACGAGATTTAAGGATTTAAATCTTCGTGTCGTCTTTTGGGAAAAAGGCCTTTAAAATACTTTATTTTCAAAGAGACTAAGGTGAAAATCGCGTGACAAATTCCACGAACGAGAACGAATGTTAAGAACGAATTGTTTTGAAGAACGATGTCTCAAGTACCGATTCCTGAGAAAGAACTGGATTTACCAATACTAATTGATGGTATGTCATTACAGGGTTGCCAGATTGTGAATCCAAAATTACCGTACATCACTAAAGTGCACCGTTAAGGGTCGTTCACATACGTTCACTTTCAGTGATCACTCCGGATGATCCTCCAAGATGAACAAGTGTGAACAGGCGTTTCATCAATAGTGATCACTAGCGATGAAGGAGGAAAGAGATTACCACTCGTCATAATTTTGATGAAAGGTCCTTTCACTGAAACGACCATAAACAAGTTTTATCTTATTATTTGCATAGACTTTTATACTATAATACCTAGACGTCGTACTAACCCTCAAAAGTGTGTCGAATTGCACGGCACTTTTCGTTAGCTGGTTGGCAAAACATTGGTTTCTGCGGTACGTTTGCTTGACGGTTCCTCGTGTTTCGTTATAAAATCCTCGTTTATACCATATTTTATACTTTTGAATGAATGTTTTTATAATACTAAGGAGTTGTTTAGTGTTTGGTATTAATTATAATCCGATTTTTCTTTTTATTTTAAGTTTGGTGTGGTTTTAAAATTGTATTGACTGTATACAGTAGTTCATAGTTTTAATATTAAGTTAGTAATAGTTGTTTTATTGATATACTTTTTTTTGCTAATCAATGAAATCTTTATCGGACTCTAAATTTATTTTAGTATATTTTAACAGATATAATATAAGGATTCACTTTATACATCTGGCCGAAGGTAGATTTAGAATTGAACAATCGGCTTCAATCAAAACTCCATTTTTGGTCGAACACTAACAATGATTGCATAGTGCTGATAAAATTGTTTTCGTTTTGTGATTTTGTATATTATTTCTGTTCACATGTATTTTCAAATGTTTTGTTATCTGAATGAATGAATAAATAAAAAAATCTTTAATTTGGTATGTACTAGGTATATGAAAACTATTTGTACATTTAAAATAATTTCAATAAAGTATATTTATTACAATTATTTCTTTCTTTAATTATTTCAAAAACCACATTTACTCCACAAACATCTTTAATATTGTTTTCTATATTTTTGAAAGCAAGAGGTGACCCAGGAGCCAGGGTTGGATCTAAATTTCATCTCCGTTGAATGACTAAAAATGTTAATCAAACCAATTCTAGTTCACCTGTGGTAAAGATCGAGAATTTATTCTCTGTATATATTTTCATCTATTTATCTCCTATGAAAAAGATAGCCAGTGGATCTACTGTGTAATGAATTCAGAGATCATCCTCTATGTGACATACCTAAAAGTTAATATGTACATATATTTGAGATATTGCATGGCTCAAATAGAAGCTACTACTATTACTATACCATCACGGCATATCCCACAAGTGGGGTAACCAGCGGACCAGCTGCATGTAAGAAACATGCAAGCTGCCCTCTTCGTGCCAATATAAAATCAAGACAATCAGGTTGGGTGGCAAACCTCATCGCTGAATTTAAGATGTACAATGTCTTAATTTTTTCGAACACCTGCCTTTTCACACAGGACACTCGAAAATAGAAGCTCCAAACTCTTATTGTCCTGTAGAGACGTATTATTGTGTTATTAAATAAAGTAAAATAACATTCTACTCTGGGGGTTTTAGTTTGGTAGTTTGAGTACATGAGCCAAACATATCAACAATGTAAGAATCACCTCATATACATTGGAAAAATAAACAAAAACAAAAACCATGTTGGTATTTTTTATATTACTAGACATCTCAATTGCTTTCTTAATCGATTCGTTTTAATTTTTCAACTGTTACGTTTATTTTAGTTAAATAAATGCGAAAATTTTACAGCATACTCCACATTTCCCATACAAATTGCCATAGTTCTTGCCAACCAACTGTGCGAAAGAGACAATCTTTGTTTGCCTCACTTCGCCGCTATGAAAAGTTGCCGAGGTACTCTGTCTAGGTATATAGTATTAAAGTCTATGATTATTTGTTTAATTCTCTATGAATTTGTATTGAATGTCAGAATCATGAACAAAATTATTATGCAGTCGAGAGCTATATTAATTTATTTTAAGTGTTATTTTTCATTTTTGAATTTGTTTAATTATTTTTATGCGAAAATACGTCAAACTACATACAACATGAGTGAGAAAGTAGACATGGCAGTGAAAGCATAGGATGAACAAATGTGAACAGACGTGTTCACTTTCGATGAACAGGTTTGACCCTGACACTCTGGATGATCATCCAAAGTGAAGTAATGTGAATGCTACTTTAGTCACTATCTTCTCGTGTTAAGAAGGCCTTTTCCGGAGTACAGTCGTTTTCGTCCCCCCGTGCTCTCATGCTATGTACACGTGATAAACGTCCTTGAGCTTGATGGATACAAAAAAATTATTTGTGTGCCAAATTACTGTACATTTTCCATACATTAGTTTTGATTTGAAATTACCGTACTTTTGTCGTACGGTAATTTACTACCGTACGGGGAATGAAATTACCGTACAAGTACGGTAATTACCGTACGTCTGGCAACCCTGTGTCATTATGTCAAAGCAGTGTTGCTAGCTCGGATTTTTCAAAAAGCGTGGCCACACTAAAGGTAAGTGTGGCCATGTTCAAAAAGTACACAGATGTGTAGGAAAAATTTTTCTCATCTGGATTTTGAAATGTGAGGACCTTATTTTTGGCTTCTTCTCTAGCGTTCGTTAGAGGCGGTCGTGTCACAAATTCCGTGCCGATTTGTTTTGATTATAATTAAACGGTTTTAATAAATACAATTTGTGGGTAATAAAAAATATTTGATATTCTTGGTAAGTACTATAGAGTAAACAACACAGAGTGGGTAGGTACCTACGCGGTGTCCGTACGTACGGTGTGCCGCTGCACTGTGTATATCTATATATACTTGCCTACGTACTGCGTGTGGTGCACTGTGCATAGTGTGGTATAGTGGTGTAGTACTCGCTATATACAGCGAGTAGGTACTGCGTGCGGTGCATACTACATTTTTATAGCGATAGGCTTCGTGTTGGTAAAGGTGTAGAGTTGGTTAGGTGCATAGATTAGTTAATATTATTTTTGTTATTGAGCGTGGTCTCTGTACCTATTTGTGTATAAATATATCGCGCGTATCTACTTAATATATTTAGAGTTATAGTACAAATAGGTTATTATTATCGTTTTGGTTAGCATAATTGTTTTGTAGTCTGAAAATAGTAAGTAAGTGTAATATATTGTTGTAGTGTATAATAATTAAAAAAAATAATAACTTTTTGATCAAATGTAGTATTACATAGTAGTAACGTGTAGTGAGTGTGTAAATAAATATTCAAAATAGGATAAATAAAATCTTATCGCCGAATACATAGTTTATAGTTTGTTTAATTAACAATAATACCTAATAGGTTAGTGTAGTAGAATTATTAAATAGGTATAAATAGGTGTAGAGTTCTCTTTTGAGAACTATGGCGGGTGAGGATCCTGAAATGGAGGGATCTATCCCTGGAAGACTCTATTCAGTCGAGGAGGTAAATGGCTTCCTAGAGGAGCTTCAGTCCGTCGTAGGAGAGTCTTCTAAGTTAACTAAAGATCAACAGCAGCGCATAGGCAAAATCACTCAAAGAATGATTGCTGGGTACGGAAGCTTAGCTGTTAGACTAGCTACTGCTGAAGGGCGATCTAATGTATTACTCGTTGAAAATGAAGCCTTAAAAAAGGAGGTCACAACAATCAGGAGGTCTTTTGCATCCACGGTTGGTTCCGAAGCGGATTTTCCACCTTTGACAAGGCATGGCCTTCCAATTCGGCCTATGCCACATTCGGTTATCGTCTGGCCTTCAGACAAACAGGTGTCAAACTCGGAGGACACCAAAAGAATTGTGAAGAACGTAATAAAGCCGTCTGACGCTGGTCTGAGGATATCTGGTATGCGAAACGTGCGAGAAGGTGGTGTACTTTTAAGTACGCCAACCTACGAAGAAGCCCAGAAGCTTCTAAAAGTCGCCACTGACCAGCCAGAATTGCAGGCTAAAATACCAGAGAAAAGAAACCCAAAAATTATCATTTACGATGTACCTAGAGATTTTACAGATGAAGGAGTTGTGGATGCTATGATGCATTCTAAAGATGGTTTCCCAATAGCAACAGACGATGCACTGGCCTCTATAAAGTTTAGTCACTTTTCTGGTCCACGGGATGGTGACAAGTGTCATCGCATCTATGAGGTGCCGGCTTCAGTGAGACATTTCATTGTGGGTTCAAAGATATACTGTGATTGGTACGTTTGTCGTGTAAAAGATTATACTTCGTTGACGGTCTGTACAAGATGCTGTCAATTTGGGCATGCCCAGAAGACTTGCAGAGATAAGATATGCTGTGCTCACTGTGCAGCAGAAGGCCATAGCATTGATACCTGCCCTAAAAAGGAACAATTGAAACCCAAATGTGCCGCATGCTCCAGATTTCGAAAACCTTCAGATCATAAAATAGGCTCAAAGGATTGTCCAGCATACCAGGTGTCTTTAAAAAGGCTTATGTCAAAAATTAACTATGGAGCTTAAATTTGCACAAATAAATTTGGGCCGTGGTAGGGCGGCATCTTTAGAGCTTATAAAAATTGCACAAGAGGGATCATTTGATGTAATACTGTTGCAAGAGCCTTATACATCGAATCAGGGTATTGCGCAATCTTTAGGAGATGGCGTGAGAATTCTCCAGTCTCAATCGCTGAACTATCCGGTCATGGCAGCTATTGCTGTGTTCAATCCTGAGGTGTCAGCTGTTTCACTCAATCATCTTTCAAATTCATTCTGCGCGGTTGCAGAGGTCACATTTGGCGGCGTTGCTTTCATAGCCATCTCATGCTATTTTAAATATTCAGATCCCGTGGAAATTCATTTATCTCACTTGGATTCTATACTTGTACAAATGCGAGACAAACCTTTCATATTGGGTGCAGATGTTAACGCAGAGTCATCTCTGTGGTGTCCTAGAGTAGGTACTGATCGTCGAGCTAAGAGAGGAGAAGCTGTAGAGGAATTGGTAGTTAAACATGGTTTAAATGTATGCAACTCACCTGATAGTCCACCCACATATAATTATTTTGCTGGCATTGGTTATATTGATGTCACGCTTTCATCTGTGAATGATCATTGGCAAATAGAAAAATGGCTAGTTCAAGAGGGAGTTTCATGTAGTGATCACAATTTAATCTCTTTTGCTGTAACTCGCGTTGAAATTTCTCTAACCGGTTATACTTCGCCAATTCCATTAAAATTCCGTACTAACATCCAAAATTGGGACAGATTTGATCAGGCTTATGTTGATTTTATGGATCAATTATCCACACGAGTTTGCAATATAAATGAATTGACGAAAAGGTTTACTGATGGTGTGATCAGGTGCGCTGAGTCTACTCTGGGTCGTAAAACCCCACGTGCCTCGTCTTCTACGGAGTGGTGGAATCCTGAATTAAATATCTTACGCAGAAAATCGTCTAATGCAAGAAAACGCTTTCAGGCTTGCAGAGCTCGCGGTGGCAGTGATCTGGAAGTTCAGTATTTGAAACATTCATTCCGACTTATTGATAATGAATATAAGTCACAAATTAAGAAATACAAGTTGCGTTCCTGGAATCAAATGATTCACTCACTGTCCGCCAGTGATCCTTGGGGTTCAGTTTACAAACACGTTACAAATAAGGGCGGGAGTGCGTGTGTATCGACAATAAGAGATCCTGTCAGTGGTATTGTATCAAATACATCTGAAGAATCAGCTAAAATATTGTTAAGTTCTCTAGTCAAACAGGACGATCCATCAACTGACGGGCCAATTGATAGGCTAATCCGTCTAACTTCTAAAGTACCTCCAACTACATCCGACTCCTCCCCCATTACAGACATTGAATTTTCCAAAATCTTGAAAAATCTGGGACCCACAAAGTCTCCGGGCTTAGATCGTATAGATACGTTGCTCATTAGAAGATGCTGGTCACTTACACCTATCGACATACTTAAACTTTTCAATAAATGCCTCACAGATGGAGTCTTTCCAGACTGCTGGAAAAACGGTTTGTTGATAGTCATTCCAAAAAAAACCGATAAGCCTCCCTCAGACCCAAAAGCATATCGACCCATCACACTGCTCCCAATTTTAGGGAAAATACTTGAACACTGTGTGTCGATCAGAATTCACCAGCATCTTGAACAATACTGTCCACTTTCACAACGTCAATTTGGTTTTAAGCCTGGTACCTCTACTGAAGATGCCATATACGATCTCAAAACTCAGGTCACCAACTCTAACTCCAAATACGTATCCATTGTTTCGCTCGATATTTGTGGAGCGTTTGATAATGCATGGTGGCCTTTAGTGCTCCATAAATTGTCTATCAGGTCAATTCCCCGAAATCTGCACATTCTCATTTCATCTTATTTTACAAATCGAAAGGTTTTTATATCTGATGGACGTAAACTTCACGAAAAATCTGTAACAATAGGTTGCCCACAGGGTTCCGTCCTTGGCCCGTTGTTATGGAATATCCTCTTTGATGATCTTTTGGATCTTCCTCTTCCGGTGGGCTGTAATATCCAGGCTTACGCTGATGATGCCATTCTATGTATCGAGGGAAACTCAAGGCGGCAACTGGAGGAAAAGGCATCAATTAGTTTGTCTCTGGTCGCTGAGTGGGGTCGCAGTAACAGGCTTGAATTTGCACCTCATAAAACATCTGCCGTAATGTTGAGGGGCATTCTCAATAGAAATCCAACGTTTTCTTTCTTGAACACTCCCGTTAGGTTTTATAAAGAGGTGGTAAATTTGGGGGTTGTTCTAAATACTGGCCTAGATTTTATGCCACACATTAAAAAATCTATTTGTAATGCAAAAAAGGGTTTCTTTGCAATATTCTCATTGTCAAAAGGTAGGTGGGGACTTCAATATCAAGTTGTGAAAGTATATTACAATGCTATTTACTTGGGTATATTGGCTTACGCCGCAGGCTGCTGGGCTCACCGTTGCGAGTTTCAATATGTCCAACGTATATTACTAAGTGCACAGAGGTTTCCTCTTGTCGCCATGACAAAGGCATATAAAACATGCGCGACGGACGCACTGCCTGTGGTGGCTGGCGTGGTCCCACTGGATTTGGAGATTCAGCGAAGGGCCTGTATTTTCAATTTCAAGAGAGATCGTCCTTCAATGATTGGAGATCTTGAATTGCAGCCTCCTTCAGATCCCCTTCGATTTGAATCTGAAAGTCTCGAAGCTCTTTACAATGCGTGGCAGTCCCGTTGGTCGCTATCTTCTGTTGGTAGAACAACTTTTCTCTTCCTTCCGCAAGTTAAGTGGCGCGTAAACTCTGTGTGGATTGAGCCCGAGTACTGGACAACACAATTCCTTACTGGTCATGGAGCATTCAATGCGCGTCTTCACCAGTTTGGGATAAAATCATCCCCTTCGTGTAGTTTCTGTCACTCTGAATCCCAAACGTCGGAACATATTCTGTGGGATTGTTCCCACACCGACATCAGTAGGAAAAGAGAGGAGATGCTCGTTGCTGTTCGTGGTCCATCCTTTGGACCTGTAGGACATGCGGACTTAGTGGCCACAAGGAAAAACTTTTTCGCCTTCAAAAACTTCTGCACTTTCTTTGGTAGCCTAATATCCCCTTCAAGTAACTAGCGATACTGCATAGAGAAGAAGGCATATTCCCATTTCTTCCCTTCCCTTTTTGCACCAAATTTCTTTGGTGTGTGGCCGCTAAATCTAGAGTGCTCCCTCGGGGCAGCATTTCTCGCTTTAATGCGACATTAAATCCTGTTTGTGCATGTGTGTGTCGTTATGGAGATATATATCTCCAGGTACGGCACGAGGTATGTGGCGGGCGCTGCCCTTTTAAAAAAAACCTTATTTTTGGGATTCACCTTTTACAATTTGGTACATGAATTTGAAATATTTCGCAATCTCCTTAAATTTATTAAGTGTATTTATAAGATTTATAAACCTTGGTATTTTCGAAAAATAAAGGGTCGTTCACATAGGTACGTTCACTTTCAGTGATCACTCCGGATGATCCTCCAAGATGAACAGGTGTGAACAGGCGTTTCATCAATAGTGATCACTAGCGATGACGGAGGAAAGAGATTACCACTCGTCATAATTTTGATGAAAGTTCCTTTCACTGAAACGACCATAAACAAGTTTCATCTTATTATTTGTTTTATTCTCTATGAATTTGTAATGAATGTCAGAATCATGTACAAAATTATTATGCAGTCGAGAGCTATATTAGTTTATTATAAGTGTTATTTTTCATTTTTGAATTTGTTTAATTATTTTTATACGAAAATACGTCAAACTACATACAACATGAGTGAGAAATTAGACATGCCAGTGAATGCATAGGATGAACAAATGTGAACAGACGTGTTCACTTTCGATGAACAGGTTTGACCCTGACACTCTGGATGATCATCCAAAGTGTCAGGGTCAAAGCTGTTCATCGAAAGTGAACACTTCTGTTCAAACAATATCTGTTCATCCTACGTTTTCACTGCAAACAAAAATTCAAAAAAAATTCATAATCATTATTCTTGACAGAATGAAAGTATTGTTTATTTAATACTAATTCATAGAGAACAAGACAAATCATAGTATAATTATTATTAAAACTTTTTTATGTTCGTTTACTATTGATGGTACCTAATCACTTTCTTTCGTCATCGCTAGTGTTCACTATTGATGGAACGCCTGTTCACACCTTTTTATTTTGGAGTATCATTCACAGTGAGCACTGAAAGTAAATAAATGTGAACGCCCCTTTAGATTTTACCAAAAACTGAAAAATACGTAGATTTGGAAAAAAAGTTAGTAGATCAGGTCAAAAAACGTAAATTTAGAATGAAAGTAGATACGTAGATTACCAAATAACTACAAAAATGCCTTATAGATTTAGACGTAAACTTGGAAACCTTGTGTGAATTTTTTTTTTTTTATTTATTATAAAGCTTTTGAATACATCCTTGTAAGAGTATGATAATCCTTCGTTTATATAACTTTGGAACTTCGAGTATCTCTCTCATGCCTTTTTTTCTACAAACATATATGCTTGTGATAAAAATCATTTCCATGCCCACTGCCTAAAGGGTCGTTCACATACGTTCACTTTCAGTGATCACTCCGGATGATCCTCCAAGATGAACAAATGTGAACGAGCGTTTCATCGCTAGTGATCACTAGCGATGACGGAGGAAAGAGATTACCACTCGTCATAATTTTGATGAAAGGTCCTTTCACTGAAACGACCATAAACAAGTTTATTTGTTTAATTCTCTATGAATTTGTATTGAATGTCAGAATCATGTACAAAATATTATGCAGTCGAGAGCTATATTAATTTAATTTGTGTTATTTTTAATTTTTGAATTTGTTTAATTATTTTTATACGAAAATACGTCAAACTACATACAACATGACCGTGAGTGTTGACACGGCAGTGAAAGCATAGGATGAACAAATGTGAACAGACGTGTTCACTTTCGATGAACAGGTTTGACCCTGACACTCTGGATGATCATCCAAAGTGAAGCAATGTGAATGCTACTTATCTACCAACTCTCAAGGAACGCGATTTGAGGTGATAGCAATATTTTTTTACATATCTGGTAACATTTTGGGACCATAGACAAATTTTATTTTGACGTTTTCCGCGCATATTTTCTAGGTTAAGTGTGTCGTTGAGTGTAATTGCAGATAGGGTTTTATTTTTAAATTAGAGAGATATGTCCTTTTTAAATCCATTGAAATTATTCAAAAGTGCTTTAACAGTACCTGAATCCTGCGTGAAAGGTAGCTGGACCTTCAGTAAAACTTCAATAACCTAAACAAGTATTATGATTTACATTGCACATTTCATAAAAAAGTTACTTGCATTTATTTTTTTGCGAATTGATGTTTTACCATTATAGATTTTGTAAGATTTGCCAGTAAGAAGGCCAGGGCTAGTACAAGCAATACACAAACCACAGTACGACCGAAACATCGCGGTTGGAAAAGGCAGGACGGCATTCATGTGAAAAAAGGAACTATTCTGGCTACCCAGCTTCGTCTCAGATGGCTTCCTGGTCTTAATGTAAGTTCAAATGTACAAAAAAAAAAAGTATAATACTTATGCAGTAGAGCAACGGAGACCATTAGCATCTTAATGTTATGGATTGAAACAGCAATGTTATTTGTCTTGTTGTTAATTGTGGAACCCGAGTAATTAAGTATTGCCAAGTACTAGTCCATACTGTAAATATAATTGTGTTCACCATCATATTATATTTATTTATTTCAAATATTCATCTTATAATAGTAATAACCCAGACAATTAGGTATTTTAAAATACGTCATTTTGTCCTAAAAGCCACATCAAGGGTGTATTTTCGGAATGATAATAATTTGTAAATAATAACGTGTCAAACCTCATCTTGAATACCTCCCCATTTCCCAGGGTCTGCAAATTGCAAAGACTTCGGAACTATCTTAGTCTTTTTTCTATATGTAGAACGCCCATAATCAAAATTTCCTCAACTACTTTCATTGTCAAATATTTAAAGAAATGCTGGAAGAAATATCTCTGTCAAATTCAAAGGAAATTTGTGCTGATGAAATGCGAAACTACCTACTTAATTAATTACATTGATGGTGATATTTTGGACCGGTAAACGTTTGATAAATTAAGTGTGCCCCGCTTAGGGAGTGATTTTTATTGTTCACCTTTGAGGGCCTTTTTTGTGTCTCAGATTCCTAGAATTTGATGTTTTCCTTAATACTCAATATTTCTACCTGTCCCATAAAAAATACTTACATTATCTTATTTTGTTTTGTTACAGGTTGGTATTGGCAGGAATGGCACTCTATTTGCCACATGTCCTGGAAAAGTTGTGGTGACTTGTGAGAAACATGACCCCAACTGGCAACATAGTTGGATTCGGAATAAGTATGCTGGCAGAGAACATCTTTCTTATTATAAGAAATATTTCAATATTATTGCAGATCCTCAGCATACTAGATTCAAACTAATCGACCAAATTTAATATGTTTAATATAGCTAGATATTTGTTTTTTATTATTTGTTTAGTGTGTATGACTAGTTGTTTACTTATCAATTGGAAAAGAATAAAATAAAGTATTTATAGAACATGTTAAGATTATCTGTTGGTAGTCATCCCAACTATGCTAATAACTAGAGCTCAGTAACGGAAGATAGTAAATTACAAAAATAATTGTATTACAAGGATATTGAATGTGCTTCAGGTTAAAAATTGACAATGAAATTGAAGTGTTATGCATGCAAAAGAAACATTTCAAAATATTTCTTTGAAAGGTATACCTACCATGTCTCTTGCATCCCAAAGGAGCGCAAAATTCATATCCCAAACCAAAAAGATGTAGATTATTTCCTTTGTTACAAATGTTACGAAGTTGAAGAAGGCAGTACAGATTTTGATTTAGGTAACTCAATGGAAAATATTGAAGATATTTAAAAATCAGTTTTAAAATATCAAAAGGAAACTGTACATTCTAATAAAGCTAGAATTTGACTTATTTAACTTATATTTGTAATTTTCTGGACTTCTAGCAAATAGAACCTTGAAAAAATTAAAGCACTTCATATAGACCATTAAAGGTCACGTGGTCTTGTCTATGGATTTGCTTTTGCTTGGGGGGCAAACAGTCAGATTGCGCAAATCATCCTTGTAGGATGTTATGCCATAAGAGAAAAAAAAGAAAGTCAGATGACAAAATAATAACAAAATCGACACTGACAGTTTTTTTTTTATTATTTAGGTATTCTTTAGGCGTTCCACCTAATATTACACCGTAATCGTCTGTTGTGTTGGGATGCCTGATGCCCCTCAATGATTTTTCTGTGACGTCATCCTTTAATGGTCTATATTCAACGTTGCATGTACTCGGTGTATATTTTCCATTTTTTGTTAAAACTTTTGAAAATGGCCAATAACTAGAAAAAGGGTGCCAAAAATTCTATACAAAGGGTTAATAACAAAGTGTTCAGTGTATACTTGTTTTTTCTATTTTTTTATACATATCGACGGTAAAAAGCCTATTTGGCTTAAGCGACAAATAGTAAATTTTACAGGAGAGCAAAAAAACAGATTTTTATTTAGATAATATGTCATAACTTTTTTGTTTGTGCATGAAATTGAAAAAATCTTTGGGACATAATACTTATTTTTTTATTAGCTTTTATCCCAAAGTAGTGAATTGAAGATAATCGTTTAAATAATTTAAATACGGTCGTTTCAGCAATTTGGCCTTCATAATTATTTGAGGATAATTGACTGATGCGACATTTTACCTCGTATAATAGGTATATGAAAATGACCTGAGAACCAAATATCCATTTTTTATATTGTGGTAGAAAGACTTGAATCCATGTTTTCCTTTTTTTAAAATACCACTTCATGATGTATATGCCACATACAATTTATACTTCGTGAAGTAAAATGATTTATCGGTAAAAATATTTCCTATTCACGAGGGTATATTTAGTGTAAAAGACAAGCCTATATTATTTTGATGAATATTTGACTAATTTAAAAATTGGAAAGAGCTGTGATTGGTTCAAAAAATAAAAGTAAACCTTTTTTTTTAATTTGTATTAGGTATGTTTATTAATAAGGCGTAAATAGGAAGTATTACTTACACAAATACAGTTAATAGCAGTAAAATAAAACAGGTGATTTGAGACCACAAATTTAATAAATTAAATCTTGATGAACTATACGTTTTAAAAATACAAACTGTTAATATCGAAATCATATAGTTTCTGTTACTATATGATTTCGATATGTCTATGTTTTTGTTAAATGGCTAATTTTTTCTTTGTTTTGTCAGTGGCACAAATTACTCAACTCGGGTGGATTGCCATAACCAATTAATAATAATAATACAAAATTAAAAACCAGCAATAAATCAAAACTAAGTATATAAATGTAACGAAAAGTTTCCAAAATCGTTTAGCTAGATTATGAAGTAAGTGAGAAAACAAGAAATATTTATTTTTTATATATTATTATATATGGTAGGTAGGTAAAAAAAAAGTAAAAACTTAAATACACAATGGTATAATAAAAATAAAATGAAAACGTCTGATAACGATATTGATGATAACAAGAAAATATTCAAAATTTGTCAAAGTATAAAGAAATCAAATTAAGTCAACAAAAATATCATGCAATTATATGAAATAGCAAAGGTTCCACATTAACTAGGTATGATACTCAGGACTTAGATATTTCAATATCCTCAACATCAGAGTTCAAGAGCACCTCAACTGTCTCGATATTGACAAGTGATGAATCGCAGAAGCGTTTAATGCTGAACCGACGATCATTAAATAAAAATAATACAATATAAATCACTTAAACACCGTTTGGGATAGATCAACTTTGAAGCTTATTAATTTATTCGACAAATTCGTATTTTTTCTAGCAGAGTGAAATTACTTATACGACTTTGAATATTCTATGCTCAACGTGTCTATCTAACTTAACTACCCTGTACACTTTTAAATCTTCAAAGATATATAGGATATGCACCACCACCAACTTTTAATGGTATACTTTAACGACAGTATGTAAAAAAGTACCCTAAGGGCCAATATTATAAAAGTCCGTTAGCTCAAGTTATTTTAATATGGTTCAAAATTTGATATAACTACTCGTTTTTCAGCATTATAAACATCCGTTGATATTATTTCAGTAAAATGTTACCATCAGCTTTAACTGGCCGACCGACCAGGGATTAGTTTTGACGACTAGCATTGCTGTCTCACTATTTGCCTGAAGAGAGAAAGAAATAACAATAGATGAATCTACACACGTGTTTTGTTAGGATATATTCTCATAGCATCGCTGTCATTTACTCATTTGTTTTGTGTAAATTATGAGATTGTTGGGTGAAGTTTTTATGAATGGGGAGCAGGTAGATAAAAGGGACAGGCAAGATCTTATGTGACCACCGGTTGAAAACAATGGGTACAGTAGGCAAAAATATTTCTTTTTAACGAATTTTCAAAATAGTTTTATAATGCAGTATCTATTAGAATGTACGAACAGATCGCCATCCGTTCGTAAAGTGTCGACATACTTACGAATATTGGGTTCCTCGTTTATAATTTCGGCCCTTAATCGTGTCACATCAAACCACGAAATTTATGAACGCCATACAAGGTGTTTTGTGACTTAAACGACAAAAAAGTCATCTGATTTCGGCAGCAATTGGACCATTCGACGCAGCTTAAAAAACTGAGAAAAAAGATATATATAACTCAATATCGCCCATGATTTCGCTTCAGCCATATAGGCTTTTTACCGTCGATATAACTTTGTTATTCTACAAATTTATCAACCCTATGTAATACTAACCAATCTACTGGTTATATTAAATACTTATGCATTTTTATATATGAGTCTTTTTTGATATAGGGTAAACCATACAGTGATCGGCCACCTTATAGTGATGGGCCACTTTAAATTTATTAAACGAAAATAAGGAAACGCACCATCTATGGATTTGTTGTAATATTGCAGCAAATTAGTAGAACCCTGTTTTATCATGTTAGTTCATCAAAATTCTACCAGGTGTCATTAGCAGTTTTATCAGTTGACATTTATTATGCGAGGTGTGCACGTGTTCAAATTGTCAGTGGATTTCTTACGTTTTTACTAAGGAAATTGATTATTTCAAAAGGTAAGACCGTTTCTATTTTTATTCTTTTAATCAATATTATGGATTAATACGATAGTCAAATGTGTAAATGTTTTATTATTACATGAAAATTAGGGTTATCTTCTTGAGTTTGTGATTTGTATGGGGTGGCCCGTGACTGAATGGCTTAACTGTAAAGATTGTGTCATGGGCCATCATGGCCCATAACTGTATTTTATTAAAATACCAACTCTGAACGGTTTTAGAACATATTTACAGATGTTATGCCCTTATTAATCCCCAATATTTTTAAAATATTTTTTCCATGACTGTAAACAGTAATGGGCCGGGTGGCCCATCACTAAATTTTTGGTGGCCCATTACTGTCTAGAAATTTTTATACAACTGCTTATAAACTATGTTTATACTTTCAGCCAATACAATGCCGAACAAACCAAAACAACAATATGATAAGGAGAACATGGAGAAAGCTATTTCATTTTTTGCACAAAACGGCGGTTCATTGAGAGAAGTCGCCAAAAAATTTGGAGTTCCCCGTACTACACTCCAAACCAGAATGAAAAATCCTGTAAATAAAACATCTTTTGGGCCAGCTCCTATACTATCCAATGAAGAAGAAGCCAGTTTGGTCACGTGGATATCGGAACTAGCCAGGAAAGGATTTCCAAGAAAAATTGATGATGTAAAGGATAGCGTTAAATTATTTTTGGACAAAAACCCGAGAACCAATCCATTTGTAGGGAATAGACCTGGTGATGGATGGGTTAAATCTTTTCTGAAACGCCATCCAGCCCTGACGCAGCGAACTAGTGAAAGCGTGACAACAGCTAGCTCTTGTGTTAGTGAGTCAGATATTAAAAAATGGTTTTCTGAAATCAGTGAATATATACATGCTGAAAACCTTCAGGAAACTATTTCAAACCCAAGTAGGGTTTTCAATGGAGATGAAACAGGTTTCCAAATATGTCCTGCAACGGGCAGAGTCCTTGCGATGAAGGGATCTAAAAATGTTTATTCCGTTGAAAGAGGAGCGTCAAAAGAAAACGTCACAGTAATGTTCACGTTTTCTGCAAGTGGGATGATATGTGATCCTATGATTATATATCCATATCAACGCATTCCTGAGAAAATTGTGCAAAATGTCAATCCTAAATGGGGAATCGGACGCAGTGATAATGGGTGGATGACTTGCGAAAATTTCTACGAATACATTGGCAATATATTCTATCCAAATGTTATGAATGCGGGAGTAAAATTTCCCATCATTTTATTTGTGGATGGGCACAAGTCTCACTTGAGTTTTCAAGTCAGTGAGCTGTGCGCAAGCCTAAATATTCATTTGATTGCATTATATCCAAACGCTACAAGAATTTTACAGCCAGCAGATGTTGCTGTGTTCCGACCGATAAAGGCTGCTTGGAAAAAGGAAGTACGGGAGTGGCAAATTTCTCATCCAGGAGAAATTTTAACAAAATTTACTTTTGCTCCTGTATTAGAAGAATCAATTAAACGATGTATGAAAAAAGAAATTTTAATAAATGGATTTAGAGCTTGTGGTATTTTTCCGTTCAATGAAAATGCTATTGATTATACTAAATGCTTAGGAAAAAATGAATCAGTACAAGCGAACTCAAGCCATCGTCCTAACCATCACAACTCAATAAATTATAAGCAGTTTGTTGATCTTGCTGGCCAAGATATTGTGAATAATTTAAAAAACACCACACAAATTGATAAAGTCAAACACAGCGCTGAATTTGTAGCACTTTTCAAAATATGGAAGGAATTATCCAAGGAGAGTGATAGCACAGAGAATGTGTCGTTGATTCCAATCACTCAAAATATTGAACAGGATCAAAGATCTCAAACTAAATTAACAAAAGAAACAATTACACCTTCTACATCAGCCAATTTAAACGAGGTATTACTGTGGCCAGGAACACCTAAACGTAAAGGTAAACGTATTATTCAAAGAGTACCTTTTGCAATCTCTTCTGAAAAGTACCGAGAAATACTGAAAGAAAAAAATTCAATAAAAATAAAAGCGGAGGATGACAAAAAAGAAAGGCAACGAAAAAGACTTGTGGCCAGGGAGAAAAAAGATTTAGAAAGAGCAAAGAAAATAAAAAAAACATTTTCTTTTTGTTTTGAATGTAAGAAATCTATAAAAATTACGAGTATTGAATGTGCAGAGTGCAAAAAAAAATATCACGACAAATGTATCCCAGTTTCTCATCGTATTCATGTACCTGTTGACATCCAGGATGATTTATTTATATGTCATAATTGTTTTGCTGAAAAATCTTCAAGTGAGGGTGAAGCGAACAGTGATGTGAATAGTAAAAATGAAGACTCTGACGATTTGGATGTTGACGAGCTTTATAGCCTAATTCGAGGAACAAATGATTAAAACTTTTATAACCTTCTTTAATTATTAACATATTTTTAATCAGATTCAAAAATTTCATTGACAAATTACCTACTTTACCTTATATTATGTTTAAAAATTCTAATGGCCCATCACTGAATATTTTGTGGCCCATCATTGTATGAAGATGGCCCATGACTATACTTTTCGCTATTTTTGGTTTTGATAATTAAAAAAAAATATTTAATTAATACTTAGTCTATTTTTAGTGATAAATTTGAAATTAATATACATTTAAGAAATAAAAAAAACTTGTTTTATTTTTACGAATGTATTCCTAAAATTTCTATGACAGTAATTGGGAGAGTACGTCCTTAAATGGCCCATCACTATGCGGCTTACCCTACAATAAATTACAGGAGGCGAAATTTTTTGTTTTAAATATGAGGTCAAGGATATACTTTTAATAAGATTAGTTTAGTGTAGAATTTGAATAAACACTAGTCCCCAGACTTCTACGCTATTAAGGTGGTTGGTAGGTCTCCTTTAATGGTGCAAAATCGCTCTGAATGAAGACTTATATGTAACCTTCATTCTTGAGAGAAGAGTTTTAAGGCAAAAGAAGATTTGTTAAAATGTCTACTTGTGTTATTATTAGACAATAGTATTTCCTACAAGTTGGAGGTAGTTATTAAACTATCTGGATGTAATGAATGTACTACAAAAGGTATTCAAGATGAGTGGCACATAAAAATGCTATTTTCACACAGTGATATGTTACAACCAGTGATATGTTACAACCAGTGATATGTTACAACTAGATTCGCAATGTCATAGAAATATTCTCTAAAAATGTGTACCCACCCCGCCCACCCGTCGAGGTACAATACCTGAGTAATATATATTCATCTCTTTTCTTATGTATATATTCATCTCTTTCTACCGGCCTTTGACGTCTGTAGTAATCCCCATTCTCATATTGTCTATCTCTTGTTATCTACAAACAATTTATATGTGTGTCGCTTTTTTTCAAACTAAAAATTGCGGCACCAAGGTCCGCAACGAGATTTTATTGATGGTACATGTTTGAGATTCATATTGCAAATCTAGGTATAACATATCACTGTTTTCACATAGGTACGTGGCTGTTGATATGTAATATTGATTTATTACCATACTTGTCCAAATGTGTTTTTTTTTATTTATTGAAAAAAATGGGCAACATACAATAAAATTTACAAAATACAATATAATAACGATTAAACATATTTTTTCTACTTGATCAGCCCATCTTTGAGTTCATTGTTATTATTGCCAGTACAGTACAAACACAAAAAGAAAAAAAAACAAAAACTAAACAAATATTTCATTCCTGTCTAATGTGGCTCCTAAAAAGGCTGCTGGACATACAGAATATGTCCACGTACCTCACCTTCTCCAAATTGTTATATGTGGTAAGGCATTGGTGTAATGGCTAGTTCTGAGCAGCATTAGTACTTTTTTATACTTAAAAATAAAGTGGAGGTGTGTCTCGTTCATCTATTTGGTATGTTAAAGGTAATTTTTGCTAAGAGGTCTGTTCAGTCAATATTTGAGTTTATTAAATCGTAAAGGTACAAAAGGTGTGAATTTCTACGTCTTGTATGTAATGTCTGTAATTCGTTTTTATAGTTGTTACCAAATTATTAATATGTTTTGGTTTTTATATATTTAAAATATGAAATCTTTAAGTAATGTTTGTTTTCCTCATAAAAGGTAAGCATTTAGTTTTTGCTTCAATTAATTTAAATAAAATATTCCCTACTTAGTTGCCGTATGTAGAGAATAATTTATAAAAAAAACAGGTAAATTCATAAATAATAATTTGCATATTATTGTGTAATATTTCCTTCAATTTAAATTAGAATAATATTTTAATATCCTCAGTGTTAAAGAAATAAGATTGAAATTTGAACATGTCCATTTGAAATAGTGTTAATATGGCAAACATTGATATGGCTGATCTTTACAAAAAAAAAAAAAACTAGAAACTTTTTTTAAAATCAACTTTTTGTGTTTCACTAAAAACTACTTAAATAATATCATCATTAACAAAATGATGATCAATATTTATATAAAGAGCCAATGACTTTATATGCTTTTTGAAATGTACTCCTGTAAAGTCTACTTTTTCAGACATATTGACTTGAACCACATTAGTGTAAATATTAAAAAAAAAATGTAAATGAAAACACTTAAACATAAACGTCACAGTTTTGATTAACCCATTGACACACAAAGCTGGCGAATCACCGGTCTGCCTTTGTGTAAACATTTTATGCATAAAAAAAGGTATGCAATTTTACTGTTTTTTTGTTTGGCCAACATGGCCTCGTATAATACCTATGCATTACATAAAAATATGTTTGATGTGCAAAGGTTGGCATATAGCGAAGGCATATTAGAGAATATTACGCTGCCACCATACAAGAGGCGAGGAAGGGCATCTGGAGGAGCACCCCCATTACGATTACAGGCTATACAATGGGCACATTTCCCTAGACAAATTTCTCCAAATCCTGTCAAAGAAAACCCGTCCAGGTTTTTTAACAAGTGTTCATTACTGAAAAAGAAAAGTGAATCACGATGGGAATGTAATAAAATGCTGGGTGGCTCTCCACATGTCAGAATGTTTCAAAAAATACCATACCTTTCCAAAACTTAGTTGCCTGGAGTTGGAGATTAAACAAATATCCAAATAACAAAAAAAAAAAGTTCTATATAGTACCTACTGTTTTAACTTTATGTGAAGTTTAGTGTTAAGGTTTTTCATTAACAAATTATGTTATATATATGTATGACAATTAATATAACATAATAAATATTAGATGATTTTTAAACTACCATAGCTGTAGCTGCCTGCTTGGTAGCTTTAGTAATAATAATAATATTTTATTTATGATATTATATTTATTATTCTATGATTTACATACATACCATCACGCCGCTTCCCTCGCGGGGTAGGCAGAAAGGATCGAGCGCCACTTTCTCCTATCCTTGCATACATATTTCGCTTCCTTCACTGTCATACAATTCTGCATGCATATTCTCCTTATTCTCCTGTTCAATGTACTCAACACGTAGCCGTCCTTTAGGATTTGCTTTAGATGATCTTGCCATTTGATCCTCAGACGTCCTCGTCTCTGAGCACCATTCCTCTCAGCCAAATAAATCTTCTTGGTCATTTTGTCCTCATTCATTCTTTTCACATGCCCAAACTATCGTAACTTATTTACATTCATCCTTGTGACTACACCAACTTTTATTCCACATTCCTCTTTTATGATTTATAATAATAATATCCTACATTTTTTTTTTTTTTTTTTATTTTTTTTTTTTTTTTTTTTTTTTTTTTTTTTTTTTTTTTTTTTTTTTTTTTATTTTTTTTTTTTTTTTTTTTAAAAAAGATATATCTGGGTTTTGTTATAAACCCAAATACAACCTTATACACCTTTCACACTAAGCTAAAAGCTTGTGCCGTGAAAGGGCACACATTGAATATGTAAAGAAGGTCAATTTAATCTTAGAATAATGTGAGCAAAGATAATTTACATAACAAATCACTCATTTCGGATGGATGGATTAAGCCTACCTATGTTTTATAAGTATCTATATTTTTTTTTTAGTTTTTCATTTATTTTGTTTATATAGTATAATATTGCACACAAATTTTGATTGCGTGTCTATGGGTGTCAATGAATAAGTTTCATAATTTTATATCTTAAATAATTCATAATAACTGTCCTCTCTCTTTCAGTTTTATATGAACCCCAGTCTTTGATTTCAATATAATGTCCGTCATCAAATCTATGTCGACATCTCCGGGAAACATTTCAAAGTTCCTTACAATCAGGGACAAATTGGTTTTCATCTCCAACATAGCAAACTTCTGACCTGGAATATAGAAAATAGTTTTGTTGATATAACAAGTAGGCTAAGGTGAAGGCCCTAATATCACAGCAAACGGAATCTGGAGGAGTTAAATATTGGAAACAAATTATAGTCCATTGTGCGTATGTAATAGAAAGGCTCAAAGATTATTTGTTTTGGAGATAAATGCTCTACAAAGACTATTCAACTATTAGAAGTATGTTACACTTCATTCTACGAAATTAAATTTATACATTTTTCAATGAACCAATTTTGCTTGACAATATAATCCAATCATAGATACCTATATGGTTTGGTTATTACAAATTATTATTTTTATTCTAAAAATATCACCCTGCACTGAGGCCATAACAACTTTTGGCCAAGGCGATCTCAGCAGGAAAAATGAAAAAAAAAACAAAACAAAGAAACGTCAAGTCAAAAAAAAGAAACAGAATCAAAGGAGAGTCTCTATCCTGGCGGTAAAGTTATTTGTTATGTTGAAAATATCAACATGAACATTCAAATTATTATACAATATTTTAGCCTTTCCGACAGAAGAGTTTGGTATTATGTCTGTTCTGCTACCAGGGGAGTAAAAAAGTACATGTTGTCGAGAACGATTGTACAATACAAATGTTGCGAATCTGTTGGGAGAAAACTTTACTAAAACCACTATAAAATTATTCTACTCGTCATCAATGTTTCGACAGGGATCCTGTCATTCTCATGTTTAGAAACTACCACAATGTTACCGCCAAATTAATAAACCAATGTAATACCCATTTTACTACATATTAGATTTTACGCATCCCTCTAATTACAGTAATTATAATAGGCTCCCAAAAGATTAAGCCAGCAATGGCTATTATTACATTTGTAGACATTCATTCTTTCAAAGTGAATCTGAATCTGAAGGAGTAGTGAGAAAGAACAGACATCCAATAACTATCAAATTTTCAAGGATGGCCAGGTGTTTAGTAAGAGAAATCTGCATGTATGTATGTGAAACTGGATAAATGGTGGAAGCGAATGAAGTTTGTCATAAAAGATCATTATGGCGTTCTGTTCTCTCTATCTACCCTCACGCATGAGGGTATAGATAGATGGACATTCTTTGCCAATAATTGTTAAACCTTTTCATGTGTTTGAATAGTACCTACTTTTTTAACAAGTTGATTTGGAATTTGCAATGGTATGAATTTTATAATTACCGATACAATTTCTTGATCCAGCACTGAATGGAACAGATGAATAAGGATTTCTTTTACTAGATTCGTCTATTGTATATCTTTCTGGAATAAACTTGTTGGGATGTTTGAAGTATTCTGGACTTCTGTTCATTTGGTAAACGAGCAGAGTCACCGTTGTTCCAGCAGGGATACAAATATCATCTGAAAAGATAAAATTAATTTTATGAACTAAATATTATCATTTTTTAAACATAGACAGATGAGGCCTGAGTCATAACACATTTTAGCATTACGTTATCATGTCCCAATAGTTCAAATACAGACGACGTTTCGCCAAAGAGACAATTTTCGTAATTATTGTGTATTTTAACTACGAAATTGACACTTGCTCGCAACGCCATCTACTGTATATTCAAATGCCAACGTAACGCTAAAATGTGTTTTGACTTCGGGCCCAGTAATCACACTATTAAGACAATCTTGAGGTAGGTACTCCATAAACAATCTAATGCTAATATAAGTACTCCACATTTAATGTTCATACTTATGAATGTCTCTTTGTCAATTTTTCTGGCCAGCATGGGTACAGATGGGAATAGTCTCAGAGTTTCTTTGATGGTCATCTCCAAATATTTCATTCTTTGAAGATCTCTGTAAAAAAAGAATATTATATTACACATAAGCATCTTTACAGTGAATTTGGTTATTTGCGCTAAAGATTTTTTACAATTTTTTCTTCAATTATTTATTATGTTCCTTACTTTTTGCCCCTAAATTTAAATCTTCATTTTACTTTTAAATTTGGTAAATTGATAATTACTAACATTGCACTCACTTATTAACATACCTACTACTGGTCCAACAGAGCCAGAAGCCTGACTCACAATAAATATTTTTATCAAACAATTTTGGAAAGTATGAATGAAGAAAGTTAGCGAAATTGACCCAGGTAAATTTTCAATTTATTTACAAGATGTGTATGTACAAAACTTACTCATACGCGCAAGGCCTCAACTTATCATCACCAAATATTTCTTTCTGCTCTTCCAACACTTTGGCTTGAACTTCAGGATATCTGGAGAGTAGATACAATGTGAAGCTCAAGGCGGATGTTGTAGTGTCGTGTCCCTGAAATAAATTATTATATTTATGTTAAAAAATGATATTCTGCATTGGGGTTTTCCACCCATCCTGAATTTCTTAACTTTTAGTGGCACAGAGAGGATGACTTGCATGCTTATTACAAGCAGTTAATCAACGGGCTACCCCAATTTTGGGAGATGTCGTGATGGTATAGGTATGGATATTCTGCATTAAATAATTACACCGAGAGGACAATATGTATGCTCCATACATTTAATAATCCACAGTCTATTGCATATTATGTCGGAAATGACAGGTGTGGATATTAGGGACAGTTTCAAAAACTATTTTTAATTTATAGGAATAGGGGTCCCCGGTTCGATCCCAGGTGCCAGCAGACTCCCCTTTCATGACACAAACTTTAAGCTTACTGTAAAAGATATATAAGATTGTATGTGGGTTTGTAACAAAACCCAGATATATCTAGAAAAAAATTCATTACCTCAAACAAAAATGTGTCAACTTCTTCCCTTATAGAAACATCGTCCAGAGGCTGACCATCAATTGTGGATAAGAGTAACAAATCCAGAAAGGCCTTCTTTTTCTTTGTGCCTGCAAATAAAAAAATAAGCAGTTGCGTATGTTATATGAGTTTGTTATATTTACTAGCTGAGCCGGCAAACGTTGTTTTGCCAAATACTAATATTGCTATTAAAAAATAAGGGTTGATGGTAGAATAGTGAAAATTTAGGGCTGTATGTAGGTATTTTTTAATGCGTCACCAAAAAATATAAAAAAATTGGTCCAAAAAATAATTAAAAAATCGGGGTAGACCACCCTTAACTTTTAGGGGTATGAAAAATAGATGTTGGCCGATTCTCAGACCTACCTGATAAGCACACAAAATTTCATCAAAATCGGTCCAGCCGTTTCGGAGGAGTAGGTATGATAACAAACACCTTGACACGAGAATTTTATATACTATTATTAGATGTAAAGTTATACATTCAACTCTCCTCTTGGAGGCACAATGCAGAAACCAATCCCCTCTATTTAGAGCGTCTCTACGCAAATGTAGTCACTGTAGGTACTGGACATTCTCAAAATATGGCCAACCAATACCATTGTCTCTCCTGTATTAGAGAGATTATGTTGTAGGTGCTGGTATTCCTCAATCTTCAACTTAAGGTCCTTGAAATACCTATTACCTACAATCTACATTCATACTATTTTAAGGCTTTCACCTGTTTCGTCATCAATGTAGCTGGACATAGTTTCTTTTGTGCTTTCTAGAAGTTCCCTTCTCTCCTTGATCATTTTGTCGGTAAATCCGTGCAGGACTCTTAAACAGTTTTTCTGCTTCTTATAGTTCGACGTCAATCTAAACATGAATTCGGGCCTCGTAAATGGATTCTTTACCCTATCCATAATAACCTCGCATTGGCTGAAAAAGAAGACATGAACATTAAAAATATATATTCCACATCAATTAATTTCAATCAGCACATGCTTAGGTATTAGCGAATTATTTTCACAAAAAAATAATCCCATTTCTTTGTTTAAATTATGTACAAAGATGGGTACTTCATTTATAAAAATTAAGTATATTTCTTTCTCCTTTTAAAAGTGCAATGTGAGGTCCCCCCGATGATGGCTATCACCCTGGCGAAGGCTTCTCTGTCCTGTGCGAGCCGGAACAGATCTTCCACCCTCCGGACTATCCGGTCCACTCTTGGATATTTGTCAGCCAGGAAATCTGCCGCCTGCCCGCGACTACCCTCAATGTTTCCCTTCAAAATGAGTTGGAGCAAACTATAGGGATTTCTCATTTTGAAGTAGGCAGGTATATTTCTTTGGCTTGTTGATCTCTTTCTTAACTGTCAAATTGCACGTTATTTTCTATTATTATGTTTGTTATGACCTTCTCAATTATTTTTAAATTCATACCTATAATAGAGGTGTTCTAATTTATTTACAATACTTTATATAAATTAGAATCCCAAATATTGTCCTACATGTACTACCTGAGGTCGACGCCCACCAGAAAGACCCCCAAAACGATGAAAGGACAGCTAGGCCTCCACATCGCAAGGTGACCTTCCTGCATGAACAGGTTCTAATAAAAGATTAAGAAGGATAAGACAATAAAAATGCCTATGTATATGGGTGTTCTAATTTGTTAACAATAAGTAAATATTTTTTTATTACCTATTGAGGAAAATAAAAAAAATAACATTTACAAAGTTCAAGGCTATTTTCGATAGAGGAAAATAAAAATACAATTTAATAAACTGTTATTATTATTTCCTATTGTGAATAATACAAAAAAGTCATATGATATTAAACCTAGATCAACATCAATTACTCGGTAATCAGTAAGCTATTTTCTTCTGCTAAATGTCGGCCCCAACTTAGGTACATAGAATACTGACATTATACCGGTCTAAAACATGTTACGTGCTAAAATAATCGGGATCTCAAATAATTGAAATTGAATTTAATTGAAATAATCAAAATTTTTATCTAAACAAGCTTTCAAAACATTGAAGAACTCAGATGGTGAAGAAGTCTGGAGGCTTTCATTTATCTATTACTACTACTACTACTATCCCATCACCGCATATCCTACAAGTGAGGTAGCCAGCAAATCAGATGCATATAATAAAAAGTCAAGCTATCATCTTAGTGTCAACAATAAATTAAAGCATTCAGAGTGGGCGGCAAATCTCTGAATTTAAGATTCCAATTTCCACATCAGCAAAATTGTCTACAAAGGGAGTGCCATTATATACGTAGTGGGCAGCCTGAAGGGCTGGCCACTCAAAATCTCCACGTGTAGAATATTTTGGCTATAAACTCCTTCGTTGTCCTTCTAGGTGAGGAAACAATATACCTAATGTTGAGTTACTTAAGATAAAGTACGCCAGGCGCCTTAAAGGCGCATAGGATAAATAAAGGGTTAAAATATGTACCTTCTATAATTTGCTAATAATAGATAATATGTTTTTGATTCCTAACAAAATAGCTGTTGAAGTAGGCAGCTAGTTACGTTAATAAATACCTATGTGTATAAAATGTTTGTATGTATCTACCTAGTCAATATTTTTATACATTACATCTTAATTAGGTATAATGTATAAATCAATAATTTATTATATAATATTAGGTAGGTATCTATTTTAATTAGGAAACATCAATCGTATAATATTTTCCTCTTAATATGTTGATTATTTGAGTTACCTACTTAAGTAGGTACATAGGTATTATGTTATTTTATTGCAGAGGTCATTAAATTCACAACGTGACAATAAGTATGTACCTGGTTGTAGGTATTAATTTATAATACTTACAACTGTAGGCCTAGTCAAAACACATTTAAGCGTTACGTTTTCGTTTCGTTTTCGTTCAAACGTTGAGAAAGTTGCGAGAACGCGTCAATTTTCGTAGCTATTTATGTATTTTAGCTACGAAAATTGACGCGTTCTCGCAACCTCGTCCGCGTTTGAACGAAAACGAAACGAAAAAGTAACGCTTAAATGTATTTTGACTAGGCCTACTGATGTACCTAATGCCATATGCCAGGGTTACCTCTTATATCTATAATTAAGTTTATATTTATTGACACACAAGTAGAAGAATTACATTTTCTTCTCCTTCCTGTGCCATGTCAGGTCTCCACGAAGATGGCGGTTACTCCTGCGAAAACCTTCCTGTCCTGTGCTGCCCTGAGGCCTAAGTCAAAACACATTTTAGCGTTACGTTTTCGTGTCGCAAGTGTAAATTTTCGTAACAATTGTGTATTTTAGCTACTAAATTGACACTTGCTTGCAACATCGTCTATATTCGAACGCTGACGGAACGAAAACGTAACGTTAAAATGTGTTTTGACTAAGGCCTCAGAACAGGTGATCCTGCACCGTCCTCATTCCGGTCCACTCTCTAATGTTGCGCAGCCAGGACAGCTGCTTTCTGCCAACTCCCCATCTTCCCTTTATCATGCCCTCCAATATAAGTCGGAGGAGACGGTACTTTTCTCCACGCAGCACGTGACGTAAATATGAGACCTTCCTCCCTTTGACATTTGACAACAGCTCTCTCTTGGCTCCGGTTCTTCTAAGAATTCCTACTACTATACCATCACGGCATATCCCACAAGTGGGGTAGCCAGCAGATCAGCTGTATGTAAGAAACATACAAACTGTCCTCTTCGTGCCAGTATAAAATCAAGACATTCAGGATGGGTGGCAATCTAAGAATTCCATTACTGGATAAATTGAAACAAGCGTTTCGTTCTTCTATAGATTGGGCAACGCGAGAAAGACATCTTTCCACTTCTTAGTTCATCATAGAACCAATAAAGTAGAACTCATTAGGTCATTATAGAACGAGAAAAGTAGAGAAGCGTTTTGTTTACAGAATGGTAAAGTAAGGATTAATAGGAATTCTTCCACCTTCCAGAAATATTCGTGAAAGAGATTATTCCAATAAATCTAAAAAACCATTCCCTTCCCTTTTCCCTTCCCCTCAATCCTAAAAATGCTCATATGCAATTGAATTTATCTCATAGCTTTTCTTCTTTATTTTCATATTCTTATACATATGCCTTTTTCAATATACATTTATCTAATTATCTTTCATCATAATAATTTTAATAACTGTTTTATATAATTTGTTTTTTAACTAGCATTTTGTATTATTTATTTATTTATTTAATACATTTTACAGGGATACAGACAGTCATAAATAGGTAACAATAAACAGAATCATATAAAGGCATAAATGGACCAGAAAAGTCCCCTATCATTACCAATATGTAATAACAAACAATGAATGCAACAACTTCGCCAGACATGTAAATTTAAAATCCCAAGCATGAGACAGAACTATTATATAACTTAAGTTGTAATTGACTTGAATTTTGCACAATTATTGTTTTGTTTATTACGTTATATAAGCTGTAACTTAAAGTTTGAAATAAATAAATAAAAAAAATATATAATAAAACGTTTTTCTTTTTAATATATTTAATAGGCTCGATCATTGATCAGAAATAAAAAAAGAACGGTATGGATTTCTCTCTTATTATGTTAATTAGTTATGTTAATTATGCCAATGAGTCATAGGTATACGTATAGTCATCCAATTATAATTAATTATAAGTTGTTATATTGTAAATGGATCAATATTTATAGACATGTTATTGCATAAAATCAGGTATCTAGCAGTCATAATATATTATTAATATATAATTTTGACATTGGACAACTTGTTTATTGTGTTGTCCACTCCGACGTCTCAATAGTCAGTTTTTTAGCCAGAAAAACAAAATTATTTAAGGCCATGCTGATGAAAGAAATAGACCTGGTGAATTTTCTAAAGTTTGAATTTAAGCTTATAGTAAAAGCATCGCTCCGAGAAAATAAGATATAATCATATGCAAATGTTTGATCACTTGGAAATTGGCCTTAGTGACTCAATGGATATTTTTTGATGAGAATGAGTCTAGATAAATCTTCAGGTAATGACGTCAAAAACGTAACGATGATAATCTAACAAAAGTCTATATGACTGGTGACGGGAAGTATTTAATAAGTAGGTATGTAAGTAAACGTAATATAATTCTGTGTTCACTTACGATTTCACGGCCTTTACGTATTCGGATTCAGAGTCACTTTGTGCGTTGATTGACACTCCCATTGCAGTTTCTGAAAATCAATAAAAAAATCACTTAGTTCATAATATGAAGGACATTATGTAGGACAGATTACATCAAGTAATAAATATTATGCGGAGTTCAAAATAAAAAAAGTATGTGTAAATAATCTTTCATAGTTTTTAAAGATGAAACAGATATCAAATTAAGATGAAATTAAGTAGGTACATTCAGGTTAGTTTACATTTTTATCATCTCTGATGGCATTCAAGCGACAAGAAGAGGATAACAAAATTCTACAAAGTGGACGAATGAGGTTGAGTTTGCCACTCGTAGCCTTCATTGTCAGTTGAGGATTGAACCTTCAGGATTGAGGATGATGATTGAAAAAAAATTATTAAAATATGTAGGTAGGTAATATAGATAAACATACCGCATATAACATCCAAAGCGTAGAGCGCAAACAGAGGATACACATTGAAGGAAGTATTCGTAGCATTTTTCTTGAATTTCTTGAGAAGATATACACTTTGGTCGTTGAATACCTGGACGAAACTCTCTAATATCTTGAAATGAAATGCTGGAGTTATTATTTTTCTATGTTTTCTCCACTTTTCTCCTAAAAAGTTATAATAATAAATTATGTTCATATTAAGTTTGAGAGGAAGAAATCAATAACATAATTCTTCATTATTTTGTTTTATCTAAACAAAAAAAACTGTTTTAAGTTTTACTGTTTTTATTAATAATAATAGTAACCTGGTTTCGACTTACAAAGTCATTGTCAAACTAAACCTTTTAAATGCCGTGTGGTTACTTAAATACCATGTCTTAGTAGGTATAACGATATGTTCTTGAAGCTAAGATTTTAAACAATGCAATTTTTCATAGGGAAAGATTTTTTTTTTATATTAAAGAAATTTATTAAAAAGTCAATATATACGTTGTGAATAAGTGAAAACATACATATTAATTTCACCAATTGGTTGTGTTATAGGTACATGATTTATGTTATATTGATTCTTTTTATTAATGTGACTTTAATTGGCAAAGATTAAGGTAAACAGTTGGTCAGTTATATAAATTTAACAACACGGCATGCAGTAAATTTAGTTTGACAATGACTTTACAAGTCGAAACCAGGTTTTTATTATTAATAAATAAAGTGAAACTTCAAACAATTTGTAGAGTTTTACAAATAAAAGGTCAACTCAATCCATAGAATTCTTCATTCTATTTTAACTGAGTCAAAAAAATTGTTATGACCCTGTTTCAAAATATGAACGAATTTGGAATAGGTATTGAAAAAAAACAATCGTAACAAATAATAACAATTTCAATGGATTTATCAAAATAAAAATCCACACACCTTTGCTTGTCAATAGACCTGTGCCGAGCCAGGAATGAAGAAAATCATATTCGTCTGCCTTCTCAATGAAATCTTGATTATTAAGAAGAGACTGAAAAAAGTTATTAATGCAAATTGATAGAAATGTTAACATAAATACATTCGACGTGTTTTGTCGAACTTGGGCATTTTTACATGGAATACACCAGTTTTTTTATCGTCCTAATGTTTTCCTTGAAATTTGCAATAGAAATTAATATAATCCTGTTGCATTATATTATAATGTACAGGAAATATAATATTTTGTGAGCATGAATTTTATGTAATTTTAGGTTGCGAATAATACGGAAACGAGCCTACAAAGTAACATACACTGAGAAAAATACTAACGAAATTTCACAACGAATCATTGGTATGTACTATCAGATTAGGACCAGAGATAGTACAAACGATTCATTAGTACGAATCTATAATTTTAACTTTTCGCAAACAAATTGTTGGTAAATTTACCAGCGACTTGTTTGCGATAGGTTAATATTATAGATTCGTACTCATGAATCGTTTGTACTATCTCTGGTCCTAATCTGATAGTACGTACCCAAAGATATGATATGTGTCTATGTACGTACCAATGATTCGTAGTGAGTATTTTTTTTTTATTATTATTTCTCAGTCTACTTGGCGACTTAATATGAGCGATAATATTTTACTAAAGTGAGCGACCGCTACTATGCAGTTTGCGTGACCTTATAGTGCCTTATACATATTATTTAAGTGACAAAATTGTAGCGAACAAATAAATCGATTATTGACATATAATACATAGAATATTTAGTTTTGAAAAGAGCTGTATTTTATTTAAAGTGACGTGTCTGCAAAACCAAAAAAATATTGTGAAAACGAAGATGGTCGGCAGCCGCATAACATTTTCGATCAGGAGATTACGGGTTCGTATCCCGCTGCTGACTAACTCCACCTTCTATATCTACTTCAATGTGAGATGGATTAAGGTTTTAAATAAAATCAATGCACCTTTAAAAAGTACTAAAAACAACAATGAATGCGACATACCTATAATAAAAAATAATTGAGCTTATGAATAAAAAAATATTCTACGCATTTCTCATGGTAGTTTTTGTTTTTCATTCGATATAGATATAAAGTCGCTCAGTCAGTATTTTGGAACTCTATGAGTTGAAAGGCTCCACTGTTGTTAAATATATTTTTCCTTAGAAAAAGTAGCATTTACGAAATTGTTGCTATATGTAGAATTGTTTTTTGGTCACCACGTTCATTATTTTTGGGCACTTTCCCATATTTTTTTTCTTTTTTGTTGTTTTTGTGGTAAAGCTAGCTCGCAAAATGAAATAAAACCGCCAAAATAAAATCTACTTCCAATACAAATTTCCTAAAGTTTATATTCGAATTAGATTCTATTTTATTTTCGCAAATAACAAAAAAGGAAAAAAATACCTCGCCAAAAAATCCACATAATTTCGTCACATATTTCCACCAAATAAAATTATATTTGACAGTGGGGCCTATCAACTAAGATAGTTCCAGTATATTTAGTCGTTTTGTCACTTTTTTGTAGTTCGTTTATAATTTTTGTCACTTAGTTTTTTTGGTCGCATAAATAGTTTAAAAGTCAGTTCAACGTTCATCGATCATTTCTTTCATCAGTTGTCCATTTAAATAATATTGCCCTATTAAAATGTGATTTTTCATACCTAGGAAAATATATATAATATATGAATCGGTCATTTGAGAAACAATATAAGTCATTCAATACAAACTTTTCAGAAATCACAAAAAACTGTTTGTTGTAAAATTTTGAATGAAATTTTGATATCTTTCTTATATCAAAATGTTACTTACAGTGTATTCTTTTATTATGAATCTTTATTTTATGTCAAATTATTTTATTTGTTTATTATTTTTTTAATTTAAAACCTTTGACTTATGTTGTTGCTCAAATGAACACCAATTCAGGGAATAAAAATCAACATTTTCATCCCAGATTACTTATTAGACAACCAAAAATCACTATTATTCATCATTTTCACCCACGTTAGTGGTTGGCGTTAAGTGTCAGCTGTGAATCGACACGAAAAAATTAAGTGTAGTTACAACACAAGTCAGTGACTTGCGTTGTTTTTCTAATTACTGGCCAAGTTAATCAGCTCAATTTGTATCAAATAGGTCAAAATTCCGTGGTTTCTAAATGAAATAATGTGCGTTTCAAGAAAAAGGACCCAAATCAAAAAAAAAAATCATTTACGCTAAAAACCTGACTTATGTTGTTTCTCAACTAGCTGATTCATATTTCCTAGGTACCCAGGAAATATATTATTAACTTACTTCGGCATCTTTTGCGCTTGCTATGAAAATGATGAGCTTCGTTCCAACAAATACTCTCGCTCTCGGACCAAAATCATTATAAAGAATATCCAGTGCTTTAAAAACGTCTGAAAATAAAAATATAATTTGATTATTTTATTGAACACAACAAACAATACAGATATACCAATGCATTGACTATTTTATTAAAATTTAAATCTACACATCCTCCTTAGAGACAAGTAGTCTCGTGTTAAGGAGACAAAATATGTAGCTATTAATTTATACGACCTCAGAACAGGCTTAAGTATAGCGAGGCAGTAAATTCCATTCGTTACTATTATTAAGTATTCAAGAAATAAAATATAATTGTTTAGTTTTATAAGTAATTTTTTATTGTAACATGTGTATTTATATATAAGATAAAATGAAGTTTGATAGTACATTTTAACAGTAATTAGTTAGACTTAATATTTCTAGGAAAAAAATAATATCTCGTTTACCAAATGGTCTGATTTGGAAGCTGTTAGGTCAGGATCCAAAGACCGCCTAACCACACTAATTGGTGCACTGTAAGTTCATAATTAATACTGAGAATACACGGAGTGTTGATATCCTAGCTTGAAACAGAAGGGAGTGGTAACCTGAAATATGGTCGGTGGGGTATTTTTGGACCCCGCGAAACCATTTGAGGGTTAAAGTTTTGTCCGTGAGACGTTGTTTTATATTTATGAAGATGAGAGTCGCAAATATGGCACAAAAACATGGTCATACATTTTCTGAGATGATTATATAAATACTTTTTGCAATTATGAAACTTTTCAATATTTTTTTCTATAATAATCATGTTAATAAATTCCAATATCGACACAAATTTAACTTATTTTTAAATATAGGTACCTAATGTTTTTTAATCAGCTAGTTAGATTTGAATAAGCAAAGAGGCTGACAAATTTATTGCAATGAATTCATTATTAATTATAAAAAGGAATAGGTAGATATATGAATATTTACAATTGCAAACGTAACTATACCTACTAGGTATACTATACTATACCCTCACGCCATGTTCCAAGTGGGGAAGGCAGAGAGAACGGAACGCCAAATAGATCTTCCTTTACACACTTCCGTCGCTTCCTCCACATTCATATAGTTTCTCATATACGCACGTCGGTTCCTTTTACTCAACACGCGGCTGTCCTTGAGAATTTGATCCACGTGATCAAACCACGTGGTTCTCGGACGCCCGCGCTTCCTCACACCCTTTCTTTCAGACAAGTATACTTCTCTTTGTCATTCTTACCTCATTCATTCGTTCAACATGTCCAAATAACCTTAACTTATTCACGCGCATTCTGTCCACAACACTCCTCTTATATATCCACTCATTCTTCTAATATCTTCATTCTTCACTCTATCACGCGACGTTTTACCAACCATTCTTCTCAAAGATCGCATCTCCACTGCATTTATTCCACTTTCGTATTTCTTCAACCACGTCCATGTCTCGCTTGCATACGTAAGTGATGGTACCAGAATGGTATTGTGCACCAGCATTTTAGCCATGTTCGATACATTGCCATTGCTGACAATGGGTCGAAGTGCACCTCTTCTTGCATCTGCTCATTCTTCACTCTATCATAATTATAACGTTTTACCTACGAATCTAACTACGTAACAAACGTAATTACGACAATCTTTTCACATTTTTTTATTATTTCACATTATTATATATCACATTATATCAGTCTGATAAAAAGTTTGACTCTTATTTAATAGGTACAATAATTATAATGTGTTTTCATATTGTGTCCAGTACTACAAAAACTTTACCTTGTAATTTACTAAATTATTACTGTGAATAAATTATTGTATTGCATCACAAGTGCTATCTATAGGTGTACATTGTTCAACATTATGTTTGTGTGCAAAGTCGATGACAGTGCCTACGATTGGCGGATTTATTGCTAATAATGCACAGTAAAATAAATACCTGATAATATAAGTTTAAAAAGGTATATATGTGGGAATAGTCTATGGTAAATAGATTGATTATTGTATGTGATCAACAAAGAAAATCAATTATTGTTGACTATATAATTATTGAGTTTCACCTGACTTCAGTCAGGAAATAAACATCAATTAATGAACAAACTCTAACAAATGAAATAAGCGTTCATTGGCGTGGCTGCCATACAAGCCCAAAAGTTGGACTTTACCTGAGATTTTAATGCTTAAAAGAATGTAATAGTATTTTGTATAAAATACATACATAGAACAAACGTGTATAATTTATATGGAAACATACAGTACCATGCATCACAAATTTCATACACATAGTCTGTGCAAGTGAGACAAAATGCCAAATGCTGAACTTTTTCAGTCTTATTAATAAACGTAGATTAAATTTCTAGAAGGAGATGAACCACCGATCAGACAAAAAACGTATTGATAAACGTTGATCAGCTTGAACCTAGTTTAAAAGTGGTTGATCCGCCTCTCGAGGTGGTTTAAGTAAGGTGATTTAAGTAAGGTGGTTCAAATCGGCGTCATCTGCCCGCCATGTTGGATTTTACGTCAGATGTTTGCTATGCGGGTTTACATGTACGTTTTGCAGTTATTTTACAATTTATCGGAGTTGGTTTGGGTTAAAAATACGCTTAAGTAGTATCCGAATGTGAATTTAATTCAATCAGTTGTTTTTCTTGTGATAATAGACACTTTTTTCGTGTGACAGAACACCAGTTTCTTAATTTGTTTTTTGATAGACGCATTTAATTGTTTCGTGACAGAGATACTTTTTTCCATGTTGTATGAAAGTTATATTGATTGATTCTGATGAGAATTATTCCTGTACATCATTTGAATGTAAAAGGGAAAGCAGAAAATAAAATTTTACTGATGGTTAGTAATGCATATTGTGCGCAGTGTTATGTTATACCCATATCACTGATTGTGTGTCAGATTATGATTTATTTGATAAATAAATAAAATGTCATTCCATTATTACATTTGCTTTTCAATTATACAAACCTTCCTCATCATATTTTATATTTCTATGTATTTGGGTACAAAATTTTTCGCCCACAAGGAGATCCACATGTATACCTGGGAGAGAGGGAATGAAAGATCGATGATTGACCTCGTGTGTGTGGACTCTCGTCTCAGGAAGGCGACCACGGATACTAGAGTGTATCGAGGCGCTGAGCTGGAGACGGATCATTTTCTTGTCGTCTCAAGAATAAATCTATTCTCCGGTTGGCGTTCGAGAACACAAAAGTCCACGCCAGCTATGAGATTGAGAGTCGAAAAACTGAAAGATGAGAGTGTAAAGAATGAATATGTAAAAACTGTGAATGAGAAGCTGAGTGCGAACGAAAAGAATGATCTAACGATGAATGAAAGGTGGGATGTCTTAAAAAGTGTGCTTGTAGGAAGTGCAAAAGAAACATGTGGTGAAGCTAAAGCTGGACGTAAGAAAGGCGATGCATGGTGGGATAATGATGTGAAAGAAGCTGTAGATAAGAAGAAGAATGCTTGGAAAGACTTGCTGAGTGTGAAACAGTGTGACACATGTGAAAAAGAGCGAAAGAAAGAAGTTTACAAGACATGCAAGAAGGAAGTGCGTGAAGTTGTGAAAATGAAGAAAAAAATGCTTGAAGATGAAGAATGTAAGAAATTGTCTACGTATGCGAGTGAAAATATGAAGATTTTTTGGAAGGAAGTGAAACGAAAGAGGACGGGTTCAAGTGTGAACAGTATGAAAGGGATAAAAGACAAGGATGGATGTGTGTTAGTGAATGATGAATGTGTGCTACAGAGATGGAAGGAATATTTCGAAGATCTGTTTGAATGTGATGGTACAAATGCAAATGAGTATGACGACAGTGAAAGCAGTGTGAATGAAAACGATATGATAGACATGAATGAGATTTTGAATGCATTAAAAAAAGCGAAGTGCGGTAAAGCTGTAGGGTATGATTGTGTTGCCGTTGAGCTCATCAAGTCTGGTGGACCGGGGGCTCTCGCGTGGTGTTTGGAGCTTTTCAACGATTGTTGGAGAGAAGGTGTTACACCAGAGGATTGGAAGAGGGCTATCATCTGCCCCCTGTACAAAGGGAAAGGCTCTAGGCTTGAATGCGGGAGTTATCGGGCTATTAGCTTGCTGAGCTCAATAGGGAAACTGTATAGTAGAATTTTGATTGAGAGAGTACGAAAGATAACTGAGTGTAAGATATGGGATGCGCAAGGAGCTTTTTTGAATGGCAGAGGGTGCACCGATCAGATCTTCTCCCTGCGAATGGTTATAGAGAAGTTTCTGGGTAAACACCAGAGGCTTTTTTGTGCGTTCGTGGATCTGGAGAAAGCATATGATCGAGTGGACCGGGAAAGGTTGTGGCGCGTGTTGTCGGAGTATGGGGTGAGCAGCCGGTTGATCCGCGCAATATCTTCACTTTACGTGGGAAGCTCCGCTTGCGTGAGGGTAAATAACACTCTCTCGGAGTGGTTTGTCCTCACCAAAGGAGTGAAGCAAGGTTGTGTCATGTCTCCGTGGCTGTTCAACCTATTCTTCGACTACTGTATGCGACCTGTGAAAGAGATGGATGTTGGTGTCGAGCTGAATGGGTTTCGGGTGAATGCATTGATGTACGCAGATGATTTGGTGTTAATGGCTGAGAGTGAAAGGGACTTACAAGAGATTGTTACGTGTGTGTATGATAGTTGCAATTTGAATGGTTTGAAAATGAACGTTATGAAGACGAAAGTTCTTGTTTTTGAAAGAGAGAATGAAAAAACGATTTGCGAGATTAAAGTTGGTGACGAATGTTTGGAGCAAGTAAGTGAGTATGTATATTTGGGAAGTATGTTTACGAGGGATGGAAGATGCGATAGGGACATTGAAAGAAGGAAAGTGGCCGGTGCTAGAGTAAACGGTGCACTTCGACCCATTGTCAGCAATGACAATGTGTCGAACATGGCTAAAATGCTGGTGCACAATACCATTCTGGTACCGTCACTTACGTATGCAAGCGAGACATGGACGTGGTTGAAGAAGGACGAAAGTGGAATAAATGCAGTAGAGATGCGATCGTTGAGAAGAATGGTTGGTAAAACGCTGCGTGATAGAGTGAAGAATGAGGATATTAGAAGAATGAGCGGATGCAAGAAGACTGTTGTGGACAGAATGCGTGTAAATAAATTGAGATGGTTTGGTCACGTGGAACGAATGAAAGAGGAAAGAATGACAAAGAGGATATACTTATCTGAAAGAAAGGGTGTGAGGAAACGCGGGCGTCCGAGAACCACGTGGCTTGATCACGTGGATCAAATTCTCAAGGACGGCCGCGTGTTGAGTAAGAGGAACCGACGTGCGTGTATGAGGAACTGTATGAATGTGGAGGAAGCGAAGGAAGTGTGTAAAGATAGATCTGTTTGGCGTTCCGTTCTCTCTGCCTACCCCACTTGGGACACGGCGTGAGGGTATAGTATAGTATAGTATAGTATAGTATAGTATAGTACAAAATGTCAGATGAAAAAACCAATACAGTGGAACCTCTCATAACGAGTATTCGCATAACGAGCAAAAGAAAAAGTGAAAAAGTTGCTCCCATAAAAATGGATAATTATTTGTCATAAATTCATATTTTTATTTAGGTACGTTTTTTTTCCTAATCTAAATTGTATTTTAAGTTGTAACACTCTTTTATAAGTAATTTTATTTGAATAAACTTTAATAAAAAAGTTCTCCAAGAATACCTACTTATTCTTTCGGCATGGAACGCATTATTGTATTTTACATTGATTTCTATAAAAAAAAATGTTTCGCATAACGAGTAAGAGTCTGGAACGAATTAAACTCGTTATGAGAGGTTCCACTGTAAGATAATTTTGACAGCCGCTTGTTTGTTTTGAATTTGTCTGTTTACCAGCGTCGTGTAACATGGCAACCAACATAATAGAGCGAATTTTCGAGTTGCCATATGAAATCTTTTATATAAAGTACAGATGTCTATGGTACGGATTAAATATTTTTATTAATAAAGAAAATTTGATCGGTGGTTCAAACGCTAATAGGCGGATCACGAAATCAGTGGTTCAACCATGGTTTGGCGGATTTTTATTAATAAGACTGTTCAGTTCAAGACAGACACAATAAATGGAAAGAGATCGACAAGAGCTGCCATTCTCATACATGAGAAAAAAGGACAAAAAACAGAGAGGACATATTATAAGCATAATTATGTACAAATGGATTTAGATATTCATGTGATGAGTATAATAATAAATAAAGATATTATTTAAACAAATAGTAAGTAACAATAATTATTTATCATAATATGCATTCGCTAACCATTACATACAATGTGCAACACGAACAATCATTAGATATTTTCTACGAACTTTATATAAATGTGATAATATAAGGTCAATATTGTTTCATTCATTCGCACATTCTACATTATATATTGTAAGGTATTTCCTTCAACACGAACAACGTCATGACAATAATTCTGAAATACAATTATCCATAGAAATATGTCTGGGTATGTTACGATTTTATTGACACAAATGGATGTCGTGATTTTACTTACTAGAAGTGTAGATGTCAATCATATTTTTTAAATCACTCTAGATTTGTCATTTCAATTGATCACAATTGACACAGAGGAATTGGAAATGTAACTTAGGTTTAAAGAGTTCTCTTAACCAAGCCTTGAGTCGATTAATAAGCGTCGAAACTCAGTGTCGTGCACTCCTTAAGGAAGTTCACATATGTACGTATGTGTGTCATATACAACATACCTACCTAGTCAATACCTATTCAAATAGGTTGACTATCGGTGAGTGTGATCAATTGGAATGATTGATCTAGAGTGGTACAAAATATGGTTGATATTAGATTTGTGTATTTTTATATTACCTACCTACATATTATCTATTTATTTTTTATTATTTCAGATTATCTGGAAGAAATCTTATGTAGGTAGGTACATATGCGATGAGTTCACGATTTATTGGTGTTATTTCAAGACATTATTATATAATATGTTTAATACTGATAAAATAATAGTTAAGTACTTAACCATTAAAATTTATTAACCTAAATAAGTTTAACCTATAAAATATATGTTGTACTTTAGTAAAGCTATATTTTAACAACCTTCGATACACTTTTTTTTAATCTAGTCAAATTTATTGTAATTTTTATATATCAACATCTTACAAAAAACTAGATAATAGTAACATAATTTTTGAATTAAAGTAGGTACATAATATGCATACTTATTTGCAATTAAGAGAATAATTGACAATGTCTTAAAGATACTAGTAAAACATTGTACACTCTAGTAGCTATTCAGTTTTATTTGTATTTTAATTACATATTATTTTATTAGCATGTTAATAAACGAGCAAATTATGTGTAGGAACACTAATAATTTGAATAATTAAATAAATATAAGGTATTTACTTTCGGCAACAAGTGTTAGTATAGAATAGAATAGAATAGAATAGAAATTCTTTTATTGCGCATAAATACAAAATATCAACATACATTTTTTCTTAACATGGTTACAATTAAGTTGCAGCAGCCTCACTAGGTTAACCTGTATCGAGGCGTGCTGCGAATAAAAATAATAAACATATACAATCAACAAACTATCATTATATCCAAAAAAAAAAATCACAATAAACGAATAATAAATAAATTAATTAAAAATGAAAATAGACCAGGGATGTTGCGATTATTCGCATCCGCATCCGCAAATGCGGAGCTTCCGCATGTTTTTGGACATTTGCATCCGCATCCGCAATAATCGATGCGGATGTTCATGCGGATGCGGATGGAAGACAATTTGCGACAAGAAAGAAATGGGGCGGGGCCGGCGAATGGCGCGTGCCGTTCGCACTTGACATTAACCAATGGGAACGAAAAAATTGGTGACAAGATCCGACACGTTTTTCTTTGCCGGATTTATTTTTGCAAATAACAAAAAAGAAAAAAAATATTTCGCCAAAAAATCCATAATATTATTGTAGCAACAATTTCGTCACATATTTGACATTGAAGAGAGACCCACCTCCACCCGGATATCTCAGGAGTTGTGAACTCCTATTTATCCGCATAATTAATTAATCTTTTAAGGGAATCTTTTAAGCAACACTCTCTCTTCAATGTCCCTTTTGAAAGATGTTTATTTAATAAAATATTTGATGATGATGAGAAAAAATCACATATTTGACAGTGGGGCCTACCAATTAAGATAGTTCCTACTTTTTTTCTATAACATCTTAACCATCCGCATCCGCATTCGCATCCGCGGATGTGAGCCTTCAAAAATCCGCATCCGCATTCACATCCGCGGATGTGTAAAAATCGACATCCGCAACATCCCTGGTATAGACTACTATTACAATGTTTTCTGTATAGAAATAGGGTAGCCAACTTCTGTACTATGTCCAACAAATCTGATATTTCGATTCAATCTTATTTTAGTTTTTTTTATTCTATTTTTTGTGTCAAATTTTAACAAGAAGTAACAAAATTAATAACATCTGTCTTTGTAGTTTCACAATATTTAAAGCGGCTTTCTACCATATTTATCATAGAGTTTCAATCTTAGAGTTTCAATTATGTGCTTTTTAGAAGAAAAATCTATTATTTGAAGATCTTCTAGCCCCTAATACCAGCTCTATAATGCAGTCTGGGGCCAAATTTTTTTTGTAGGATTTCAAATGTTATTTTAATGTTTTATAATTGAATTATTGTAAAGTTTAATTTATCGACCGACGGTTCTTGGTGGAAGTTCATATTAATAATTTTTAAAATGAAACACGGTGTATAGTTATTCCACTATTGAGTAGTGGAATAACTATCAGTGATGTAACGAATGTGTGATTTTCGATATTCGCGAATGCGAATATTTGTTGCCGACATTCGCGAATGCGAATGCGAATAGCGAATACTGACTTGCTTAGATTTCTATAATATTGCTCAATCATTAAAATTTCTACCCCCCCGTCGCCAAATTTTCAAAATGGTATAGGAATTTAAAATATTTTAAAACTCCTCGGTTTTCTTAGAGAACACTTTTTGCAGTACCTTTTTCTACAATGTACCGGGTAAGTATCCGGTACTTTTATCGAATATCCGATATTTTATTACTGAAATCATATTCGCAAAACATTCGCATATTTTTTTGCGAATACGAATGCGAATGCGAATACGAATATTCGTTACATCACTAATAACTATACACCGTGTTTCATTTTAAAAAAATTATTGAATTTTTTGTCTTGTATAGGTTAGTATATAAAATAAATAAATAAAAAAAAATCTTAAACAAAACGTGTCGAATCAAGCGATGAGGGTATTGAAATTTTAAATGACCTAATATGTTTTGTTAAGAAAACAATATTATTGTGTAAATGAGAATCAGTAGAATCATTTTGCACTGAGCGTCTTTCACTAGGTCATCGCAAAAGAGAAGATGAAAGGTAGACACTTGGAGTGAAGTCCATGTGAGGGAAAAGGAGCATACTTAGAAATACCCCAAAAAAGATGGTCTGATGACATTGTGATGGGAAAGAAGTAGGTTCATGTTGCTCAAGACAGAAAGAAATGGAAAGATTTTGAAGAAGCCTATATCTAGCACTTCTAGCAGTGGAGAGATGAAGACTATAGTACAGTGGTTCTTAACCTTTTTGGGGGTACCGAACCCCACCAGTTACATTATGCATTCACTGAACCCCTCCTAATTTGATAAATTAAATTAGATTTTTACAAATTCAAAACATGGTAATATTTGGATTGTTAGAATAAACTGGCAACCAGATGTAATATTATTGGATTGTTAGAATAAACTGGCAACATTGTTTTTCAAACTTGTGATGGTGGTTTGAAGGAATTATTGGAGTATTTTGTTCTTTTTCCAACTCGCAAAAACTATCTTGCCTTTAAAATGATTTTCACCGAACCCCAAAGACTGACTCACCGAACCCCTGGGGTTCGATCGAACTCAGTTATGTCCAATTCTGAATCATAAAATAGTTTAGTTGCACTAACTAAGTGTGAGAAGATAGTTGAGTCATAATAGTTAGTTCTAATTCGTATTCACAGTTTTCCGTACTAAAACTAATTTAGTTAGGTAGTTAGTTCATTTTGACACCTTAGTACAACTATAAATTTCGTCGCTCTATGGATTTCGTATTTTGAACGAAATTTTAGTGGACAACCGACGACTAAAATAAGTTGAATACGAATTTGTACTATAATAACTAATATAAGTCAACTATTATTATTTAGTTTTGTTAGTTCAATATGATTCAGAATTGTCCCTAGTAGTACCTAAGTAAGTTTTTCATTCTAGCCGGGGTCAGAGTGGTGGGTCTAGGAAAATTCACCGACAACAATTTGCCGACGGACAATTCACCGACAACAATTCACCGAGAGGACAAATTACCGAGAGGATAATTCACCGACAGGATAATTCATCGACGTACATTTCACCGACAGACAATTTGCCGACAAATTCGAATAATATAATTCTGGCGTGGTCGGAAGTTCTTTTTTTGAAAAAAAGACAGATTGTTTCTTGTAGTGGGTGTTTAAATATTTCGTTACATAAATACATAAACAATAAAATACAACATTACAAAACGTGATTATATTGTTTTGTATTTGTCGGCAAATTGTCTGTCGGTGAAATGTACGTCGATGAATTATCCTGTCGGTGAATTATCCTCTCGGTAATTTGTCCTCTCGGTGAATTGTTGTCGGTGAATTGTCCGTCGGCAAATTGTTGTCGGTAAATTATCCGGCTCCCCAGAGTGGTATAGGCTTTAGCAATACTAAATTGATATTACATATGAATTCATCCGGTAAGACCTTGTACTAGGTACTAAAAACTCTTATATGATTTATTCAGTAAAAAAAATATTGATCGTAATTTGCATTAGTTTATGAAAGATTTGTATAAATATTACATAAACTAATGCTATTTAAGTTTTTCACTTCAACAAAAACGTATCAACGAGAAGAATATTTTAGGTTATGACGTTGACGTTGTCGCATTTTTAATTTATTTCTCTATTTTTTCTCAACATTTTCCTATCTACGTAATTATTATTCTCTTTAAATTTACTTTACACGTCTAAACAGCTTTTGGCCAATGCGATGTGCAAAAGGATACAATTACCACATGGTAACATAATATTTAGAACTTTCACAGTGTTTGCTCTTCAAAAATATGGTTAGACGGAATAAATCACTGTATAGTGAAAATCTCGCCACTGCACATCACATTTTTTTCTTATGTAAACTGCTCTGTTTTTTTTTGTTTTAATTATGAATGATGATGTGCAAGAAGAATAAAATAATTATATTTACAATATTTAAAACTACAAAAAAACGAAACAAACAAGCAAACAAAATATCACCATAGAATGTTCGTTGCCTAAATTAAGGCAATAAATTCTCTGTAGGACAGAGAAAATTTAGTCACAGTTCTGAGTGAACAAATTCAAAAATACCGTGGCCTTGTTGGTCGGAGATTTGTTCTTCCATAAATAGGATACAACAACAAATTTCATCGCAATGGATATTCTTGGATAACCTGAATTTAGCATTGAATCTTTACTGTCGTTAATTTATAAAGATTTTTTGTCTTCTTCCTCACGGAGAATGACTTGTTCTCGTCCATCTGATTTTCGTAGTTTCTCTTTTTTATTTACTTAAGATATTTTCATAAATATTACATAAAGGTAGATATTTTATTTTAATGAAACAACATAGGAAAAAATCTGGATTAAGAGGAGCAGAATGGAAAATTTTCTGAACCACTGTCTTAATCAAAGGTGGCTAGCGAGTCGGATTATATGGATGAAGTAAATTTGTAAAAAAATACCTTCACAGAAAAAAACATCAATTTCTTTTCATGATTCTCATCTGTGATAACGAGAAAAGATGCACTACATTTTTGTGTGGAAAGTTAATATTTTTTATGATATGTTCATGGAATAAAATAAAAAAAATATAAAGGCCTGCTGCCTTTATGACATCCGCGCTGCCGGAGCCTACCACCACTTCTTAACGTCCCAGCTAATGTCAGTTGAATTCTGCAAGAAACGTCGGTTATAAACTTCCGGTCTTTTTCAAGACTTTCTGCTGTACGGTAAGAAAAAAGATCAATTTTTATATACATATATGTATATAATTATTATGTTCTTCAAAAATAACTTTTAACCTTAATAAAATCTTACAGCCTATACATACGTATTGCATGTATATAGTTGAAAAATATATTAAGTATTTATTTTACTTTCCGGATAACAATCTAGCGATATACTCGCCCTATGCACGCAAATTTTACAACTGATAATATATCATGATACAATATGCAGTTGTACAATATTACAAATTTAAAAGTGTTAAAAAAACTAAAAAAATATAATAATTTTTAAAATGAAAGTCAATTGTTGAATAACTATGTATATATTGTGTTTCATTTTAAAAATTATTAATATGAACTTCCACCAAGAACCGTCTGTCGATAAATTAAACATTAAAAAAAATTATTTACTAACGAAGGAATCTATTTCTCTACCTAAGAAGATTTACATATTTGTGAAAGATTAAAAAAAACTCAAATCAAAAAATCATTACTCAATTTCAGAAAACATATCATTATATTATTATATAACAATTTGAATTCTCAAAACAAGAAAACAATCTTCTAAGAAATTAAAATTCTCAATCTTGCTGAAATCTTGTTTTGATTTTTGATTTTTAGTTATTATATGTGATTATTATTTATTGATTATTTACTTATTCGTTTATTTATTTGTTTATTTATATATTCTATTGTAGTGTAATTTTAAGCTACTCATTTTCACGAGGTTTGTATTTTTCTTTTTTGCATTTGATATGGGTAGGGTAGTTTCTGTTATAATTATTTACTTGCAACGTGTTCGTCATACGCTTCGGTGATTTGCGGGACCTTGATTGGTTTGTTTTTTGATAACATATGACTGTTTATATTTGTTGATTTAACTGTTTGTGTCCTTAAGAAGAAATAAAATAAAATAAAAAAAAAAGTGATTTCCTTAATTTCAGGAAATAGTTTTGACTCAAGACAATATTTTCTTGAATTATTTGGGATAATTTTTTAAAATTCTTGTATTGAGAGAACGAAATTGTACTGTTTTTTTTTCTGTGTACCTATCGTGAAGAATAAAATAAATTAATCAGGTACATACCCAATCCTGAAGCCCCCAGGACACTATGAGCATTCCCAAGGAAAGGCATCACTAGAGGTCCTGGCATATTGTTTATTTTATTCATTATCTTTTTCAGTTGGAAATGTGATATTAAAGTCACAACAATGATGAAAATCATTAAATACACGAAAAACATTTTGAACTTGATTAAGGTATCAGTTATTTTTGTCAACGTAAAATTTAAGCACTCAATGAATAGTTTTGAATAAAAATTATTTTAAATATTCTATTTCCGAAATTTCACTTGTATTTTTAATAATTTTAATTTAATTATTTTTTAAATTATTTTATGCTCTATGCAACGATGATCGCTTAAACGATTTTCACATGAAGACTGTCGTAGTTTCATTCCCAGCTCGAGATGACCAATACAATCAAATGATAAAATATTTATAGATATTATTAAGTGCGCAAAGGTAATGAGAACTAATTAGAAGTATGTAAATTGTTTATACAAAAAATACATCGTTATTCATTATTTATCTGTTAACATGGAAAATGGTGACAGATAAATAATAATAATACTTAAATGTTAACAGTTTATAGTTAATTCGTTAAATTTAATAAATGGTTTACGTTTTTATGATAATACTATTAATCTATTTCTTTCTTTATTCTTCAACATTTTCCTACCTGCGTAAAGGATATTTGTTGGTTATCTGAAGCATTTTTTTGGCATTAAATTATTGAATTTATGTGGATTAAATGTTTTGTTCCTTACGGAATAATAACTAAACTGTATCGAGTTTATGTCAATATTGCCGATTTTTTCTCATCCATCTGATTTTTACCGTATCTCTTTTTAATTTGCTCCATCTCAAGATATAAAAATAATCATAATTTATTAAATAACATAACAAGTAATGCAGATACAACAATATATACAGATTATTTAATAAAAACTAAATACAGACATTTTATGTTATGAATTTTTTGACATAATTGGATGTCGGGAACTGGATTTTACTTATTTTCGTCGAAATTTTTCATGAAAAGGTCATGAAAAATTTCGACGAAAGGGCGCGTATGTGCCAGCAAAGCCGTGGAGGCCATTTGCCCGATGTGTTATTCCATAAATAACTCTATCCTGTGTACATTATGATTCAATGAAAAAATAAAAAAATTAAGACTAAAACTCTCTTTTATATTTAATTCAAATCTTGCGTTAATTTTGGGATACCTTTTATAATAATGCAATATGTATGATGTAAAGCTGTAAATAGTTGAAAAATATATGAACTAATACATTATTTATTTTACAAACCTGATAAATTGGAAGAAAACTCAATCTAGCCATATAATAAAAAAAAAAAAATTTTTTGTATGCATGTATTGTATGTATACTAGTTTTTTACATGTAAAAGGCTTCGGCCGTGAATATCTGAATAAATAAATAAATAAATAAATAATCGCCCTTTGCACATTGAATTTCACAACTGATAATAATCATGATCCTTAGATGAATATGTAATATTACAAATTTACAAATATTACAAAGTTCATACCTGACTGACAGACTTATGACGGTGACTCTAAACGGATTCAATTCAGAATATGCAAAGGTTACGTCAGGAGTACCTCAGGGCTCTGTTCTGAGCCCTTTGCTTTTTCTGGCATTTATAAATGATATAGGAAACTGCTTTATCCATTCAATTTTTTTACTATTTGCTGACGACCTAAAAAATTATCGTCATATAAGAAGACGCCATTCTAATGGAACAGGATCTTGATAGGGTTCATGATTATTGTCTGCGTAATAAATTGGAACTAAATTTAAAGAAATGCCATTCTATAACCTTCACAAAGAACAAAATTGTTACATTACACAATTATGCCATTGACAACACCATTCTGAAACGACTCGACTCGGTAAAGGATCTGGGTATCATTTTTGATTCTAAATTACATTTCAACACTCACATAGATAATATTTTGACACAGTGCAATAAAATGTTAGGTTTTCTACTGAGGGTTACTAGGGAGTTCAAGAATCCCACTTCTTTAAAGAACTTATATGTCTCATTAGTTAGATCGTGAGCTAAGTATTGCTCTCCGGTCTGGAATCCCCTATACGACAAATACAATATTGCGTTGGAAAAAATTCAACATAAACTAATACGCATTAGAAATCGCAGATTCAGGGGAGCTTACTTTGACAACATTCTTGACCTCTCACTGAGACGTGAACTGGCTGATGCCTGTCTACTGAGAAAAATATGTAATCCTCTTTGGACACTCCCCACCTACTACAATTGGTAGATTTCTCAGTGCCATCTGTTAGAAGGTCGTTTTAGCCAGTCCACTTGAACCGTCACCAGACTAACTCGGGCTTGCGAAATCCTCTGCAAAGGATGATGAAAAACTACAACAACAAATTAAAGGATGTCGACATGTTCTGCAGTAGTTCTCATACTTTTAAAAGGTATATCTTAAGATTACTTGAGTCGTAACAATCTCGTTCCCCTCTCCTCTTTCTCCTTTTCCCAACTATTATAAATCATTTTTGAATAAGCGATCCATTCTTCTAATACCTTATATTGTATTCTTTTGATTTTAAGTGTGTAAGTTTGACTTTCTTTTTGTAATAGAAATTCTTTTATATACCTACATCCGGGTAAGATCGCTCAAAGCGCATTAAAATAGGTACCTGGAATATAACCAGCCTTTCAAATATGAAAGACTTGGTTTGGAGTGGCCAGAGGTCCTGGAAGCAGCGGTGGACAGGGATCTCTGGAGGAGGTACCTAGGCGCAATGGGCCCCCGACCCAACTAGGACAAGGGGAAGAAGATGTATGTATGTATGTACATCGGGGTTGCTTGGCCTTCTTTCTTCCTGGGATCTGTTCTGTCTGGTTCTTCCTGTCGTGTCTGGGGGACCTCCCGGAGCTCTCAGGTTCTGGAGGTTCATTGGACGCTTCGGGGGTGCTGGGGTGAGCGTGAGCTGGAGGGTGGGTGGTCCGAGTAAAACTTCATTTATGCCTGTAATAGGGCACAGTATTGACAATTTTTTTTTCTTTCTTTTCGCTGTTTCTGTTTTTTAATCTGTATGTTGTGCCTGTTGGCGTATGGTTGTGAGTAAAAAAACTCAAAACAAGAAATCATGTAGGTACTCAATTTCCGAAGACATTTTATTTTATTATATGACAATTAATAATGTGCTTTTTGGAAGATATCTATCTCTATTTTAAGATCTTTTAACCCCTAATGCCAGCTCTATAATGCTGTCTGGGGCCATTTTTTTTGTATGATTTCTAAAGTCTTTTAACGTTTTGTAATTGAATTGTTGTCTTGTATCGGTGTTACAATCCATTGGATTGGTTTGCAGCGAGTTTGGATTTTCTTCTCCATTCTTCCCTATTCTCAGCCAGTCTCTTCAGCTCTCCGTATGAGCCACAGTTCATGTCCCTCTTCAGTTGGTCCATATGCCTTCGGTCCTACACTCTGCGATTGCGATGAGCAGTCCTGGGTGCCTGATGTTGTGGCCAATCCAGTTAGCTCGTTGTTGGCTGATTCTTTTGAGGATTTGCCTTTTTTCACCAACCCTGGTTAGCATACTTCTTCGTTTTCTACGTGTTCTGACCAATAAATCTTCAGCATGCATCTGTAGCACCACATCTCAAAGGCTGCTAACCGCCCGCTTTCACTCTTGCTGATGGTCCACGTCTCGCAACCATATAGCAAAATGCTCCATACAAAGGCTTTAGTAAGATTCTTCCTCACCCTTAAATCAATATTTGGGGATTCTAGTATTGTTGTCTTGTAGGTATAATTAAAAAATTTTACTGAAAATATGCGATTTCCTTAATTTCATTGCCTTGCATTGTTTGGGATAATTAAAGTTTTTAGATTGAGATAACAAAATTGGCATTCAGTGAATAATAAAATAAATAAATTAGAATAAATAATGTACATACCCAATCCTAAAGTGGTTAAGGCACTATGAGCATTCCCAATGAGAGGCATCACTAGAGGTCCTGGTATATTTGTTATCATGTTCATTGTCTTTCTCAGATATAAATGTGATGTTAAAGTTACAACAATGATGAAAATCATCAAATACACGAAAAACATTTTGAACTTGATTTGGATATTTATTATTTTTATCAATGAAAAACTTAAGCGTTCAATGAATAGCTTTGAATAAAAATTGTTTTGTTCTGATGCCGATATTTCAATGATATTTTTAATTTAGTTTTTTTTTTAGTTATTTTATGCTCTATGCAGCGATCATCACTTAAACGATTTGTATATGAATACTGTTTGCCGTAGTTTCATTCCCAGCTTGAGATAACCAATAGAATCAAATGATAAAATACTTATAGATATTGTTACTTGCGCAAAGGTAAGCAAAAGTAAATTATTATAATACTAAATATGAAAAAAGTTATTGAGAACTTATCAGAAGTAGGTAAATTGTTTATACAAAAAATGCATCGTTATTCATTTATCTGTTGACATGAAAAATGTTTAGTTCCTAGTTAGTTCGTTAAATTTAATAAATCTAATACAATTTACAAATAAACTGCTAAAGTCTAATTTACAAATTATATACAAATGTGTGGTAGAAATATATTATGAAACCAAAAAATCACCACATGAACTCGATTTTTTGTAAAAGCACTAAAAAAAAATTGCTGAAATCTATAGTACTTATATGCTTGATAGGATGAATAAAAAATACCTTTAGTTTTAAGTTTTAAGTAACTCTTGCCCTAAAGATGCCGCAAGGCGAAAGCGCTTGGCAATTAGAATTTAGTCTATATTAAATGGACTAAATTAATCATAGTGAAAATTAAACAGTGTTTAGTTTAACATTTTAAAATTAATGTTAAAAAATACCTATATATAATTTCGCAAGTCAACAAGTTTTGAGAGTTTTTCTATCGAATTTGTTGAAAATTGAATATTTTACCGTTTTTGCTAAGGGGGCACCTTAACTTAATACTTTTAAACAATGTAACATCGATAATTTAACTATTAACGTATTAAGGAACTAGATTCCAGCTCTGATTTGAACGTACTGAAAGAAAAAAAAATATGCTATCGCATATGTACTCGTGTAAATTTTTTTTAACCAAAAAATATGTAATATTTTATTGAATATTATGTAGGCGGTACCAAGGTATTTATTACTGTTTTTAAGGTTGACTAAAAGGAGATTATTTTTGTCATTATTCTATGTTTACTAACCAATATAATAATATTATGTACATTCCGATTTTTTTTTGTTACATTCGTTTTAAGTTTTTTATTCAAGCAATAAACTTGAGATTGTTTATAGCAATCATAACATGCATAGACAATTCACACAGACCGAGCTAGTCCCAAACTAATATGAATCTTGTATTTTGGGTACTAACACTACGATACACATATATATTTACAATGCACTGAACACATATACATGTAACACCCAGACCCAGGAGAATTTGAAAAAGGTCATTCTTCATTTCGCTCTGGCCAGGAATCGAACCCAGGACCTCGTGTCTCAAAGGCAAGTGCTTTAGCCTCCGCGCCACACCGGTCGTTTCATAATGAAGTTTCTTTTTTTGAAAATATTAGGTAGGTACGCTTATTATCATTATACCTATAGGTACCTACACACCATAGATATTTCAGATCTTTTTTTTTTTTTTTTTAAAAAAGATATATTTGGGTTTTTGTTATAAACCCAAATACAACCTTATACACCTTTCACACTAAGCTAAAAGCTTGTGCCGTGAAAGGGGAGTTTGCCGGCACCTGGGATCGAACCACGGACCCCTTGTTCCGGAGGCCGAGACTCTACCTCCAGGCTACCGACGAACTCTACTCAATAAATTACTTTTTCATTGGATTCGCGGAGCTTCTGGCAAAGAATCGGTCTCCTACTTTTTTCCGTTAGTCTTCGAACGTAGTGTAATAGGCAGGTTTTCGAAAAATGAAGACATTTTACAGAATTTTTCTGAAAAATGAAGACATTTTACAGAATTTTTCTGAAAAATGAAGACATTTTATAGAATTTTTCTGAAAAATGAAGACATTTTACAGAATTTTTCTGAAAAATGAAAATTAAAAATGACATTTTACAGAGGTTTCTACAGAATTAAACATCCCCTTTTTTATAAATATAAAATAAATGGTTCTGTGCTGGGATCGGTCAATGAAATACGTGATTTTGGTATAATTTTTGACCAGCGACTAAGTTTTTTTAATCATGTGGACAGTATTTGCAAAAGATCATTAAGAATGTTGGGTTTTGTGCTGAGAATCTGTAAGCCTTTTTCAAGTTTGTATACATTTAAAATTTTATATACTTCTTTGGTTCGTAGTAGAGGGTTACTCCCGGGAATTCCCGCCCGGGAATTCCCGGGCAAACCCTCTAATTTTTATTTCCCGTTTCCCGGGAAAAAAACGAATCCTTTCCCGGGAAAAAATACAAATTATTAGTCATGCAGATTGCCATACCGATACCGAAATCTTTGTTTAGTTAACTGTAATAGTCGTGATAAACTTGTAGAAGCTGACGAATATTTTGATATGAAAATATGAAAAATAATATTAATTACCAATATAAGTGTTATACTTTAAAAAAAAAACTTAATTATAGCTTCAATGTATTCGTTTGAAAGAAGCATAATTATTCTAAATATAATTCGAAATCGGAGGTGTGTTTGGCCGACAATGTATAAGAATCCTACAATTTTTCATGTTTTTTTTTTACATATTTCGAAAAGTTAGATAGTTCTTAAAAATATTAGTCATTTTTTTGTTTTATTCATGGATATTAACCGATATAAAAAATCTTTTTTTGTCGAAATTTCTCATTTTTTAAAGTCAAAAATCTTTAAAAAGCTTTGCCAAAATCCATAACATTTTTTTGCTTGATAGGATGATCAAAAATTAAAAGTTTATATATTTTGTAAACAATTTTTATTTTGATATAACATAGAGTACCTAAATAAATCTCGTCAGTCAGCTATTTAGTTTTTTTAAGCAAATTACTTATATTGGTAACAAAAATTTGTTTTTTTTTTATCAAATCAAAATGTTTGCAAGGGTCAACAAGTTATGAGAGTTTTTATACCAAATTTGTTGAAAATTGAATATTTATAAATATAATAATGAATTTCCCGGGATTCCCGGGAATCCCGGGAAATTCATTTTAAAATTTCCCGTTTCCCTGGAACAAAAATAATCCGGGAAAAGATACCCTCTAGTTCGTAGTATCTTGGAATTTGACTCCCCTGTGTGGAACCCATGCTTCGAGGTTCAAGTAAATAATTTAGACAATATTGAGCGTAGGTTTCTGCGTTCATTAACTAAAGAATGGGTTTACCAAGGGAAAATATTGATTATAGTTATTTGTTAAACTCTCTAAATTTATTAGGACTATCTGATAGAAGAATGTTGTCTGATTTGATGCTTCTGTATAAGATTATACATGGTCAGATAAACTGTCCAGATATCATAAGTCAAATAAACTTTCATGCTCCATTAAGGACCACACGACAGGCAGCACCATTTTATGTAAATGAATCCCTGACAACATATAATCAGAACTCATCGCTGAATCGTATTCAAAGAGTTGGTAATGAATACTCTCAGGCAGCTGATATATACAACACGACTTTATGTCGGTTTAAATCATGTTTGAAGAGTGTCTTGCTGCAGTACTAACTGATTGCTTTGGGTATGATTTTGTGTTATGGTGGTGCTTGTGTGTCTATCATTTGTAGCTTCTGTTTTTAAATTTTGTTTTCACTTGTATATTTGTTGTGTCATGATATATATCATTTTAATGCTCTTAAAATATCTGATGTTCTCATTGCATTATAGTTGTATGTTTTTAATATGTTTAATATGTGTTTTTGTAATTGGCTTCAAAGCCGTTTGAATTGATAAATAAATAAATAAATTTCACATCTTAAATTTAGTGATGAGATTTGCCACCCATCTTGAATGCCTTAATTATTCGTTGGCACGGTAAAGAGAGTTTGCATGTTTATTGCATGCTGCTAGTTTGCTGGCTACCCCACTTGTGGGACAAGCCATGATGGAATAGTAGTAGATTTTTAATTTTCGTATTGTATATGTGCTTCGTCGGTTTAGTACCTACCCATAATACATGATTTTATTTATTAAAGTACGTTTACGGCTTTCGCCTCTTACATGTTTACAACAGAAAAACAAAAGTTACGACAAGTAAATCGAAAAAAAAAATTACAAGTAAAAAATAATAATATTTAAAATATCAAAAATAATAATTAAAATAACAAGATGTTAGTTCGTAAAATTAATAGGTACTATGATTCTACATTTATGCAACGCCAAAATATAAACCAGCACATACATATAAAAAAATCAATGTGTCACTTATATCTTAGTTTGGGACTAGCTAGATCTTTTCTTCGCATCCTATAATTATTTAAAATTTAATATAACAGTAAGAATACACATTTAGAATTAAATGTAGATAACTTCATAGGGAAAGTTTATGGCAAAAATATCGCAATATAACTAACCTGATCGAGTTATATAAAGTCCAAAAAAAATAAGGTCACGGAGTTGACAGTAAGTTATTACAATTTTCTATGATTGAAGAAACAAAAATAAATAATATAAGTTTTAAAATGTTACACTAAAACACCGTTTAATTTTCTCGTATGATTAAACAATGTTTTAGTACAACATTTTACTACTACTTACTACTATACCATCACGGCATATCCCACAAGTGGGGTAGCCAGCAGACCAGCTGCATGTAAGAAACATGCAAGCTGTCCTCTCCGTGCCAGAATAAAATCATCAAGACATTCAGGATGGGTGGCAAACCTCATCGCTGAATTTAAGATGTAAAATGTCTTAATTTTTTCGTACACCTGCCTTTTACAGGACACTCGAAAACTTACGGAGAAGAGTGGGAGACCAATTCTTTACCGGGTTTCAAATATTTCACCATTAAATACTAGTGATGTAACGAATGTGTGATTTTGGATATTCGCGAATGCGAATATTTGTCGCCGACATTCGCTAATGCGAACGTGAATAGCGAATATTGACTTGTTTTGATTTCTACAATATTGCTCAATCATTTAAATTTTTACTCCCCCGTCGCCGAATTTTTAAAATGGTATAGGAATTTAAAATATCACAAAACTCCTCGGTTTTCTTAAAGAATATTTTCTTGCAGTACTTACCTCTTTCTATAATGTACCGGGTAAGTATCCGGTACTTTTACCAAATATCCGATACTTTATTACCGAAATAATATTCGCAAAACATTCGCATATTTTTTGCGAATACGAATGCGAATGCGAATACTTTGAAATATGCGAATATTCGCGAATGCGAATGCGAATACGAATATTCGTTACATCACTATTAAATACAGAACTACGCCTAATAAAATTTGCAACTTTGGTAATAAGATTTATAAATAATATGTAAATTACCTATCAATCATGTAATCGTATAGGTATTGATTATGTTAGTATATAATTATGTTCGTAACATTTTAAAACATCTATATATACAATTAAAACATCAAATTGTTTCTATAAAGCTATAATTATGTATTGTTTACTGTACATTTATACTCCCCTGATACCAGTAAACTTTCTTTACTGCTTGGGGATAGAAGATTTAAATAATATTGATTATTGTTAAATTTAAGATAATTACATCTAATAGTTATAGTGACATAGTTTTTATACATATCATTTATTGAATAAATTGAATTGAATTGAAAGTTAAAAAAAAAACTTATACTAAAACGAATTTTCAAAACTTTAAATTTAACATAACATAACATAACATATCATAACATATCATGTATAGACAATTTCACACAGACCGAGCTAGTCCCAAACTAAGATATGAGTCTTGTATTATGGGTACTAATACGACGATACACATATTATATGACCGATGTGGCGCGGAGGCTAACGCACTTGCCTTTAAGACACAAGGTCCCAGGTTCGATTGCCGGCCAGGGAAAAATGAAGAATTACCAATTGTCCTGGGTCTGGGTGTTACATGTATATGTGTTCAGTGCATTGTATATATGTGTATCATCGTGTTAGTGCCCATAATACAAGATCCATATCTTAGTTTGGGACTAGCTCGGTCTGTGTGAATTGTCTATACGTGTTATGTTATATACAATGCACTGAACACATATACATGTAACACCCAGACCCAGGACAATTTGAAAAATTTAATAAAAATAAATCAATTTATAAGATGCTGTGCACTTGTGCAGTCCCCCCTAAAAACCCGTGTACGACTTTTTTATACAGTCCACGATAATTATAATAATAAGCCGATTCAAATGTATATAAGGAGATTTTTCTTTTCATATTAGCCATGAATAATATATAAAGTAGGTAGGTATTTTCTTTTTTATGGATTTGTAATACCGATTTAATCAAAATGTAATGTCATATTTTCCTGACGCATTTTTAAATAAAATACCTACACATGCAGTTGTTTTTTTATAACAAACAAAAACATATCGGAATTTAAATTTATAATGATCGCCAATCCAAAGAAAAATAAGCTGAGTAATAACAATAATAACTAGACAACTTATTTCAGATGCGCCGTTTTGTGGATAAACCACCGCAAGGGCCCATTCAAGAATCATAACACCTCCTGAAAAATAGGGTTTTTAACCTCGCCCTGAACACTTCCACACTCTCCAAAGTTCGCAAATAATAAGAAATTTTATTTCAAAGCAACGGACCAGCCACACAGAAGGTACGGTCAACATAGTTGGCCAGACCCCTCCTACGCTATAAGACTGTACTTGGGTAAGTACAATATTGCACTAAAAAAATATTGTCACTATTTTACACCTAGGTGTATTTTATATTTTTTTATCGTAGAAGTAGTACATTATAATATATACTGTTTAACCATTGCACATTGAACCATTGTAGGTACTTTGATCAAAGTTTTCCCTTCCTCTTTCAATAACAATTTTATGAGTATTCTGCTGCGTAATTATTCAGATTTTGGATATTATAATTTGGAATGTAAATTATTAATTATTTTATTGCATTATCCATTGAAAAAAAATGAATAAAAATAATTAAATAGTAAATAAATGGATCGTAGACTAATAACACAGAAAAGGGTAGTGAAAAGGCAGTCAAGAAGATGGAGTGACAATTAAAAGAAAATATGAGAGACAAGATATAAAAACTGGTGATATGATGATATCTTATTTTTGACAAGAAGAGATATACCTATGTGTAATGTCCAAGAATAGATAATAAATTATTATACAGTGATTTGGCACGTAAACAAAACTTTAATGTAGGTAGTGCATTAATTTTATTTACGTGATGTGGCACGTAAATAAAACTTAAATGTTGTCCTATCACACCGTATTTAAAAGTATCCGATTTATTTTCATGATACAAGCTTTTACCCAGTACAAACGTATGCGGGGTGAAGGAAATAACGTTAATAATAAACCAGATACTTTCGAAGAAAAGATAATAATTATCGGTAATCCAAAATGTACGTGGCTCATGCTTGTTAGAAATATTTTAAATGTATGAATGAATCATTATTAACGTACCTGATCCATCTCCGATAACACTGTGAGCATTTCCAACAATTGGTAATACTGAAGGCCCTGGTACATTTTTTAATTTATGTATTTTTTTCTTAACTTCTAAATGATAAATTAACATAACAAACAATAGAGACAAAACTAACAATAAAAAAATCATTTTTATCAATTATTATCAAAAAAAATACAAAATTATAGTTAACAAAAAAAATGTTCAAAAAACAATTATAAAATATTATACTTTAATTTTTTTTCAATATTTTTTTATTTGTTTTTCTTATTGTTGGCTAGACACTGATACACTTGCGATTTTCGACATCGACTAGTTCTATACAAAAAAACCAGGGAAGGATATATAGTTTTATAAGGTCAATAAAATATTTTAACACAATTCTCTTCTTTGTTAGGCATTGTGTATGGTAAACGCAATAAAAACAAGGAAAAAAAGACAAAATACTATTTAACTAGGTACCTGATAACAATACAACATATGTAGTATCCTATATACCTAATTAGTTGTGTTCATGGACGAACTATTTTTTACTATTTTTTCTGTTTTTCAATAAAGTAAAAAAAATATATGTATATACAAAACTTTCTTAGAATAATTTATCACCATGCCTCCAGAATATAGAGATTTTAGGGAATTTACGTAGCATTTCCACTTAACTCATATCTTTGGAGATAATTAATGTGATAATTTTGATAATTATTTATCAGTCTCAACTAACTTCACCATTCTTTCTCTCGTGAACCCACCCTGTCCACCCCTCCAACCAATCGTAACCACTCATTTTTAAAAGCCTATTTAAACAAATATATAAAAAAAACTAACATCGTTAGTTCAAGGTTAGTTCACTTTTAAATCTTTTGCTAAACTTGATCTGACATTGTTCGATCAAGTTTAATTCAATGCTTAACAAGTTAAAATAATATATATTTCTATAGTAAACTCTATACTAGCCGTCATGTGGATTCATACACATTTGTTTTGAACGACTCATGTGATGGATTTAAATAGGGTTTTAATAATTTTAATAGCCAATTCGAAATATATCAATTATGTTTAAAATATTTTAAACATATTCATTGAAATTCTATACTGACACTCCAATATTTTGGTATTTGACTTTGTAATTTATTGAACCAAAAGCCTACTCAAAACATCTGATATGAAAACCTTACGTGCTATGGCGGGAAAAACTCTCAGAGATAGAATCAAAAATACTGAGATTAGAAGGATATGCGACACGGAGGACATAGCGAGATGGAGTAGGAAGAGAAGACGATTCTGGAGAGACCATTTGACATTGCTGCAAAGAAGACACCAGCTGGCTCATGTTCACGAGAAAGACCACCAAAAAGATGGAAGGATAACTGGTCATCTGTGTCACAAGAGGCATCAACAACTTCCGAGACAACAGATCAATGATCTATTACATGAGGAAGAAGACGGAAAAGAAGAATTTAACATGGGCTTTCACCAAGAACATTCGGTTAAAAATATCGACTTTTTAATGTATGCGTGTTTTAAATATAAAAATAATATGTTTTATTTATAAGTAAATTAATAAGTAAATCTGATTTCCTTAAAAATAGCACACGCATAATATTTTTCCTTGTTCCATATTCTTTTGTTTCAATTAGATGTCAGATGCATCAACTAAAAAATATTTAATTAAATCAAAAATGAATCAGCAAGGAAAATAAATATTTATTTTTATTCTATTTGAAAATTTAAATGAGTCATAATATGAATTTTGTATTCGAATAAAAATTATGTTTTTTTCTGTGGACGTCTATAAAGTGCTATGTATTACGATCTACGTCATCACTCGCAGGACCCGTCATCTGGAACCGACTTCCCGAGGACCTCCGTAAAAACCAGCCGATAACAATGTTCAGGAGCAAATTGAAGACATCGCTCTTCCAACATAGTTTTCCTCGCCCTTGAGATGGCGGATAAACGGCGCCGAATAAATCATCCAATATACATACATACATACATCACGGCATATCCTAATGCTAAAAACCTCTTCCCAATGAAAAATCTTAAATGACCTCTCAGTTAAGAGGAAATATGTTCCGTGTACGTCAGCCCAGCATCCAGCAGCACGCCCAAATCTCTCACCAGAGATACCGTTTTCAGAATAATACGCCATCGATATGATAATTAAAATTGAATACGTTTTTGTTTCTGGTGAAGGATATTTTTTGACATTTTCCCATACTTATATTATTTTTACAAAGTAAAGTCAAGCGATCCAAATCTTCCTGAAGATGATTAGCATCTGTCTCGCTGGAGACCTTAGCAAAAATCTTCATATCGTCTGCAAAAAGTAAGTAATCTGTATACAGAAAACACCGGTCTATATCAAATATATAAATATGTATTAAACAAAAGAGGACCCAAATGTGACCCCTGTGGCACTCCGGAAGAAATACTAAAATGAGGATCTACGTCCACCCACCACTACCGCCTGAGAACGATTCCTGAGATAAGACTCAAATCATCTGTAAAGATCTCCATGGATACCCAAAGACTGAAGCTTAAAAAGTAGTATTCAATGATTCACCCTATCGAAAGCCTCAGCGTTATCAATATACAATAATCAATGAACATACGAGTTGTTCTTTCCACCCCAATAAAATTATGAACATTCAGGATGCGTAGCATATCTCATCGCTGAACTGAAGATGTAAAATATCTTAAATCGTGATGTTTTACGGATACCTACTGTTTTTTTACAGGACACTCGAAAACATGCAGAAAAGAGTGCGAGTCTCTTTCATTACCGAGAACTTCGGGATTAACATTAACCTATAGGTATTCTATTTCCCTAGTAATTAAATTAGCTTTTTGTTCAAAAATCATTATTAAAATTAGGTATTTATTTGTTTATTTGGTATGACACATTAATTGTATTGTTTTTTTAATATAATTGTTAACATTTCAAAGGCTAACGCTGTAAGTGTGTAAAATATTTTTCTTTCCCTTTTTACAGTGTTTTGCCAGTTTAATTTTAAACATTACACAAACTCTAATTTCAAGTTAAAAAATAGTAAATAAATACATATATTATTTTATCTCAAATAGCTGGTAAGTACTAGAATCTTCGGCACAGGTAGTCAAATACATACTACGTGATCGTGCACAAGCTGCAGTATAAAATGATTTAAAAACTGTAATTCTGAAATTTATTTTAGTGGTATACCATTCATATCAATTCATTTACAAACCTCGAACGATTAAGGTACTGATTCGTTCACTCCATGTAACAAACAACTAAAAACTTGAGCTAGATAATGTATTATTAATTTTTTATTTCAAACGTAACTTAAACTCCCGAAACGCTAAACGTATACTGAACCTAGATGCATTTTTTCGAATTTATACTTCGTTTTAATAAATCATTTTTCTTTTTTAGAGAATAAACTGGATTTTAAACGACAAAATATTGCTTTAATTTGCATCAAAACGTACCTACATATTTAAATAGGTAAATTAAACTGCTAACACCATGTCCAATATGCCATAGAATTGCAACGAATGCAAATATTTTAGACGTGATTTTTTATTTTTATTTATTTGCATTATGATTTTTGTATAACATTTCCTCAAACCACTTTTTATCTCTGTCTTCAACTGAGTGGACATTAAAAATTTTTAAAATAAGTGTCGAATATTGGTGTATGAGAATTCGATCTTAATAATATTATGCATTATGAACACCCATTAAACTGCTACAGTGATACTTCGACACGCGAGTTTAATTCGTTCCGCAACCTTGCTCGTCTTTTAAATTACTCGTATCTCAAAGCAAATTTCCCCATTGAAATTAAATGAACTGCCATTAATCCGTTCCAGCCCCTCAAATGTCACCACAGTTATTTTTGTTATGTGTTTTTGAATAAGAAAAATGTATTTATAAATGACAAATATTGTACAAAAATATAATAAAAGGGAGTGTAAAGAAATAAACTAAATTTATAAACTTTTACTTTCGCTTAGGTCATTTTCGTTACTGCTTTTCTCTTCACTGGTATTTGCCCTTTTCACCACGCTTTTCTCACTTTCACCTGTAGGCCGTTTGTTTCTTACTCTCTTTCAGAATGTTCCGGAAAGGAGTAGGCAAATGTCATTAAAAAGCTCGTATCTCAAATTTTGATCGTATTTCAAAGCAAAAAATCGCTCGCTCGACGGCTCGTATCTCAAAAAACTCGTATGTTGGGGCACTCATATGCTGGGGCACTCGTATGTCAAGGTACCACTGTATTTTGTTTTGTTTGGCTAAGCGACGCCTCACTAACAAAAAAAGGATAAGATTTATATTATGCCTAGCTTAAATAATTCTGGAAATAATTCTGGGCAGAGGATGATTTGCATAATATTTATTGTTTACTGGTGCGTCAACTGTACTTAAGTGTTAAGAATTTATTATAGTTCGAGCAGTAGGCACGTAACTGTAAGAACATTTTTATTAATTTAATTATTTTTTAAGAATATTGTAGAAGTGAGTAGTACCTTGTAGTGAATATCTTCTCCAAGGGACATGGAGGGTTGTAATTTAGGGGAGGATTTTGTCGGGGGGAGCCCTTAAGGCCAATAGACCATTAAAGGATGACGTCACAGAAAAATCATTGAGGGGCATCAGGCATCCCAACACAACAGACGATTACGGTGTAATATTAGGTGGAACGCCTAAAGAATACCGTACTAATAATCAAAAAAACTGTCAGTGTCGATTTTGTTATTATTTTGTCGTCTGACTTTCTTTTTTTTCTCTTATGGCATAACATCCTACAAGGATGATTTGCGCAATCTGACTGCCCCCCAAGCAAAAGCAAATCCATAGACAAGACCACGTGACCTTTAATGGTCTATATCGAGCCATCCCTTTGAATTTTATTTTTGTTTCGTTGAGTCTGGATGATTTTATGAGTCATCTCTTAAAACATCCAGGGGAAAGTGGTGGGAAACCCTTTAATGTGGTTAGTCCACTTGTGATGATGGGTATAGAAGTAGTGAATTGATTTTATTTGTGTTCGTATAAATATTATGAACTAACCAAAAGACGTCGGTCGATATGTAAAAATTGTAATTATATTGTTATTTAAAAGTATGAATTATTTGTGTAATAATGGATTTTTAAGAGATGTAAGAGTCATCTGTGTGATATTTGTAAAAACGTTTCAGTTTCAACTACCGGCTCATGTAGTCAAAACAAGTTTGTGGGAGAAACCGCGCCATCTGTGTAATTTTTGTACATTGGTTTGTGCGTTCACTAAATAAGAACTAATAACTTTGCAATATTTTCAATAGATATCACTTTACATTTTTAAAAACTTTTTATAATACCTACCTATTTGAAAAATAGCTAGATAAGTTAATTTACTAATTTTATTTGTAAGTAATACCTACTCTTGATTAAGTTTTAATGTTTGTGTGATAATTTTGTTTATATTCTTTTACTCTTCTGTCTGTAATATTGAATAATTAATAATATTGAATAATGTGTACCTCTGTACCTACATAATATGTTGATACATATATTTATACATAATATATACCTACCTACGTTTATTTTATTGTTGTAAATATATTATTTCATAGTAATCTTATGAGAAAAACACTGTTTCTTTTAAGATAGTAATTGAATTATATTGATAAAAAAGGTTTTGTTTGTAGTTTACTTTCATTAATATTTTGTCACACGTACAGACATCAAAAATATATTTTTCTTAAATAAATAATTCAATATTCAGTGTCAATGGAATAATTTATTTATTTTATTCTTCTTGCACATCATCATTCATATAACAAATAAAATAGGACAATATAGGTACACAGGAAAAAATGTGATGATGTGCAGTGGCGAGATTATCACTATATAGTGATTTCTTCCATCTAACCACGATTATAATAGCATTCTTATAAAAATGTGGTCTTATGTGTTATAGGTAAAAAAATAAAACAAATAATAATTCTTTCATATTTTTATAATAAAAAACATACTTATAAGGTACAATTATATTAAAAATATATTAAATATACCAATTTATTTACAAAACATAGTAACAATAGGCTTTCTAAAAACAAAAACCTTTGTATTCTTAACACTATTCTAATAGTCTTACTTATCAAATATTATTTAACAACAATCCGCGTCCTTGCGGGATCAGCATAGAGGACTGAGTGTTCAACACTCCTGATCTTGCGTATCTTCCTCGCTTTTTCACAGTCTTTGTTAAATAAAAAATGCTTTCAATTACATAAAAATAATTGCCTTTATATTTCTATCGTTTGCTCAGTTTGATATTGATTCCATTTTTGGATTTTAAAATTAAGTCTCCTAATAAAACTACTTTTTCACCTGATGGTTCTATTTTGAAATTTCTTACAACTTTGGAAAGTGTGCTCTTGAGTTCCAGCATAGCGAACTTTTGTCCTGAGAAAAAACAAGTTCATAATATTATAATACATATATGAATAACAAATATTTTGTACATAGCCTAAACATTAAGTAATGTAAGTAGGTACTTTGATTGAAAAATCGGTTTGATTCTTACCTATGCAATTTCTTGGTCCTGCACTGAAGAATATCGATGAAAATGGATTACGTTTATTAGCTTCCTCTGGCAAAAATCTTTCAGGAATGAACTTTTCAGGTTCGGGGAAGTATTTTGGATCCCTATGTATTTCAGATGCAAAAACAATGATTGATGTATTTTTGGGGATGAAAAGATCTCCTGAAAAAAATTAAGTGAAGAATTGGTCAATCATTTGTATTATAAAATAAATTTATAGTTAAAATAAAAAGATAAAGAACGAGAGATAAAAGTTGAAACTTACGCAACATGGTATCCTTTGTGACTGTTCTTCCGAAAATTGGGACTGAAGGGTATAATCTAAGAGTTTCTTTGATCACCATATCCAAATATTTCATATCTTGTAAATCACTGCGATAAAAATGAAAACATCGATAAGATGAGGTTGAATTTTATATACCTAAATTATAAGCAAAATACCTCTTTCTATTGTGTGTTTTTTTTTCTATTTACCTGTATGTCGATGGCCTATTTTCATTATTTGGGAAAATATTCATTTGCTCTTCAAATATTTTCTGTTGGATCTCTGGATGTTTTGATAATTCGTGGATGGCAAATCCAATAGCTGATGATATTGTGTCGTGTCCCTAAAATTGTGAAAAATATAATAAAAAACTTATATAGGTATGTTGTGCAGGTATCAAAACTAAGAAGAGATATAAGCCTAAAATTGGTACCTTGAGGACAACCATCATTTGACAAAATAGTCGTTACTTACTTCAAATAAGAATGTATCCACTTCTTCTCTAATGGCTAAATCTGATAATGGTTCTCCATCGATCTTGGAAAGCAGAAGCATATCAAGGAAGGCCATTCTCTTCTTTTGTCCTACAACAGTTATACCGTATTAAAAAATAATGAAATTCAAAAGACAGTTATGTTGATCAAGGTAAAATGAATTTTATGCATTTTCTTACCAAATTCGTCTGATTCATTCATATAGGATGCAAGATCTACCTCGTTATTATTCAAAGCCAGTCTTCTTTGTGTAATTACTTGATCAGTAAAACCATGCAGGATACTAAGATATTTTTGCTGTAGTTTGTAGTCATTGGACAACTTGAAGAAGAAATCGGTTCTCTTCCAAAGATGCTTCATGCGTTCATTGATGATTTGACAAATGCTGAAATAGGATGATTAGGTAGTTGTTTATTGAGTTATCCATTGTTTATTATTGAAAGAAGTTTGATAAAGTTCTAAATAAAAAATACTAACCCTTGAACAGCCTGAACGTATTCTGACTCGGAATTTCCTTGAGCATTGATGGAAGATCCCATAGATGTTTCTGTAATAAAAAAAGACAACTTGTATTGTGAACCAAAAAGTTTTCCATACATAACAATATAAATCAATTCGTTGTAGGTATGATGGAAGAAATCTTAGAAGAAGTCTGAGTGTTGTAAATTTAATGTTGTTTTGTTAGTTTGAAGATCAAATGACGAAGGAATATTTAAAACTATAATTTTCTTAAGAACGTTTTCAAGAATTGACTGTGTATTAGGAGATTGAGGAGAGTGTTACAAATAATATATCGATTATCATATAAGCAATAATTAATGAGTATTGAGAAGTGAAATTAGGGTATTACCACAAATTATGTCCATAGCGCACAAAGTGATGTATGGATAGATGTCGAAGAGTCCTCCATCACATTTGGTCTTCAGTTTTTCAATAAATATGTCAGTCTGCTTATTGAAGACTTCGAGAAAGTTTTCCAAAATTTTGAAGTGGAATGATGGTGTGATGACCTTCCTGCGTTTCCTCCATTTTTCGCCTAATAATAAAGACATAAAAAAATATGAAAAACTAATAATTGTTGTCGTGGCCAAAATTAGAGATAAAAAGGTCAAGTGTGTTATCGATATCCGTGTTAATAACAATAACCTATGATACGGGGGGGTGAGAGATAGATGGTGAAAGAATGGTTTTGGTTGAGGATATAATATATAAAATATTATACCAAAAATGCCAGCGGCTGAGACTCTACTGGGCTACTTACAGCACTCCAGGAGTTAAAACAATAAAAAAAATGGTCTCAATTAAATATATAGTGAGGCTATATAAATAAGAGACGACAAGTTATTTGTAAATAGATGAGCGAATGTATAAAAGGCAAATTTAAATTTCAAACAAACATTTAATGAAAATAAAAATTGCTTACCACTATTACAGACACACAAAAACAAGGCTAGACAATACTACGACTTAATCACTACCCATTGTCTATGCACATTTAATTGTCCCACAAGAAAAACACACTTGATGATAATTCAATTAATAAACGAAGCACTTTTAAAATCAATTAATTTACACTTTGCGATGAATATATAAAGGATCCCACGTTGAGAGCGCCTCGGGGCATAAAAATGCTCTAAGGCAAAACAATATGATGAAGGCGCCCCTTGGCGCAGTGCTGGGAGGGCGAAGTCCCACGTCCGAGGCTCCTGGAGGCAATTACCAGCCTACACAGGTGCAGAGTTGGCTCGTCATGACTTCAGGAGGAGAATATCTCGACTCAACTGAAGCCCAGTGACCAGAGACCGACTTGTCTCTCTGAAGGTCAGATGATGAGTGATGGCAGGAGCGATCCTTATACCAAGGACGCCTGTTTACGACTCACTGATAACGACTACTGATCACTACTGATGGCTGATGGAGACTCACTTTCTTTCAAGGACATTTTTCCGCTGTTCCTTGAGTGGGATAGGGGGTTGGTTATATACCCCTCCTACGCTGTGATGCATCTCTGTGCAGCGCCGTGATTGGCTAATTGAATACCAATACACGCCCTCATAGACTCCATTGTTTCACGGGTCCGCATGGACCGTTTTTGATTCCAAGAATTATGCAGTAAATAATAAAATAAATATTTACAAATGACATGATGTGATAAAGCGTTCAATGCACTGATTTTATAATTATTAATTAATTCACATATGAATATTTAAAGCGTCTCTTGCACTGATATTATATTTAAAACATTTCTTGTGTCCATTATCACCATTATTATTATAGCGTCTTTTCGCACAGCACAAATAACACACATCTTATTCTATTACATAGCACAATACAACCCTTTAGGTAGATAATTAAATACTCAAACTACGTATGTTACAATAAAATTAAAATTCATACCTAAAGAGTCGTTTACATAATTCAAAATATATCATCGATATCAAAACTCAATAGATCGAAGCGTAGGTATAAAAAATCCAACCAAGCAGATACTAAATAATTACAATACGCAGACATTCTAGAATCTTCATAAAATAATTTGATACATAATGAATGCGCCTTAAGTTGATACATAATGAATGCGCCTTAATCTTTTGTTGATATTATTCTCTTTATTACCCCTGTTGCTATGCAGGTACAAATTTAAATAAACAATAATATTTTGAATGCAGGTAGGAAGATTAGTAAACAATACATTATTAATGTAGGTACCTTTTGAGTGCAGGCAATTTTTAATGTCGGGATTTTCAGAGTTCTTATGAACTGCATTGTCTTATATTGAATTCCCGTACAACTTTCTAAATAACAATTATAATTTTAATGGTAACTTTTCGGCACAATACCTACTATACCGGGCATATCAAATTCGCCACCCATTCCTTGACGAAAAGTTATCCATTATTTACAATACACATCCCACAATAAAATTTCAGATACAATACACTTGAGCTAGACTAGCCATATAATTAAAAACAATTAGCAAGTAGGTAGGTGCACACACATTTCAATTAAATAATTAACAACATTTAAACGCGTTTCTTTTTCTTTTACATATTTTAAATCCAGCTTCATTTAAATTACCAAAATTGACATAGGTACGTATACATTGTCAAACATACATTTCGTATGTGACCGAAACAAACTAGGTAGGTGTGATTCACTATCTGAAACGAATATTACCTTCTTCATACTTTTCATCAAGCATGCTTTGTGACAGCAGACTGGGGGACTGGTTCTCTCAGTCGCACATACGTCTCTCTACACAAACATCGGACCTCCATGTCCCTCACAAAACTCACTTACATGGACCTCACTGTCCTCACGACGAAAAACATTGGGGAACTAAGCAGGACGGAACACTCATCGCCTCTGTGCTTATCCCATACTAAACAAAACATATCCTTCATACACGCAGAATTACTATCTTTCTCATACACGCAGACTTTCTCTTCAAAACACGCAGAATAAATACCTCTCCTTACAAATAACTCCCAGTGCCAACTGAGAATCTCTCACACATCTCTGTCACACAAAGCAACTCTCTCCTCTACTACAACTCTCCTTGTCAGAAAAACAACATTATATTCACATATTCCACACATCCAACATCCACATAAATTATCTTCACACGTTACACTCGCTGGTTATACCAAACAAATTCTCTTTCCGTTTTCAAAATTATTAAAACATTCCGCACCGATTAAAAAAATATAATGCACACGTAGGCATTAAACAAAAGTTGCACCTACCTACCTACGTAATAAAAACATTTTAAACATGAAAACTACCTATCTATACATCCTAATTTATTCTGGGCGCCAGAGATATTTTTACGGAAAATATTCAAACCATTAAAAAATATTTTAACAAAATACATTATTCCTATAACAATCCTAAGTCAATCCTAATCCAATATAACACACACATGTGACTATCTGGCTTGATTGAATTTTCTCCTCGACTTCAAGCATCGAGAATCCATATCGATGAACAAATTATAATAATAATCATCGATAGCATAACATTCATAGTTGATTCGATTGATGGACGCATATTTTATCTTTTCGAACAATATCAACGCTGTTCTACGGCGACGCGATATTTTTCTATTCACGAATCTAAACAAAATCATAGCTGTACATACTAGCAAACGTATGCAGCTCTCGACGATGCAACCGGCGATAATCAGCATTGCCAAAACTGATTTTAAAACCCACGCGAAAGACTTTACCCATTCGTGAATAGAGGGAGGTGTATGTGCCTCCCGTTCGGTGTCTTCTTCCATATCATCCTCAACCTGTTCCTCCGAGAGGGAAACCTCATCCTCTGCGGGTACCTCAACCTCCCTAGCGTCCTGGCTAGGTACATCACACCGAATTTCATCGCGAACAGATGCTATGTCTGGAAGATTATCTAACACAACTTGTTCCTCCGGAGTGTATTCTGGAAAGTCCAGGCGCCATACCAACTCTTGCAAATGTTCCAGATTAACTAACTCCCGACCATTAATCCTCGTCCTATACCAGGATGTCATTTGCTTCCATACGCTCATTGCTGGTCCTTCATCTTTAAATAATACATGGCCATACCCTTTTAAACGATTGTTTATCCTGACTTTCCAGTCAACAAAATCACTCCCCAGTTCATCCCGACCTTGACACACTGTCAACAGGTCATTATAGATCGCATTTATCTGCCCTTCCACACCAAACCTTCGCAAAATTACTTCTTTGAATACACCCCATCGACAATACCGAAACCCCAGAGACTTCCAGTACCGCTTTGCGTCGCCGCGCAAGCAATACACAGCCTCCCTTGGCAATTCATCTTCCCACTCAAGCTTCCAGCGTTCCTCGCATTCTTTGAGGAACCGTTCGGGGCCTTCATCAGTCCAGCCTCCGAACGAAAGCGAAAATTCGCGCTCATAGCATCTGATATCCGACACCTTATCCATCGATCGAATCATACCGTAATACACAATAAACACATGTCAATAAAACAAAGCCAAAAGTCAAAACAATACACATTCGCCATTACAAATAACTTGTCAGTTCATTATATAAAATAAAATAATATCCCCTCCTCCAATATCACAAATAATACAGTTAAAAAATTAAAAGAAGATCTCAGGGATGGATTCGTTGTAGCGATTATACACAGATGTGTATTTTTTCGCTACGAGCCCCACGTTCAGGGGGCCAATATGATACGGGGGGGTGAGAGATAGATGGTGAAAGAATGGTTTTGGTTGAGGATATAATATATAAAATATTATACCAAAAATGCCAGCGGCTGAGACTCTACTGGGCTACTTACAGCACTCCAGGAGTTAAAACAATAAAAAAAATGGTCTCAATTAAATATATAGTGAGGCTATATAAATAAGAGACGACAAGTTATTTGTAAATAGATGAGCGAATGTATAAAAGGCAAATTTAAATTTCAAACAAACATTTAATGAAAATAAAAATTGCTTACCACTATTACAGACACACAAAAACAAGGCTAGACAATACTACGACTTAATCACTACCCATTGTCTATGCACATTTAATTGTCCCACAAGAAAAACACACTTGATGATAATTCAATTAATAAACGAAGCACTTTTAAAATCAATTAATTTACACTTTGCGATGAATATATAAAGGATCCCACGTTGAGAGCGCCTCGGGGCATAAAAATGCTCTAAGGCAAAACAATATGATGAAGGCGCCCCTTGGCGCAGTGCTGGGAGGGCGAAGTCCCACGTCCGAGGCTCCTGGAGGCAATTACCAGCCTACACAGGTGCAGAGTTGGCTCGTCATGACTTCAGGAGGAGAATATCTCGACTCAACTGAAGCCCAGTGACCAGAGACCGACTTGTCTCTCTGAAGGTCAGATGATGAGTGATGGCAGGAGCGATCCTTATACCAAGGACGCCTGTTTACGACTCACTGATAACGACTACTGATCACTACTGATGGCTGATGGAGACTCACTTTCTTTCAAGGACATTTTTCCGCTGTTCCTTGAGTGGGATAGGGGGTTGGTCATATACCCCTCCTACGCTGTGATGCATCTCTGTGCAGCGCCGTGATTGGCTAATTGAATACCAATACACGCCCTCATAGACTCCATTGTTTCACGGGTCCGCATGGACCGTTTTTGATTCCAAGAATTATGCAGTAAATAATAAAATAAATATTTACAAATGACATGATGTGATAAAGCGTTCAATGCACTGATTTTATAATTATTAATTAATTCACATATGAATATTTAAAGCGTCTCTTGCACTGATATTATATTTAAAACATTTCTTGTGTCCATTATCACCATTATTATTATAGCGTCTTTTCGCACAGCACAAATAACACACATCTTATTCTATTACATAGCACAATACAACCCTTTAGGTAGATAATTAAATACTCAAACTACGTATGTTACAATAAAATTAAAATTCATACCTAAAGAGTCGTTTACATAATTCAAAATATATCATCGATATCAAAACTCAATAGATCGAAGCGTAGGTATAAAAAATCCAACCAAGCAGATACTAAATAATTACAATACGCAGACATTCTAGAATCTTCATAAAATAATTTGATACATAATGAATGCGCCTTAAGTTGATACATAATGAATGCGCCTTAATCTTTTGTTGATATTATTCTCTTTATTACCCCTGTTGCTATGCAGGTACAAATTTAAATAAACAATAATATTTTGAATGCAGGTAGGAAGATTAGTAAACAATACATTATTAATGTAGGTACCTTTTGAGTGCAGGCAATTTTTAATGTCGGGATTTTCAGAGTTCTTATGAACTGCATTGTCTTATATTGAATTCCCGTACAACTTTCTAAATAACAATTATAATTTTAATGGTAACTTTTCGGCACAATACCTACTATACCGGGCATATCACCTATTATAATGTCGGCCGATGTGGCGCGGAGGTAACGCGCTTGCCTTTGAGTCACTAGGTCCCGGGTTCGATTCCCGGCCAGGGCAAAATGAAGAATGACCTTTTTCAGATTGTCCTGGGTCTGGGTGTTACATGTATATGTGTGTAGTGCATTGTATATATGTGTACCGTCGTGTTAGTACCCATAATACAAGATTCTAATCTTAGTTTGGGACCAGCTCGATCTGTGTGAATTGTCTATGTATGTTATGTTATGTTATGTTATAATACAATATAGGTACTTATTGAAAATTCAAAGGAAAAATCGGTATTGCGACCAAACAAATTTTGCGACCAATATAACTTATATCAATCAGTCTTAAAGGAGCTTTGGTTCAAATAGGTACGTTCATATCTCCCTCGAGTTCTTCGTTGTAGACGCATTTATAAAAGTTTATTAGTGTATTATTTTGGTCTATATAATACTTATATTTACAAGTGAACTTTTTAACAACAATCACCACAATTTGTTTATATTAGGTATGTTCACATAGGTACACACTATCTTTTGTGTTTAAGACTTGAAGGACACTCATTGTCTTTTTTTTAATTTTAAATGTCTTTTATGGGTTTCAAACATGAATGACTAAGCATTTTGGAAATAGAGCATTACCATCCTAATGCTATGGAGTATGGGGTAAAACAGCATAACATTATTTATTATTAATTTTGTAACATTTTTTACAACAAACTTGTACTGCGCTGCCAGTCTATTAAGTCTATGGTTACTAACTGTATTTTTTTTATCTACCCCTCGCGTTAGATGTTCGTATATTTTTTTGTTTATTCATAGACTAATCATTTTAGTTGTTTTACGTTGATTTTTGTGAAATTCACTTTGTATGATAAGAAAACGATAAAAATTGAACGTTGGAATAGATAAAATATATAAAGAATAATGATAATCTTTGAACTTAAATATCTTTTTAATATAATAATATGTAGAAAATATTTTTTTGTGTGTTATTATTTTACCTGAACTGGTGAGAAGTCCTTCTCCTAGCCATGGTTGCAAGTAGCCATACTCCTCTGCTTTGGCACTGTACTCATACTGACTCAATACAACCTGGAATAAACCATTATTGTTTGATTACAATAATATCTTTGTATGTGTCCATGCTTACAACAGATTGAGCAATTTTTCTGAAATAAAAAAATTGTTGATACAATCTATGTACCTATACCTAAGTCAATGGCGTATTTTCCATACATGCAAAAAAAAACACTGCGTGTTTACAACTACATAGGGCCGTAGACAAACCTTACTTGGCGATCGACTACTGGCAAACTTTTCGACAATCTACCTACATACATGTGCCGTGTAATTATGCGTTATTGTTACGGTTATAGTTGAAAATTCGTTTGTAGTCAATCGCCAAGTGTATGTTGTCTAGGGGGTTTGGGATTTGGTTTCATTTGAAAAATGTTCACAAAAAAACGATAGTATCGTGAAATGTCTTGATTTCTTACGTTAAATTGAAAATTTGGGGATGGAAATACAGAAATTTAAAATTGAAGGAGATCCACTGTCAACACAGCAGAAGTTTGGGGACTTCTATTCACCATAATTTTACATTAAACAAATATCTTATTGTTTTCATCAGAGGCACTATAATAATTGGCAGCCTGAAAGGCTGGAAACTTTGTGAGTATTTTTTTTTTACTACACCTCTTCGATGTCCTTATAGTCGAGAGAAACAAATACAGTAATAACACAAATTAAAACAAATTGAAACAAGCATATTCTTAACCTAGGATATATGTATTGTTCCCTCTTCATTTTCCATAATTCTGGTCGGTAATTACTTAATTTTTTAATAATTTATGAAAGCTATGATACGAAAGCATGACCATTATAAAAACTCTAGTACCGCCACTGCTTAAAGCTTACCTCAGCATCCTCTGGACTTGACAGGATCAAAAGCAGTTGACTTCCCAGAAATACTTTACACCTAGTTCCATAGTCTTTGGCTAGACTTCTGAGAAGTGGTAAATATTCTGAAACCAAAAAAAGTTATCTTGTGTAAGTAACTCTACGATCGAATACATCAAGTCACTACTACGAAAGGAAAAATCAGTGAACTCACTGCATATATTTAAAATTTATGTCGATTCGAGCTCTGTTCAAATTCATTGAGGGAATCAGTCATGTTAATAATAATAATAATAATAAAGACAATTTATATTTGGCGCCGTTTAATGATCCGTGACCATCTCAAGGGCGCCATGACTTTTCTTGAAAAGCAGTGTTTTCAGCTTACTCCTGAACGTTGCAGTGGGCTGGTTCTTTCTTAAATCCGCTGGTAATCGGTTCCAGGCAGTTGGCCCCGCAACGCTAAAGCTCTTCTCTGCGAATTTGGAAGTGTTTGCCCTGTTGGGCTCCACAAGTTTGTTTACAGCGGTGGAAGCTGATCGCAGTGGTCGCCTCAGAGTTTCGTCGAGGGGACATAGCTCAGCGAGGCATAGAGGTGCTGTGCCGTTCAAGGCTTTGTGGACCGTGAGGCACAGCTTGAACTCTACTCTCTCTGGGACTCTAAGCCAGTGTAGCTCCTTAAGCAGTGGTGTGATGTGGCAGCGCTTGTTCTCTCTATAGATGGTCCTGGCAGCAGCATTAAAGGCCATTTGGAGACGATTCAGAAGGATCTGGGGCAGTCCTGTACATATGATGTTACAATAGTCTAGACGGGAGACGACGAAGGCGGCGACTAGACTCTTAACCGCGTCTACAGATAAGTGTCTTGATACTAGGTACAGTTGGCGAATATGAAAGAAAGCTGTGCTCACTGTCTTTGACACTTGAGCCTCCATAGAGAGTGCTCCATCCAGTAGGACGCCGAGAACAGATATGGTGCGCGATGGTGTTATATCAGTGCCGGAGACAGAGATCGGTTTGGTGTCTAAGAGATGTTGCCGTCCAGGAGAGGCGACCCACATAAATTCCGTCTTAGTTGGATTCAATTTAAGACGTCTCTGGGCCATTAAGTTCGAGAGTTTTGCCACACACTGGACAGTGGTAGCTACCAAGTTGTCTCTTTGATCCGGGCTACAGAAGCCTACGAGGACACGATCGTCAGCGTATGCATAGTTTCGCAGGCCACACTCTTCCAGCAGGCGATCAATGCATCCTATGTATAATATGAAAAGTACTGGACCCAGAACCGATCCTTGTGGAACTCCTTGAGTTACGATATCTTCATCAGTTGAGCCAGATTCGACTCTTACAGACCACCTTCTATTGGTCAGGTAGGAGCGTAGCCATTCTAAGACGGTGCCGTTAAGATTGTATTCGATCTCCAGACATTGAAGGAGCATTTCATGTTCTACGGTGTCGAAGGCGGCGCTCATGTCAAGGACCGTTACCAGACCGATGTTTCCTGATGCAACGCCCGCAATCAAGTCAGATGTCAGTCTTGTGAGGGCGGATTCGGTGGAGTGGTGTTTTCTGTATGCGAATTGGTGCTTTTGATACAAATCGTTACTCTCAAGGTAGGCTGTAAGCTGGGACGCTATGACTCGCTCAAGCACCTTGGATAGAAATGGAAGATTAGAGATTGGTCGGTAGTTGGTTGCGTCGTCGGCATCGAGTGTTCTTTTTTTGAGTAAAGGAATGACATGCGACACTTTCCAAAGTGACGGCACAGTTCCGCGCGTCAAAGAAAGATTGAATATACGTAAAATTAGTGGCAAGAGGAGGTCAAGATTTTCCTTTAACAATTGTGTGGGTACAGGATCAAGCTGACATTGCTTGTTGGGAGAATTTCCTATGGCTTTTCTGAGCTCTGTTTCAGATGCAGGTGTGAAAGTACTTAGATTATTGGAGCACGTTGTTGGAAGTGTGACCACGGTGTTGTGCTTTGGAAGGGATGCAGAAATCTCGTCGAGCTTCGTCTGGAATGCAGTCTTAAACTGATCAGCTCTCAAGTTTGTAGGCGTCGTAGATTTTTCCGTCTCCATGATTCCTTGTAGGTCTTGCCAAAGCTTCCTTGGATTATCTTTGTTGATGTTTATTCGCTCTCTCCAGAACCTAGACTTCACTTCCTCGATGAGTTTTCGGTATGTCCTTTGGGCGGAGGTCCAGGTGCTCCTAGACTCAGGTGTTCTTTGACGCCTATAGACTCTTTCAAGCTTGCGGACTTTGGCCTTTTCAGCTCTACACTCAGAGTTGAACCACAGCTGTCGAGGGTTATGAACTCTGACAGTTTTTGATGTAAATGGTGCAAGTTCATTCAAGATGTCATGAAGCGTAGAGTTATACTGTTCTACAAGGTTATCTATGTCGTCGTTGGCATGAATGACATCAGAACATAATACCGAGCTCTGCAAGCGAGTTCGGAATGCATCAGGACAAAGATCTTGCCATTGTCTTGAGGTGATAGTTGTATAGAGAGGCGGTGGAATAGTGACATGAAACCCTGAGACAAGAAGTCGATGGTCCGAGAGTCCCACATCAAGGACTGCGGTTGATGACGGAACAAAGTCCGTGCGTGTGATCAGTAAGTCGAGGATTCCTCCGGCATCGTGGGTAGAAGATGTAATATTCTGTGTGAGGCCGTGATCCTCCAGTAATTTAACAAATTTCTTTGCGTGGACGTCGTTCTGTTTTTCTACGTGGATGTTAAAATCTCCCGTCAGTATGACTGGTATTGCAAAACGAGATGTGAGGTTCAGGATGGTAGTGACCTCGGTAAAAAAGTCAGACGTGGGTGAGCAAGTACCGGGTCTGTATATGGTGAGAATTATGAATGATGTACCGTCGAGAGTTAGCTTGCAGCCAACATACTCAAAAGTACTGAATGTTCCAAAGGAGGCTATATTGGATATGCGTAATTCTGGTTTACAGACGATGGCAACTCCGCCATGGTTGGTTTTCAGTGAGCGATCAGATTCTGGGTTGCGGGGTCTGGCCTTGTCCAATACTGTGTATCCATGATTGCGGAGAGTTTTGATTGCAATCGACTCCGAACTGTCGTGCCATGTTTCGTTTAGTGTTAGGAAGTGCAAGTCATGTCCAGTGAACAGATCATGAATGCTCTCGACCTTATTTGTGATGGACCTGGCATTCCAATGGCCAATTCTGAAAGTGACTGATGAAGCTGTATGTCTACTGGTAGTTTTGTTTCGTTTCACATGTGAGCCGGCCCTGCAGCCGCGGTGGCGTTTAACATAAGTTGAAGGACGATGAGATCTTAACAGATGGACAGGTAGTGAGAGATGTATGTCGCAAGAAGACTTGTCAAAGACACTGAGTGAAAGGAGCTCATCTCTGGTGTAACGCAAGGTCATGGTAGCGCGAGATGTGACATAAAAGTAATCGTATTATGCTAATGACGAATTGAATGATAGGTGATAAAATTAGATCCATAAGAGTCGAGACGGAAGTGTAAAAATCAATGTGTTATATGAATACTCATACACATACAAAACTAAGTAGTAAAAAGTCGACCAATATAGGCAACTAAAGACTAAATGTGTTATTGTTTGTAAGTAAATGTTGTAATAGGTATTAGTATAGTATTATCATGCAATATCATAGCAGTATACGACCAGAGGAACGAAGTGATGTTGTTGTTCCTTTCTCCACTGTGTCTGCAGGTGGGTGGTGTTGTGTTGCCGTCTTTGTTACACACTAAGGACGACACGTGTTATCACTGCTGGTCGCTAGCGTTCGGACCGATACAAAGTTCTCAGAAAGAGATCGGAACTGGACACATGTTATGAAACATTGATGTTATTTAGAACTATTGATGCACTTATTATGAAAGATTATTATGATGCGTAACACAGAATATTAAATGCGAGAATTTGATTAAAATTGAGGTATAACATACAATGATATTATACGAAAAATGTGCGGATTTATTATGTGATTACACACGCGAAAGCTGAACACTGTAGGGTCAAGATATACCATGAAAACGGCTGTTTTTTCAAGAGTGATGTAAAACGTGTCTGGCAGCTAGGACAGCGCCAAAACAGTTAAACTGTATTACCTAAAATGCAAACACATTCATTACATACTAAAAATATTTGAATTTGACTCGAATAAATATTCGAGGTGAGTAACAAAGGTACTTCATCGTTTAAATACAACATTTTTTCTATGACCTTCACCAATGATGGTGTTCTTGGTCAGTCCTATATTGTAGATATTATAATACTTTTATATTACACAAGTTTGTGCACTGCATTGCTACTCGTGTCGGCAGTAAAAAATGAAAAGATAATTATGGATTCTAAAAATAACTAATTAGCACCCATATCTATAGAATGATATCACGGAAAATATTATACCTAAGTGAGAAATAAAGAGAGTTCAAAAGGTATAGGTAAATGACTTAGGTTGCAGAGCTAGAAGACGTCAAAGATAAGAACGAAAACAATTAATGTGAAGGCAAGGTGGTTCAACCGGAAACACAACATTTGAGAACATTGACCGTGGACGCCTACAACAACTATATTTAAAATAGATTTACCTACTGTTTAGCAGGTTTTCTTTTAATATTTAAAACAATACCTAGAAACGCATCAGGCTATGTATTTTATATCAAAATTTATTTAGAACGTAATTCGGACGATACTTTGGGCTTTTATTTTGATTAATAATTACAATGAGAGTGGCCCAAAAAACAGTCAAACTAACAAAAGGGCTCTCTATGATATGGAATATCTTCTTTTATAATATTTTGTATCAAAGGTAATGCAAAAAAAGCTTAAGGAATGTTTTGGAAAAGGTTAGTCTAATGCCAGAGGAATGCTCTGAAAAGAGAGAAATTTCTTCAAATTCTCACGGTCTTTATCGTGTTGTCTGGTTGTGATAATGTTCGTCCCATTTTTGATCTTTTCAGTTTTTTCTTCAGGAGTTTGAAATGAAAACTTCAAACTACTGAAGATGACGACAGCACGTTCGCTGAAAGCTCGAGATGACACCATGAACGCAGTGGCGGATTCAGAAAAAAAACTCAAGGGGGGGGGGGGGCAAAGGTAATATTATCTTGGGCTACCTTTATTTTTATCGTAATTAAAAAATTATCAAGTCACATACATACAAAGTCACGTTAATAGGCGCCCCCCCCCCATCTGTATCCAACATGCATGAACGACATGGAAATCCCGATAACCAAACAACAAGAAGTTGTTTGTTTCTCTCTTATACTTCTAAGAGAAGAATTTCGGATTAGGTTTAGCGTTTTTCAAATACATTCCTTAGGTAGCCAGTCGATATTATGATTATTATTTATAAATAGAACTAAATATAATTTTAAAAGTGCATGTAGTATTATTTTCCTTGACAATGACAGAAACAATGGGTAGGTACAATCAATATAATGTAGATAAGTAACCATTTTAAGTAGCAGGGATTATTAGCTGATAAATTATTGATATAATACCTACAATTATTTATTTATTACTTTTGTGATTTCTGTTAACTGAAGACATTTTAATTTAAAAATTCATTTATTCATACCATAACGAAATTGTTCACAAGTGAGGTAGCCAGCTGACCACCTGCATGTAATGAACATGCAAGTCGACAAATGCTTTTTAAAAATTAACTTTTAATTTGCTATAATAATAAAAATAATAAAACAAATAAGTAGAAAAAAAATACACTTTTACAATACTCCAAAATAATCTTGAATGGTTTTAAAAAAAGAAAACTTAACACTAAAGTCTACTTCACTATTACAAAACGAGCATATACCTCACCACAGAGGTGAAAGGGAATGTGATTATTTGTTTTTCATCAGTTATGTTTCATCAAATAGGGATATTCCATAATTCCATTCCATCGCCCTTAACGCTCCTCTCGGGAGCACAGGCCAGAAACCAGCCTGCTCCATGAAGAGCGTCTCTGCGCCGAACGCGTCACCTCTTCCCACGACATTCCCTGCCCTCTGATTTTGTTGTCATAGGAACGGTGTATTGTGAAAGAGGGCCGCCCGGGCCAACGAAACCCTTGCGGACGGAAGAAGAGAGAGATATAATAAAGAGGGATATATCGATGAGTTTTATCTATGAAAAATAACTGACCTTCAGCAGAGCACCTGAGAAACATCAGAGCGTCCCCAAGAATGGGGTGTCCTTTAGGGCCAGGAATCTGCTTTGCAGCCTTCTTAAATTTTTGGTTGAAAAAACCCACATAATAAACAAACAAAGAAACACACGCAACTATAAATAACAGCATTTTGAAAAAAATATTAATAAAAAATATCACAAATTATATTAATAAAAAAAACTAATATCACTCAGAATTTCTTGATAAAAAAAATTCAACGCCTTTTAAAATTAAAAACTTATTATAAAAGCGATTTAATTTTTATATGAAACAAATTATCGTTTAGAACTTCTGAAGTGCAATAGACGTATCGATTGTCTTTTGTTTATTTCAGTTTTCACTTGTTTTGCTTTATTTTTCTCTCAAGAGGCAAGATTGAACTTGAAGTTCATCTTATCCTCAAAACACTCGAATGTGTACTGAGTTATTGGTCACAAACCGTAGTTTATTTATAATCTCAACATTTTAATCAACTTGCTAATGCGTACATAGTAAATTCATGATAATTCAATAATGTGGTTTAATAAAATAATTTACCTTGTTCGTATATCCGTATGTCCATAGGTGATATGTACGTATAGTTACTATAATACCTATTATACCATAGTGGTTAATACACGGAGCTCAACAATTCATATATTTGACGTTTAAATCTCGGTAGGGATGCTGTAGAAAGCTGATGGTGGTAAAAATACCCCATAACAACGTCAAAAAGCGAAAGAGAGAGAAGAGTTCTTCTCCTTCTGTTTTTTATTATGTTCTTTCTTTTAATGTCTTTTTGGGATTACTGAATTTAAAGTTACCTTCTCTTAATGAAATATTATTAGCAGATTTTTTTCCTCAATAATAAATAAAAATGGCCGATTGAAACGATAGGACATTACTGTACCGCGTAGATATCTCATTATTTTATAATTTAAATAATAAAATACGGTATTCTAGTTTTAACAAAACTTCATTAAAGTGATGTATAAAATCGGTCACTATATTAAGTAGACCTAAGTATAACAAGTAGACCTAAGAATAACTCAATATACGGGATTTTGGTTATTTGTTTTGAGTCTTACAAAATAATTAATTATTTTCTTTAATTTTATTTATCTTCTTCTCATGATATTTTTATAGTAGGTATCTTGTTTAATTTTTGTTATATGCGAGTAATCTCGGGTAAGAATACTAGTAAATTATGTACATCTACATATTATACCAAGGTAAGTAAATGTACCTATATAATTTTATAAATACCCCATGTAGACCGAACGTATGGTAGCAGCACATGCTTTTTTTAAATGAAACAATTATTAAGGTTCTATTGACCAAGTCTTCTAAAAATTTTAATTTTAGTGTTGATATCTATTTACTACTCAAAATAAAGTCGAGTTGACATGTTAATAAATAAAAAAGATACAGTAATTTATCTAAAGATCTATTTTCATTAAAAATCACCCACGGCACGTTACAAAAATGGCCCCAAAAAAAATTTTTTGAGAGTAAAAAAATAATAATACTTGTTTGAAAGTCTCAACATATCAGGCAATTAACAGGCAAAGTATAAAAAAAAATCAAAAACATCGAGCAACGATTTTTCCATTTTTTGGTTGTTTTTGTTTGGATCGATACACACTCGTTTTTATAGGATATTGTAAATCGTTACATTACCAGCAGGAATTTAATTCTGAATAATATTATACTTTACTATACCATGGTATTCCACTGAATCAGTGAACATTGTCCATGCATACCAAAAGTGGCACTCAAGTTAACCTAAAGTCATTTGGTAAGCGTCGGGACGCCTTTTTCACTTCTTATGATTAGATTTTGCAAAATGTTACATTGCTTAAACATGATTCTTCAACCGAGATGTCTTATTGGGTTTGTCATCTGCATGTTATACCCTAATCCAGTTAAACATTAAAACAGTTAGTAAATGATATTATAAAATATTACGAGCACTATATGTGTTGTTTTGACAGTGAAATCTCTGGAATGCATACATAGCTTCCTAGTAATTGTGTAATGAAGTTTGACACTCAAAACGTGCTATGAGCCTCGCAACTGAAATAAATATGGTCTATAATCTCTTAAAATTATGATGATGGAAATAATAAAAATAAAATTTATTGACAACAACATTGTTACAGGTCAATGATAAGAAAAAAGTATAAATAATAGTCTAATAAAAAAGTATGTAGTTCACCAACAATGAGCAGTCAAAGGGCGGACTTATCTTCTCATTGTTGTTCCACCACTATTTTATACTTTTTTTGTAGATAACTCTTAGATAACTCTTAGTGATAGATGCCTTGATTTTTGACGTCGTTTCATAATACTTAGACCGTGTTGGTGAATTTCTATGCATTATATCTTCAGTTTGTTAAATCAATCAATCAAGAGTTAATCCGTACATGGGATGCACTTTGAAGTTTTCTTTCTATCTTAGAGTTTTCTTCATTATTCGCGGGCCAGCTTTCAACAGCTCATGCTTTCATGATCAGGCTAACGTAAAGTGTTACATGTACGCCCGCGCTTTCTCTTTTCACTAATTTCTTTCTTTTCGCGTATTTTATTGGATTTTTCAAACTATTTCATCATTCATTCGTTCCACAAGTTCAATCTTCCTATTATACCACCATTGTAACGCGTAATTACCAACAAAATTGCCAATGTTTTTTTTTAATAAAAATATGACAAGATAATACAAAGATATAAGACATAAATAGGTAGGTACCTGCTTATAACTAAATACCCACTTATTCTATAGGTGTTAGTTACGAAGCAAAATTAGACAATAATAACAAACTGTTGTTTTTGTTAGTAGGTAGGTACGAGTAATTCATTGAAAACTATAATTTCATTAAAGATAGGTATATCATGACTTGCGTATTTTTAAAACGTGTTTATTTTTTCTTATATAATTGGGAAACTTCTAAGATAATAATTGTATATCTACATTTAATATGAATTATTTTATTTGTATATTTTTCGAGCACCATAATTACAAGATAAACGTTCCTAAATATTTTAACGTACAATTTATTTTCTGCAGGCTTACGATTGTCCTGGAAAAATAAAGTTTTGAAACATCACATAGGTATAGTGGTTAACAACTTTATCAATACAGCAATGGGGCATGTCATCAATATTATATGTTTTGGAAAAAGACCAACTACAATCTATTCAATCTACATCCTCACATTGACCACGAGTTCCCTGTTCTAGACAAAAAGGTCTAGTGAGACACATTCGATTCCTGTACAACCTGATCTTTTTTATAAGTATAGATTAAAGACTCCTAGATTTACTTTTATGTACAAAAGTGTCAAGTTTTGTAACCCTTCTTGTGCGATATAACGTGATAGTGTAGTAGTAGTAGTAGAAGTAGACAAGTGTCGTTGACTTCATTACAGGCTCCCATTGTTTACTCTAAGAAAAAACTATTCACATAATTACCGATATTTTTAGTAAAACCTCACCAGTTCATTGGGTCTAAGGAAAGCTTTAAGTAAGGATAGGAACTCAAAAGGAGTGAATACACACATGTTCATTTGTAAATAGGAATAACGTCAAATATCCTACATAAGATAAAAAATCTATCTATACCATTATTGATCTCCCAAAAGTCGGTAAGCTGGTGGAATTCTCGAGAAATTTCTCGGTAAAGTAGAGAATTTTCGGAGATTTTTTATTATTTTATATTTATACTATACTATACTATACCATCATGGCATATCCCACAAGTGGGGTAGCCAGCAGATCAGCTGCACGTAAGATTCATGCAAACTGTCCTCTTCGTGCCAATTTTATATTTAACAGTATATATATGGATAATTTGTAAAGCGCCGTTTACTCATAACATGACCTCAAGGGCGCCGTATATCGTATCCATCACCCGAAACTCCCAGCAAAAAGGTGTGTCTTCAGTCCTCTTTTAAAACTCTCTCCATTCACCTCCTCTCGCAGACACAGAGGCAGCTTGTTCCAACATCTGGGACCCGCAACACTAAACGCTCTATCTCCAAAGCCTGTTTTGCGAGATCGAGATGGCTCAATAATAAATACTTTATTCAATCAATCAATAACAATGTACAAATGTTGAGACAATTTATCACCAATATGGCTACAATTAATTATGGAAACAAAAAAATGTTAGGTACTTACTTAGGTAGAAAAAAAGTGCTAATAACTGATGAAAAATCTTGATGTTTGACACCCCACATGCCCATATTTGGGCCTTAATCAGCCCCCAATCAGATCAATCTGGTTGGCTGCGTTTTTAGATTTTTGCGGTGATATTGACAAATTTGTTCTTCTGTGTTTGTGAATTTGCAGCCACATGTTTTCAGCTTTCTACAGAAAACAGAAGCTCAGAAGATGTAGGTAAGAGGAGAGAAGACATAGAAATCCCTGAAGATGACCGTAGCAACTAGGCCGAAACGTAAGGTACATATCCGACAAACACGCGGCTGCAAACCCGCATTCAAGAACAAATTTGCAATGAATTAGTGTATCATTCTTGCCAAAAACACATGGCCTGTGGCATATTAATCTAGAATAATAAATTATAAATTATATTATGTTTTGAAAAAGAAGAATACAAATTTACTAGTAAACAATACGAAAACCGGTGAGATTAATAATTACTTAAATAATATAATAAACTTAAAGATTTTTTTCACAACTATTGAAATGTTTTCAAGTAACAACGTAAACTTATTTGTATGGGACTCGCAATAAAATCATTCATTTATTAAGTACATGGTAAAATAGGTAGGCACTTATCAATACCAAGATGTCGAGTCTACGTGTCTTCCGAAAATCAAAAATTTGTTAAAGTAGTGTTTTCTCATCTTCAAAATATTCATACCGTTTCAGTATCTCCTATAAAAGGAGTATTAAAATTTCTCTATCTGTACCCAGAGAGAACAGAATGTCATTAGACTTGGAAAGTTTAATAATATCTATAATGAGTTACAATCCATTGGATTGGTCTGCAACGAGTCTGGACTTTCTTCTCCATTCCTCCCTGTTCTCAGCCAATCTCTTCAGCTCTACGTATGAGCCACAGTTCATGTCCCTCTTCAGTTGGTCCATATAAGCGTTTCTCGGTTGGCCTCTGCCATTTGTGCCTTCGGTCTTAGCGTGCAAACACAAAGGAAACAGGCTGTACCTGCTTTCCTACTCCTGCGTCTACTGGCGCCGAGAATTGTTACATGCATTTCAATGAACACACACATAGTAAAAGCAGGAACGCCGATTGCGATTTACTTTACCGGCACTGATCGGCGCTGGCAACCTGCTTTCTTTGTGTTTGCACCCTTACCCTCTGCGATTGCGATGAGCAGTCCTGGGTGCCTGATGTTGTGGCCATTTCAGTTAGCTCGTTGTTGACTGATTCTTTTGAGGAATTGCCTTTTTTCTCCAACCCTCGTTAACACTTCTTCGTTTTCGACGTGTTCCGACCAATGAATCTTTAGCATGCGTCTCAATAATAATTAAAGTGCTTAAATGTTTCAATTCCTTACTCATGTTTATTTCAAGTAATATCATGCATAGACAATTCGTACAGACCGAGCTAGTCCCAAGTAAATTGAATTCAGGATTAACGTGAAAATGTTAAGGATTTGTTGATAGGTCATCTAAATTACTGTTTAAAATGTTTTGGTTCTCTAGGGCACAAGTTAGAAACCACTCCGAATATTCCTTTCTCATGTGGTACGAGTATGTACGCTTTATTTTTTCATATGAAAATTTAATTTATTGCGGAAGAGGATAGCATATTTTTTGCTTGAATTTGGTCAAAAAGTGTGCATGCAGTCTAGTTGTATATAATGTATTCGGCTACAATTTTTGAAACGTAAAACTTCGTTCAAAAACGACTTGATTTGTTGAAATATCAACGTAAATCTATCGCTGACAATAATAAAATTATATTATTCATTATATCACAATAATTTGAACAGGTTTTCGAGTGGACACAATGATGAATTTTGGACCTCCTCTATAAACATATTGTTATCGCGATAAAAAATGTACAAGATCATCTTTGACACGCACTTTAACTTTGATTTTTCCCAGCATGGCGTAAGATGCGATATTGCGTGATATTGTTTTATCATTTGTAAGTAAAATAATTGTTTGTTGACTTATTTATTATTACGCAGTTCCAAACAACGTGACTGTTCTTCCAGGAAGATCATTATTCCAGCGTGTTATCCATTAAGTCTCCAGAAAAGAATCGTTTTCTGCAAGTTTTTGAGTGTCCTGTCAAAGGCAGATGTTCTACCTTGCATTTTATTTTCGAAAAATTAACGAGTCACGAAGTTAACATTTTTTTAACGGTTTAACGAAAAAGTGATTAAATTTATGGATTGAGTTGACGTTTATTTTGATAAACTCCATATTAATTAATGTGAAAAACAACACAAATGGTTAAAGAATTTTTCCAACAATCTAGTGACCAGGTTTCGACTTGAAAATTCATTGTTGTTATATTAATTTTACTACATTTTTTGATTGTGAAACTATCACTTCAAGACCGTTTTAAAACATCTAGGATCAACGATCACATCCATTTTTAAAATAACATAGTATTAATTTATTAAAAAAAATTGTCGTCAGAAAGATAAAATAATAATAATTCAACTAAGTAAGTATGTAACAACAATAATAACAAAAAAATAATGTATAAAAAATAATCTATGTTCAGCAGACACTCAGTCTAAGTCATCATTTTTAAAGTATGTAGGTACGTTAAATTTAGATAATCTAAAATATAAAATTCCCGTGTCACGGTGTTTGTTATCGTACTCGAAATTATTATCACCTTTCTACCATCAACCCCTATTTTTAATAGCGATATTAGTATATGGCAAATGTATAAAATATGGTATAATGTATATGGCATAACAACGTTTGCCGGGGCTAGTAAAAATATTCAAAATAAAAACACTGTGAACTTTCACTTGACATACGTCCATTATCAGTAATAATTACTTAAAAGTTAAATGGTGTTTGTTACGTGTAAAATCCTGAGAAAAAATAAGTTTAGTCTTCAGGCGTCTTCTGAATCCATCATAGTCAGTGGCCTGCTTAAGACAATAGACTATGGATCAGTGGAGTTAGATTTTGAATTAACGTTGTCTATGTAATTCTTTTTCAAAATTTAGAAACTATGACGCTAACACTTGCGAGCAAACGAAAACTGAGGTGAGTACAGCGTGCCATGGAGAGGCAAATGCTAGGTATCAGCTTGAGAGACAAAATAAGAAATTAAACTATCCGACAAAAGACAAAAGTCGTTGACGTTGTTGATAAAGTCTCCAAGCTGAAATGGCAAAGGGCTGGTCATGTGGTAAGACGAGAGGATGGCAGATGGACTTCCAGAATTCTTGTATGGAGACCATGGGAGGACAAAAGAAGCGTAGGAAGACCCCAAAAAAGATGGGTTGATGATATTGTCCAGATGATGGGGAAACAGTGGTATCGTGTTGCTCGAGATAGGAAAATATGGAAAAGTTTTGAAGAGGCCTATATCCAGCAGTGGAGAGAAGAAGGCCAGCAGTAAGTAAGTAAGTAAGTATGTAATTCTTTTATGTATCTATCATTGAAGAACATGTAATAGATTGGTACAAGTTAGTATGTATGGACGTAATCAATTATTAATGTTATCACGTGTAAAGCGGCATAGGTTATTATGAATAATAGTATAGTTGTCTTTGATGTGATTTCCGATTAGGGCTTACTATTTAAATGCCCTTTGGGTGACGTTTATCTTGATTTTGCCCTCAATTTAGTTAACATTGCTTTTAGATCCAATAAACTTCCATATTTCTCAACTATTTTATAACAGAATTTAAGAGAAAGATACTCGTTAAGCGATTCTTGGTGGTATCTGTCAGTCCTTACATTTAGGTATTTAATTATTATCATAATTATGATAATAATTAATAAAAAATATATCAATTAAAAGTAATCAATTTAATTTTGATAATCATGACAAAAATACTAAGTTACAATGGATATTACATATCAGTAATTTTATCTATCTCTTACGTGTGTAAAATTCTTGTGAAATATTGATGCATATTATATGTAAATGCAAATATAACCAAATTAAGGGCTAGTTTATGGTCAGCGTTACCCTAATGCAAGATTGAAATATTGGACTTAACTAAATCATTAATATCAGAATAAACTAGCTTCCTATATCTACAGCTATAATTTTACCTTCGCAGATACGGAAGTTAAGATAAGAGGCCCTAAGATAGGGAATGCTTGAAATAAATAAGTAAATGAATATTTACATTTAATTGTGGGAAACAATTATAATCGACTAAATCAAAAAACTGACACACAAAAGCGAAGGCAACTCGCCAAAAAGTGTTATCATTTGTGCTGTCTAATTTTATTGTTCACATATTTTAATAATGCATTTTTTTATAATATTTATTATTATGATCAATGTAGCATTGGAAAAGCACAAAAGTAATTTGGGTGGAAGCCTATAAACAAAATTCAAAACATTTTTCATAAAATATCACGGCATATCCCACAAGTGTCGCAGTCAGAAGACCAGCAATAAAAAAAATTGACAATGAGGATGGGTTTGACAACTATGAATTTAAGACGTTAAATATCTTTATTTTTCCGATCTACTGCCTTTTACAGGACACTCAAAAATTTATGGAGAATAGTGGGAGACCAATTTTTTGCCATTGGGTGCTCAACGGATCCAACCTTTTTCATAGTAATAGTCGTAATAATTAATCAGAATGTATTTCAATAATAAATCAGAATGTAGTTGGCCAAAAAGAGCGCTGTTCTTCCGTACGCAAGGGTTCCGTAGGCCCGGGCGTTCCTCTCTCACAATACACCGTTCCTCTCTCACATTACACCGTTCCTCTCTCACAATACACCGTGCCTCTCTCACAATACACCGTTCCTCTCTCACAATACACCGTTCCTATGACAACGCTATCAGAGCGCAGGGAATGTCTGAATGGAGGAGGCTGGTTTCTGCCCTGTGCTCCCGAGAGGAGCTTTGAGGGCGATGATGATGATGATGATGATTTCAACAATCAATGAGCATGTGTATTGGGGAATCGTCTCTATGTGCTATATTACCCATGGCCTATTCCATTTATAGTTAAATATAGTTATAGTTAAAGTTTGGTAGATTACACCTGTGTATGGCATGTTCCGCTGTTGATTTTTAATAAACGACCTAGGACTAGTAATATTGTATTTGTTATTTTGATTTTAAAACCGGTTGCTCAAGGTCGCTGTAAGCCCTGAGACATAGTAAATATACCGGTTTTATTCTGAATCAACTTTTTTTAAAATATCTACGCAATATGTAAATCAAGAAGATTATTAAAGTCTGAGACAGATGTTAAAATTCACGCACAGTATAAAGAATTGATGCACATAGATAATTTATTGTCTTTAAAAAAAGATTTGTAAGAAAACAATAGTTTGAGAATTTGCTAATTTGGTTTTACAGTCAGCTGTTGTATGAGCTTACTTAATTATGTTAATTTTGCACTTAATACATTCAAATGGGGCTTAGAACAGGTGATAACACTTTATTTGATAGTTTTTAGGTGTAATTTGAACCCGCAACCCATCCTTTTCGCGAGCGTGCTTTGTCCAAATATGCTACGAGGCAACGTAACGAATGTTTTAAAATTCTTTGAAACAGACCTACTTCCATTCTTTCGAAATTCTGCACTTTTCAAATCTTGTCCATTGAACGAGACCGAGCGACCACCCGGATAGCTTAGAAGTTTGGGGACTGCCAAATCTTGTCCATATCAGAGGCGCCATAGTGGGCAACCTAGCTGACCAAAATAACCCACGTGCTTGGAATCTTTCGACGATTTTAATTTTCTTCAAGCTGAGAGAAGAAAACAGATATTTAAAATAATAAAAGCAATAGAATAACAAAATCATTTTTTAATATCACAGGTGCTCAAGAGTCTGCCTTCGTTAGATATGCAACCAAACGTCTTAAATTTTAATTGCATGGAATGAAAGACTTGTACATGATGACCGGTGTGACGCGGAGGCTAACGCACTTGCCTTTGAGTCACGAGGTCCCGGGTTCGATTCCCGGCCAGGGCAAAATGAAGTATGACCTTTGTCAAATTGTCCTGGGTCTGGGTGTTACATGTATATGTGTTCAGTGCATTGTATATATGTGTATCGTCGTGTTAGTACCCATAATATGTACAAGATTCATATCTTAGTTTGGGACTAGCTCGGTTTGTGTGAATTTTCTATACATGTTATGTTATACATAATTACTTGCAGTTCATATACGGTTTACCTCACTCATGGTAAATGTCGTTATTTATTTATTTATTTATTTTGGTCAACGGAACACTACAGACAATACATATATGTTTAGTACAATAATGCAATAATCAACAATAAGTATACAATGCAATGTCCAGTTTATAAGTGTTCATATATTATTCTGTTAAATTAAATCAAAGCCCAATTGGTAATAATTAAAAACAATAATAAAAAAGAAATTAAGAGTAAAAACACAAAACTAATAATCAAAACATCACTTAAAGTCATGAATGAAAGAGTGAAAAAGCAATTTCAAAGTTAAATCTACCCCCCTTTACAAAATAAAGAATAACATACCTATAATTAATACAATATTAAGTGTCATGGGAAACAAGAAAATATGAAAAGGGAAAGAAAACACTGATAATCAAGAGAAGCAGAGAAAATCAAAGTTATGGACCGCTACACATAACCTGCAAAATTGACATTTTAAAAGTGCGAGCACTGCCGGCAAACATGTCAATGTCACTGAACTTGCCATTATAATTATTCATAATGCGGTGTAGAGGGTTTCTCAAACCAGCGTTAGTGCGTACGCTACCTAAGTAAAGTGGACGATAGGATCTTCTATCTGATGGCACACGAAAACCTATCCCAGTCAATAATTGAGGAACATCGATATCAGATGTACCTACAGATTCTCCTCAAAACACACGCATCAATAAGTTCCCGACGACTCGACAAATCAATAAGATTATCGATCGTATTATTCCCATATCTGCGTCTGCACATTCGCAAAAACTTACGTTGCAAACGTGCAATAGTCGTAATATATTTATCATACATCGGATTCCTTATGGTATGAATGAATTAATGAATTTTTTTTTTCATAAATATTCTACCAACATTGTTTCAGCTGCGTGAGAAATGTTCCATTGGAAAAAAATAGATAAAAATAACATGAAAAATAGCATTTTATCGATAATGATAAGAGTAATAACAGCTGTTCACGGTAGCATTATCTCTGTCATTGAAGTATTCACGTGGCGCTCACACTACGTATATACTAGGTACCTAATTACATATCTACGGCAAACTACCTGTTCATACCTACATTGTATTACGTGCATGAATACATCGGCTTTACTATATTATTTATATACGTTCTAAATAAAGGTTGGTATCCTTGCTATTGACTCTTATAATATTATAATGTACGTGAATAAAATTCACATTTAACTGTGTTTCTGATTTAGATTATTATTAATTCATTATGAAGTAGACTATTATAATATCAATCTTCAAACCAGCCTTATTTGCGCGGTTTTCATAGAGCGACTCCCAAAAAAAATTGAGTGTAAGATATCGACTTTCATCACAATATCCTGGCAATGCAGTACTGATTTTCTCAGAAAGCAGGTTACAAAATGAACAAGAAGACAAGAAAGGTTTTCTGTTTCACTCAATAATATTAGTGTGCCAAAGAAGATATACGAATGACAAAGAGGAGAATTATACTTGTCTGAAAGAAAAGGTGTGAGGAAGCGCGGTCGTCCGAGAACCACGTGGCTTAATCACGTGGATCGATTTCTCAAGGACGGCCGTGTGTTGATTAAGAGAAACCGACGTGCGTGCATGAGAAATTGTATGTATGTGGAGGAAGCGAAGGAATTGTGTAAGGATATAATATCTATGTATTTGGCGTTCCGTTCTCTCTGCTGACCCCACATGGGACGCGGCGTGAGGGTATAGTATAGTATAGTACAATACTATGCTAATGGTCTCCCTCTAATATAATATATTCTGTTTTCGATGTGCTTCTTATAGGACACTTGAAAATGTACAGAAAAATGTGGAAGTTCCTTTTTTTTACGGGAATTCCACGGCATAAAAGATGTACAAAATTATATCATTAGATATCACGTCTAGATGAAATATAAATAAACAATTATCTATGATTATGATTAATAGATAAAATGGCATGCACTATGTACCAATGCTTGAATACACACAGCACAATAATTGTTGCGGAAATGCTTAATATGTCGATGAATATATTAGTTCCTGATCCATACACAATCAGATCAAACAGAAATTAAAACCTGGGTACATTCAGTATGTAATGATTATCTTTAGATGCACGTGAATAATATTATTAAAATTACGTGATAATTATGCTAGATTTTATCGATTAATATCTAACTGTAACTCAACAGAAATATTCTTGTTTTATGATTAAATTGTAATGACTCGTATATAGGTATTTTTTGTATTTTACATACTTAAATTTATTTACTTACTTCCGACTTTTGATCAACTTTTATTGGGCTTTAGTCTCCATGGAAATGGATCTCTGAGTCTTACAATCTGCTGCAATAAGTTTCTAATAGTCTTTAGCATTTAGTTCTTCCTGATATCAGTCGATATTAGGTATATCAAATCATCACGGGCAGTAGACAAACCGTACTTGGCGATCTATTACTGACGGACTTTTCGACAATCTACCTACATGTACCGTGTAATTATGCGTTATTGTTGCAATTATTGTCGAAAATTCGTTTGTAGTTGATCGCAATATACGGTTTGTCAAGGGGGTCAGTTCTATTATATCATACTTAGAAAAATTTGTTCTGTGATAATTTGTGCATTATTTTTAACAATATAAAGAGTTCATGGGTAAGTAATATTTTTCCAGTGATTTTTTTTTAAAGATGTATCTGTTTTTTTTTTGTTATAAACCCAAATACAACCTTATACACCTTTCACAGTAAGCTACTAAAAGCTTGTGTCGTGAAAGGATCTTATTGAGATACGCTACAAAGTTTTATCCAACAAACATAGGAAATAGTTACCAATGTAACAATAATAATAATAATGAGCTAAGCTTCTTCTTTTCTATAGAGCAGTCGATCCCTAAAGAAATTAAAGAAAGAAGGGAATTTTGATAAGATCTTTAGATTTGCAATATACTTCCCTGTTGCACAGTCGTATATCTTCCTCGCCCCTCCGCCGATTCTCTCTCTCTCCCCCAAAAGAAGATAAGAAAATGTTTCTTATTAACGCCCAACTCTTAAAAGGTTATCTCCACAAACTTCCTCTTTCTAAGAAGTCATTGATTTTTATTTAGTATTCAATACTGTTAAAGAATGTGTAGGTATTGATCAAATAATTTCCCACAAGGACCTAATTATTCCTTAAGCAAATAAAAAAATGGTTTTATTTTTCACTTTCCAAACGCCGTGAGTTCTTGGAAGATGATAATATTGCGAGTGTTCTATAGAAGAAAGGTATTAGTAAACATTTGCAATGCCGTGTACATAGGGAACGATTTCTAGGGTGTTTATTTAAGTGTCTAAATAATATATACCTTTCATAATAATAATAATAAAAGACAATTTATGAGTAATGCGCCGTTTTGTGGAATAAATCCACTTCAAGGGCGTATGGGCTTTGCACAGGTTTTCCTCTACATGATACGGAAAACTAAAAAATCATGATTAAAAATTAAAAGTTCTTACCTATCGTTGAATCTTGTATATCACTGAAAAAGAAAAAGCAACATTTTTAGTTGTTTTGTTTGAACCACATAAACATAAAAATACTATTTTATTAGAAAATTTCTTTCATTCATTCACATCATCACGGAATTAATCAAAAATGAAAGGGAAAAGTTGTTATTTTCGTGCCGATAAATGTTAAGGTATGGAAGGAACACCTCATTACCGAATTGAAGATCTAAAATGTCTTGACGCGTGATGTTTTGAGAATACCAGATTTTTACAGGATATTCAGAACATAAATGTACTTGCAATACTGTAAGTGAATACTACATAATAAATATGTTTAAGAGCTATTAGCTATTATTGTAAGGAGAGTTCCTTCTACCTTCAGTTTAAGTAAGAGCAATGCGATTTCTGTTACAACTAAGAAGATCAATACTCATTCAGTTTCAAGGAGAATCTATATTCTTCTTCAACTAACAAAGTCGTGAGGATAGCTTGTATAAGATATTACGTTAGACTTAGACAAAAATAATGATTTTTTGAATTTTGGTCCCAATTTAAAAAAATAGTGTATCCCATTCATAACTCCTAAAGTTTGGTAATAATCAAAAAGCATATCAAAATAAATATGCAAAGTCTGTAATATAATAGAAAGCTCTTATTTAAAAAGAAAACCAATGAGATGGAATACGAGTATCTATATGGAAAAGTGATAATTTTGTTTTATTGTTTTTTTGTCTATATTTTGTTTTTCTTATTTTATTTAAAAAAAGAAGTTATTAACGCTTGACCATTCTACGAATGTCTATATAAAATTGTCAAATAAATGAATTGCTGAAATGAATTGCGAACAATTGAATTTCCAATAAGTTGGCCATTTAATGAATTGAAATGCAATTCCTAATAGGTATGATCCATTTATGATTCACACCAAGTATTTTTTTTTGTGTCCCCTGAACTAGATAAAACTGTTGGAAAAATTCTAACTGCTTCATTTTCCAAATTCTTTTTATTTCCTCCTGCAACGTCGTAGGTATACTTCTTAATTTTTTCTGTGATTAGTAATAGTAATCTGTAATAATTAATACTAAAGTTTGAGATGGTACTTATTCAAATAATTTCATTATGTAGGTACTTAGTACGTTTAGATAAAAAATAACCAATATACAATTTGAATGGAGAAGTTAAAGTCAAATCGATAGCTTTCATTAGGAAATCTGACAGTACTATAAAAAGAAGACAACCAATATGAAATATCTAGTCCTGCTGCAGAAAATTCCTTGTTTTTCAACTCAGTCTATATACGTGTGTAGGTATACATCAGTCTGTACTTTCTACTTTCTAGTATAGAAGGATGTACATAAGGTATTGGCATTGGAAGTACTACAAAGATACTTTATTATTATTAAATGGTGTATAGAAAAGATAATAAAGGTTAATTTAAAAGTCCCCCGTTGTGCAGTACGTTGGTACATACCAAGCCTTCGTACCCACCATACATCTCCTTCCTTCATCGGGTTGCAGTTGGGAAACGTAAGTATTAAGGAGGTCGTAGGTATTGAACCTACAGTGCACTAGGTACAATACTCAAATACTGCACGTGGAAAATAGAAACTCACCCAGAATTGAGTGTATCATTTTATTTGAACGTTTATACATACAAATATTGGTTTCAGACTATAGGTATATCTGTACCATCACGGCACATCCAACAAGTGGGGTAACCAGCAGATCAGCTGCATATAATTAAAAAAACCAACTATGCTGACCATAACAAAAAAATCCACAATAAGTATGGATTACATAGAAACTACCATTCCTGGGAAACAACATCCACGGAATAGAAAGGGTACAACGTCATCTATTCATCATTTGAACTTGATTGATAAATTCAGGTCACTTTAAATTTCAAGTCAATTGAAATCAAACTTAACACATTTTGGTTCATTAAAAGCCTACTAGACATACCTCAAACTAATAAATTATGATATTCTACTTTAATTACAACACAGTTATCTTTTCATTTAGATTTATTTAAATCTGGAGCGCTTTCGTCAATGTTGATATATTGACATTTTCAAGAGAACTCAATATAGGTATCAACATTGATGAAAGCGCTCGAGATTTACATAAATCTAAGTGAAAAGTTAACTGTGTTGTAATTAAAGTAGAATATCATCAGTTTGAATTTTCACTCTGTGAATGTAACAAACCTTAGAGTTATTCTACTAAATTATATTAAAATAAACTAGTTTGTTTATTTTTAATCAATGTAGGTAACTTTTATTTTACTAAGTTTAGATTCGAGTTGCTATTATTATTATTATGTTGTTTAGGGTCCTCGTCGTATGAAAAGAGGCTTACAAAACAGTACAGTATTCAGTACAATGCAGGGAATAATATAACCTCTTATATGAGAATTTCACTGCCTTGTAGGTATCTAAAGTAGCATTCACATTGCTTCACTTTGGATGATCATCCAGAGTGTCAGGGTCAAAGCTGTTCATCGAAAGTGATCACCTCTGTTCACACTTGTTCATCCTATGCTTTCACTGCCATGTCAATACTCACGGTCATGTTTATTTATTTATATATTTATTGATACAATAAACGGCTGTTGCCTCTTATTAATAGTACAATATAATGTTCAATACAAATTACATAATTACATTGTTTTATATAGGTATGTATATGTTATTAATGTTGTCTCACACTGCATGTATCACACAAAATTTGGTTCTGTCTGCTGTTTGGTCATTTGATTACATAATTACATTGTTTTATATAGGTATGTATATGTTATTAATGTTGTCTCACACTGCATGTATCACACAAAATTTGGTTCTGTCTGCTGTTTGGTCATTTGATTTTCTTAAATTTAATGATAAGATTTTGTTTAAATTTTCACTGTTAATGTTATGTTTAATGTATTTTGTCATGTAATAGGCTTATGCCGTGAATATTTTGTAATATAATATAAAATAAATAACATTTTACTCTTTATTATGTTGTATGTAGTTTGACGTATTTTCGTTAAAATAAATATTTAAACAAAAAAAAATAACTGTTAATAAAATTAAAACATATTAATTTGATTATCAACAGTATGATTATTTTGTTTTTATAATATTACGAGGGCGGTCCGATAAGTACTTAGCCTACATAAGAAAAAAATAAAATTTTGGAAAAGTTTTGATTTATTTTTCAACATAGTCTTCTTTTAGCTCGATACACTTGAACCAGCGATTCTCCAACTTTTTTAACCCGTCTAAAAAATACGTTTTCTCGAGGTCTACAAAGTAGACTTCCGTGGCGGCAATGACCTCCTCATTCGACTCAAATTTCCACCCAGCGAGTGACTTTTTCAAGTTTGGAAACAAAAAGAAGTCGCACGGAGCAAAATCTAGAGAATACGGTGGATAGAGTAGCAGTCCGTAGCCCTATTCAACCAATTTGGCCGTGGCGACAACGGACATGTGAGCCGTTGCATTGTCACGGTGGAATATCACTTTTTCTTCGTCGAATGGGGCCGTTTTTTCCACAATTCAGCATCGAATCGGCCCAATAATTTGGCATAGTAGAGCCTTGTGATCATTTTACATTTCTCCAGGCAGTCGATGAAGATCACACCTTGCAAATCCCAGAAAACGGTGAACATCACCTTTCCGGTCGATAGGACAGTCTTCGCCTTCTTTGGAGCACGTTTGCCGGGTAAAATCCACTGTTTCGACTGTTTTTGACATTGGTCTTTGGCGTGTTCCAGTGGATCTATGTTTTGTCAATGGCTTCGAAACGATGCAGAAACTCCTTCGGATTGCTCTTAAATAGCTTCAAAAACTGCTCTGAAATAGTCTCACGGTTGCGTTTGTTGTCCGGAGTGACAAAACGCGGCACCCATTGTGCCAACAGTTTTCTCATGTCCAAAATTTCATGAATGGTATAATCCATTTGGTCTTTTGAGATGCCTATTATCTTAGCTATCTTACGCACCTTAAATCGGCGGTCTGCCATTACGATATCGTGGACTTTTGACACATTATCCTCCGAGGTAACCGTTTTCAGGGCACCTGGGCGTGACTCGGCAAAAACTGACGTACGACCATGTCGAAACTCTTAAACCAATTTTTGACGATCGTTACCAAAGAACAAGAGTCACCGTAGACAGCATCCAAGCGCTTTTGATTTCGCTGCGCGATTTCCCTTCCAAAAACAAGAATCGAATCACCGACCGATATTGCTCTTTTTCCATTTTTCGAAAATCCGTGGACCCGCCCGCTTCCACACGCGGTCAAAACAAAACCATAAGTCCAATTCGGCTGAAACTTTGATAGTAGCTGTCTACAAGAATGCACTACACGATGGTATATTTTTCTTGTGATAGTGATGCCACCGGGCGGAGAGGCTAAGTACTTATCGGACCGCCCTCGTAATTCATAGAGAATAAAACAAATAATAGAATAAAACCTGTTTATGGTCGTTTCAGTGAAAGTACCTTTCATTAAAATTATGTCGGGTGGTAATCGCTTTCTTCTGTCATCGTTAGTGATCACAATTGATGAAACATCAGACCCCCTAGACAAACCACACTTGGCGATCGACTGCAAACAAACTTTTATTATTTATTTTTTTATTTTATTCTTCACTGTACATTGTTTGCAATAATACAAATTTACATAGAAAATATCATTTATACAATTCAATGTACAGAGGGCGAGTTTATCGCTAAAATGCGATGTCTTCCAACTAACTTTTCGATAATAACCACAACAATAACGCATAATTACACCGTACATTGAAGGTAAATTGTCGAAAAGTTCGTCAGTAGTCGATCGACAAAAGATGTAGTCTGTCATCCAGTGATCCAGTGATCTCTGAAAATGAACAAATGTGAACGCCCCTTAAGAGTCCTACCCTCTCCTCCTTCTTACATAGTATTATTATTATTAAGTATTTATAAAGGATCTTATTCAAGGGTATAATAATGTAATGATGTCTACTTGGTAATAACTAAGGACCCCTACCTGTATTTTTCATTGAGTAAAAATAATCCCCTCCTACTGTTTGTCTTATTCCAAGACGCTGTACTTAAGTATCCTCTTTAAATATCTTCGTTGCATTGTTTGTTTTTCTTATATTACTTTTCTATTATTATATAAGGAAAAATCGTTTCATTTTATATACGAGAGCATGCATGAGGAATTGTATGACAGTAACGGAAGCGAAAGATGTATGTAAGGATAGAAGGAAGTGGCGCTCGATCCTTTCTGCCTACCCCGCGAGGGAAGCGGCGTGATGATATGTATGTATTTACAAAAATCCACGGCAGAAGCCTATTACATGTCAAAATATACATTTATAATATTTATTTCTTTTGTTTACATTAATATGTATATGCTGTAGGCACACTTAATTGGGGGGTTGGCCTGGCCGAATCAATGTATGTTGTTTTTATTTTTTTGTTTGTATTTTGTCAACTTTCTGTTTGTGTCTCTGATTAATAAATAAATAAATAACATTTACAAGCAAAACAGTGACAGTTTTTACAAAATAATATGGTATCATCAAATTTGAGAAAACTAAATGACCAAACAGTAAACAGAGGACCAAATTTTGTGTAATTCATGCAATGTGAAACAATATAAAATGATCACGAAAATTTAACGATTTGTTGATCACGAAAGAGACGTTTTATCACTTATATTTTGGTGATTCATAATAAAAAAAACACACACACATTCAGTTCAGTTAAGTTCAGGTCTGTATAAAATTAAGCTTCTGGAAACATACCCTGATAAGCTTTTTTAATTTAAATTATCAAATAAAATAAAATAAATATTTATTATTTTTGTTTCGTGTTACTGTTGAGTAAGACTAACGCACGACCGGTTTCGCGGACTCCGAGTTCGCATCATCAGGTGCTGATATATATATATATATATGGACAATTTGTAAAGCGCCGTTTACTCATAACATGACCTCAAGGGCGCCGTATGTCGTATCCATCACCCGAAACTCCCAGCAAAAAGGTGTGTCTTCAGTCCTCTTTTAAAACTCTCTCCATTCACCTCCTCTCGCAGACACAGAGGCAGCTTGTTCCAACATCTGGGACCCGCAACACTAAACGCTCTATCTCCAAAGCCTGTTTTGCGAGATCGAGATGGCTCAACAAGTCTGCATTTTGCCTCACCCTGTGCTGAGCGAAGCATGAGCCGTCTTTCACTGATGGTCTCCATCTCGCACATCTCCGACAAATAAGATGGTGATACTCCCTTCAAGGCCGAAAACACCATCACACATATCTTATACTCCACTCGTTGCTTTACCCTTAACCAATGTAAGTTGTGCAAGAGAGGAGTAATATGCTCAAATCTTCGACCTATACTGAATTAAAACAAAACAAATACAAAAGTTCGTTAGGGTTTACAGTGAGGGTGTAGGGGTAGGCGGGGTCGTGTTGCTTTCAGGCGTGGAGTTCTTGGAATATGAGATGGGGAATAGTTGTAGTAAGGGAGATGAATTCGGAAGATTATTATTATTAATAGCTGTTTTAGTCGAGTTATTATTTTTAGTAATTTCTATTGCTTCCAGTGCTGTCAAAGTTGGTCGGTATGTGTGTGTATGTAATAATTTTAAACTATGGTTGCTAAAAGAGTGGTCAGTTTCTATTACATATACCTATGGTTTGCTTTTAAACCGGGCACCTTTTACCTGATACACGTATCATATTATTATCGAGCAGTTTGGTTACAATCGAATGGATGTCACTGAAACTAAGGGAAAATCTACCTTTGCGTAAAATATTGCCATAGTCTGGGTTACTTATGCAAGGGAAAAGAAGATAGGAACAATGCATTTGAATATGTAAGTATGATATTTTGCGGCTAGCCGCAAATCTGGTACCAATACGAGTAGGTATCGACTTGTATAAATTCAAACTCTTTCCTCTATTATGGATATATCTTTGTGTCGTATGTATATTATTTGAATAAGTGTCTAACCCTTATTCTCATAATCATAGAATAACCACTGTCCTAACTATTAAACCTGTCTAATTGACAAAATAATGCCATTCGCTACATCCAAGCTGCTCGGCAAACACAGTGAATAAAAATGACTCTGTCTCTCTATCTCTCTAAGTAAAAATTATGACAAGTTATAGTGTTGTAAACATCTCAGATTACAAAAATCTTAATAAGATTTTTAATCATAGGATTTAAAAAAAATAAATTTGAATTATTTATTGTTGTATGTTGGATGATTTATTCTGCGCCGTTTAATGGAGCATCTAGCTCAAGGGCGCGTGCATTGATAGGGAAAGAAACAATGAGGACAGATTGACATAGAAAATATACTTAGTTGTGAGGAATAGTGCTCAGAGACGTGGCCGTCCTAGGATCAAACGACAAGATCATGTAAGCCAGACCCTACAGGATGGTCACGTGTTCAGCAAATTGAACAGTAGAGCATGCATGAGCAATCGCATGAGAGGAAGCGAAAGGTATATGTAAGGGTTTACCCAGTGAGTGACACTCGATCCTTTCTCCAATTATGGAATTTTTATTCTATCTTAAATTTAATTTATATTAGTAACCTAGCTGGTAAGCCACATCTGAATATGCATTTTTTATTGGAACGAGTCTTAAGGTACCTACAAGGTGCTGTAGCCCTGGCAGTAGATAGTTACCGAAGACATAACTTACATACAGTTCCTTCGTAAAGCTTTCAAAGTATGTAGAAAGATGTGTGATTGAGATAGCGAGGGACGTAGTAGATATTATGTCTTTTATACCAATGCATTGTCACATACCTATGGCTGCTAACATAAATATTTGATTCTTTCTACTTGAGTGAGACTTTGTCCGTTTTTTTTTATTTTTATTTAAAGAAATATGTAGATATAACAATTAAATAATAAGATATTTACTATTTTTTCTACTCCTATACCATCACGACATATCCCACAAGTGGAGTAGCCAACTGCATCCAATAAACATGCAAGCTGTCCTCTTCTTTTCAACAAAAAACAAAGAATCTCAGTGCTGAATTTAAGATGTAGTACCTATTAGTTTAATAAATTTTGGAAGAAATGGACAGTTATGTTATTTTGATACATTTTTAAAATTGTTCAATGTGTTTTTGTAATTTTAATGCAAAAACTCTTGAAGAACTAAATCATATTTATTTTTGTTGACACGTTGAGAACAGTTCGCATGTTTATGACATGCAGCTGGTCTGCTAGCTACCCCAGTTGTGGGTTAAGCCGTGATGGTATGGTAAATGATTACATGAAATACCAAAAAGCGAGCTTATCGCTATTCCGATTTCTTCCAGTGGTTTCGGCATTTAAAAAATACTCGGTACATACCTACATAAATACATACATAACATCACGCCGCTTCCCTCGCGGGGTAGGCAGAAAGGATTGAGCGCCACTTTCTTCTATCCTTGCATACACCTTTAGCTTCCGTTACAATCATACAATAAATCCTCATGCATGCTCTGCTGTTTAATGTGCTCAACACGTGACCGTCCTGTAGGATTTTATTTAAATGACCTTGCCTCATAGGTACATTTTTGTTTAAAACTTTTATTCCGTTGGTATAAATTTCTTCATCTTTTCCACTCTGTCTTTAGTTTCAATATTTAGTTTCAACGCGCATAGTGTATAGGTCATCATAATAAAACTATGATATAAATAGTCTCGCATTTAACTTCCTTCATACCGCAATTATTGACCCTGGTTGTCTTTTAGATTTATTATGAAAACTGAGGGGAAAATATTATTATAACTGCTAAGGATACTCCAAGGTATATAAAAAATATATTATAAACGATATATATTATGATCCTATTAGATAGTAATATGAAAAGTTGCATTATTGTATTGTATTGTATTTGGTGGAAAAAAGTAATTTCCGTTCTCGACACTTAAGATTCTCCATCGCACCTTTGTAGGTACTTACTATATCTTACTATTTCTCCCCCCTCTAGTACTCGACTGTACTCTCGTTTATAAAGGTGTAACATTCTACTCTCCCTGTAAGCCCACGTGTTTATCATAGACGATAGAATTCTTTTAGATGACGCTAATGGTTTTTTTTGAGCTGTTGAACAGCAATTCAATTGCGGTTGAACATTACAGCCGGTGAACTCTCCTTTCATGACACAAGCTTTAAGCTTACTGTAAAAGGTGTATAAGGTTGTATTTGGGTTTATAACAAAAACCGTATTCACAATATATTTTCTGTTCATATCGTCGTATTGAAATAGCAATCTATATTTGTAAAATATGACTCCTTTCTAATCTTTAACCAACGATCAGGAATTATTCGTCAGCAGGTGTGGCGCGGAGGTAACGCTTTTGGATTTAAGTCACAAGGTCCCTGATTCAATTCCCGGCCAGGGCAAACTTCAACATTTGCAATTTTTTAGACAGCATTGTGTAAATCAAGAGACATCAGTCAACGTACATTTTAAATATTAAATATTATAAAATTTAATGTTCTAAAAAGAAAGTTAAGAATAAAAAGAAAAGAAAATATAAAATTGCATATTTATTTATTTACTGTCTTAAAAGACGTAAATAGTTTTATAATATATTCAAACGGATATAATTTTCATATGTAAATAGTAATATACAGGACTAAATCCAATAAAATAAGTAATTAAAAAAGCATGTTAATCAAAGTCAATAATTTCATCATTGGAATCAAATGTTACGATAATATTAAACATAATGCATTAAGCAACAAAAAATTTAATTACAATTTCAAAACAAATAAAACAAAAGCACTAATGAAAAAGAAGACTAAAGAATAAGCTTGCGAAAAGTTTTTCAGCAATCCACGCATTATTTTCCCAAAATGCATCTTCTATATGTTACTAAATCCATGTTCTACACCTTATGACCCCTTGTTGAACTTACACGCCTCTCTTCGCCTCATACATTCTGATTTCCTAATACATCCTGACTTAAGGAAGGAATGTAATGCATAATGCAACTGCTGATTTAAGGAACTTGCCGGAATTCAGAATGACGCGCTTGACGTTGTGAAGTGTGATTTTTCACACCGCAAGCTCCCATGAATAAGGAACAACACATTATGAATAAAGTCAGTGAAGATTATTGTTTGAATATAGAAGAAAATATTTTTATCACGATAAAAATAAATGATTAAACTTTTAACACATGTAACAACCATAATATAATCATTAATATTTTATCAAAAAGAAAAGATTTACATAACATACATACATACCATCACGCCGCTTCCCTCGCGGGATAGGCAGAAAGGATCGAGCGCCACTTCCTTCTATCTTTACATACATCTTTCGCTTCCGTTACTGTCATACAATTCCTCATGCATGCTCTCCTGAAAAGATTTATAATTAATAAAAAAATATATACATACTAAACAATTTAATACATAATATTAATGTCATAAATTAATTTCGTTGTAGTTAATTGCATTGTCTTTGCTTTGTGATTATGAATTATTTCTGTCCATATGTATTTTCAAATGTTTTGTAATAATGATGAATAAATATATAAATAAATAAAATAATTAAATACTATAATATGTTTTTTTTTATTTTAATTACGCAAGACAGTTAATTTTTCTCTAAGATTTATTTAGAGTTAAATAAATCTACGCGAAAAATAAACTGTGTTGTGTAATAAAATAAAATATCATCAATATGAATTTTCACTCAGTGAGTGTACAAACTATAGAATATTATTACTATGATATGTTGTTATTCATTTATTTGATAACTTATGGGTACTTTTTATCATAACTTATTGTGGAAGTACTATACTACATAGACATACCTACACATAAATATGAACTTCCGTAATATGATATTGTGAACTGTTAAGTAATATCAAACATATTTTTGATAAAATAATAGTATACTTGCTGTTATTACGATAGACAAAGCGCGTTGATTTCATTGAGAGGTGTGAAGGGTCAAGGAAGAATGAGTTTTGTGTTATGAAAGATTCTATCAAAGTTATGTACCTACTCTTCTAAATAAAATTTTGAAATGAATTTATAGTATTTAAAATTACTTTGAAAGCTCATTATAATGAATTTAAATAATATTATAAAAATAAATAAAACAATATACAAAGATAATGTTGTTGTCGACTGACGGTAGCTACTTGGTGGAAGTTCTTGTTAACTTATTACAAAAATTACCATCACTGAACATCCCACAAGTAGGGCAGCCAGCAGATCAGGTGCATGTAATAAACATGCAAGCTGTCCTCTCCATGAAAACAAAAGCATTCAGGATGGGTGGCACACATAATGGCTGAATTTAAAATGTAAAATGTCTTATGTATAAGTATAAGTGACAGTGAGTGAGAGTAGAATAAAATAATTTTCTGAATCTGGGCTACATTTTTTTAAAAATGAAATTTAAATTCAAAGACGGTATTTTTTTTAACTTATAATTATTTTTTGAAAAACACTATCTGTTGGATTGATAAGAATAAAATCTCGTATGCGATAAGCAGGCCTTTTGGTATATATTCTGTTCCCATGTAACGTGTTTTTATACTGCATTGATATGTCAATAATGATTTATTTGTTTGTTTATTTCTTATTTTTTTTAACCTTTTGTTAACAAATAAAATATTACTCATTTAACATTCTGTTATCTATGTTAGACATGAATGAAAGAAATTAAGTTAATTTCAATAATAAAAACAATAAATGTTAATATCTATAAAACAATTAATATCTATACCTATGTGAATATCTATAATATTATAAATAGCTGCCTTATCTGTGTCATAAGTACTGAGTAAAAGCTACGTACGTAAAATATTATTGAAAACAAGAGTGATTTATTATGTTTTTAATTAAAATATTAATGTTAATAAAATATTGTTCTAATTATATCAATAAAATATTAATTCAAATAAATATTACATTATCATATGGTTTCACACGTACTTTATTTTAAATGACTCGAGTGTCGACATGTAATGTCTTTTTCAAACTCATTTACGTGTAACGCCATATAATAATATGTTATTTATTTGAATAATATGGAGTTTTACAAAGTTTTACAACAAAATTCAATAATAAAAAATTAACCCTATGAGATCTAGAAGAAGGATACATTCCAAAGAAAAATTCTCAATTGCGAGACATTTTGAAATTATAAAATATTTATTTGGGAATTCCAAATACTTATTGACTACCATGTGTCTTTATAGACTGGGGTTCGTAGAGAGCTCTCTCTGCGAGTGTGACCAGGACGATGAGACGATTGATCATGCACTCTTTAATTGCCCAATTCGTGCAGACATAGGCTCATACAGTGATATTATGTTATACCTAGATTTGCAATCTGAATCTAAAACATGTACCATCAATAAAATCACTTTGCGGCGCTCAAGCGCCGCGATTTTTATTTACTTTGTTTAGAACTTCCGTGGCAGATTGTCGTCTCAGGGACGTTGGATTAAATGTCATCAAGTAAAAATGTCGCATTGTGCTTAAATGATAACATAGAAATGGTTTGACTTTTTGATGAACGTTTTGAGTTAGCGAGCACTTCATCAAGTTTAAAATATGCAAACAAATCTGGGGAACATGTAATTTGTAAAAAGAATGTTGTTATTGATATGGAATATGTCGATAGTGGGTACAAAAGTAATACACCTTTTTAAACACTTGCCGAGGTTCGACAATACCCATTGTCAGTTTGAAAAAAAAGCGACACACATATAAATTGTTTGTAGATAACAAGAGATAGACAATATGAGCTTGGGGGTTACTATTGAAGACAAAGGCCGATAGATAGAGATGAATATATATAAGAAAAGAGATGAATATATATTACTCAGGTATTGTACCTCGAAGGGAAGGAACACATTTTTAGAGAATATTTGTATGACATTGCGAATCTAGTTGTAACATATCACTGGGCTCATACGACTATATAAGAGACGTAAATCACCCCTTTAATGTTTGCCACCTATTCTTCTTCGGGTACCACGAAGTCAATATGCAGATTACAAGATATATTAAAGCTTAGAATATCGTTTTGTAACTCTATTGCGATTATATAATGATGAGACCTAAAATGGGCAAAATGACCCTCTGTTGGGTGGAACGCCCACCTGGAAGACCCACAAAAAGATAGAAGGACTCGTTAACAAAATTTTAACCAAAAGAAAATATGAAATAATATGACGTCTGCTTGTATGAATATCATAATTATATTTCTACATCGTTAATGTTATTATTTACTTCTTCGGAAGTCTCAAACATATGTAGTAAGCCTAGAAGGGAGTCCATTATAATACTTTAGTTTTGAAGAAAGTTCAGAATAACATAGGAGAAAAGCTCATGTGTAGGTAACACATATTATATGTAAGCAGATAAGGGTTTGTTAAGCTTTCAAACTTCAGGTATATAATAGATAATAGTGAGTGAGTAAGAAAAGCTTCCTAGAACACCTGATATCTTCTTGTGAAGTTGTTAGTTTCTCTGTATATTGTGACTTATTATTGTTTGCTAATGTGATAATGGTTTGTGTAAATTTAAGATAAAATATGGGTGACTTGAATCTAAGTACAAGATCTAGCATTGTTTACCTTACGATGACACATACTTATAAAGTTTGTTTTTTCAAGTAGGTACTAACACATAATTGTATGTACAAGCATAAATTTTCTTTCCTTTGCCCTTGTTGGTTTGGAAGATCATTGCACGTAGATGCGTCTTTCAGAGATCTAAGTCCAGTGCTACTGATTTCAAGATTTCTGTCAATTCCAATCCAAATATTTCAATTCAATTCAATTTCAACAAATTTTGAACTTTTCCCTTGAAAGCATTCTAGAAAATTATGAAATCTAAATTCATACCGCACTTCCACATTTCTGTTTTATGTTAACAAAAATGCTTAAAAACCTTTTGCACTTATCTTATGTAAGTTCATTCATAATTAAATTTTTAATCAGACAAACAAAAACAGGAAAAAAAACAATTAATGTACCTTTAAAAATATGCAACGTTTAATAATTATCGCAAAAATCAATCGAATAAACTTGGATATATTTTATGTTAACTGAGGATTTCCCGTCAAACTGTACTTTTTATTATTAAAATGGCATACCTACATAATGTAGAAAATAATAAACCGTAGAAATACTTTGCATACGTGTCTTTTTATTCCCTTACGGCTGTCATCTATCACCTATATAGTATAGTATACATAGATATACTTGATATGAAGTTTGAAGCTTTCTCTACATAATACCTACGCCATTATATGACTGTATGAACTGCTGCTACGCAATGTTGTAGTATATGTATGTACTATGATCGTAGTACTCATGTAGAGATAGGTATGAGACACATTTGCAGATTGACGGGCGCGTAAACCTTCTCTCCAATGCGTGACAACTGCCTTCTGTGGGTGAAAACCTCAAAGCAGACGTGTACTAGAGGTGAAAATGATTTTTAAACATAACTTTTTTAGAATTTTTAATTTATGTGATTTAATGTACATACATACATACCATCACGCCGCTTCCCTCGCGGGGTAGGCAGAAAGGATCGAGCGCCACTTCCTTCTATCCTTGCATACATCTTTCGCTTCCGTCACTGTCATACAATTCCTCATGCATGCTCTCCTGTTCAATGTGCTCAACACGTGACCGTCCTGTAGGATTTGATTTAAATTATCTTGCCATTTAATCCTAGGACGTCCACGTCTCCGAGCACCATTCCTCTCAGCCAAATATATCTTCTTAGTCATTCTGTCCTCATTCATTCTTTCCACGTGCCCAAACCATCTTAACTTATTTACATTCATCCTTGTTATTACACCCACTTTCATTCCACATTCCTTTCGTATATCAGTGTTACGCACACGATCTCTCAGACTTTTACCACACATCCTTCTCAACGATCTCATTTCTACTGCATTAATGCCACTTTCATCCTTCTTTAACCATGTCCACGTCTCACTTGCGTACATGTGATTTAATGTGCGTGGCTAAATTTATTGACACATTTAAGAGATACCTACTTATTGAAAATTCTTAAGTTAAACTTATTAAGTAATTCAGCAAGTACATAGTTTTACAAACGGAATCCTTTAATAAATTATTTGCAATCTTAAAGACCTAAAAATAAATTGGAGAAAAACTCCACTTTCTCCAAGTGATATTGAGGGAGAAAATTGATTCCGAATACCCGGTAGGAGACAGATGTCCTGGCTGCGAAACATAAGGGAGTGGAGCGGCATCCGAAGTGTTGAGGTGTCGTTCCGAGCAGCACAAGACATGTTTGTCAAGGTAATCTCCTACTTTGAGAGAACCCGACAAAGCACTTAAAAAATAAGAAAAAAGACCGAATAATAAGTATTAAATTTTTTAAAGTCAATCGGACACCTCTAGTATGTTTAGTGAGTTCTAATATTACATTCTTAAAATATGGATTTAATTTGATTTTTTTGTAAAACTAGAATGTAATAAAGTCATCAAGTGATTTTCAATTTTTGTCTTAATTTCTTAGAAAACCAAATTTTACATCAAACAGCCTACATTGTACATATTTGTGTTGGTAAGAATAATTTTATAAAGTTTCATACCTACTGTTTCTACTTAATAAAATAAAATATAAATTACACTGTTTTTTGTTTCACATTAATGTAAAAAAAGTATACCAAAATTACGCCTAGCGCTTTCACCATTGAATTGGCATCATCAGGGCGGAGTATAAACTATTAATGTGAAACAAAAAACAGTGTTATTTTATATAATCAAAATGCTGTTTCACAATGTCAACACTAAAACATTAAACATTCAATCGTTTTTTAAATATTTATTTTCTAATTCGTACCCGCCGTTGTAAAAAAATACATCAGAGGGAACATATTATTATTATATAGAAATATATCTACCTACTTGTAACACTGAGAAGGGGAATAATGATGGGAATTCTAAGACGTGAATACCAAATAGTGAAATTCTCGTAATAATGAAATCTGGGATTCCACTTCCACTTAAAGAAGAGAAATCCCTTCCTGAAAATGTACTCGCATTACTTCATACAACAACTGTTATAGGAATCTCCATATACATAAATATTAAAATCTGTACGTTGATGTGTATATATACTTAATGATGTTGGATAATCTTAATTCTTTTGTGCTATTAAACAATCACATATGTATATTTAGGAAGTATGTTTGTGAGGGATGGAAGATACGAAAGGGACATTGAAAAAAGAAAAGTAGCTGGTGCGAGAGTGAACGGTGCACTTCGATTTATGTATTGTTAGCAATAGCAATGTCTCGAACATGGCTAAAGTGCTGGTGCACAACGCCATCCTCGTACCGACACTTATGTATGCTAGCGAAACTTGGACATGGCTGAAGAAGGACGAGTGTGGAATAAATGCAGTGGATATGGGATCACTGAGAAGAATGGTAGGTTTAACATTGCGTGATAGAGTAAGAAATGAGGATATAAGAAGAATGAGTGGATGCAAGAGGAGTGTTGTTGATAGAATGCGTGTAAATAAATTGAGATGGTTTGGTCATGTGGAGCGAATGGATGGTGTAATATTGACGAAGAGGGTGTATTTATTTGAAAGAGAGGGTGTGAGAAAGCGCGGACGTCCAAGAACTACGTGGCTTAACCACGTGGATCAAATTATCAAGGACGGTTGCGTGTTAAGTAAGAAGAATCGGCGTGCATGTATGAGAAACTGGATGAATGTAGAGGAAGCGAAAGAAGTATGTAAGGATAGATTGACATGGCGTTCCGTTCTCACTGCCTACCCCACCTGGGACACGGCGTGAGGGTATAGTGTATAGTCTAGTATAGTGTAGTATAGTATAGTATTAAACAATCCTTTGACCGTCCAAAAGGCGCTGGTGATAGAGCGTTTTACATTCTGCTTCTAAAACCACTTTGTTCAAACTTCAGAGGACCTGCGACGCCGAAGACTTCGCTATGGAAGTGTATGTTTCTATTGAATACAGATCTCTTCACGAGCATGCTACTTAACTCTGTTTTTCGCCAACATCTACTGTCATCCCTACGTCCTTTTTACAATGCCACTGTCTCCTCTCACATTCCCCCTCTCCGTCATCATCATGCTCTCTAGTGAATTATTAAACCTATGCAGAATTTCATCCTTAAGTTAAGATTATTACAATTTTTTTGGGCCGTCTTTACAGTATTGTCATTTGATAAATAATTATCGACACTTTATGAACATCTTCAAGGAAGGTTATTAATTACGCTAGAAGAATGTATAGTGTTTGTTTTTAATAACTTTGATATTTTATCTGTTGAGCTATTTTGGGTTAAAACCTAGTAGGTACAAGTACAAGAAAAATATGATTCTACGCATACAATATGTCTTACAGTACTTTCATTATTATATGGTTATGCTCATTGTATGTTGCCTCTTATAGTGTGCATTCATACAAGAGAGAATAGTGCCATAAATGGGCTGTAAAATATGTCGCAAATAAAAAGGCTCTCAAATATTATTTTTATAAGTGTGAATACTGCCGTGGTGTTATTGCGGTGCCTACATTTGAAAGAATTACTCTGCTTTTGCGTTTTCTTAGTACCTACTTTTGGTTATTGTCGTAAGACTTTTGAATTCATACAGATAATCTCTAAGTACCTATATCTTCAACTAGATAATCGCTGGTATATCCTTCACGTGTATGTGGCTACACTATTAGTGAGGTACCCAGCAGATCATCCACATGAAGTGAACATCCATGTTATTAATTATAAATAAAATAATTAGGTAGATATTTATAAAATATCCACTGTGCCTTTTTATTCGACGCGAGCCGGCTTTAAAGAGCTCCCGCTCTCATCATCAGGCTAGCGAAAAGTAAAGAAATTATAAGTTGTTAACGAACGAGTATATAGTATGTAGGGGATTCGATCCCGGCCCTTTTTTCTAATCCCGGGATTTCGGGATTATCTACAGTTGATCCCGGGATTGTATTGGTATTGTAAAGTGGTAACAAAAAGTCAGTAAACCATGTCAAAATCAGTTTTTTTTTTATTTATCTGGCAATGAATTTAAGTTTTGAATCTGCAAAAAGTCGGTTAAACAAAATTATACTTCAAACACCTCCTAAAATAAACAAACAAGGCACTTATGATTTATAAAACTAACAATTTAACATTTTTTTATATTTTTAAATTGTATTCTTGTATTTGTATTTATTTCATAGTTTAAAGCCAGAACAGTTTTAGTTAAGTGGGGCAATATATATTATATATATTGTGTTTTTATGTTAGTTTGTATGTAGGTACTATTTTGGAATATTTTTTTTTAAATCAACTTAGACTAATTTAGCTTAACCCATAACAAAAAAAACAATCTACAGGGATCAATGTTTAAAAACTCGTATTTTTAAATTAAATTGACCAGAGACATTATGAATTATTTATTTGAATTAGGTCGGTGAGTGATTTTTTGATGCTATTTTTTAAAATATCAAATCAAATAAGTGTTTTATTTTTACTAAAGAAATTAAGTCGAGGCTTTGATCTCATGGAAAATTGAAACATACTATCTTCTTTGTATGCACAACTTATTAAAATATTCATTTAGCTTACATAGCAAAAAACTTTAATACCATCTGAGTTAGTAAATAAATATTATTAATAATAATAAAGTTCTATAACATTGAAAGTTTCTTCGTTGAAAATAATGATATGCAGCTTTGAATAAATTTAGTTCGCCTCAAATGCAAATGTTGTACCAAAAGTACGAAAATAATGAAATACTCAAATAGGCGACAGAAAAAACAAATGGTCTACTTACAATGAACTGAATCTAATACTGTCTATGTGAGAAAAAAAACTAAGTCGCCGACTAACATTAAGTGACAATCGACAAATTCATAATCGAGCTGCGAAAAATGGGCGATAGTAAGTTGTACTATATAATAAATAAATAAATAAATAGATGAGTGACTGAAAATGCTATGTGGACGACTAAAAATACTAGCTGAGCAATTGCATATTTATATCGAGTGAACGACAAAAAGTACCAAAAGAAATACGTCAGACAATGTTTTGTTTTCTTACTTCTCCAATCATTTAAAATTGTGTGTATTAATGCGCTCTTTTTTACATAAAACTGTATGCTTGAATCACGAAGGCGGGGTAAAATGTAAACGGGGTTTGAACCCGTAATCTTTTGATCGAAAATACTATCCGATTGCCGTCTACATTTAGTTTCATAATATTTGGGTTCATTTTACATAATTATATTGGCACGCCATCTCAAACAAAATTCAGCTCGTTTTTAATGATATGTTTTCTGTCAATTATCGATTTATTTGTTAGCTAAATAGTTATGAGTTTTTCGGTAGCCTGGAGGTAGAGTTTCGGCCTCATTCACAAGGGGTGCGCGGTTTGATCCCAGGTGCCGGCAAACTCACCTTTCACGACACAAGCTTTTAACTTACTGTGAAAGGTGTTTAAGGTTGTATTTGGGTTTATAACGAAAACCCAGACACATCTTTTTAAAAAATTAAATGAATCAAATTTTATTAAAAAAAGTTATATAATTGCACAAACTGTGCATATAAAAGGTCAATCTAAAATTAATGTAATTTCATCGCTCACATTTAGTCGTCAAGTCAGTATATCTGTATGCTCTTTCCATAATATTTCAACTTTCAATTTGAATATTCAGTCACTTTTTCAAATATCCATATGGTATAGGTACCTATATACCTATCTTCTATCAAGGAAGTAAAAGCGAAACCAATAAAGTATTACCTTAATGAGAAAACTCAGGGCCGTGATATTATCATTATCATCATCTTCTTGAGTTGAATGAATAAATCAGATCAAGTGGCGGTCTAAGGGTAAAGGACGCCTATACCCTATCTCTCTCTCTCTTTCTATTTCAGACTCTCAGATAAATATCTCTGGGTATGGGTAAATACTCTTTAATTGAGTACCTATCTAAGACTTGAGTGGCAAATTGTATAAGTCTTGAATAAATTAATTTTTTTGCATTAGTTTTTCATTTTCAATGCTATTTGTGAAAAATGCCATGATCATATAGACAAATTGATTGATTTAGAATAGCCGTGGAGCACCTGGCAAAGAATTGTTCTTCTTCTTTTCTGCGAAAGTTTTCGAGTGTCCAGTGAAAGGAAGGTGTTCAATAAAATAAAGATATTCTAGACCTTAATTTCAGCGATGAGGTTGGCCACCTATCCTGGATGACTTAATATTTAAATGTCTGTCTATTGGCTACCCCAATTGTGGGATATGTCGCGATGGTATAGTACAGTACAAAAGAAACCTATATGGCATTGATTTCCAAATTGTAAGAAAATTCCTTCACACAGCACCAATTATTTCTCTCAAACATTTTCAATTTTTGGTGCTCGTTGCTGGAATATTAATATTTTTTCTTCACTCCACAACCTTATTTACTATACCATCACAGCATTTTCACAATTCGGGTAGCCAGCGGACTTACATACATATATCAATATATCTCTCAACTGTGGGGTATAAATTGGACCAACTAGACGTAATACAACATATTTGAAAACTCGTTTCTACAAAGAAGGTAAAGATTGTCAAATTCCAGTAATTAATTTTTTTATACCGAAATCAAATGAAACTTATTTCAGTTGACATTTAACGCCAAATTTTCTATTTAAAGAACAAACTTGACTCAATGGTAATAGTTTGTAATGAAAGGAAACTAGATATGTATCAAAGTTCTCCAAAATGCACGATTTTATTTGTGGAAACACGATGGCCATAGATGGATCATAATTTTAGAAAACTTATTCAAAAAATCTTCTTTTTTGGTAGAAACTATATTATAAGAGCGATACCAACCTCATCCATCCGTTTTGGGTGGAGGAGGTTGGTTTCTAACCTATGATTTCAAGAGGAACGTTGAAGGGTAATTAGATAATATTTAGCAAGTCACATTGTCTATAAGTTTACATACTTTGAGACACATATCGATGTCTCATATTAATTATTGCATACAGAATCTGCACGTTGTTTTTTTCCTTAATCACACAATTAAAAGAAAAAATATATAATTTATTTGAAAATGATTGATGTGTCAAATACAATGAGCTATCATTAACTTAATACGAGTCAGAAGTTTCCAATTAAACATTTTATTATAAAACATATTTTATGTGAAATTTCATTCAATTAAAAAACAAATGTTTCCTTCAACTAAATGTTCCTTATTGAGAGATATGTTTTTCGTCTTATATGTTAATCTCCTTGATAATGTTCAATGGTTGACAAGACCATTAAAGGATGACGTCACAGAAAATGTTTGGAGGACAAAAACGGAACAAAAACTAAACAATCAAAAAGGTGGTATCTCTTTCTAACTGCGCAGTTCTAAAACAAAAACAAAACAAACAAAAAGGTGGTATCTGTTTCTAACTGCGCAGTTCTAACTATGCGTGAAAAAGAGATAAAGTACCAAAACACATGCTATCTCGGATAGTAAATTATTTCAAAGAAGAGCGTTGTCATGTAGGTATTATCCATCCAACTGTCAGTAATGCAAAATCACTCAATATTGGGTGGAACGTCAAAAGAATACCTAATAATAAAAAAAAAACTGTCAGTGTCGTTTTTGTTATTATTTTGTTGTCTGACTCTTTTTTTCTCTTATGGCATAACATCCTACAAGGATGATTTGCGCAATCTGACGGTTTGCCCTCCAAGCCAAAGCAAATCCATAGACACAACCACGTGACCTTTAAAGGTCTATAAGACGAAAGAATTCTACCACTTACATATAGAACTAAACTGTTCTGAAGATGAAACAATAAGTTTTGAAAACGTTTAACTCGTTAAAATAAAAGTGGAAAATACAGTGTTTTATTTTTTTTAATTGAAGTAGGAGAGAGTCCCTATGAAACGGACGTCCCATGAAGCGGACAGAAGCTGGTATTCGGCTCCTGTTGGAACTACCATGATGTTGTTAGATGTTTATTGAAGATGCTTACTAACACATTATACCACGGAAGTTTGACAGTTCTGCTCCTGCATTTGACCTTGATACACAAGTTTGATTTTTTCATAGGACAAAAGTAATTTTTTATCACACAGTTCCAAGTTCATTAAATTTTAATATTTTTATTAATTCAATTTTTGTTTTAAAATTCAGATAACTCATTATCTTAAGAAAATAAAAAAGTTGAAATAGTTTTAATAGTATGTGGATTTATAAAATTTCACGTCTTTATTTAAAATTTCATAGAGTCCCATGAAACGGACACCAAAAATACAATGAAACGGACGTCCGATTCATATTAAAGAAAAGAAAAACGAATCTTCAATATTCAGAGCATCGGAAGGAAGCAGCACATGTCCTGGTAGTCGTAAATCATATGTGGCCAGTGAAAAAGATTGGTTGAAGTGCAAGGTATTCCAGATATGGGCACATGAAACATGAGATGTAAAAAGAACACTGAACATGTTGTAAAAAAAAAATTTTCACGTCATAGCATTTTATTTTAATTTCTGCTGTCTTCTGTACCAGAAACCGGAATAATAAAATAATAATAATATATTATTTCAATAAAATCGTAAACAGTCATTTCATTACTATGTCCGCTTCATGGGACCCCATGTCCGTTTCATGGTAATCGTTCCATGAAACGGACATATTTTTAATTTTAGAATTTTACATGTAAAAGTATCTAAAAGATTTTTTAATATTTTTTCTTTAGTACATAACAGAGGTGCAAACTTCGTAGTTCGTGGGTATATGATTAGCTTTCGTGAACAACTAAATGCAACCGAGATATAAGACTTTCCTCAAAAATGTCCGTTTCATAGGGACTCTCCCCTATATAAAATTTCAATATTTTACAGTAATTAATTATAATTCTCTGAAAAAAAACAATAATTTACGGAAATAAACACTAACTGTTGGAGTATTACAATAAAAGGTTTAAATAAAAAAGTTTGACAATGAGTCTGTAGGTCGAAATCAGGCTACTGTACCTATTTTAAAAAATATAGTTAAAGTCAAAACAGTTTGTGTTTATTTTCATAAAAACGAGAAAAAAAAAATTATTTTAGTTATTAAGTTAAAAAAAATCATTCATCACTGGCAACATCTGATAATGATTAATACTCTAATGATTCATTACGATTATATGTAATTAGAAGCACCAACACTGCAAGTAGATGCGTACCTATTATTTTAAATGTAGATATTTATTAATAATTGATATAATTATCATACACGCTTCACAACAAACAAATGAACAAGTCTATCTACATATAATTAGGTGTGTATGTACGACACATTATTATTATTTACTTCATACATACTACACGATAACACAAGGAGGTAGGTAGTTATTTGTTTTATATTTACCTAGGAATGTATGCAATTCCATTTATTGATTGCGGTTTCTTATGTGCGTTTTATACTGTAGGTAAAGGTCAACTAGAGTAATTTACTCGCACTACGTCTGGTAATTTTAATGTTTAACAATGTTACTGAATCAATGTTTTGAAATATTGTGAGATTAAGGGGCCCCTTTAACATAAACGATAAAACATTCAATTTTCAACAAGTTTGGTACACAAACTCTCAAAACTTGTTGACCCTACGAACATTTTGATTTGATAAAATATGAAAACAAATATTAATTACCATTATCAAACTTTAACTTTTTAAAAAAACTCGATTTAAGCTTCATAGTATTCGTTTAAAAAAAAGCATAATATTTCTAAAAATCGAATTCGGGGGTGTGTTTGGTACATAAATGCACGAGAATCCTAAAAAAATTCATATATTTATTTTAATATTGAGAATATTTAGATAGTTATTACAATTATAGAACAAAAAAAAATCATTTTTTTCATTAAAAAAATCATTAATATAATTTATAGATGATTATTTGTTTTGATTAGTAATAATAATTAAACTGTGTCAGATACATCTCGGAACTTAGTTGTGCAAATAAACTTGTTTTACAATATTATGTAGACATGATTAATGTCTGTATCATTGTTTTCCGGAAAGGAATAACATACATATATGTACTTCTGCTTTTTTCCTTGTTTTTAGGTAATGACAATCTACATTTTATTTAAATGAATCTAAATGTTATTCCAAAGTCCATCACAGTAAATAATTTGTGTGAAAAATCTTTGATAAATTTTTCATAAAGATTTTATTTAAGTATATACTATTGCCCCGTGGTTGAAGACAAGAATAGGTCTCATATGGAAATTTGAAACCATGGAGTATAATAATATTGTATTAAAACATGAAACTAAAAAAAACTTAGTTAAAAAAGACAACTAAAGCTTAGCTGGTAGTACCTGGACAGGATCGACCTGCAACTTATCTTATTCGCGAGGTGTGTTTTTTCCAATTAAGATGCCAGGAGACATGCAAATGCCTCGAAAATCTCTCTTACAAATCAAAATGACAACTTCGCTTGTAGGTTTTTTCTGAGATATTTGGTTTTGGTACCGCATGCTAGATAGTTCCAACTGTAGGTAGGTAGATAGAGTTATACCTATCATTACCTATGGAGATACTAGATATTTTCATATCAACATCTAATGCATAATAATATTTTTTAGGGTTCGAATCATTGCAAAGCCTTGATACAAACCCAGATGTCACTAGTGTCACCAAATTCAAGGTCTCCCACTCTTCTCTTTTGGTTTTCTCTTGTTTTGTAGAAGTTGGGTAGGTATTCTTAAAACAATAGTTTAAAGACATTTTTCATCTTCAGTTTAGTGATGAAGTAGGCGTCGCATCCCGAATATTATAACTTTTAATGGCACGGAATGAATGACTTGCATGTTCATAATATATTATTTCATCTAGATGTCTGATTGAGTAAATTGTTTAAAATTTTCTTCTGGGTTCGCATTAGCTGTATGTAATGAACCTAGCAATTTTTTCTTTATTCTATAATTATAATTATACTTAAGTTATAATAGAAAAAGACGGGATGTATAATGTAAAAAAACGGCGTGTATTTCGTGAATCTGGATTGATTCAAAAACGAAATCTGTTACAAGATGAAAAATAGACGAACATGTCACATAAGTACCTACTTTGCAAGGGAAGAGTTGTAACATTTACGTGATATACATTCTTTGTATCTACTATTGGTGGAAAAATCGACATTACCTGAAAATCTAGAGGGTGGGAAATGAGGAATGTTTGTTGAAAGGGTGAATGGGGGATGGATGGGAATGGGTTGTACCGACAATCATGATTGTAAATGTTCATTTTATGCATCGTTGTTTTCACATTTCCTCTTTTTTATAATATTATTACTCTACGTACTTGAAAAGCTATGAATTTAAAAATAATGTGAACGAAAACAAGACGTTGACGTATAATGATGATATTATTGTGATTTTATGGAGTTGGAACGTTTTGATTTCGTCGTCTAGATAAATGTGCCAGATGAATAACAATAATGTGTTTAGATGGAAGAAATCTCTATATATACCTAATAGTAGAGTATTCGATCCCGGTCGTATTTTAGTGCCGAAATTTTCGGGATTAAATTAAAAGAATCCCGGAGTTTTCGGGATTAGTATCTACAATTTTTTAAATAATTCAGGAATTTGGGATACATTCGCATTACTGAATCCTTGACAGCCGAAACTTGTGTTCGTATCTTATAAGATCACTTATTGATACGATATCGTCCCACTGGGACGATCGCACCATATTCATACATATTATCTAAAGAGAAATTATCAAATATTTAAAGAAATGAATTTACAGGAATTGTACATAAGAACAGTATATAATTTGGCTCGTAACCCCCAGCTTCGCTACATACATTTTGCAATGTACGTAAGCGAAACACATAGAAAATTAATTATATTATATAGAGAAAGTTACAGTTATATTTGCAAGTAAAACAGATTAATATATTGGCTCAAGTTCATGTCTAGGGATGATTCTACTTGGTCTATACAAGAGGAATGCATTGTGTGTGGGTGACAGGTACATACTTCAATTATACATATTATACTCACGTAAAGTTCAGAGAATTCTTTATCCTTTGGTTTCATCATTTTCTTATGGTCATCTTATCAATATAGAATACATATAGGTAATTCAAGCAATAATGTTTCTTCTGTTAGCATACTTTATATCTCAGTGGTTTAACTAATCCAGGTCTAAACCACATAAGTAACTCTTCAGTTAAGCATTATTACAGATAGGTATTTAATCCCATATTATGACATATTATTCCTTTCCACTATAGATACTCCTTGTTAGACATTCAACACATACAGTACGATCGGGATTCAAACCCGAGTTTATCAGTGATGCAGTTATTTATATGTATATCTTATTCCGGAATTGGACCAAGAATATCTATTCAATGTTACTTTTGTAATTATGTTCAGCTTCTCAATGGTACTCTCATTGTTAGTATAACTTCATCAATACACCCTGGGTATATCATTGGGGATATGATACAATAATGAGATAATGAAAACATATTTTGAGGTTATAACAGACATACTATATTGAAATAAAAGTGGCATTGTGAAATATACATAATTACATAAACATATTAATATATACATGGTATACATAATTACATAAACCTATCAATATATATGGTACAGTGATCAGATCTAAATATAGGCATTGTCAACCTATTACAATGATGAGTTTATTTACTTGGGAAGATACTTTATTTATTTACTGAAGCCGTGTATAAATTTAAGTACAAGTTATCTCCAGCAATTGTTTTAATAGATATAATGGAAAACCACGGAACACCATTACTAGAAATGATAATTAACTTTGAGGTTACATTCTCAGTTCCAAATACTACTTTAAGCATAATGAAGAAGTATTTAATCCAAATTATAGCAAATGAAGTTGACTTTATCACACAGTTACATAAGAAAGATCCCAAACATTTCTGACTTGAAATTCTGGTATTGACTCCATTATAAAATACGTTAACCAACAGACATTACCTTTCAACATAAACAAGGTTTCAATTATATTGAGATACAGTTATAGATAACAGTGACAATGTAAAAAGACAAATAGATTAGATAATTATTATACATACAATTATAAGGTTTTGGTCTGTTCAGATATGTTATCAGGCCATTGGAATACATACATAATATATTATATTGGTACTTACAAGATTTTCAATTATAACAAAGGGTCGAACGTACAAACGAGACAGTGGTTATCCTATAATGAAGCTACGGGTCGCTACACTTGGGTCGAAATATTCTCTACACAAGAACATACGCAATGGACTCATTATTCCTAGCACATGATGTCGATTGCTCCTTGGAACGACGGATCCCGCATGAGACAAGCACATCACAGCCAGATGACTGTGCAAAGCCTTTTCTTTCCATTAGTGGTTTTAAGGTTATAGTAATCCCACGGATCGCGAAAAGATGATCCATAACACTTTGATAGATCCACATTCCTTTATCTATTTAGCCACGGACGAAGCAGCCAACAGAGAAGGCTCCTGTTCCTCCAAGTTGTATATTTTATGCAAACTCTAAATATTCCAACTGTTGATGTATCGCACATGTTGTGTTATTCTCAAAACAATCATACATGTTTTATGCAAAGATATAAAGTATTATCTGATAGCATTTCCGCGAATAACATTATTATGGATATTATCATTATAAGATATTGAAATTTCTCTGCTGATGGCAATTCGATATTAATTATTCCTTTATTTTACACGTATTATCACTTGGAACACACATCGTACTAATCTTTGATAAACATTGTGTCTAATTTAATTTATGGAGAAATTTACAAAGATACACGTGGCGTGACGGCGTTATCGTTACGTTATTTTCACTGGATTAACACTAGCTTTACTTTTAAGATGAGTTTTTAATTATCTGGACACGGACCGATAGATATATATACACAATATAATAATTAAATACAATATAATGTTTTGAATTGAATCGAACAAGTTCGCGCCAACATTATGGTATGGCTAGAAGCCAAGCGAAAAGGTAGTTACGTCCCCATGGTCCGAATTCAACTGACTCCAAAAGGACGCGAGCGGGACAAGACATGTTTAACGGTTATTCTTCAAGGGAATCAGAATCATACGATGTTGGGCCGAGTGCACCAGCTAGTCACGTGTTCTTTGTAACGTACAATTATTATTATTATTATGGATGACTCATGGACAACAAATGACTGTAGGAACATTAGCCAGTATGAACTTCTTACACCGCGATTATTTAATGCGTAGCATTCTCCCTTTCGGCCCCTCTTGAAAATTTGAAGAGAAGCGACAAATTTTCAAGTTCCTCAATTATACAAAAAAAAGTTGAGAACCACTACAAAAATTGTTGAGAACCACTGGTTACATGAAAAGATTGAATACCACTGGTCACAAAAAAAGTTGAGTACCACTGGTTACATAAAAGTTGAGAACCATTGGATACATAAGCAACTACATAGGTACCCAATTACAGACAAACAATTCAAAAAAATGGTAGCTTATATACTATTACAACTGTTTCTTACATACTATAGCCCGTTCAATTATTATTAAACACTCGCGGTAAATTGCCCATAGTCAAAATTGATGCGAACTGTTTTCATATTTTGACTTACACTTTTTAATAATAACACAAAATTCACTTTGGTTGTTTTAGTACGGGGCTCCTATCAAAAGTTTGAGAGCTACAATCATAACAATACAATAGTATAGAGATGAGTACATATATATATAGACATGTGCATATGTGTATGTATACGAAAAACACAGGTTATGAAAACAACAACTTTAAACATTTTACAATACAATTTTATAGAAACTCAGGATCGTTATTACGTTACAATATACGGTTCGTTCTACATTGGTGATAAAATTATTCCTTTCAATTTATCAATATACGTACGTTTCATTGATGGATTCATTTACTACGATCGACGACAAGTTAACATTTTAAACATGACAAACATATAAAACAAAAGTTACATACTTAAGAAGTTGGTTTACATCATTCTCGATTCCAGTTACATGTATCCGGCAAGGGAAAAGTAACATAAAGGAATTTAAATAGATATAAACAATTTTGTATAGATGGAATTAGAGATACCACATTTACGCTTCATTTTACCCATTAAGCTTAATAGCACTCATATACAAGTGATTTCATGTACCATGTACCCTACAAAGATATTGGCAAAGCACAGAAAGAAATCATACATAATAAGGACATATACATATTAGAAAAACAATTTACACGCAGACATGACATAATGGTAAATCACGAAAACTGCAATCACATTTACAGTAACCGATATTCATTATTGGCGTCAAATCCTTCTACGCATATCACATAGTCACAATTCTCACACAGAGACAGATTTCTCACATAGAGATAATCTCAGAGGGAGCTACCCTCACACAGGCTTAATACATGACAAATACATTGAACAACTTTCGATCTTTGCTACACAATATACAAGTTACAAGTTCAATAAATTCTTTACATACATCATTATTCAAATTCAACATTTACTTCTTCATTCAGGGCACACCTTTCATAAACAGATTCATACATCATCTTTATTCACTAACATACAATTAATCAAAATTATCCCATTGAATATCTGCGGCCAACATTCCACTACAGGTTTTATTCTGTGTCTTTCATAAGCCATTCCGTTCAATGTCAAAATGTTCTATCACATTTTCCAATGTATTCAAGCAACATAAACAACTTTACATAAAGTCACCAAAATTATTTAATTCAACAAGGATATACCACATCCAAACATTTCCAATTACAATTCATAAGAGATTACTACGTGTCCTACGCGGAATTAAACGTCATATAAACTCAAACTTCAAAATAATAGGCATGAACGATTAGCAATCACATTGTCTACATTCATCAAAAAGAGCATTACGATTTATCTTTCACACATCCAGATAACATCTACTCTATATTGATTACACAAAAGTCACAAAAAAAGTATTTAAACACATCTCTCCTATCACGGCTTTACATATTACATAAACATAACTCATTTTTTTATCAAAGAGCGTTCGTTAGTTTACCTTAACGGAATAATTCACTAATCGGACTCAGTTCTCAAATAAACAAGGCATAGGTTACTTCAATATTTCACGATGGTAATAAGCCGCAAAAGTCACATTATTACATTTCAAGAAAATTAATTACTTCACAAAAGATAACAAATTCCGAACACAAAGGGTTAATATTCAACAGCAAAAAAAGATTCTACATCGTTACATGGTTACTTCTTTAATTTCCAAAAAAAATTTACAAAACATCATTCTACTATTTACGTTAATGTCAAAATTTTCAACGATGGTCATCAAAGGGTTAACTGTTTCTTAACTAAATTCAAAGATTCAGTTACAGTTCACAACTTGACATTAAAAAAAATTCAATTATTATTCACAAAGGGTTGACAAATTCGGTCATGCTTCACTAAGGGTTAACTGTATTTATATTTCAAATTTCGTGAACGGTAGTGAAGATTTAACATTATTCATTTCGATTTATTTTTAACTTTAATTTTCTTAAAACAAAAATATTTATTTAATATTATTCATCATTATTATTTCGTCACATCACTACGTACGCACACATATATTCTTATCAAAACTCTACTACGCATAATTTTATACAACAACGCTCCTTTAATATTATTTCTCCAAGAGTTCAATAAAATATTTATTCCAAATGCAACATTTTACTGTTTCAAAAAATTTTAATTCAATTTAATATCGATTTTTATTCTCAGTTCGAAAATGAATTTACTATCAAAATAACATTACAACGAAATTCTGTTTATCGGTAAAACAAAGTTCCTTGTACGAAATGGTTCACTATACATACCACAGCATAGGTAGGTACATATTTCGTTTCATTCCAATATTATTATTTTCAACTATACATTTTACTAGTAAAGCGGAGTTCCCGTTTTCGCGCGTGAATATTTCTATTACAATGTTGAGGTAGGTTGTATGATGTCTCTTTCTCTCTTGCGACGTATAGGTACATACTATACGCTGCATAGTTATGTATACCACCTTTCGCACACCGCTCGTTTCTCGCGACGCACAACTACGGTATAATATTATTATTGCGGTCTCTACTGATAACAGTCTTTTCTTAGCGCGCGATGTATTTTAGATACACACTATATTTTAATATTCATTATGTTATGTTGGTCGGTTTGCGATGTTTTGCTTACCGCTTAATACGAAACATTACGATGGAATATTCTCTACAATACAATTCTTTCTCATACGGCATCGATTCTTTACTTTACATTATAACAATACTCGCGACAAACGTTTGCGCTATACACCAATACATTTATTTTTTAAATACGGACATTTAAATTATCTATTTTACGATTCCTGTTTCATTTTTAAAATTGTTTTCATATACATACACACATTAAAATTATTACATTTTCAATTAATATCAATACACATAATTACACAACAAAGACAAGAATTCTGAACTTCACGATTAGGCATATTCACCACACAATACATTTAATATTTTAGGGTCTATGATTATCCAAATCATAATATCCCGAAACGATGCCCACAAATTGATACGATATCGTCCCACTGGGACGATCGCACCATATTCATACATATTATCTAAAGAGAAATTATCAAATATTTAAAGAAATGAATTTACAGGAATTGTACATAAGAACAGTATATAATTTGGCTCGTAACCCCCAGCTTCGCTACATACATTTTGCAATGTACGTAAGCGAAACACATAGAAAATTAATTATATTATATAGAGAAAGTTACAGTTATATTTGCAAGTAAAACAGATTAATATATTGGCTCAAGTTCATGTCTAGGGATGATTCTACTTGGTCTATACAAGAGGAATGCATTGTGTGTGGGTGACAGGTACATACTTCAATTATACATATTATACTCACGTAAAGTTCAGAGAATTCTTTATCCTTTGGTTTCATCATTTTCTTATGGTCATCTTATCAATATAGAATACATATAGGTAATTCAAGCAATAATGTTTCTTCTGTTAGCATACTTTATATCTCAGTGGTTTAACTAATCCAGGTCTAAACCACATAAGTAACTCTTCAGTTAAGCATTATTACAGATAGGTATTTAATCCCATATTATGACATATTATTCCTTTCCACTATAGATACTCCTTGTTAGACATTCAACACATACAGTACGATCGGGATTCAAACCCGAGTTTATCAGTGATGCAGTTATTTATATGTATATCTTATTCCGGAATTGGACCAAGAATATCTATTCAATGTTACTTTTGTAATTATGTTCAGCTTCTCAATGGTACTCTCATTGTTAGTATAACTTCATCAATACACCCTGGGTATATCATTGGGGATATGATACAATAATGAGATAATGAAAACATATTTTGAGGTTATAACAGACATACTATATTGAAATAAAAGTGGCATTGTGAAATATACATAATTACATAAACATATTAATATATACATGGTATACATAATTACATAAACCTATCAATATATATGGTACAGTGATCAGATCTAAATATAGGCATTGTCAACCTATTACAATGATGAGTTTATTTACTTGGGAAGATACTTTATTTATTTACTGAAGCCGTGTATAAATTTAAGTACAAGTTATCTCCAGCAATTGTTTTAATAGATATAATGGAAAACCACGGAACACCATTACTAGAAATGATAATTAACTTTGAGGTTACATTCTCAGTTCCAAATACTACTTTAAGCATAATGAAGAAGTATTTAATCCAAATTATAGCAAATGAAGTTGACTTTATCACACAGTTACATAAGAAAGATCCCAAACATTTCTGACTTGAAATTCTGGTATTGACTCCATTATAAAATACGTTAACCAACAGACATTACCTTTCAACATAAACAAGGTTTCAATTATATTGAGATACAGTTATAGATAACAGTGACAATGTAAAAAGACAAATAGATTAGATAATTATTATACATACAATTATAAGGTTTTGGTCTGTTCAGATATGTTATCAGGCCATTGGAATACATACATAATATATTATATTGGTACTTACAAGATTTTCAATTATAACAAAGGGTCGAACGTACAAACGAGACAGTGGTTATCCTATAATGAAGCTACGGGTCGCTACACTTGGGTCGAAATATTCTCTACACAAGAACATACGCAATGGACTCATTATTCCTAGCACATGATGTCGATTGCTCCTTGGAACGACGGATCCCGCATGAGACAAGCACATCACAGCCAGATGACTGTGCAAAGCCTTTTCTTTCCATTAGTGGTTTTAAGGTTATAGTAATCCCACGGATCGCGAAAAGATGATCCATAACACTTTGATAGATCCACATTCCTTTATCTATTTAGCCACGGACGAAGCAGCCAACAGAGAAGGCTCCTGTTCCTCCAAGTTGTATATTTTATGCAAACTCTAAATATTCCAACTGTTGATGTATCGCACATGTTGTGTTATTCTCAAAACAATCATACATGTTTTATGCAAAGATATAAAGTATTATCTGATAGCATTTCCGCGAATAACATTATTATGGATATTATCATTATAAGATATTGAAATTTCTCTGCTGATGGCAATTCGATATTAATTATTCCTTTATTTTACACGTATTATCACTTGGAACACACATCGTACTAATCTTTGATAAACATTGTGTCTAATTTAATTTATGGAGAAATTTACAAAGATACACGTGGCGTGACGGCGTTATCGTTACGTTATTTTCACTGGATTAACACTAGCTTTACTTTTAAGATGAGTTTTTAATTATCTGGACACGGACCGATAGATATATATACACAATATAATAATTAAATACAATATAATGTTTTGAATTGAATCGAACAAGTTCGCGCCAACATTATGGTATGGCTAGAAGCCAAGCGAAAAGGTAGTTACGTCCCCATGGTCCGAATTCAACTGACTCCAAAAGGACGCGAGCGGGACAAGACATGTTTAACGGTTATTCTTCAAGGGAATCAGAATCATACGATGTTGGGCCGAGTGCACCAGCTAGTCACGTGTTCTTTGTAACGTACAATTATTATTATTATTATGGATGACTCATGGACAACAAATGACTGTAGGAACATTAGCCAGTATGAACTTCTTACACCGCGATTATTTAATGCGTAGCATTATCTAAGTTCTATATCTCACTAGATACCGAAATTGTTGCAATAGTCACTTATGGTCCAAATGTTATGCAGAAAATTGGATAACTTGTTAATGCAGCTCACCAAGTTTGTTTTGCACACGGTATTAACTTAGCTGTTTGTGATTAGATGTAGAGAAAAATAAAAGAAAAATAATTCAAAACTTAAATACGTTGCCAAAAGATAAATCCAATACTGAATTTGACATGGTATACCTACTGCTTTTATATCACTTTTCATAACCAATACAATCTCGGGACTATCCCAGGATCCCGGGATTGACTGTAGATAATCCCGAAATTCCAAGATTAGAAAAAAGGGCTGGGATCGAATCCTCTACTATTTATAGTAATAATCTTACCACTCCCCAATCACATAATTTTTTTCAAGTTCATAAAAAATCATCCAATAATAGTTATTGCAAGAGACTATCAAACATTGAAGAAAGATCCACCTCACACCCGGATATCTCAGGAGTCGTTAACTCCTACTTATCCGCACATTCAACCAAAATTGTCCACACTGGCGGGACATTGGGGAGGCCTGAAGGGCCGGCCGGCCAAAACCGCCGTCGTGGGAATCCTTTATACTACTTCTCTCTTCAATGTCCCTTTTGGGTGGTAAAACATTTATTGATATAATATAATACATTAAAGTTCAGAAAAAGAAAAGAGAAAAATAAACAAAATGAGACAAAATAATACAAAAAGTGAGGTAAAGTAAAAAAAAACATGATAATAAAATATATACAAGTATTATGTACAGAAGGCCGAGGTGAGGTAATATGTGCATGTATAATATTGTTTTATATTTTAATCTTGCCTCCTCCACAAAGGACGAAATAACGTACTTAGCTATATCAGAGCTTACATAAATAATAATATATGCAGTGACTGTTTCTATTAGATAAATGGATTTCCGAAGGGTCAGCGGTGAGGCGTACTGCTAACACGACAACACAACCCTATACTGTATTACCAACCATCCCTCAACCCCACAACAACCCCGTCGCCATCGATGCAACGAACAGACAGATGTAGGTATTATTTATTTCCGGTTAATGCAAGGACAGTATCAGCCATATTCACAAAGAAAATACATTTTTAAGCCTGCCTAACTAGACTTGTTTAAAGTTAACCCTTATTAAATAGAAAACTATACTCACAATAGGATTTGTTATGTATGGTTAAATAAAATCGATATTGGAATAGTCTAGCTTCCAGGATAAGATTGTTTCCCACTCTTCATGCTTTCAAACGGGCGGTCAAGGATCATACAACATAAAATATTGCGTCTATCCTAGTCCCTTTTTCTACGCATTCTTTTTCCTTGTATCTCTTCTTTCCCTTTTTTCATATGAAACTGGTTTAGTTTGAAGAAATCACACATCTGCGATAAACTCGCTCTCTTTTTATTAAATTGTACTCAATATTGTCATATTTACATTAAAATTGTTTTTATCCATGAACAGTCCCCCCCCCCTTTTCCCCCTTTTCCTTTCCCTTTATGCATGTGTGTTTGTTTTTTTTTTTTTTGCAGTCTCTCCCTTTTTATATATATAAATGTGTATGTTTTTTTATTTTCATCATATGTTTATTTATTTTTTTTAAGTTAATACTTTTGGGTTAGTTGGAAGAGATCGCGCCTTTGCGATAAACTCGCCCTCTGTATATTGATTGTATTTAATTTGAATGTATACCTTTTATGTAATTGTTTTTTATCAATGTACAGTAAAGAATGAATAAAAATAAAAATAATAACAGTAAAGAATAATTTAACAAAGGACGGCATCAATCGACACGAAGATGTCAGCTGGATATAGGCAATGCAGGATTGGGTGGCATGGAAAGGAATAGAGGAGGCCTTCGTTTAGGAGTGGACTGGAGTGGTCTGATAAGATGAAGTAAAAAATAATAAATAAGTAAATAAAATAAAAGCTTTTCTCACAAAACAAATTTTTTACCTCTGGTTACATAAAAAAATAATCGTTTAATTATTAATACTATACTGCCCCTACTCACATTTACACTTGAAATTCAAAACTACCATCAATATTAGATATTGTTCCAAAATATTTTAATTTTTCAAATTACAGCAGATGTTATTATTTTTGTCAGTATGTGTTTAAAGATAAATTTAGTCGGGCTTAAATTCAAAGCAACGCATCTGGGAGATACGGTCACCTAGAATAAAAGTTGAAATATTAGTTATTCCGTATTTGTCTGTATAACTTTATAAGTACAAACTATAGACCATTCGCTTTCCTTTTTGATAACAGCATATAGCTACACTAACACTACAGTGTTATAAGTTAGAGCCTGCTATGCTTTTTTCGAACCAGGATTTTAATTTCCTGGTAGTAATTAACAATTATTTTTTCTCCATTCGATGTTGAATTTTTTTCAGACCTGAATTTTCATTATTCTGTATCCCGTGGAGCACCCGGTAAAAAATTGGTCTCCCACTCTTCTGCGTAAGTTTTCGAGTGTCCTGTAAAAGGCAGGTGTTCGAAAAAATTAAGACATTTTACTTCTTAAATTCAGCGATGAGGCTTGCCACCCATCCTGAATGTCTTGATTTTATATTGGCACGAAGAGGACAGTTTGCATGTTTCTTACATGCAGCTGATCTGCTGGCTACCCCACTTGTGGGATATGCCGTGATGGTATAGTAGTAGTAGTAGTATTATATTTGTTCTTAATAAGAAGTGCATAATAAAAATGTCATGTCAGTTGGGTAGAATGTATATTTTCTGATTTTCAAAAACAATATGAAATCCATTTATTTGATCTGATGAGGTATATCCAGTTTTTTTAATGGATCTTACGGAATTTAAGCTTTTTAATGGCACAATAAACTGGATACTCAGAATGGGAAGAAAATATCGTTGCTAACTTTAATAATATCTAAGAAAAGACCCACACGATTGTTTCGAGATATATACTTTTTCTAGTAGTTATGTACAACAGGCTTGTGTAAATTTTTGGTTATAATGAACTGTAGTAGATAAAGTATATTTCTTGTAGTAAAACCGCGACGTAAGTAGCCTGTCTCATTAGCAAGGGAGTCTCATACATCTTCACCCTCTAAGAAGACAGAAAATTTGAAAAAAACACACACACACACACACAAGACGAACTAAAGTTGATATTAGTATCTATGTACATATAAAAATGAACGGTAAGTAATCTTTCATAATATTACTCGCAGACACATATATCATTATATACGTTACACTTGAGAAAGTAAAAGGACCACTTTACAACAAAAATAATATAAAACTATGATAAAAACATATCCACTCTTTCATCCACATACATTCTCGTCCTTATGTTTTCCTGGTAGACATATTTATTGCACACAACTACTTACTACTCACTGCTACTTACCAGGATATCATACTTTACAGGAGGTGTACCAAGCACAACTTTACTGCGTTGTAATGTCCCTTCTTTCGTTGCATTTCCACATATATGTACTAGGCATTATTATATTATGTACTGCCTACTTTCTTTATTTTCATGTTTCCCTGTACATCCATTGTCATAAAGTATGGTTATATTTCTCACTTTCGGAAAGACGTGCTAAATCGCTATACAGTTGTAATGTGAACGTACATACCACTTTTTATAATACAATGTTTTACAAGAATGATAAAACATTGTTTGTATCCATTAAGTGTATAAAAGCACAATCCACTCTCATACAAAACGTAATACATGATCGTCAGTGCGTTATCGGTAATTTTCTTTACGGGAAGTTTTATTATAACTGATAGCCCCTTATGAATATGTAGGGAAAAATATATCAACACTTTATATTTGTACCATGACGAGCAAGGGTAGTTGCCAGTGAATTGCATGTAGCGAGAACACAATTGTATCCTTTCTGTACCAAAAAAGGAAAATTCTGGAACTTTTATTTAAGAATCCGATGTCCGAATCTTTCTGCTAGCACAGTCGATTTATTTATCAATTATAACTCAAGAATTTTTCTAATCATGAGGATATTTGGGGAGGGTAATTGGGATAATTTCAAAGCTAGATTAAACTTTTAAAAATGGCGTTAGTTAAAAGCGGTAGGTAAACCTACGAATCATGGAGCTTTTACTTATAAATTTTCCAGAATAATGCAGCTTGTAGATGGATCAAAGATTTTTTGAAAATAATAGATCTTCTGTTCAACATCTTTGGTATTAAAATATTTAAATTATATGAATTGATACCTACATATAGAAATACCATACCATCACGGCATATCCCACAAGTGGGGTAGTCAGCAGATCAGCTGTATATAATAAACATGCAAGCTGTCCTCTCCGTGACAATATAAAATCAAGACATTCAGGTGGCAAGCCTCATCGCTGAATTTAAGATGTAAAATGTCTTATTTTTTCGAACACCTGCCTTTTACAGGACATTTGAAAACCTACGGACAAGAGTAGAGACAAATAGAAATCGTATTTTAAATCCTCAAATTTTTATTTATTTATTTGTTTCATAAGATGAAACATAAGATTTATGTATTTCGAGAAAAATGTTTGGATTATTTTAAAAACTAATAATAATAACAACAAAAAATAAAAACCGAGCGTTTTTTCCATTACAAAATACAATACCTAAGTAGAAATAATATCAACATCGATATCATTGGTAATAAAATTATTTTATTATCGAAAGTAACGTATTTTAGCCATAAACAAAGATTTGTGTGTTTGGAAATGTTTCGTATCTTTTTACAATCTCTTTGTGTTATTCTTTTTTTTTATCATAAAAGATAAATAATATATTCCGTTATTTATACCTTGTGTTTTTTTTTTTCCTATTTTGAGTTATTGCTGTTGGTTAAGAGTTTTCGTGTAATCAAATTTCCACTCACGTACTTCTTGGGCTTATCGCAAAAGGGCTTATTTTTTTTTGTATTTTATTTTGAAATCTGTATAAATATATATATTGGAAAATAAAATACGCGCACGTTTAAAGTATATTTATGTACACAGGTGATATTCATTCTAAGGATATAAAGGAGGTCGTTTCAACCCTTGTGAAATGTAGGGGTCGAAATATTCCATTTCCGCTAGTGACTCACTTATTTTGAGCGTAGTTTTTTTTTTCCATTGTGGATATTTTGATTCATTTTGATCGTAAATAAATAAAAAAAAAATCGTAAAAATGTCTCCCAACTCTAATAACAAGACAAACACTTTTCATCATTTTTCATTGTAAGGAAAATACAACGTTCAAGAAGGCTTTAAAGTATTATTCATTCGTTGTCGTAGCTTTAATGTTCAGACTGAAAAAAAAACACGGGGAAAACGATAATATTTGAATAAAATATTATACTTTAGGGTTGAGATGTATGAAGTGATGTTTGTTTCAGGGTTCTGAAAGTATTTTTTTCAGAGGTGGACACATTTTAAGTTAGTATAGATCTTCAATTCGTTTGAATTTCAAAGATGAGTTTTAGCCGTGGAGCAAGCGGCAAAGAATAGATCTTAAAGTGTCCAATGTAAGACATGTGTTTTTCTTATTAATCAAGGCATCAAAGCATAATTATTCCACTAGTGGGGCAGCCAACATACCAGCTGCATGTAATAAACATGCAAAACGTCTTCTTTATGACGACCAAAAATTTAGATATCTAGGATGGGTGGCAAACCACATTAATTAAATTAAATAGGATATACTTAATGATTTTTAAAATGAAACACAATATTTAGTTATTCCACTATTGAATGTATTTATTTTTGCGAGCCGGCTTTCAAGAGGTTCCGCTCTCATCGTCAGGCAAAAGTAAACTTGAAGTTTGCCTGACGATGAGAGCGGAAGCTCTTGAAAGCCGGCTCGCAAAAATAAATAAAGTCAATAATGGAATAACTATATATTGTGTTTCATTTTAAAAATTATTAATATGGACTTCCACCAAGAACCATCGGTCGATAAATTAAACTTTAGGATTTACTTGTCTGAAAGAAAAGGTGTGAGCAAACGTGGGCGTCCGAGAACCACGTGGCTTGATCACGTGGATCAAATTCTCAAAGACGGCCGCGTGTTTAGTAAGAGGAACCGACGTGCGTGTATGAGAAACTGTATGAATGTGGAGGAAGCGAAGGAAGTGTGTAAAGATAGATCTGTTTGGCGTTCCGTTCTCTCTGCCTACCCCACTTGGGACAAGGCGTGAGGGAATAGTAGAGTATATTATAGTATTATTTTTATTACCTCATCATTGAATTGAAGGTGTTAAAAATCAGATGATTAAAAATATATGACTCATAATAAAAACAAATGTTAATGTTTGCGAACGATTATATTCCTTTTAGTTCAGTAAACAACAAAATATATTATTTACAAGTGTAGGCTTAGCTGATGAATTTTCCATAAATGCAAATAAGTATTTTCATGTAGGTAATTTAGCAATATTTTTTTAAGTGTTTTATTTTTCAGCGAATCCATCAATTTAATCTACTTATTTATTTATTTTTCCATTTATTTTTATTTGAATAAAGTTTAAGTACTTACGTATTTTATAACTTTTCTCCTGCTATCTTTTTTTCATTTTGTTCGTAACGTTTAGAAGCATTTTATGTAGACATTTCAAAAACATAATTTTAATATTTTTATAAATTTTATCATATGGGTATAAGTTAAAATGTTCTTACTCATTACTGTTTCCTTAAAATGTGTATATTTATTTATTTATTTTATTCTTCACCGTACATTGGTTACAAGAATACAAATCAAAATAAAGTATCATAAAAATATCAGTTAAACAATTCAATGTACAGGGGGCGAGTTTATCGCTAAAATGCGATGTCTTCCAACTAACCCTGATAAATGATTTATTTTAAAATGAACAGATACAAAAAAGCTTTATTTAGGTACATTTATCAATTTCATATTATCTCACTGTGTGCATGTTTTGTAGAGATGTGTTTTGTGCGAGGCATTTTTTTTCATTTCGAGCGTGCTTAGTAGGTATGTATCTACAACATTTGCTTTTGTACCCAAATGAAAGAAAAACAAACATAATCACAAACTTTTGTATTATGATTACGTCGATATAAAAAAAAATAGTAAAAGAGGAAGCATATTATATTTATATAAATATTGTTTGAAATTATTTAAATAAAAATCAGGTACCAATGCATAAGACATCAGTTGACACCTTTCACACTCAAATAAATTTTATACCTACCCACAAACAAATAATATCTATTATATTTTTACATAATAAAACATGTGTGAATTCTTGAATATGATTTCAAAGTGGTACAATCAGTAAAAAACACGCTGCAAGCTGTAACAAATTTCAGTTTGTATATTATAATTATATAGCGTCACAATCTATGTGAATACCATTCTAGAATAAAACATAGGTATCTTATAAAAAAATATGCAGTTACCATACCATAATTTCAGCGACATATTTATTTGTTGTTGTTTTATCATTGAAGCACCTACTTAGACAAAATTATTAAGTCAATATTATGTGAATCAAAATATTTTTGTAAAATATACATCAAATTGTAAGTGATTATATTATAATTTACTACAACAACAATGTCAAAATACTGCAATAATCTAAATTTACCACTTATGACTACTGTCAGTATGAAAATAGGTACTTAATTATTATTTTATTATCATGTTTAGGTTTCAACGTTCAATGATAGAGTAGGTAACTCTGTTGAAAACGTTATGAAACACAAAACTTTTAAATAATATCGATAGATGGTGGTATTGTATCCATTTCAGTGGATTTGAAAAAAAATATTCGCTCTTGGACCTTAAAATAATTTATTTATTTTAATCACATAAACGGCCAAAATGCCTTTTATATAAAATCATTAAACAATAAAAAAAATCACATACTTATCATTCAAAGTATTTTCAAACTACAAAAACAATAATAATTGTTACAAAAAATCATCCACTTATTTATCTCATTTCTCTGCAAACCATCAGTTACAATCTTCTATATAGGTAGCTCATACAATACGCAGAAAATAACACAATTTATAACAATAAGTACCATAAAGCAATTAAATGATATGTATCTAAAAACATATATAATGCATAAAAAAAAAAACAAAAAATCAATGCATCAAAATATGACTACTCGCTAGTATCGGACGGGTAACATACATATACCTACTATCAGCGGGCGGTGTGGCGTAGAGGTAAACGCTCTTGCCTTTGAGTCACGAGGTCCCGGGTTCGATTCCTGGCCAGGGCAGATTGAAGAAAGACCTTTCTCAAATTGTCCTGGTTCTGGGTGTTACATGTATTTGTGTTTAGTGCATTGTATATATATGTGTATCGTCGCGTTAGTAACCATAATACAAGATTCAATCTTAATTTGGGACTAGCTCGATATGTGTGAATTGTCTATGCATGTTATGTTATGTTATAACACACTGCACTATGTACAGTAACCACCCGATTAACTAGCAGCGATATCGGTACAAAATGGATTGATCAAATCTGTAGACAAGTCAAAAATACAAAATATACATGTAAAAGAAATTCATTGTAACATTTTTTTAAATTTATTTGTTAGTAACAAATATAATATAAAGGCTATCATTTAAACGATCAGCATAATATTGAAGTTTTGTTCGGCAGAAAAATGTAATCTGTCGACAAATATATAATTTTGATATGCTACTTATGCCCAGCTAGAAAATTATATTTGTATTACAAATAATATGATATTGTAAAACTCTAAATTTAATCGACCAGCAAAATTATTATTTGACCGGCATAATGATTATTTGTGCAGCAAAATAAATAACTGAGCAGCAAACCGTGAGCTAATTTTAATTAAACTTGTGAAAGCTAAATTTTTAATCTTGTTCCAATAATAAATCTTTGTATGTAGCATCTTTTTATGTGATTTCATATGTAGCATCTATTCTAGCGTTTTTCGACATTTCAGTTATGTAGATATTTCGTTAATATAGCAAAGCGGAAAACGGCATTATTTTCGTAGTCATCATTAATTTGTTAAGAAATCACAAAAACTTCATAATGGATCCGAAGGTAAATCGGTGTGTAAAAAATATTGTTTATCTAATATTTTCTCCCGGTCAAATAATAATTCTGTTGCTCAAATAATAATTCTGCTGCTCAAATAACAATTCTGCTGGTTAATTAATTATTTTGTTGTACGATTATTTATTAAGCTGTTAAAATTTGTTAATTTGCTGATATAACCAAGTATGTTTGTAGAACAAGTGTAGCGATTATTTTTTATTTATTGCCGATGAAAACATTGTTTGCTGCGCAAATGACTTAAATGCTGATTTTTTCTTGCCGAACGAATGGGTTAGTAGCCGATCAAATAATTAGTTCCCTAATATAAATAATAATACAAAAGAAAAAATTACGTGCCCGAGTTGCCCACATTAGGGGCAATCGCAGGGGTCAGCCCAACCGAAGTGCAATGGAAGAGCCTCACCCTGGGGGAACCGCCTTCGTGATCACGGTATCCCCTACGCCAGGTAAGTATTATTGTTACTAGACACTTAATGCATAGGAACATATGTACATTATTTATTAATTTATCAATTAACATACCTACATATCTAACAGAATCAAATATAATACAAGATAAGGAGTAGGTACTCAATGCAATGTGATATTTATATTAAATGTTCAAATATATACCTAGTTAAATTATTTTTATCATAGCTCATTCGATTGTCATACATATTACATAAAATAACAATAATAATGAAAATAGAATAGGTACATAAAAGAAGCAATGAATACTAACGAAAAATAATAAATAGACGAAAATACTACTGATTCAAAGAACTTTATAATTTCATCCTCATAAAACAATCACTATACGAGATTACTTCAAACTGTCAAAATTTGAAGTAATCTCGTAAAAAGTTCGTAGGTATATAATGTTACAATTATATACCTACGAACAAATAATTTATATTGTATAATTTATTGATTTTTCATAACCAGTGTTTGCACACAGTTGCAGTTGAAACAAAGTGAAATTGATAATCGACTGTTTCACTATTTCCTTGTACCTACTTGTAAATATTTCTATGAAATGCTAGTTAGGAACAAGGCGCTGCAGTAAGCCGTCACCGTCACTATGTCGTACACGCAGGACAGTTATTGTAGAGGAGATGTTGTGCAGTTGGGAATCGGCAGTTCACTGTTTTCAATCCATTTGTAGATATTTATGTGATGCTAGTTAGGAACAAGGCGCTGCAGTAAGCCGTCACCGTCACTATGTGGTACACGCAGGAGAGTTTCAGGAGAGATATTGTGCAGGTGGGAATCGGCAGTTCACTGTTTTCAATCCCCTTGTAGATATTTATGTAATGCTAGTTATGAACAGGGCGCTGTAATAAGCCGTCACCGCCACCATGTCGTACACGCAGGAGAGCTTCAGGGGAGATATTGTGCAGTTGGGAATCGGCAATTCACTGTTCCTTATCCACTTGTAGAATGTTCGCATTTGCGTCTTCTCTGGATTGAAATATATGTAAAAACAATCAATTAATTTTAGCAAAAAAACTTTACTTGGATGGTAGGAAAACACGTAAATAATTATGTAGTATTTCTATGTTAATAGTGATTGGCGCAAACGTGTAATCTGTTTAGCCATTCACTAATATTTTATTATGAGTGAAGAAATATGTAAATAAACTAGTGAAATAAATTTTAACCAACATCTTACCAATTGATTCCGGCATTGTAAGTAAAGCTTTACTTATGAGGATTTTGATTCTTTTATAATCGTGCTGAGTACCTTCACAAGAGAAGCACACAAGAAGAAGAGCGATGAAGTAGTGAGCTAAAGAGTATAGCAGGAAGATTCTCTGTACTGTATTCTACAATAATAAAAAAAAAATTATTTTAATTATTAGACTTTTATTTTTATTTATTTATTTATTTATTATTTATTTTTAACATCTTTCAAGGGACAAACAGTCAGCACAGTAAACATTACAAAAATCAATATTACACACGATATAGACCACAAGAGTCCCCCTGTATTACCACAGTATAAAATTCGATGACACCAAAACAAGGAAATACTTTACAACAGTAGGTACAACCTAATAGAATTATCAAAAAACAATAAAATAAAAAACAACCAGTAAATCAAACAACAAAGTAAGAAAACAATATAATACAATAACAGATGATAAAGTTAAAAATCAATTCAAATAATTAAAAAAAGTAAAATACAATAATAAATATAAATTCAACAAATCAATTAAGAAGACTTAAAAGTTATCATTATTTTAATTAAAAAATTAATTATAGCAATTAGTTATAAAATCAACAAATCAATCAAGAAGATTAAAAATAATGTAATACAACAATGAATTAAAACAAAATCAAGAAATTAAATAACGAATCTAAACAATAATATTTAAAATAAAGAAAAACTAGCTAAACAAATAATAAAATCAAAGTACAATAAAAATTTACGATAAGTTATAAGATTAACATGTAAAATAATAAATTCAAAATAATATGATATCATAATAAATAACTAAATCAACAAATCAATAATATAATCAAAAATAATACAATAAAACAATGAAGCTGTGTGGCAGACAATTCAGCAAAACAAAATATACATAGTTAGAAATAAGTGGAATCGAAACAGAAGAAAATTGATTAATAGAAGTAAGTAGGCAGTAGGCAGAGTCGGCATAAAGCACATAAGGCAAAATTTCACCCATCAAGGATGCTGTGATGTTCTCAGTAGTTGCACTACACCTGTCCTGAATTGGTTTTTATTCATATGGAAAATGTCTAAACCTCTGAAGAACGAATTATACAAGGTACAACTGCGTTGAAGAAAAGTACCTTGCATGTAATTAGTGACACACGGGGGCAACCTAAAGAGATAACTAGTTCGAGTACTACGCGATGGACAATTGAAACAGAGTCCCTCCAACAAAGACGCGGAGTTAACCTCACCAGAAATAATTTTATAAAGGAAAAACATATCAATCTGGGTTCTTCTGTTCTCAAGCGAGGACATCTCATGAAATCCAAGAGCCAGACGATAGCTTTCAAAATATCTGCCCTTTAAAAAACTGAGATGTCTCACGAACTTCCTCTGAACGCTCTCTATTCTATCAATATATGTTATATATTGAGGATTCCAGACCACCACAGAGAATTCCAACAAATTACGCACAAACGCATAGTAAAGCACTTTATATGTGAACGGTGACCTAAATGGCTTAGTAATCCGCAAAATAAAGCCTAACATCCTCTGAGCTCTATCAATTATAGAGTCAATGTGCGATTTATAAAGCATCTTGGAGTCCAGAATCACTCCCAAGTCACGTACATCTTCACGTCGCGACAAAGTTTCCGCATCAATGGTATAGGAGAATGCGATAGGTTGCTTTGCCCTAGTAAATGAAATGACACTACACTTTGAGACGTTCAAATAAAGCTGGTTAGCACTGCAATAGCTCATCAGACGATCAAGATCACTCTGGAGATCTAAACAATCCTGGACAGTTTTAACTTTCATAAATATTTTTGTGTCGTCAGCAAACATGAGGAACCTGGCGTGATGGAAACAGCGACCAATATCATTGACATAAAGAATAAAAAGCAACGGTCCCAGATGTGACCCCTGAGGTATTCCGGAAGAACAAGGGCGAAACTGTGACACTGAGCCACTTATCGCTACAGCCTGCGACCTTCCCTCAACATAAGAAGTGAACCATCGATAAAGATCTCCATGGATTCCGTAACAATGCAACTTATGTAGGAGGACCTTGTGACTAATCTTGTCAAAGGCTTTCGCATAATCTGTATATACAGCATCCACCTGTCCACCTCGACCCATCATTCGAGTCACATAATCTGTGAATTCTAGCAAATTCGACTCTACCGATCTTCCACGGACAAAACCATGCTGATTGGGCATTATAAATGACTTTACATCGGAGGACAACTGCAACACAACCACCTTCTCCATCAACTTACTGAACAATGATATCTTAGAAATTGGTCTGTAGTTAACAATGTTATGTTTGTCACCGGACTTATGAATTGGTGTAATGAAGGATCTTTTCCAAGTGCTTGGAAAAGTTCCTTCAGCAAGAGAGCGTTTGTAAATAAGAGAAAGAGGGACAGACAGTTCTTCAGCACAATTTTTCACAAATATTGCGGGAATGCCGTCAGGACCAGAGCCACCCCTAGAATCAAGTTCCTCTATACATTTCAATACAATACTAGGTGAGATATCGACTGTATGAATGTCCAACACAGAGTCACACCCAACAGTAGGAAGACTAATATCGCCTTCAACGAAAACAGAGTGAAAGTATTGACCAAACATTTCGGAAATAGACCCCACACTAGACGAAGTCACTCCATCAAAATGCATATGTGCTGGAAGGGAAGAAGAGGACCGCTTCGACTTCACATATGACCAAAACTTGTTAGGATCCTTCTTGATGAGCTCCTCAGTAGAAGTTATGAACCTTGCGTAGCATTCCTGAGCAATTTTCTTCTGGCGAGATCTCAATAATTTGAATGCTGAGTAACAAGAAACATCTCCAGTCTGCTTCCAACGCCTATGGTACCTCCGCTTTTCTCCAATTATCCTTATCAATGCCTTGCTATACCAAGTCGGAAACCTGCCAGTTGAGTTAACTTTTTTCTTTGGAACAAATTTCTCCATTATCTGATTCAAAAATGAATAAAATTTGGCCGTGGCTTCCTCCACGCCAATACAGTTCAGTTCTTTGTCCCAATCATATGACGACAGTGCGCGTCTGATTCCATCATAGTTTGCACTGTGAAACAAAGATACCTCACGCGATGGAGCCACCACAAACAGATCACCCGCAATCTCAGTTGTTAAAATTAGAGAGGGATGATGCGAATCTTCATGCGTAAGAGGCTCTGGGCACACAGACACCAAAATATTGTCCATATTAGAAATAACAAGATCTAAATCTCTTCCTCCTTGATTACAATGAGTATTAAACTGTCTAAGATCGCAAAATGACATAAAATCAACCAAAGAAATGGATGCAGCATCGCTAAAGCCAGTTGGTAGACAAAACCCACCAGCATCATCCCCTCCCCAGACAATGCCTGGCAAGTTATATTCTCCCAACAATAAAAATAATTCATTAGGTCGTTCCATAATCAGACGCGAGCACATATCAATATTTTTTCTGTTATTACATTAATTTTAAACATTTTAAGTATTATATTTTTGATAACCTATATAGGCAGACTAGGTACTGTTCATATGTAGAGTTTTTTTTATCAGTTAGAACGTTTCGAAATAACAAATCTTGCTATTCTTATTTTATTCTGTTTCTAATATTTTTTTATCTCTGATCGATTCATTTCTCAATATTCTACCCATGATATGGGTAGAATATTTGTAATGCGTATCAAATATAAAAATAATATATTTTATTGTCTGCCTAGTTAGATTTTAGACGCCTAACAAAAGTTTCTGAACACACAGATTTATCAGTTTTTAAGTATTATATCAATAATTTAAGAGATTAATAATATGGTGCAAAATTAACTTGAAAAACCGATCATCAAACCACAAACCAATCGAATTATTGATATTTTATTAAATGAATGTTTTATTAATAAAACATTTTTGCTGATTGTCTAGCCTAAGAATATTAGGTACATCAAATTTGTGAAAACGTCTGAAAATACAGGTAAATCAGATTTTTTAAGTATATAATCAATTACATATTTAAGAGATAAATAATAAAGTGCAAAATTATCTTGACAAAAACCGAATAAATAAATGAATAAAATATTTACCATGATTCCTAAGTTAGAAATGACTTTGATGGCGTAGAACATCGTCGTGAAATAATTGCAGAATATCTGAAAGATAATGTAATGATTAAAAATGAAACAGCATAATATTGTAATCTTATTTATTTATTTATTCTTTTTGCACATCATCATTATAAACAAATCTTTAAGTTTATGCTGAGATTTTGAATTATAAAATAAAATATGTATTAAAATGTTTAAATTGTACTTACACATATCTGAAATTTTCTGTACAAGTTTTTGATATTTCTTGACAAAGTGACACACGTATTCATAGCTTCTGGGATAGTTATAATATTATCTACACGAGGTTCATTAATATTAAATTTAAATCTTAGAAAACTATATTTAAACGAATTCATGAATATATTGGATTCGTAAGAGATGCATTTAAATATTTTATATTCCAGTAATGTATGAATGAGGCAAAAGTTTGACTCAATTGTGTTTGCGAAAATACAAAAATTATATAATGTGAGAATCAAGGATGATGAAGGTAAGTAATATGAAAATATTTTTTCAATCGATGCAGGGAATGGAAAATATTTCGTGTAAAGTACCGCAAATAAAATAAAAAGTGATATTTCACTAACAATAGCTAAATATTTTATTGCATTTTGTTTTCTTAAAAAAACATTTGAATTAGGAAATTTGTTTTCAATATTGTCAAATATTTTTAAAATTTTGATAATCACTAATGAATTACTGTTTGAAAAACTTCTAACTATGAAACCTATAGAAAATATTGCTACTGCTGTAAAATTAATCAAAAAATACAAGAAGTTTGACTTGTAGAATACTACAATATTCCACGTAGATGGTTGCCATATATATACAAGGATTACAAGTGTTAAGATTTTTGTATAATATTCGTATGCGCGAGAAGTGATTTGGTATTGATCATTCATTCTTTTGTAATATTGTACGCCACAAATAATAGACAAATATCTCATCAACTCGAATTTTTTGACAAATATTTCGTTGTTTTTAATAACAACTATCTTTTTTCTTCTTTTTGAATCCATACTAAAACGGTTAAGACTTTCAATTTATTATTCTTCCACGGTATGTGAGCTTTTTGTTACGAACTTTGACTGTATGAAATGTGATGGAACAATGTACTTATTATGATTATATAAAAAAAATGTCTACACTCAGTTTATATTGTTTTCTATTCTTTATTGATTTGAGTAGGTACCTTCTCAATATGTATATTGAGTGTGATTGAATAATATTTTAATATTCCCCTTATCCTGAGCTTAAATTTTCCTTTTCATCCAATAAACTTCAATTATATTTCATAACTACTTTGCACTAAAATCTAAAGAAGTGATTCCCAGTGATACATCTAGATCTAGATGATTTTGATTATTAAAATTAAAAAAAACTTAGTTTTTATAATAATGATAAAAATATACCACGGTATAAAAGTTATTACGAATAGTTGAGTCACTCAATCTATCTCTCATATTTTGATGTAAAATAGTTGTGAAATATTTATTTACCTACTTTAGTAAAAAAGTTTACGTTGTTTGATTGCTTTAAATTGGTTCTTCTCAAGCAAATAACTGAGTTTTAGTTAAGGGCTAGCTCAGGATAAGCGTCACTCTAAAGGAATTACGAAATATTGGGCCTAAATGAATTATTTTCTATTTTTCTTAAATGCTGTATGTGACATTTATTTTTTTAATAATGATAATTATTCTGTCCAGAGAACAAATGTACTGCTGTCAATAAAATTCCAATCAATTATGATCTGTCGGTTGTTATTAATGAACACACAATTTGTAGCACACACCTTTTGTATTGTATATATTTAACATAATTAAATTATATAAACAAATAGTAATCATCGTTATCATATGAAAAAAGATATAACGTAATCGGACAGAAGTATTTTTCCAGTTTTCAATCCCCTTGTAGATATTTATGTAATGCTAGTTAGGAACAAGGCGCTGTAATAAGCCGTCACCGCCACCATGTCGTACACGCAGGAGAGCTTCAGGGGAGATATTGTGCAGTTGGGAATCGGCAGTTCACTGTTCCTTATCCACTTGTAGAATGTTCGCATTTGCGTCTTCTCTGGATAGAAATAGAAGTAAAAACAATCAATTAATATTAGCAAAAAAACTTTACTTGGATGGTAGGAAAACACGTAAATAATATGTAGTATTTCTATGTTAATATAGTGATTGGCGCAAACGTGTAATCTGTCAAGCCATTCACTAATATTTTATTATGAGTAAAGAAATAAATAAATTAGCGACATAAATTTAAACCAACATCTTACCACTTGATTCCGGCATTGTAAGCAAAGCTTTACTAATGAGGATTTTGATTCTTTTATAATCGTGCTGAATACCTTCATAGGAGAAGCAAACAAAAAGAAGAGCGATGAAGTAGTGAGTTAACGAGTATACCATGAAGATTCTCTGTACTGTATTCTACAATAATAAAAAATATTTAATATTTGAATTAATAGCTTATTATTTTATTTGTTATTATATTTAAAATATTTTAAAAATATTTTATTCTTGATAACCAATCTGGGCAGACTAAGTACTGTTTTTTTTATCAGTTGGAACGTTTTCGAAACGACCAATCTAGCTGTTAATAATAAAATAATAATCAATTTTTTAGGAGATAAACAATAAAGTCCAAAATTTGCTTGATAAAAAACGAATAAATAAATGAATAAACAATTTACCATATTTCCTAAGTTAGAAATGACTTTGATGGCGTAGAACATCGTCGTGAAATAATTACAGAATATCTGAAAGATTATGTAACGATTAAAATAAAATTTTATAAAAGAAAGTTCTTAGATTTTGAAAATGAAAATAAAATATTATAAAGTTAAAAGTATACCTACACATATTTGAAATTTTCTGTACAAGTTTTTGACATTTCTTGACAAAGTGACACAGGTATTCATAGCTTCTGGGATACTCATAGTATTATCTTCACGAGATTTATTCATATTGAAATTAAATTTAAGAAAACTATATTTAAACGAATTCATGATTATATTGGATTCGTAAGAGATGCTTTTGAATATTTTGTATTCCAGTAATGTATGAATGAGGCAAAAGTTTGACTCAATTGTGTTTGCAAAATTACAAAAATTATATAATGTGATAATCAAGGAGGTTGAAGGTAAATAATTGGCAAACAACTTCACAATCGATACGGGGAAAGGATAAAATTCAGTGAAAATTAACGCAAGAAAAATAAAAAGTGATATTACACTCACAATAGCTAAATATTTAATTGTACTTTGCTTTCTTAAAAAATCATTCGTATTAGCAAATTTGTTTTCAATATTGTCAAATATTTTTAAAATTTTGATAATCACTAATGAATTACTGTTTGAAAAACTAATTTCTATGAAACCAATAGAGAATATTGTTATTGATGTAAAATTGATTAAAACATACAAGAAGTTTGACTTGTAGAATACTAGAACATTCCACGTAGAAGGTTGCCATATACATACAAGGATTACAAGTATTAAGATTTTTGTATAATATTCGTATGCGCGAGAAGTGATTTGGTATTGATCATTCATTCTTTTGTAATATTGTACGCCACAGATAATAGACAAATATCTCATCAACTCAAATTTTTTGACAAATATTTCGTTGTTTTTAATAATATATATCTTTTTTCTTCTTTTTGAATCCATACTAAAACGGTTAAGACTTTCAATTTATTATTCTTCCACGGTATGTGAGCTTTTTGTTACGAACTTTGACTGTATGAAATGTGATGGAACAATGTACTAATTATGATCATATAAAAAATGTCTACACTCAGTTTATATTGTTTTCTTTTCTTTATTAATTTGAGTAGGTACCTACTCAATATGTATATTGAGTGTGCTTGAATAATATTTTAATATTCCCCTTATCCTGAGATTAAATTTTCCTTTTCACCCAATAAACTTCAATTATATTTCACAACTACTTTGCACTAAAATCTAAAGAAGTGATTCCCAGTGATACATCTAGATCTAGATGATTTTGATTATTAAAATTAAAAAAAACTTAGTTTTTATAATAATGATAAAAATATACCACGGTATAAAAGTTATTACGAATAGTTGAGTCACTCAATCTATCTCTCATGTTTTGATGTAAAATAGTTGTGAAATATTTATTTACTTTTGTAAAAATGTTTACATTATTTGATTGCTTTAAATTGGTTCTTCTCAAGCAAATAACTGAGTTTTAGTTAAGGGCTAGCTCAGGATAAGCGTCACTCTAAAGGAATTACGAAATATTGGGCTTAAATGAATTATTTTCTATTTTTCTTAAATGCTGTATGTGACATTTATTTTTTTAATAATGATAATTATTCTGTCCAGAGAACAAATGTACTGCTGTCAATAAAATTCCAATCAATTATGATCTGTCGGTTGTTATTAATTAACACACAATTTATAGCACAAACCTTTTAGATTGTACATAATTTAATTTTATTAAAAAATTGTAATCATCGTCATCATCAATAAATTGTAGACACTACATTATTTTACATGAAAAAAGATACAACGAAATCTGTTAGAAGTAGGAACAGAAAAAAAAATTATAAAGAAGATAATTTATTTAATTATTTATTTATTTATACATTAAACATCATAAAAACCCTATGCTACAATGACTCATACATGACTTTACAAATCATAATTAAAACAATTTACAATAAATGTATATAAATTGATAAAAAAAAAATGAGATTACTTCGTATCTGTTGAGTTTTTATTTAAAATTTGGGATTTCAGTTTTCTGGTGACGCAATTGGCGCAGAGACGCTCTGAATGGAGGAGGCTGGTTTCTGCCCTGTGCTCCCGAGAGGAGCGTTGAGGACGATGAATGAATGAATGAATCAAAGAAAGAAGAAAGAAAAGATAAATACTTAAAAAAATGAGGAGATATTTTAAATAGTATAATGGCCATAATTAAATTTATCACAATTGCAAATAGAAACATATCTACAACAGCTAAAAGGTTTGTGCACTCTGCTATCTTAGTGCTAATACTCATGTATGCAAGTGAGACGTGGACATGGTTAAAGAAGGATGAAAGTGTCATAAATGCAGTAGAAATGAGATCGTTGAGAAGGATGTGTGGTATAAGTCTGAGAGATCGTGTGCGTAACAGTGATATACGAAAGGAATGTGGAATGAGAGTTGGTGTGGTTACAAGGATGAATGTAAATAAGTTACGATGGTTTGGGCACGTGGAAAGAATGAATGAGGACAGAATGACCAAGAAGATATATTTGGATGAGAGGAATGGTGCTCGGAGAAGTGGACGTCCGAGAATCAAATGGCAAGATCATTTAAATCAAATCCTACAGGACGGTCACGTGATGAGCACATTGAACAGGAGAGGATACATGAGGAATTGTATGACAGTGACGGAAACGAAAGATGTATGCAAGGATAGAAGGAAGTGGCGCTCGATCCTTTCTGCCTACCCCGCGAGGGAAGCGGCGTGATGGTATGTATGATGTATGTATGTACAATTATCATTAAAATTACCCAAACAGGTGATAAAAAACACTTAAGACGAATGTTAATATTTACTAAAGTTTTATTATTTCAATAATTCGTGATAGAACAATAATAACACGATAAATTATATTTTATAACAACGAATTTCAAAAGCATTCTATTTAATTTGAAATACACGATAGTTACCTATTCAAATACCCATTTAAATAGGTTGACTATTAAATGGATGAGTATGATCAATTGGAATGATTGATCTGAAGTGGTTCAAAAATATGTTTTACATGATAATTATACTATGGCTCTTCATTAATTTAATTATTTAATTTATATAATAGGTAGGTACATTCTTTATTGAATGCAGATAAAACAATTGTTTTAAGAATTAAGTATTGTATAAAATATAACCAATTTATAGACGATATAAACTACATATAAACTGGTATCGCAAGATTTTTTTTGAGTGTCATGCATCAAATTCCCCTAACTTCGACATCGACACCATCACAACATTGGTTATCACTCTCGTTAGGATTTTTCACTTATTTTAGTTTGAACCGTTAACTTACATATATTATTTGTAGACCAGAAAATAAAAAAAAAATCGGTACTGCGACAAATAAATGTTGAGAGATGTTTCTAAAGAGACTTATGAGACTGATAATTCGCTTTTTCATTTTATCCATAGGTAGAACAATAAAAAAATTAACACATATATCGACAAGATAAAACATAGGTATAAGTAAAATTAAAATTTAACGTGAAATAAAACAAAACATTGATTTGTTAACCAATCAACAATTAAACTCATTTAAAATAATTGTTTTTTCGATAAAGCAAGGATGTTGCAAAGGAGATTGTTGTGCATTTGGGAATCAGCAGTTCACTGTTTTCAATCCACTTGCAGATAGGTATTATTTATGTGATGCTAGTTATGAACAGGGCGCTGTAGTAAGCCGTCACCGCCACTATGTCGTACACGCAGGACAGCTTCAGGGGAGATATTGTGCAGTTGGGAATCGGCAATTCACTGTTCCTTATCCACTTGTAGAATGTTCGCATTTGCGTCTTCTCTGGATTGAAATATAAGTAAAAACAAACAAATTAACTTTTCTTGGATGGTAGGATAACACGTAAATATATAGTATTTCTTTATTATCAGTGATTGGCCATTCACTAATATTTTATTATGAGTAAAGAAATAAATAAACTAGCGACATAAATTTAAACCAACATCTTACCACTTGATTCCGGCATTGTAAGTAAAGCTTTACTTATGAGGATTTTGATTCTTTTATAATCGTGCTGAGTACCTTCATAGGAGAAGCAAACAAGAAGAAGTGCGATGAAGTAGTGAGCTAAAGAGTTTAGCAGGAAGATTCTCTGTATTGTATTCTAGAACAAATAAAAAATAATCTAATGTTGTACCATCGTCTCACCTAATGGTGTACCTACCAATACCATTCCTCACTCTTCTACTTCAATCCCTGCACCCACCCCTATCCCCCTCTGTGACCACCTTCGATTTTTGTAAAGGAAATTATACTGATTCAGTACTCTTGAGAATGCCCATTGAAGTGGGCGAAAACGTAAGAGTTTAAATAAATATAGTGAAAATATAACAGTGTTTTAATTATTTAAAAATTATTCGAAAATACATCAAATTTAAGTTATTAGACTATTATTTTGTCTGTTAATAAATATATTTTAACATTTAAAGTAGGTATCTTGATAACCTTTATAGGCAAACTAGGTACTGTTCAAAGAGGTTTTTTTTATCAGTTGGATCGTTTCGAAATAACAAATCTTGCTATCGTTATCTTTTTCTGATATTTTTTGTCTCTGATCGCTTTTTTCTTCAATATTCTACCCATTTTGAATGATCCTGCGTATCAAATTTAAAATTAATTTATTTCATTGGTTGCCTAGTTAAATCTTAGAAGCTTAACAAAACTTTCTCAACGCACAGGTTGATCAGTTTTTCGTAAGTGTAATATCGATTATTTAAGAAATAAATAATATAGTCCAAAATTACCTTGAAAATAACCGATCATCTTACCAATCGAATTATTGATATTTTATTAAATAAATGTATAAAAAAGCATACCATGTTTCCTAAGTTAGAAATGACTTTGATGGCGTAGAACATCGTCGTAAAATAATTGCAAAATATCTGAAAGATTATGTAACGATTAAAAACAAAACAGCATATTGTGATCTTTTAGTTAATGCTTGGATTATGAATCATAAAATAAAATATTATAAAATTAAAAGTATACTTACACATATCTGAAATTTTCTGTACAAGTTTTTGACATTTCTTGACAAAGTGACACACGTATTCATAGCTTCTGGGATATTTATAATATTATCTTCACGAGATTTATTCACATTAAATTTTAATTTAAGAAAACTGTATTTAAACGAATTCATGATTATATTGGATTCGTAAGAGATGCTTTTGAATATTTTGTATTCCAGTAATGTATGAATGAGGCAAAAGTTTGACTCAATTGTGTTTGCGAAAATACAAAAATTATATAATGTGAGAATCAAGGATGTTGAAGATAAGTAATACAAAAATATTTTTTCAATCGATGCAGGGAATGAAAAATATTCCGTGAAAACTACCGAAAGTAAAATAAAAAGTGATATTTCACTAACAAAAGCTAAATATTTTATTGCATTTTGTTTTCTCAAAAACAAATTCAAATTAGTAAATTTGTTTTCAATATTGTCTAATGTTTTTAAAATTTTGATAATCACTAATGAATTACTGTTTGAAAAACTTATTTCTATGAAACCAACAGAAAATATTGCTATTGCTGCAAAATTTATCAAAACATACAAGAAGTTTGACTTGTAGAATACTAGAATATTCCACGTAGAAGGTTGCCATATACATACGAGGATTACAAGTGTAAAGATTTTTGTATAATATTCGTATGCGCGAGAAGTGATTTGGTATTGATCATTCATTCTTTTGTAATATTGTACGCCACAGATAATAGACAAATATCTCATCAACTCGAATTTTTTGACAAATATTTCGTTGTTTTTTATAACAAATATCTTTTTTCTCCTTTTTGAATCCATACTAAAACCGATATGATATTATTACTTTAAATTATTCTTACAAGGTATGGGAGCTTCTTTCTAGAGATAAATAAAACAATGACTTGAAGAAATGTGCTGGAACGTTGTAGGTACTTAGTACCTATGTATAAACCTACTTTTATAATATGTCAACACTTCATGTTTTTTTTTTGTTATCCTTTATTTGTTATCCTTTGTTGATTTGAGAAGGTACCTACCTAACTTGTGTATTAAGATTAAGTGTGTTAGACCCGTTATTTAAATATGCCCCTTATCCCGAGCTAGCCCTTATTTTATTTAAATTTTCTTTAACTTTTATTGGAAACTTCAGTATTTCACAACTATATTACACCAACATTTAAGGGAGCGATTATCAGTGATACCTTTCAGCCCAGACATCTAGGTAGTATTAATAATTTAAAGTGATTAATCTAATTTTGATAACAATGATATTCATTACCTTGTTATAAAAGTTATTAGGTACGTGTCATTGAGGGTATATCTATTTCTTTTTTAAGTTTAAATTATTTGATAAGTTTTAAAATTGGTTCTTGTGTGGCCAATTTGAATTTGCTACAAATTTAGGGCTTGTTAAGGATTACTGTCCCCCTAAGGGTACATTGAAATATTGGGACATAATGAATTATTGTATTTTTTCTAATATGCAATATGTTACACATTTCTTTAATTATCATAATGTTTCTGTCTTCAAAACATACTTTGCTGTCATTTCTATTCCAATCAATTATGGTCTGTCAGTTATTATTTATCAATTACAATCCGTCGGTTTTTATTTATTTATACTATTTAAAAAAAATAACTAAAAGAGTATTTGATGGTTTTAGAGCTTTCAAAATATCCTCCATTGCACTTGATTCAAAAAATATTTGTATAAAAAAGTACTACTATTTCATCGCTGCATAAGTGGGGAAGCCAGCAGACCAGCTGCATGTAATGAAAATGCCAGCTGTCCTCTTTGTGTCAACAAGAAATTAAAATATTCAGGATGGATGGCAAACATCATCGCTGAATTCAAAATGTAAAATGTTCAATTCTTTGCAGGGTGCTCCATGGATAACAATAGTTATAGTTCAATATATGGTACTCTGAATGAAGTAAGAGCTTCGGACTTACAACCGCAAAAAAGATTACTGCGTATTCGTTGATGAATCATTAAATTTTGAAGTAGGCAAGTCAGTTTTCTAAATATTTTTCTTGTATCATAAAGTATATAGTGTGAATTTCATATTGTCTATAAAGTTACTTCTCAGACACTCGTAGAATCGAAAGAAAAAATGTTAGATTCCTACATTTACTGTCATTTCACAATTAATGTAGCGAAGAATCTACTAATTCTACTCCTATACAATAACGACATATCCTACAAGTGGGGCAACCAGCAGACCAGCCGCATGTAACAAACATGCCCTCTCCGTTCCGACAAAAAAATAGGACATCCAGGATGGGTAGCAAACCTCATCGCTAAGATGAAAAAAAAAAACAAAAATACATCATGACATTTATTTCTTAACCAATTATCAATAATAAACCTGGATAAAATTTTAAATAAGATAAGACTAGTTGTAGAGGTAATATTGTGCAGTTGGGAATCGGCTGTTCACTGTTCCCAAACCACTACTGTAGTAATTCATTACTATAACTATTTCGTACAAAAAGGACAATTGCAGAGGACACATCGTGCATTGACGGAGACCCACCGACCTCCATTGAGACATCCATTTATCCGAATTCTATACTACACAAATCTTGTTCACACCGGAGGCGCCATAGTGGGCAGCCTGAGGGGCTGGCCGACCAAAAACAACCCCGTGTGTGGAATCTTTTGACTACACTCCTTCGATGTCCCTCTAGCCGAGAGAAGCAAATACATTCATCATTTATTTAAAACTAACAATATATTTATAAAGGCATTTCCTTAACCTAGATAACAAATCAATACTCAAAACAAAATAATAGAAATAAAAATTAAAAGAAATAAAAAATGAGCAGAGAGCCGAGTTGAGGTGTCCGGAAACTTCTTTAGGTATTCATGCTGGTGAACCCGAGGGTCGCTGATACTGGAGTCTTCACAGACACGCTTCCCTCCCCAAGGGACATCCCTCCCAGACCTAAGACTCTCCACCAAGGGAGACAGGACAGCACAAAGACGAAGAAATGAGTTCGCTCGCGACAGTCACGATCACACAAGGCAAAATCAACCATCAAGCTCATCCAGGTAAGCCGAGGGTAAGCCCGGCTCACGCAGAAGATCCCACCGAGACACCCAGACATCCGTAAATTCCAAGAAGGCCCTGAAATTTCTCGGACTAATCATTAATTCCCCAGACCAAACGGGTCTCGGAGTATCATCACTCAAACTATCAATCATTACATCCCTCGCATCCGTCATCATTGGGCACTCCCACAGGATATGCCCCGCAAACTGAGCTCCCGTCCCACAAACACACCACGGGTCGTCCGTCTGCCCTAACTCAAAGAGCTTGGCTTTAAACTCCCCGTGTCCCGTCACCAACTGCACGGCAAAGTGATTGAAGGACAGGAAGCGCCTTTTAATCCTCTCTCTTACATCCGGAAGAAAATCGTAGACAAGTCTAGCGGTTCTCCCCCGGTCCCATCTTTCCTGCCACACATCCAAGGTTCTTTCTCTGATTTGGCTGAAGGCCCTACTAATTCCCCTGTTCCCGGGTTCCGTCTGAACGGAAATACCAAGATGTTCAGTTCCACCATCCGCCATGATCTTACGCCTGGCCACACTGTCTAGGACTTCCAAATCAGCGGGTAGCACGCCAGCGATAACAGGAAGGCCATGGCTAGCGGCAGTACGATACGCACCTGTGACGGCGAGCAGCGGGAGTCTCTGTCCCCTCAAGACTGCCGTAGATACGGAGCCTACCGAAAGTCTATGAGACCAAACCCGAGCAGCATACGTAACTTGTGCCACGTACGTCGCCCGATATATGGCCCTTACAGTCCCCGAACGCAGGCCCCATGTACCACGACTAAGTCGGCGAAGGGTGAAGAAAAGTACCTTCGCCCTCTCGGCAGTCGCTCTCACGTGAGGAAGAAAGGAAGAACCCCTGTCCAGAACAACTCCCAAGTACCGGACTTCATCGACCACCCTTACGGGTGTTCCACTCATCCGGAGAACCGGATTTCTGCCCCTTCCAAGCGCTCCCTTCAACCACATCGCGGAGGTCTTGCTCGGCGAGAAGACAAGCCTATTCACACTGCCCCACGTCAGGATGCGCTCGATCGCGGTTTTAAAATTGTCCTCAATCGCTCTCCTCGTGCTGCCAGACAGCAAGAGAAGAGCATCGTCAGCATAAGCGAAAATCGTACAGCCAGGAGGAAGATCTATTTTCAAAAGGTCATCGAAGAGGACGTTCCACAAGAATGGTCCGAGGACCGAGTCCTGCGGACAGCCCATATCTACAACCCGTTCAACCAAGTGTCCCGCGTGGGTGATCACAACTGACCTGTCGCTGAAGTATAGTTGGATATACGGATGAACCATGGCCAATATGCATTTAGGTACCTACCTACCTAAGTATAATACAATATTATATTCATACACGACGCCGTGCCGCCGGACAACACCACAACGATGATGCAGTCAGTCAAATGATTAGTGATCGCTCCATTTCTTGCAATTTTTATAACCTAATAGGAAAACCAAGTAACTGCCAGAAAATAATAATTTAGGAATAATTTAAACTTCTAAGATAAAATTTTGTGGAAGATTTTATTTTTATTTATTTATTCATTCATTTTTAACTGTACATTGATTACAAACAATTACATAAAAGGTATACATTCAATACGTATTTTTATTTTAATAAGGAACAATAATTACATAAAAAAATACATGCATTACAATGTTTCATAATATAAAATCATATAACCTAGGTCCTAAAATACTCCCGAACATGGATTGAAATATAATTTCCGCTATATTACTAAGCTAATGAAAATGAGTGGATAGCAACAAATACAAGTATTAATTATAATAAATACAAAATTACTATACCTACATATTTTTATTGTTTAGCAGATGTAAGTGATGTGTATTTATTGTACGGTACGGTATTTAAGTAGTTCACGTACAAATAAGTTAACGAGTAGAAGTACATTGTCTGCTTATTCTCCGAAAATACTTTGCTTTACTTGATTAATAAATTTCTTCGTTAGATTATATGTAATATCTTTTAAAGAGCGTTACTAGGGTTTACTATTAAGCTGTCTACAAGTAGAAGATCTCTTAGTAAAAAGAGAGACACTACTCGCGTAGTTACCTGAACAATTTTGTAGGCAATATTAATATGAGAACGTGAGCATTCACATTTCACAACCGCATCCTTCAACGCATAAAAACAAACTGAAATAAAGCGTGAGGAAGTGAGAGGGGAGTAGATGCGTACGTTTCGTTGAATCGTTGACGATAGTTTTGTACTTCGTTTTTCCGAATATAATACTATCGTAAGACACGAAAATAACCGACTTCAAAATAATCGATGTTTGTGTTATTCATACCGCGCTACAAATAATCGATACTACTTCGATATATCGATTATTTTTTACAAGCGAAGTCGATTATTTATATCGATTGTGAATTGTGAACGACTTCGATTATTTCGATTGTAAAATATGATACTATCGCCCATCACTATTGTAGATGTTTTTATGCGATGCTTGTTAGGAACAAAACACTGTAGTAAGCCGTAACTGCCAATATGTCGTACACGCAGGAGAGCTGCAGGGAAAATATTGTGCGATTGGGAATCGGCAGTTCATTATTTCTTATCCATTTAAATAATGTTTTCAATTGCTTCCTTTCTGAAATAAATAAAATATCTATTTGCTCAACACATCAATGTTATAAGTTTACATATTATATTGTTTTAAAATAATATATCAAAATATTATTTTTAATTTAAAAATAAAAGAAACTGAGTATTTTCTACTAGAATAGTTCCGATGATGGAACAAGTGTTCCGGAAACGTTTTAACTGAATAAAGTTATTCTAGTGGAAAATAAAAAGATTGTTGTATTTTAAAATTAATAATAAATATGGAATTCCACAGTGTTAATCACGAAACATTCGAAAAATTATTTCAAAATCTTAGATAAAATATCGTGTTTAATATAGAAATTTTGTTGATTTTAAATTTCTCTTACCAACAGATTCTGGCATTGCCATCAAAGTTTTACTGATTATGACTTTTATCATTTTGTATTCATATTGAATCCCTTCACAAGAATAGCATATCAGGAAAAGATTTAGAAAGAAAAATGTAAGTAGGTAAAGAAGTACTAGGAGGTGGATAATTGGCTGAAAATAAGAAGATTATAAAAGTATTTGTAAGTTTTACGCATCACGCAACTATGATAAAACATTGTTTTTAGTTTGACAAAGTTGTGTACAACGTATGTCACCTTTTAAAAACTATTCTTCTAAGTATAATTATTATTTTTACACATTACCATTTTTTATTGATATTGTTTGAACATTGTAAAAATAATCAATAAAATATTTATTTGCCTCAAAATACACCATAATTAATTGTAGCTATATTGGTGATAAATTGTCTCAACATTTGTACATTGTTATTGATTGATTGAATAAAGTATTTATTATTATTATACCTACTGTTGAATAAAAAATAAAAAAAATTCTCCGAAAATTCTCTATTTCTTGAGAATTCCACAACACTACTTACACCAGACACCTTATTTGCACAATCTCTTTGTTAATATTAAGAATATTACTTACACTGGTGTAAGTAATTTAATATGACATGCATATATATTTATCTTATTAATTTCCACATGCCATCTACCACAAGTGAGGTAGCCAGCAGACTAACTACAAGCAAAGAGAAAAAATTATCAACTTTATAAAAAATGAGGTTGATATTATTTATATTTACTCACAGTCTTCCATGAAGTTGAAATTGATTTAATTGCATACATCATGGCAGCAAAGGAATTGCACATAGCCTGTGTAAAAAGATATTTGGAATAATTAAATTAATGCTGTTTGATGAAAACATCATTTGCTTGCAAGAACAGTGGCATATTATCTCAAAAAATGCATTTTTGAGAAAAACAAGTCAAAGATTTAGTATATTTTGCATTAATATTTATAAAACGGTCTCTTTCTTTTACATAATAAGTATTGATAATATATCTCCTTTATATTAAAAATATTTCCGTGTTATTTAAAAAGGTCTCATATAATATAAAAAAATGACATCCGAAACAATCTAGTTAGCAAAAGTGACGTTTAAGTTGAAAAAAGATCAGTGATTTTTTTTGGATACCTACGTCGTTGATCAAAAATTTTATTTTGTTTTTTTTTTAATGTTTGGTTTGGTTAAATTAAAAATAAATAAAAAATATTTTTAATAATGATATTCCTCAAAATAATAACATTTAAATGCAAAATGCAAGTCAGTTGAAAATCTTACTTTTAGCACAATAATGCGCTAATCATACATAATAGAATATTCATGCGAAGACAGCCCTTTTCTCTTCGTCAATGCAAAAATCCAACTCAACATGATATAGGTCTACCTACTGTTATCGCAAGCGACGGAACTAGCATAATTATCCAGACGACAAATTATTTTCTATCTTTCTAGCAGACATGATAATGAGGATAGGACACTAAGAGATATTAAGCAAAAATACACAATTTCTACATTTTTATCTCAAAACCCGCATTTTTTGTTTTATGACGCTGTTCTTGCAAGCGAGTGATATTAGGTATGTTGACGCCCTTGAGATGGTCTAAGTAGTATGAAATGGCGCCAAAAATCAAATCATCCATCATTACCATTATCATGTGGAGAATAATAATAATATGAAAGTGCATGGATATTATATCATATATCATGTCCTTTAAATTACGGGGTCACCATGTTACATTAAGCGTTACTCTATCCTATATATTTCTTAATAAGTTACAATTTACATACATACTTTATTGATGCTGCCCAACTAGGTAGAACCTGTACTAGGGCAAACATCTCACAAACATATCAATCATATACAAACATATACACAATTACAAAAAGCATTCATCTCCTACATATACTACATAATCACATTCATAACAAGCAAATACTGCACTGTAAACTGTCCATACATGAAACAATACACAAAAAACCATTTCTCCATATAAAATAAGAAAAAAATAATAATAATATATCCCTCAACCATACACATCACAAATCCCACACCACATATAAGCACACGTACTTCATCCCACACAAAACAATCACGGAACAAATCCCAAAATATCTTGTGTTCTCTCCAGTAGAATATCAGACACCCAACCATGACATGCTCTTCTAAATTCAACAAAAACAGTGATTTCTCTAATATTTAGGGGCATGATGTTAAACAGCCTAGATGCCATGCACCTAAACTGTCGCTGTCCGAACACTGTAGACCTGAATGGAATATTGCAATTAAATGACACCTATTCTTGCATAAGATTATCGTTTCGCTCACTGTTATAAAAGTTCTCGTTTATGCTTTCTTATTAAATGTGCTCAATATGCATCTATCCTGTAGGGTCTGTTTTAGATACTTGTTTTGCAATTTCTTCGATCTTTCAGGCATACATTTTTTCGTTATAATTTGTCCTTGTTAGTTGTATATATTTTTTTATTTTTTCTTTACTACACCAGTTTTTTTTTTAAATTTCTTTAATTTATTTATTAGTAAAAAAATAACATTGTAATAACTATTCATAAACAATTTTGATGATTTTTGATTAAAGACCCCTGACACCAATTATTAAATGCTGGTATGCTGGTTTCCATTTCATAATCTTGTCATATGACAGTATTACGCCACCTACATATCTCTCTAACTAGCATAAAATAAAATATTTCAAACATTTAAAAAAAAAAAAAAAATTACAATAAGTAGGTACTTACGAAAACTTGAAATTTACCAAACAAGTTCTTCGCATTTCTTGAAAGATCAACGCATATATTTTGTATGTGTGGAATACTTACATCATTGCACAATTCATTGATGTTAAATTGGAATCTCAAAAACTTGTATTTAAAACAATGCATCAACATATTAGTGTCGGAGGATATGCATTTTAATATTTTGTGATTTAATAGCACATGAGCGAGACACATGTAAGATTGTGTTGTATTTTATAAAAATACAAAAATCATATAATGTGAATATCATTGCAAAATTGAAAATATAACTTTTGCAAATATTCATCAACGTTACAAAACTGATTTTTTCAATCACAAAAATTAAACAAAACACGTAATAGAAATTAAAGGATATTATACCCCCCACAAATAAATATGTTATAAAGCTTCGTTTCAGGAATTGATTTACATTCAAATATTTGCACTCTATATTATCAAGCACTTTTATAATTTTAATAATCGTCAAAGAATTAATATTATTTATGAAAATATATGGCGTTACAATTGTTGATATTAAAAAAGCTAATATTTCTATTAGTAAGAACATAAAATGTACATTATAATATGCACTAAAAATAAAGTTTTTTAATAAGGTACAAATCAGGTAATATATGGAAATAACAAATAATATTAAACTATAAATTTCAAATAAACGACATGTTACTTTGTATTGGTTATTCATTCTACAATAGTATTGTACCCCACATACAGTTGAAATATATTTCAAATATTCAAATTTCTTAACAAACATGTCATTGTTTTTAATAACATAAACTTTGCTCCTCTTATTGTTTTTCATTTTTATGTCTTATAAATTTAGTCACATTTGTTATTGACAATGATACTTTGTAACATTATTAAACCAGTGATATTAAATAACTTATGTAATGAGAAGGTATGTTCGAGTCTTTGAAATACTTTGTGTAGGTACTTTTACGATTATGAAATAATGTTTGTCTTTTCATTAATATTTAATGAATGTGATTGAATTAAATACATTGTGTACGTAATAAAATACTCATAAGATTAAATTGAATTGTGAAAATGATAAACCTTCCAATTTTATGTATGAAAACAAGCACTCATCATAATGAATAATAATAATAATAATAATAATAATAATAATAAGAACACTTTATTGATCAGAAAAAAAAAATCATGAGCAATTGGCGAGCTTATTGCTTATATGAAAATGGTTTTGAATGAAACAAATTTAATGGAAATTACCATTTAATTTGATAAAATGTACATCAATCAATCAATTAATTGCTTTTCAACACTTTTCTCGGGATCACACGGAAGAAATCAGCTTACTCTATTCAAGACGTCTTTGTACCCATTGATTTTTAGCGTGCCTTTTTTAGAACAAGACATTATTGATGTTTTTGTCATAGGGAAGATGTATTTTTGATAGAGCCATCAGATACCTTGTGGACAAAAGAAGAGTAAAGATGAAGAAAATGTGTATATCTAGTCATTAAAATATTAAAATACTTAATAATAAAAACGAGTGTATTTCACAAGTTGTTTTAATAGAACGTTGACTAGATAGAACTGGTGAAAAAGAGGGGACCCTTGGGGACATTTTCTGTTAATATTTTTTCTATCTGACCTCTCAGTTTTTTATGATCTTTAAAACTTATTTTTTAAAATCGCCAAAAACACACATATGACAAGTGCATTTTTATTATTATTTTATTTGTTCGGTAAAAATTATATGTTCCTACATTACTTTTCAATTATTTGATTAAATTCATCAAAACCTATAGGCAGGATTATTACATAAAAAATAATATCAATTTGCATTTGGGAATGATATTTCATTCATACCTCGTACACCTGTAGACATTCTTTGTGTGATGCTATTTTGTGACAAGACGCTGTAAAGCCGTCACCGCCACTATGTCGTACACGCAAGATCGTTGCAAGGGAAATAATGTGCAGTTGGGAATGTTGTTTACCGAATCTCATACCTAATACATCAGCTGCAGACTATGTGATGCTAGTTAGGAACAGGGCGCTGTAGTAAGCCGTCACTGCCACTATGTCCCAAACGCATGATATTTGTAGAGGAGAATATATTGAGCAGTTGGGAATCGGGAGTTCAATGTTCTTTAACCATTTGTAAAATGTTTCCATTTGTTTCTTCTCTAAAAAAATCATGATGTTTTACTGATAAAAAAAAATATAAATTATTAACTACAAACTATTTTACGATTATATTCTGAAGAATTAATTATGATTTAATACTCACCAATAGATTCAGGCATTCTCAGCAAAGCTTTGATGATGACAGCTTTAATTATGTTGTATTCGTATTTAATGCCTTCACATGAGAAAGACACCACGAAAACATTCATAAATAGAAATATTATCGAATAGATATAAAGCAGTTGCATAAATATCCCTTGAAAATTAAAAAAAAAATGTTTACCCAATAATACTAACACATACCTATAGATATGGTTTACTTTTTGACGTATTTTTGAGGATGATTTTTATTCATGATTTTCTTTTACTTCGGTCATTTTCAATAAGGTTCTAGGTACGTGTCAAATGAGTATTAGGACATGATAATTAAATAAATTATAAAATAACATAAATTTACCAATGTATTCAAATCGCACATAATTTTAACAACATACAGCACAAATGCTAGAGAATTACAGATAACCTAGAAAATAAATGAATTATAAATTTAATTTAAAGACAAATGTTTATTGATCATTCGTAGAATCATTGTAACATATGTCATTTTTATCACTGATATTTTTATAATACTTTGTATTGATTTGAAATATTGTAGCCAATGAATCGTGAAGACTTAATAATAAAATAGACAAATAAAAGGACTCCCAGTGTTACAAATTAATTATACAATTTTCATTTGGATTCAAAGCAGTGGAGTCCTCGGTAAAGAATAGTTCTTGAGTGTCCTGTAAATTGCAGGTGTTTTTTATAAGATACTTAACATCTTCAGTTCAGTGATGAGAATGCTACCCATCCTAAATATCTTTATTGTATATTGTATATTGTATATCATCAGCCGTAGGCCCAGTCCGGGCACTTGGATTCGTCAAAAGCATTACAATTTTTGATTAAAAAATATAAAAAAGAAACAGACATCCAGTAAATTTATAGGTCATTGCAAATCGGAGTGTAAATGGCTCAGATTTGCAAATCGTCAGACATAGGCAGACAACAAGAGACAACAAAGAATTACAGATTTACAAAATATTTAAATGCTAATAGAGTCATTTGCTCGATTCAGCATTTCGTCAATCGTGTAAAAGGATTGCTCAACGAGATACTCCTTCACCCTCCCACGAAACGCCTCCAAGCCCAAGGCCCTCACATCTTCAGGCAGCTTGTTAAACAACCGCACACTGAGGCACACAAAGCTTTTGCTGACCTTTGCCAACCTATGCTCGATTGCACGAACATCATTTTTATGTCTAGTGTCATAGGCGTGCTGATCCGAATTTAGGGGAGTGTTTGGCAAGTTTTTCCGGGCAAAAGTCATGCACTCTATGATATATGCACCGGCCAAGGTCAATACACCCAGCTCTCGAAAGGAGTTTCGACAACTGTCTCCCGGCTTCAGCCCCATTAATACTCGTATGGCCCTTTTTTGTAAGAGAAATATTCTTCTTGCTTCACCTACCCCGCCCCAGAACAGCACCCCATATGACATGATGCTGTGAAAGTAGGCATGGTATATGGACTTTGCCGCCTCAAAACCGCAGGTCTCTTTAATTTTTTTAATTGCGAAAATTGCGGAATTTAATTTCCCGGCCAGCTCCTCAATGTGCGCCGTCCACCGCAATCTCCTGTCAATCTTAACTCCTAAGAATTTACAATTGTCAACTATAGCTAGTTGGCGCTCAGACAGAGCCGCCGTGACTGGGTCGGGCGCAGAGGACTGTCTCAGTGAGAAGTGAATAGTATTCGTTTTCGTCACATTCAGGACAAGATCATTTTCCCTGAACCACTCGCCCACTCTGTCCAGGACACTTAAGGTGTTGCGAATCGTTTTCTCTTTTTCAATACCATCCTGGATCAATATCGAGGTATCGTCTGCGAACATAACTATTTTTTGACCTTCCTCGATACAGCCTGGTAGGTCGTTCACATAAATTAAAAAGAGCAAGGGCCCCAGTATCGAACCTTGGGGAACGCCGCAGACTATCGCTCTCTCAGTCGACCTGACACCGGTCATTGCCCGGTCATTCACCGGTATTGGCACAGAGACAATGACTTGCATGTTTTCAATAAGCTGTTGATCCGCTGGCTACCCCACTTGTGGGAGATGCCGTGATGAAATGAATGGATATAGACAAATTATAATGATATTAATAAATTCAAGTGAAGTTTATTTCAGATAACATTATATACGGGAAAGAAAAATGAAGGCACCAATACTCATACTTTTTAATTATACAGCATCTTATCAGAACTGGAAAAACATAGGAGACAAAAGATCATAATAAAATAATAATAATAATGGAGAGTATTTAAAGCGCCATCTTTGTGCCATAACACCTCGAAGACGCTGTACATGAAACTATTTTATCTTCAACAAAGTTGTCTGTAATTTAAATTTAAATACAAAACAGTATAACATATAACACATAATCTCAGATACGTAATAATATGTATCCGCGTCAGATATAAAAACAAAATAATGCAATAAACATAACAATTGTCACAGTGGATAAAAAATATTGAAATATTACGTCTTGAGGTCCCTTTATCATGCAGACAATGTTCAGATACTTACACAAACATGATACTACCTAAACAACCTCTTGACGTTTCTTGATAAAGCAATACAAATATGCAAAACATCTGTAATATTTATGTCTTCACACGGTTCGTTTATTGCATATCGCAAATTTAGGAATTTGTTTTTAAATAAATACAGCAACATATTGGAATCGACGGAAATAGTTCCGAATAATTTTATTTCTAATAACACGTGCATAAGACACATACAGGACTGAATCGTATTTGCAAAAATGATAAGACGACATATCGTTATGTAAAAATTCAAACATTGTATGGTGTGTACACATATGAATAGAAAAGATTCAATTTCGATCTCGACAGTTAATAATAATAAATTGTCAAAGTTATTACATGTAAATAGATGTTTGTCAATAAATATATATTTAAATTGTTTTGTTTTCCAAAAATATTATTATTTGGATATTTTATTTCGATTTTGTCGAAAACTTGAATAATTTTGACAACAGTTAACGAATTAATATTGCCGATTAAAATATAGATCGATACAATTTTTAATACTAAAGTAGATATCAAGATACTCAAAAACAACAAGAAACGTTTTTCTTCTAACATCCATTTCCAAAATAACGGAAAGATCGCATGAGAAAATATTACTATAATTAAAATCACACAATAACATTCGTATAAACGAGATGTGACTTTGTATTGATTGTTAATTCTGTGGTAGTATTGCACTCCACATATGGCTGATAAATATTTCATACATTCGAAATTCTTAACAAATAGACTGCTGTTGTATATTACAACAACTTTCTTTCTTTTATTCATTTTTGGATGTTTTTATGTAACTTCTTATGTAAATTTATTTTGTAAAATAATTGATATCAAATTGAATTGGATAATAAAAATACACAAAACAAAATAATAAATATTTATTTTATTTTATTTGTTAATTTAAAATGAAGTGTTACAAAGTAAATGCCGATACAATTAATGAAAAGAAATAAAAATACAATTTAGTTTAGTCTACCAATCAAATGATAATTGTGGCCTCGACTATGGTATGTATAAGAAGTATAGTAAAATATATAAATTACTTCAATTACTTAATTTTTCCTGACGTGTGAAGCTATCACTAACTTGTCAACCAAGATGTATTTGAATTATTCCTATTAAGTAAATTACTATAATTTATGTTTCCATAATGTATATATGTACTTGTTTAATTTCCAATGGAATTGATATCTATTTCATTGATTGTATCGGCATTAACTTTGTTACATTTCAGTTTAAATTATCAAATAAAATAAAATTTATATTTACTATTATTGTTTAGTGTTACTGTTGAGTAACAGAAATCCTCCCAGTGACAACATATGGACTAGAAACCATATAGCTAACTGCAGCAAGTGTCCACAAGCTAAAATGCTCACAAAGATCTGTGGAAAGACGAATGTTAGAGGTGAGTCTTAGAGATAAAATTATAAACGAAGACATCAGACACCTAACAAAAGTCACAGATATTATGGATCGTGTTGCAAAGCTTAAGTGGCAATGGACGGGTCATGTTGCGAGACGAAACGACGGTAGATGGACTCCTAGAATCCTAAAATGGTGACCATGGAGTAGCAAAAGAAGCATCGGCAGACCACAAAAGAGATGGACTGACGACATTACTCCAATCGCGGGAAGGATATGAATACAGAGGGCACAGGACCGAGACGTTTTGAAGAGTTTGGAAGAGGCCTATGTCCAGCAGTGGAGAGATGGCTGACTAGTAGTTGTAGTAGTACTGTTGAGTAAGACTAACGTACGTTCGGTTTCGCGGACTTCGAGTCCGCATCATCAGGTATAGATCAGCACCTGATAATGCGAACTCGGAGTCCGCGAAACCGGTCCTGCGTTAGTCTTACTCAACAGTAACATAAAACAATAATATTTATTTTATTTGATAATTGAATTTATGTCACCTAAAAAGACAACGTCACCTTATTTGGTAGTGCCCCAAACGGGACCAGAACCCGCAACCAATCTGCCGTTAACGTTATCTTTTCTAAGCCTTATATGGTAGTTTCATGTGTTAAATTTACATTTGTGACTATACAAAGTTTGACAAAGACATAGCATGTTGTAACCTAGTCATTAAAATAAAAGTCATCAAAAAACTACACAAGTTTATTGTTTCATTTACAATTAAGATAAACAGTTCGTAAATTATTTCTGGAAAATATAAATGGTTATTGTTAAGAGAAAGAGGGAGTAAAAAGATTGAATATGAAATGAAAAATGATATTTACTATTGAGGTTCTCGGGTTTGCTGCGTGGATCTCTGTCGTTCTCTCTTCTAGCTTTCGGCTTCAACATCGAAGCCGAAAGCTAGAAGAAAGAACGACGGAGATCCACGCAGCAAACCCGAGAACCTCAACAATACAAGACGCTGTGAAAGCTTAAACAATTATTTGATTTATTTACTGTATTAGCTTTTATTTATTTATTAAGTAAGTGTACGGCTAAATAGCCTTTACAGTAGAATAACTAAAAAAAACATACTTGGAACAAACAAAACCAACATAAAGGAGACAATAAATACATACAATATGGATATTCTCAACGGAAAGCATGAACCTTTGAATAAACCCGCTCACAGCACATTTCTTCACGGTGTATTCCGAAACGTTGAAGATATCAACTTCACAGTTATTATTCATAAATCTATAGTTGGATGACGATCCCTTAGCATAGAACAATGCCTGACTGCTGGTGTTACGACTCGGGACGCACAAGTTCACTAAACCAAGCAACTCTGGCCAATTAAGAGAGCCAGTCTCTATTTCCTTCCATGTAAGGAAATCGAATAAAACTCTGCGATCATGCAGACTAACGAGCCTCATCTCCATCCACAAAAAAACATAGTTATGGGAATACCCAGGCGGTAGTTCACGTGTCGTCAGAATTTATGTTGAACGGATTCAATAGTAATGATGTAATTTGGGGACCAGACAGTGGTTGTGTACTCCAGTTGGCTCCTAATGTATGCGCAATAAACTATTTTTAACATTTCTATTCCTTTGAAATTTTTAGACATTCTAAATATGAAACCTAGTAGCCTATTTTCATTATTCCTTTGCTCTCATGTGGTTTTAGACATTGTTAATGGAATGCTGGTTAGGAACAAGGCGGTATAGTAAGCCGTCACTGCCACTATGTCGTACACGCAGGACAGTTGCAGAGGAGATATTGTGCAGTTGGATATCGGCAATTCACTGTTCCTAATCCACTTGTAAAATGTTCTGATTTCCTTTTTATCTAAAAAAATATATTCATTTAAACAAAAATATTCAATTACTTATTTATTGAACAGTTATATTTATCAAAAATATAATATCTTACCAGCAGATTCTGGAATTGTAAGTAAAGCTTTGCTTAAAACAACTTTGATCATTTTATATTCATATTGAATACTTTCACAAGATAAGCATATCAGAAAGAAGTTCACATATAAATTTAGGAACGAGTAGATACATACAAGTAAAGGAATAAATGTCTAAAAATAAATATATGTTAATAAAAATCTTTGACTATTGACCACTTAATTTATTAAAAATAAATGATAATTTTTATTTTAATATTGTTGATCTTCGGTTTCATTTAAAATGAACAATAGACTCATTTACCTGCATTAGATAATATGAGATTGTTAACTTCATCAATAAAAGTATTAGAACTGCCTGATAAACTTACAATATAATACATTTTTAAAACAATATATAATATAATCACCAAGTTCCACATAGTGGATAATACCCTGATAGAATACAACATGACAGCTAAAGAATTGCAGATGATCTAGAATGTAAAACATTTAATTATTAAGAAAACATTCAGTTATAAAATATTTTTGTTTATAATCTAGAAAGCGAACAAATATTTTTAAAATGTATATTCTTACACATATTTGAAATTTCTTAAATAAGTTTTTGACGTTTCTCGACAGAGCTGCACACAAATTCAATAAATCTGGAACATTAACATCTTCACAAGATTCATTCACAATTATATAATGTAATTTTAGGAAATGTAATCGAGAAAAATCACTCCATAACGTATTACTTCTGAATATTTTGTGTTCCAATAATACACGAACAAGACACATGTGTGACTGTATTGTGTTTGTGAAGATACGAAAACGGAATAAGTTGATATGAAATGACAAATTACATCCACAAGTTATAACATAGAACAAGAGGGAAATTGTTTGAAAATTTACAGTGGCGAAAAAATATAACGCGTACATGAATATATACAATAATATATTTACAGTGTTGAAATAATTAAGAATGTTACTCTTTGGATATCGATTAACGTTTGGGTATCTATTTTCAATATCATCAAAAACTTTTAATATTTTGATAATTGTAAAAGAGTTTATGTTACTGATGAAACTATAAATTGTTACAGCTTTTGAAAGTAAATGAGCTGTTATATTGGCCATATTTAACAGAATATCTTCATCTTTCAACATCCGTTTCCAAAATTCTGGAAATGTTGAGTGTAGTACATTAAGAATAATTAAAATCACACAATAACATTCGTATAAATGAGATGTGACTTTGTATTGATTGTTAATTCTGTGGTAGTATTGCACTCCACATATGGCTGATAAATATTTCATACATTCGAAATTCTTAACAAATAAGTTACTATTATGTATCACAATAACTTTATTTCTTTGATACATTTTGGAATGAATATAGAATTCGTCTAATTTTTTATAACATATTAATATGAATAACTTTTCAAGACTAATGACTTTCTCTAATCCTTTCCTAGCTAATGCGTCTTTATTATCTGTTTATTTGTATTATTATTAATTCTCTTTTTTTTACCAAACACGTTGATTGATTACAAATATATGAATGTTTTTATTAGTAAAAAACTAATACATAAAAGCACACCAATTTTGTATTTATTTTATTAAAAAATAACCACTTAATCATAATTGAGTTTTTTTTAAATAATAAGTAGGTTTCTTTATTATGTTTTCATTTCTAATGGAGATCATATCTTCTTCTTTGTAAGAAATACTCCAGATCTAACGACGTGGCCGATCCATGCCAATCTTCAGGATCTGATCTCACTTGTGATGAAAGGTTGGAAAGTTGTGGAGCAAATTTCTTGATTGCTTTTAACATTTCAGATTCCTTCTGCAAATATCCAATTGTGAATCCAATATTTTTCTGAGAATCCTATTTTCAAAAGTCAAAAGTTTTTGTTGGTAGACCAAGACAAAGATTAAGTATAGTCATATCTATTTCCGAAGAATCTAAGCAATCGCAAATCTATCTGATTTGTTCAATAATTTTTGCTAGTACTACAAAAACTCAAACTGTCTGAATGATGGGAAATCGAGGGATATAACGTGTTTTATGTTGTTCAAAACTTCTCACATTGGCAAAAAATCAATGTTGAAAATACCTTCAAAATTTGTTGGCGATAGCTTGTCGGTAGTGCTTTGGATTTTCAATTTTGAGCTACCAGGATCGGTTGTAATGACTACAGGCTAATACATGTTTATCTTTTTAATAGAATAACATACATACATACATACCATCACGCCGCTTCCCTCGCGGGGTAGGCAGAAAGGATCGAGCGCCACTTCCTTCTATCCTTGCATACATCTTTCGCTTCCGTCACTGTCATATAATTCCTCATGCATGCTCTCCTGTTCAATGTGCTCAACACGTGCCGTCCTGTAGGATTTGATTTAAATAAACATGCCATTTAATTCTCGGACGTCCACGTCTCCGAGCACCATTCCTCTCAGCCAAATATATCTTCTTAGTCATTCTGTCTTCATTCATTCTTTCCACGTGCCCAAACCATCTTAACTTATTTACATTCATCCTTGTTATTACACCAACTTTCATTCCACATTCCTTTCGTATATCACAAAAGAATAAACATTAAGTATAAAAAAATGAAAAAATGGATGCTACCTATAATGTATGCTATAGTTTTGAAGAGGTTAAAGATGGAATATTATTTTCGCTATGAACAGACTCCGACGGTTAGGTAATGAGTTTGCTAGTGTTATAGAAGTTACATGAAAATCATTACTGGCATCTCAAATTTCTCCGAAATAAGCCATGTGATTTTTTTTATTTTGTTGATGAGTCTGTTATTTTGAAATGATTATTGTCTTTTTTTACAATTTTATGTCTGTCATCAATTTTTTGCATATGTTTTTTTATTCATTCTATTTTTATGTTTGTCATATATTTATTGAATGTTAATGCCGTGTATTGTAATAAAATAAATAAATAAATAAATAATCTTTATTATTCACATAACATCAAAAAAAGTGTAACATGTCTAAAATATTAATTTTTATGGTTACTTATGTTACGGTCACTTGATCTGTGTTGAATTTAAGAGATAAAATGCTTGTAAATAGTTGAAAGTTAAATAATGGTTAATAAACTTATGTGAATAAGATGATCAGATATTGTTTTAATTGTTCATACGCAGTCATTTTCTATGTAATGCTAGTTAGGAACACGGCGCTGTAGTAAGCCGTCACCGTCACTATGTCGTACACGCAGGACAGTTGTAGAGGAGATATTGTGCAGTTGGGAATCGGGAGTTCACTATTCCTAATCCACTTGTAGAACGATTGCATTTGTGCTTTTTCTAAAAAAATAAATAACGGTCATTGATTATGTCCTATATTATTTATTCTTCTATAGGTACCTAAGTATTTATGATAATTTCTTACCAACGGATTCAGGCATCACACGTAAAGCTTTACAGATGACAACTTTTATCGTTTTGTATTCATATCGGATCCCTTCACATGAAAAGCTTATAAGGAGAGTATTGACAAGTGAATACACCAGTGCATAAGTATATACTATAAATCGAATGTTTGACTGAAAATATCATGACGATAGTTATGAACTATTATCTATCACAAATAATCTATATCATAAAAAGACATTTTTATACTACAAAAATTATTGTATTTGTATGCAATTATTAAGCTCTTACCAAATTTTGTAAGTTATATAAACCCTTGATTGCAAAAAGCACGGTCGTCATGGAATTGCATATATACTTGATTGGAAATAAATAATAGAATTAAGTAAATTTTATACTTGATAAACTATCTATTTATTTATTTTAATACAAATATATCAAATATGAAAGAGTACACCTTTGGGTTCAACTTAATATTACATTTTATGATGAATGTCACATCATCACATGGACCAAACTTTAATTTTTTTTGCATTTTGCTCTTCGTATGCCTCAGGACAGACATATGTATGTGGGGAGGGATTACCTAGAAGGTTATTATCTGTTGCCATTATTCTGACATGAAGAAATGGACGAGAGAGAAAGAGAGAGAGAGAGAGAGAGAGAATTTATTGCAAATATGATATGAATGTTTATACATATATAATTGTTATTGTACAAGAGATAATTTAGCAAAAGGTACATGAATGATTGATCATAAAATTCAAAGGAACATATTTGAAGGCTGTACTCTTTATAAGCTTTTTCTTTGTCTCAAGGGCTCATAAAGGAAATACCCAGAATTATCCTCATAATAATACTCACACAAATTAAAAACTTTCTGAACAAGTTTTTGACATTTCGCGATAGAGATGTGCACATATGTAGTATATCTGAAATATTTATATCTTCACAAGACTCGTTAACAATAAATTTAAATCTACAAATCTTATATTTGAAGCAATAAAACAACACGTCTGTCTCGGACAAGGCGCTTCCAAATATTTTGTTTTCCAGTAACACATGGGCGAGGCACATATAAGACTGTATTGTATTTATGAAGACAAAAAAACGATACAAAGACAGAGAAAATGTCAAAGTTATTATGAAATTCATTAAAAAGAATAACATTTTTGTAATGTTCGATAAGAATGAGTAGTAAAATATTAAATATATAAATAAATAAAGTAGCACGTTAAAATTTGTATAGTAAATTGCAAAATTCTGTTTCAAAAATTGGTTAGCATTTGGATATTTCATTTCAATGTTATCAAAGTTTTTTAATATTTTGATAATTGTTGAAGAATTAATGTTAACGAAATAAATATAGATTTGAACAGTTTTTGATACTAAATGAGCGACTATATTAGTTAAAGTTAACACAAAATTATTATATGTCATCAAGCGATTCCAAAATATGGGATCACTTAACAATAAAACATTAAAAATAATTAAAATAACACAATAACATCCGTATAAACGAGATGTGACTTTGTATTGATTGTTAATTCTGTGGTAGTATTGCACTCCACATATGACTGATAAATATTTCATACATTCGAAATTTTTAACAAATAGACTGCTGTTATTTATTATAACAACTTTGTTTCTTTTATTCATATTTGGATGTTTTAATGTATTTTTGTTAATTTTATTTCGTGAAATAATCGATATTAAGTTGAATTTGTTAATAAAAATACAATTTAGTTTTAAGCCTTCACATCAAATGATTGCTGTGTCGTCGACTGTGGTAGGTTGATAAATATAAATTATTAACTTCAATTAATTCTATTTATTTTGCTTGACATGTAGAGTTATAAAAAATGTGACAATCAAGATATATTTTTTTTATATTTATATAAAGGAAATAATTTTTATAATTTGTGTTTCCAATAAGTACCTACTTAATTATTTCTAATTGACTTAATGTACCGATACTAAATAAATGTTAATATCTACAACATCAAGATATTTCATGTACTAAGACAATATCACAATAGGTTTTGGGTGCAGGTTCCAATAAGCAGAAGAAAATACTACATTTAGAGCTTAGATCTAAATAATACTTTATTGATTGTATGAGAACTCCAAAACACGGCCAAAAGACCTATCAAATATTTCATAATAAAAATACAATGACAATAGGTAGGTAAAATTATATTGAACACGAAACAAACATGTTAGGCCTAGAAAATATATAGTTACTATATTTGAGGTGTTTTCTCCGACAGGGTGATATGCCAAAGCCGATATTCTGTCTTATAAGGCCCAATCACAGCTTCTTATTTAGGTTTTGTTCCAGGACACCTAGTGTTGAGTGGTGTTAAATAAAAAACATGATTTTATTTTATACATTTTATTTTGTTTTCCCATTTTACAATTTCACTAGTAAAAATGTCTGTCATTAGAATGACAGCAATTATATGCCTCTCTAATGTTGGTGTTACCATTATCTAAATATAACCATACCTAACACCCAGTATGGGTAGCGCATGTTGGATACTTCGGAATGTAGAAAGATAGATAGAATTTTACCTATCATAACCTACATTATGTAGATACAGTGGAACCTCTCATAACGAGTTTAATTCGTTCCAGACTCTTACTCGTTATGCGAAACATTTTTTTCCATAGAAATCAATGTAAAATACGATAATGCGTTCCATAAGAAAGAATAAGTATTCTTGGAGAACTTAATGAATTTTTTTTATTAACGTTTATTAAAATAAAATTACTTATAAAAGAGTGTAACAACTTGTAATAAAAATTAGATTAGGGAAAAAAACGTACCTAAATAAAAATATGTATTTTTGACAAGTAATCAACCATTTTTAACTAGAAAACTAACCGTAAACGTAACCATTTCGTAGACATTCTTGACACTACCTTTGAAGCATCCATCTTCTTAATTTTATCTTTGTTCTTGAGAATAGTGCAGATCGTTGATGTTGACCGAGAGTATGTGCACGCTAGATATGCCTCTCTCACACCTTGCTCTCGCTTTTCAATGATTGTACGTTTCATTTCAACAGTTATTTTTATTCTCTTGGCTTATTCTGGCTGTCTTCTTGTGTTTTTTTCTTCGGGGAATATTTTGAACGGATTATAATACTTTGCACATAAAAAATTACTAATAGGTAATATCAATACAAATTTTGGAAGAATGGGTGATCACATGCGAAACCAAGGCGCTAACGGAGCGAATGCTAAGTGATAATAAATAAAAGAGGTTCCACTGTACTAGTTATTTTTCTGCTGACATTTATCTATAGGTATTTATTATATATTTTTGGTTCTGTGTCATTGCTTTTAGCATTGATGCAAATTCGGATACCGCTAGCATCACAAAAGGTTTCGTCCGAGGTATGTACTACCAAAAAAATATTACGTTGCCTTTTTTAAAGCTCATGGTAGTTTTGCGTGTAAAATTTACATAATAAGATTCATACTGTACAATAATTTAATGTTAACCCTCTGCAACTGACGTGAGGTCTGTCAAACACCGCGAAATCTTTTTTATGTAACAACGTTGCCATTTCGAGTCCTATCTTTCCGTTTCGCTCAAATAAAATTTCTTTTTTTTTTCAATAAATGGAGAGCAGATTTCATTTAAGGCCTTCCTTGAACTTGTTCTTCCTATTATGACACAGCGGGTGTATAATGAAAAATTGCCAAGAGAATTGCGCAATCATGTCTTAGGACGAGATTTGCCAACTGCCCCTTAACAAAATGAACCTGGGACATCGTTTGAAAGAATATTGTGCAGAATTTTTATGAGTAAATTGAAAAGAATGATTAAAGAGTTCGATTTAATTGAGAGGAAGACAAAATTTACTCGTTTTGCATGCAAAAAACATGTCTGCCTACAATTCTCAGCACAAATTTCCAGGACTGAGAGAACGCACTTTGAAACCGATTTTTAGAGAAACCGCTCTAAAGATTTTTTTTATTATTTTTTAACATTTTAACAAAAGTTAACAGAAAACAAAGTTCTACTTATTCATTTTATTTCATATGTTTTTTTCATTTTCGTTCTTAAAAAAATGGTGCTTTTTTATTAGCGTTAATAAATTTCTTGTAATTTCTAATATCTGTTTTTTTTAAACCATATTTTTTCAAATGATGTCAGCATACATGTCAAGTACTCACAAAAAAACTAAAAAAATAATCAAAACTTTTTAAATAATGGCAATAATGGAACTTAAAATAATAGTGTCTGTCAGAACACTCCTCACCAGAATTATAACTAAAAAGCCACCTCAGTTGCAGAGGGTTGAAATTATGTCAACAAATAATTGGTATATTGTTGAGAAAAATAGAGAGATTTTTTTATATACGTATGAGAAGTGATATTTACTTTTAGATATTATTTATATAATGCTATTTAGGAACAATAAGGCGCTGCAGTAAGCCGTAAACGTCAATATGTCGTACACACAGGACAGTTGTAAGGGAGAAATTGTGCAGTTGGAAATTGCCAGTTCACTCTTTCTTAATCACTTGTAGATAATAATGTGATGCTTGTTAGGAACAAGGCGCTGTAGTAAGACTTGTCGTACAAGCATGACAGTTCCAGAGGAGATATTGTGCAGTTAGAAAATGGCAGTTCACTGTTTCTTAACCACTTGTAGATAATAATGTGATGCTTGTTAGGAACAAGGCGCTGTAGTAAGATGTCACTGCCACTATATCGTACACGAAGGACAGTTGCAAAAGAGATATTGTGCAGTTGGGAATCGGCAGTTCACTGTCCCTAATCCACTTGTAAAATATTCGTATTTCCCTTTTTTCTGAAAAATCATATATTTTTTTGAGTTTTGGTATACCTAGATTGCATACTAAAAATTCATTTATTTTAGTTATGAAATACAACGTAGAAAATCTTTAAATTATATGTATATTATGTACACGATATATGATATATAGTTTCATTTGAAGTATGTCAAAAATATAATTTCTTACCAGCAGATTCTGGAATTGTAAGTATAGCTTTGCTTAAAACAACTTTGATCATTTTATATTCATATTGAATACTTTCACAAGATAAGCATGTCAGAAAGAAGATCAAAAATAAAAAGAGGATCGAGTAGATATATACAAGTAAAGGTATAAATGTCTGAAAAAAATTATATAGAAATTTAATACATATCATTAACTGTCGATCATTTTGTTTGCTTTTTAAAACACTGTGATATTCATTTTATATCAGTGATCTTTTGTTTTATAAAAAAAAGAAAACTACACTAATGTACTTGCAATAGGTAGTTTGAGATAATTATCTTTGTCAGTTAAAGTATTTTAACTCCCTTTAATTTAAATTTAAATGAACGAAAAGGTACCTAAGATTTTGAAAAAATATATTAAAATATAATCACCAAGTTCCACATAGTGGATAAAACCCTGATAGAAAACAACATGAATGCCAAAGAATTGCAGATGATCTGAAATATAAAAAAAAAAATTATATAGAAAACGAAATAAATAAAACAATCGTTTTATTTATTTCGATATGGAATTCTACTACCTAAACACCGTCACAGTAAAAAAATATTAAGAAAACATTTAGTAATAAAAATTTTGTGTTTATAATCTAGAAAGTTAACAAATATTTTTAAGATGTACATTATAATGCTTACACATATTTGAAATTTCTTAAATACATTTTTGACGTTTCTCGACAAAGCTACACACATATTCAGTAAATCTGGAACATTAACATCTTCACAAGATTCATTAATAAATATATAATGTAATTTTAGGAAATTTAATCGAGAAAAATCACTCAATATTGTATTTCTTCTGAATGTTTTGTGTTCCAATAATACACGAACAAGACACATGTATGACTGTAATGTATTTGTGAAGATACAAAAACGGTATAAGTTGATATGAAATGACAAATTACATCCACAAGTTATAACGTAGAACAAGAGGGGTATTATTTGAAAATTCACGGCGCAGAAAGAATATAACGCGAACATGAATATATACAATAATATATTAATAGTGATGAAGTAATTAAGACTGTTACTGCTTGGATATCGATTGACGTTTGGGTATCTATTTTCAATATCATCAAAAACTTTTAATATTTTGATAATTGTAAAAGAGTTTATGTTACTGATGAAAATATAAATTGTTACAGCTTTTGAAAGTAAATGAGCTGTTATATTGGCCATATTTAACAGAATATCTTCATCATTCAACATCCTTTTCCAAAATTCTGGATATGTTGAGTGTAATAAATTAAGAATAATTAAAATCACACAATAACATTCGTATAAACGCGATGTGACTTTGTATTGATTGTTAATTCTGTGGTAGTATTGCAATCCACATATGGCTGATAAGTATTTCATACATTCGAAATTCTTAACAAATAAGTGACTATTATGTATCACAACAACTTTATTTCTTTGATACATTTTGGAATGAATATTGAATTCGTTTATTTTTTATTACATACTTATATTAATAACTCTTCTAGACTAATGAATTTAATACTTCTCTAGCTAACGTGTCATAATTTTTGGTATACGAGTACTGTAATACTATAATTTCTCTTTATTTTACCTAACATGTTAATTGATTACGAATACACGAATGTTTTTTTTAATGAAAACTTATAATAAAAGTAAACCAAATTTGTATTTATTTTATTAAAAAATAACCACTTAATCATAATTGAGTTTTTTAATGAATAAGTAGGTCTCTTTATTTTGTTTTCATAATTTCTAATTTCTAATATATTTTTTTGTAAGAAATAATCCATTTCTAACGACGTGGCTGATCCATGCCCATCTTCGGGATCTGATCTCACTTGTGATGAAAGGTTGGAAAGTTGTGGAGCAAATTCAGGTTCCTTTTGTAATACCTAATGATTTTGTAATAACCTAACGTGTTTCTCAGAATCCTATTTTCAAAGACAAAAGGGTTCATTGGTAGTATAAGACAGAGATTAAGTAAGTAAGTAATACTCCTGTTTGTCATATCTGACAAGTACGTTTTTACGAAGAATCTATACAATCGCTCTGTTTTGTTCAATAATTTAGTGCTACAAAAACTTTCAACTGTCAGAATTATAGGAAATCGAGAGATATAACGTGCTTTATGTTGTTCAAAACTTCTCCCAATTGCATTAAGTCAATATTTAAACTTAACAATGAAAATATCTTCAAAATTTATTTTCGAAAGCTTGATGGTAGAGCCTTGGATTTTCAATATTAAGCTACCAGGATCGACTATAATGACTACCGGCTAATACATGTTTATCTTTTTAATAGAATAAACATTAAGTATAAAAAATGTCAATCAAAAGGTATGCTACCTATAATGTATGCCATAGCTTTGAAAAAGTGCTCTAACTCAGCTATGAACAGACTCCGACGGTTAGGTAATGAGTTTGCCAGTGTTATAGATATGCATAATGTTTCACTTACAAAATAATATTATAAAAGTGACATATGAAAATCATTACTGGCATTTCAAATTTCTCCGAAATTAGCCATTTAATTTTTTTTTATATTGTTGATTGGTCTGTAATTTTAGAATGATTTTTGTCTTTTTTGTTATATATTGAATGTTTTCTTTTTCTATTTTTATGTCTGTCATCCATTTTTAACATATGTTTTTATTCATTCTATTTTTTTGTTTGCCATATATTTTAAAGAGGCTTATGACGTTTATTGTAATAAAATAAATAAATAAATTGTATAATTGTCTTTATTATTGACATAACATCCAAAAAAGTATAACATGTCTAAAATATTAATTTTTATGGTTATATAGGTTATGGTCAATTGACCTGTGTTGAATATAAGAGATAAAATGCTTGTAAATAGATGAAAGTTAAATAATGTTTAATAAACTTATGTGAATAAGATGATCAGATATTGTTTTTACTGTTCATACGCAGTCATTTTCTATGTAATGCTAGTTAGGAACACGGCGCTGTAGTAAGCCGTCACCGTCACTATGTCGTACACGCAGGATAGTTGCAGAGGAGATATTGTGCAGTTGGGAATCGGCAATTCACTGTTCCTAATCCACTTGTAGAAAGATTGCATTTGCGCCTTTTCTAAAAAAAATAAATAAGGGTTATTGATTATGTCGTATATTATTTATTATTCTATAAGTTATTATTCATGACAATTTCTTACCAGCGGATTCAGGCATTACAAGTAAAGCTTTACAGATGACAACTTTTATCGTTTTGTATTCATATCGGATCCCTTCACATGAGAAGCTTATAAGGAGAGTATTGATAAGTGAATACACCAGTGCATAAGTATATACTATAAATCGAATGTTTGACTGAAAATATCACTACGATAGTTATGAACCATTGTCTATCATAAATAATCTATATCATAATACGCATTTTTATACAACTACAACTACTTATTGTATAATTGTACAATTACTATGCACTTACTAAATTTTGTAAGTTATATATACCCTTGATTGCAAAAAGCACGGTCGTCATGGAATTGCATATATACTTGAATGGAAATAAATAATTGAATTAAAGTATTTATTTATTTATCTCTATTTATTTATTTTAATATAAATATTCATATGAAAGAGTTCACCATTGTGTTCAACTTAAAATTACATTTTATGATGAATGTCACATCATCACATGGACTAATTGCAATATGCTCTTCGTATGCCTCAGAGCAGACATATTATATATGTAAGTGTGGAGAGATTAACTAGAAGATTATTAATTGTTGCCAATATTCTCAGACCTGAAGAAATGGATGAGAGAGAGAGAGAGAGAGAAATAGAGTTTATTGCATGTATGATATGAATGTTTGTATATATAATTGTATAAGAGATATTTTAGCAAAAGCTACATGAAAAATCGATCATAAAATTCAAAGGAACATATTTCAAGGCTGTACAAGATTCATCTTAGTTTGGGACTAGCTCGATCTGTGTGAATTGTCTATGTATGTTATGTTACTCTTTTTAGGCTTTTTCTTTGTCTCAAGGGCTCTTAAAGGAAATACCCAGAATTATCCTCATAATATACTCACACAAATTAAAAACTTTCTGAATAAGTTTTTGACGTTTCGCGATAGAGATGTGCACATATGCAGTATATCTGAAATATTTATATCTTCACAAGACTCGTTAATAATAAATTTAAATCTACAAATCTTATATTTGAAGCAATAAAATAACACGTCTGTCTCGGACAAGGCGCTTCCAAATATTTTGTTTTCCAGTAACACATGGGCGAGGCACATATAAGACTGTATTGTATTTATGAAGACAAAAAAACGATACAAAGACAGAGAAAATGTCAAAGTTATTATGAAATTCATAAGAAAGAATAAAAAAATTGTAATATTCGAAACCTCTGAATAAATATAAATGAAGTACATGATTAAAAATAGTAGCACGTTAAAATTTGTATAGTAAATTGCAAAATTTTGTTTCATAAATTGGTTAGCATTTGGATATTTCATTTCAATGTTATCAAAGTTTTTTAATATTTTGATAATTGTTGAAGAATTAATGTTAATGAAATAAATATAGATTTGAACAGTTTTTGATACTAAATGAGCGAGTATATTAGTCAAAGTTAACACAAAATTATTAAATGTCATTAAGCGATTCCAAAATTTGGGATCACTTAACAATAAAACATTAAAAATAATTAAAATAACACAGTAAAATTCGTATAAACGAGATGTGACTTTGTATTGATTGTTAATTCTGTGGTAGTATTGCACTCCACATATTGCTGATAAATATTTCATACATTCGAAATTTTTAACAAATAGACTGCTGTTATTTATTATTACAACTTTATTTCTTTTATTCATATTTTGTTGCTTTTATGTATTTTTTTAAATTTTAGTTCGTGAAATAATTGATATTAAGTTGAACTTGTTAATAAAAATACAATTTAGTTTAAAGCCTTCACATCAACTGATTGCTGTGTCCACGACTATATTTTTAAAATATTCATATTGATGAAATAATTATTATAATTTGTATAAGTACCTGCTTATTATTTCCAATTGATTTAGGGCCGATCTTATAAACATTATATCAAATATCCGTTAGCATTTTGGTAAGTTGCTGACGGATGGCAGTTTGTGAGCCAAATAAACCGACGGGTGTCTTATAAAACGTATTTGACCATTCATCATCCATATGTTAAATAAACTGGTGTTTCTATGATTTATTGTTATTCTATGCATAGCAACGGTCAAATACACACGCATTATTGAAGTTTGACCTCGCAGCATTGTGTAATCACGTTTGAAAATAATGTGTGTGTGATGATCCTGGATATTTAACAACAATATCTCTTATGAGAAGTGAGGCATCACAGATACACTGTATATTAAAAGAGAAATTACTTTTTCTATAGCGCACAAAGAAGTGTCTAATAAACCGACAGTTTGAGTGTCAAAACCATTCCCAAAACAGTCGGTATTACTAACCTACAGATTTTTACCGAAATATGGCTAACGGACGTTTATAAGACGCAAAAGTTACCGATTGTTGTTTTTTTCGGTATATTTCTTCGGTTATGTAACTAACGGATGTTTATAAGATCGGCCCTTAATCTACTTACCGATACTAAATAAATTTTAATATCTACAACATCAAGATATTTTATTATGTTCCAATTAGCAGAAAAAAATACAAATGTGTAGAGCTTAAATATAAATAATACTCTATTTATTGGATGAGAACTCCAAAACGCGTTTTTTTTTTCAAATATTTCATAATAAAAACAGAATGCCAATAGGTAGGTATATTTTTATTACACACGAAGTAACCTTGTAAGGACTAGAAAAGATATATTCAGCTTATTTATGGTGTTTTCTCCAATTATGTTACAGAGCGACATGCTAAAGGCTCCGATATTCTGTCTTACATTCGCCCTTGAGGTGGATTTTTTTCACAAAACGGCGCTTTACAAGTCATCCAAATAATAATAATAATGGCCCAATGACAGGTTCTTGAGTATGTATTATTACTGGATAGCGTTGAGTGGTGTTCTTAAATTAAAACATGATTTTACTCGTATTTCACACATTTTATTATGTTTTCCTATTTCACAGTTTCACAAGTAAAAAGGTCTGTTATTAGAATGACTGCGACGGACTTTTGCATATCCTATTATTTTGCGCTCTCATGCGCTCTCTAACCTTGTATCTCTCATGATACAAGATAAAATACACAGTTATTTAAATCTTCAAACAAAATTAATTCAGAGGTAAATTAATCTCAGTTCGGTAGAGACTTTGAAAAACAAAGAATATTGGAAAGAATAATTGACTACTTATTTAACACTCAGGGTCGAATGGGTTAACCCAAATTTCATTGCAAAGACTTCAAGACTTTCTGTTTCAATAAATTTAACAATGCATATTTCTTATTAATCAATAATGCCTTCCAACAACCTTTAAATATGAAGGAAAGATTCAGAAATAAAATAAAGATTACAAAATGTATTATTTTCTTTTCACTTTATTCCAAAACCGCTAGTATATCGATGATACTTTTATTCTGGCCATTAAATTTAAATGCATTTTATAAATTCTAACAAGTTAACAAAATATTAAGATATTTAAATTTAGATAATTATTACTACGTGGCAACTTTACTAATCTATAGATTAAAATTTCAAAAATTAAATGATTGTGGCACATAATTTTTAACTTCTAGCGTTTCTTTTAGAAACCACCTATTTCAACAAATTATCAAACCCTATTTGATCATAAAAAAATTAAATAAACACTAGAATAAATATACAAAAACTAAGAGTGAATGAGAACATCATCATCATCATCATCATCATCGCCCTCAACGCTCCTCTCGGGAGCACAGGGCAGAAACCAGCCTCCTCCATTCAGAGCGTCTCTGTGCCAATTGCGTCACTTCTTCCCACGACATTCCTTGCGCTCTGATATCGTTGTCATAGGAACGGTGTATTGTGAAAGAGGGACGCCCGGGCCTACGGAACCCCTGCGGACGGAAGAACAGTGCAATTTTTGGCCAACTATCATTGGGCATTCTCAAAACATGTCCCAGCCAGGACCATCGTCTCTCTTGTATTACGGAGATTACAGGTCTCTGCTGGGTGCGCCGGCGCACAGCATCATTTGTAACATGTTCATACCATCTGACATCCAAAATCATTCTAAGACACTTGTTTTCAAAGCTAAGTATCTTCCGCTCTTGAGCCTCCCAGCCATATAGAAGGATTGGGATGATGCACGCATTGAACAAGCGACATTTTGTCCTGATGCTGAGTCCAGACGCCTTCCAAACTTTGTTCATGTTGTTGAAAGCCCCGCTAGCTGCTCCTATGCGGATTGGTAATTCCGACCGGAGATCACCCTCTGGCGTTATGGTTGCTCCCAGGTACCTGAATTTACTAACCTGAGATATTTGGTAATTGCCAACCATTAGTGGGGTGTGAGTACTCGTGCATGTACTATTACATATGTACTCCGTTTTACCAGCGTTGATACGAAGGCCAAGGCGCAAAGAATTTTCATAAAGAGCATTAGCGTTGCAATGTAATCCGTCCACAGATGTATCAAAAAGGGCTAGATCATCCGCATATTCAAGATCGTGCAGCACTCCCACAGACGTCTCACTGTTTTCACGCTGTGATAAAGGCACACCGCCAGGAATGAGAACGACCTGATTTTTAATCTTCCTTCCAGCTACTAGGAGTTTCGCGTCATCCATGCAACCGCAACTTTCTACGAAGGATTTTCTATTAATATTCTTCTCTCAAATTCCATATTATTTTCCCGTGTCTCGAAATTAAATTCCCGTTTATAGAATATTCTTTTTCCCGACAACCTTGGTATAATTTTTTTTTATCCTGGTATTGAAGATTCTTTCTTGGTAGGTACTTAAGGAATCTATCCTGGTGCTTAAAGAATCTATCCTGGTGCTTAAGATTCTATTCTCCTGGTATAAAAATTCTATCCCGGTATACAGAGAGTATACTATTCTGGTAACTGAAGGCTTTCCTGGTACTTAAGGCTGTACATCCTTAAAACATTAAAGGAGAACGTAAATTAATATTTATTCAAAATATATTTCGGTATATTCTATCAAACAACGTAATTTCTTTCATCGAAAATATAATTGTAACAATTTTGACTCACCATATTTTTGATGACGGCCTGAATTACACTGACTTTAATAAGTTATTTAAACGAAACTGTCAATCGACAAATAGAACATAATTGTCTAAAACTATTTTATAAATGAATAAAATTAATCATTTAAAATGGAGAAGGTTTTTTTAACCTTATATCTTACGACTACATTTCGCGATGTGCTAATTTGGTTCGTCAAATACAAAACAGACCGCGTTTTTTTCTTCAACCGCCAATCTTGAAAAATCTCTCCCACCACGCATGCGCGGCGTCACGTAATCAATTTCTAGTATTGCCAACGGATAAAATCACTACTTTACAGTGATACCAAAAATATTGCTACATGACAACAATTTTATGCCTTTCTAATGTTGGTGTTGCCAGTATCTAATTAATATAACCATATATAAAACTCAGTATGTGTAGCGCAAGTTGAATACTTGAAAATGTAGGCAGATAATTTGAATTTTACCTATCATAACCTATATTAGATACTAGTTTTTTTTCTGCAGACATTTATCTATATTTATATATAATTTTTGGTTCTGTGTCATTGCTGTTAGTATTGATGCAATTTGGATGTTGCTAGCGTCACAAAAGGTTCCGTTCGAGGTTTGTACTACCAAAAAATATTAAATTGTCTTTTTAAGGGCTTAGGTATATGGTAGTTTCGCGTGTTAAATTAACATAATAAGATTCATGCTGAACACTGATTTAATGTTAAAATTAGGTCAAAAAATATTTTATTTATTTATTTATTTCAATCAATATACGGCATTTGCTTTTTACAATACATATAAAATAAACATAAAACATTTAGCAATCCTCAGAAGCAAAAAAAAAGAAATATCCAAATATCCAAACTACAAAATCTTAAATAATTAAAATCAATATAAATCAGCATAATACAACAACATGAAATTTAATATAATAGAACACAGGTAGGTACCAAAACATTAGCGCGTTCATACAATCATACATACAAAAATACAACCATGGTAACTGGCAACACACCATTTGTCCATCCAGATGCACAGCAATCATACATATTATAATTGATATATTGTTGAGAGAAATAGAGAGTTAAAGATTTAACACTTGAGAAGTGAAATTTACTTATAGATATTATTTGCAAAAATACTTGTTTAAGATAGTTACATTTAATAGATTGATAGTGCTCTTCTTTCTCTCCGACATAGTTCTTTTCACAGTACATTATTAATAGATTGATAGTGCTCTTCTTTCTCTCCGACATAGTTCTTTTCACAGTATATAACTAATTACAGAAAATGGAGAATTCACATTCATTCCTCGAAAAAGCTACTGAAATATTAACAGAATTGGTAGATAACATCTCCAACACTGACAGAAGATCCAGTAAAGAAGTACAAAGTGTTGTGCTGAAACATGTGCACAAACTACAAGGAATTTTGGGTCATGCAGCCATCCAAATGACAGAAATGCAAAACATAATCAAGCTTCAACAAAATAGTATTAAAAACCATGTGACACCTTCTTATGCAGCAGCTGTAAAAAGGAATATAATTGAGGATGCATCTTATGGTATTCTCATAACTAACGAAAATAGCTCAGAAGACGCCGATGAAATGTTCAAGAACATTAGGAAAAATTTGAATATAGCAGGAGTAGATGGCATACAGATAAATAGTGTTAAAAAAATTTCTAGAGACAAAGTAATTGTTAATGTAAAGGAACAATCGCAGAGAGAAGTTTTAGCAAATAAAATTAAACAACAGAAACTGAATGTCAAACTACTAGAAAAGAGAAACCCGTGCATAATACTCAAATATATATATAATGATTATAATATAGACCAATTGCAAAATAACTTCAAAGAGCAGAATCCTTCATATGCTCACTTTTTTAATGAAGGAACTTCAACGGTTTTTAACATAAAGAAGGTGATAAAGAGTAAGGACGATTATGTCCATGTTATTGTTGAAGTGGACAGAGAATTAAGACTGGCCTTGCTCAATAATGATAAAATATACATTGGAATGCAACGCATAAGCGTAAACGATGCTAATCCACTTCCTCAGTGCTACAAGTGTCAAGGATTTGGACACACATCAAAAAAATGTTTTAAAGATGATAACACATGTTCTCATTGCAGTGAAAACCACATTTTTGCGAATTGTCCCAATTTAGCAAAGATAGCAATTTGCAAAAATTGTACAAATAGTAACACAAACTATCAAACTAAATATAATACAGCACATAGAACAACTAGCAAAAATTGCTCTGTGTACATAAGAATGGAAGGCTTGGCCAAACAAAAAATCAACTATTAGAATATTTAAGGGAATGGTATAGAACGTAAAAGCAACAATATATTATGGATCAAGACTTCATCGAGTTAGATCATGAAGTATTATACACGAGAGAAGAAAATTTACAAGACTGGATCTCTCAACTGAACCCATGTAAACATGGAGATATTACAGCTGTGCATATTAATATAAGATCAATTAACAAATATTGGGATCATTTAATTATACAGATGAAAGACTATATAGATAATATAGATTTGCTCGTATTGACTGAAACATCAACAGATTATTTTAGTAAAGATCTATATAAAATAGAAGGATTTGAATCTTATTGTTTCTGCAGAACAAATAGACAAGGTGGTGGTGTAATGGTGTTTATTAAATCTATTTTTGAATTTGAACAAATTGAGTGTAATAGTGAATATAGTGAAATGGTGTGCGGTAAGATAACACTTGATGATTTCCATTTCTATTTATTGGCTATTTATAGACCTCCTAATTTAAATAAAAATCATTATATAAATGAATTAAATAATATATTGACTAGTAATATGAAAGACAATGAAAATGTATTGATAATGGGAGACATAAATATTAACTTATTATCTGACCAGGAGAATATTGTGATGAATTATGAAAATATGCTTATTAACAATCAGTTTGTGAAATGTATTAATGACGTCACGAGAGAAGTGATGGTAGCTGGAAGAAAAACAATATCATGTATTGATCATATTTTCGTAAGGAGGGTTGGTAAAAATATACACTCGAGTGATAATTTAATTACTTGTGTTAGTGAATGTGCAATAGCAGATCACTATATGGTTGCAATTAAAGTAACTTTTGAAACTAAAAAATCTAAAAATCAGCTACATGACGTAGAGGTTAATGACAATCATGTGATTTCTGAAAATAAATGCTCTCGTCTAATTCAAGAAGTTGATTGGAATAGTATGTTAGTTGAGAACTCAGTAAATGCATTATATAATATGATAAAAGAAACCTTTAAAGAAATTTATACCAAATGCAAAATTACAGAAAAGAAACCAGTTAAAAAGAGACCATGTTCAATGAACTTATGGATGACAGATGATCTTTTAAAAGAGATTAAAAAAAGGGATGCATTATTTAAAAAATGGAAAAATACCCCCTCTAATCAAACATATGAAATAGAATATAAAAGATTTAGAAATGAGCTTAATAAACTTATATTAAATGCTAAAACAAACTTTTATAAAGATAAATTTAATAGCTGCTTTGGTGACATCAAAAAAACTTGGAATAAAATAAATATTATCTTAGGAAGAAAAACTAAAAATAGTTGTGATGAAGTTGTACAAAAATATCTTTTAAAAAACAATCAATTAGACACAATACTGGAGAAATTCAATGAAAATTTTTCAGATAAAGTGTACAAAACTCTTCACATATGTAATCATAAAACGATGCATCATATTGATCTTATTAATGTAACTGGAAATACCTCTATGTTCCTTCGATCTGCAAACAACAGCGATATTATAAACATTATTAAAAACATGAAAAACTCAAAATCACCGGGTATAGACAACATTAGGATGCATGATTTGAAAAAAAATGTTGAGAAAATTGGCCCCATTATTACTCATCTCATCAACAAAATTATAGAGGAAGGATACATACCTCAAGAACTAAAAACTGCAATATTAAGACCAATCTATAAGGGTGGACAACACTATGACTTGAATAATTATAGACCAATAAGCATTTTACCAGCTATTGAAAAAATTCTGGAAAAGTATGTGTGTAACCAATTAAAAAAATACATAGAAAAAAATAACATTGTGGATCCATCCCAATACGGATATCAAGAAAATAAGGGAACCGAGACACTTCTACAAGATTTTGGAAATCTAGTGAATGACGCACTGGACAAAAGAAAACATGTTCTTGTTATTTTTATAGACTATTCTAAGGCCTTTGATACCATCGATCACGAAAAATTATTAGAGTATCTAGAATTAATTGGGATTACTGGTAAATTATTGCTATTTTTCAAAAATTATTTAAGTGATCGCAGATGCATAGTTAAAATAAACAATACATTTAGTGATATAAAATACATAAAATCGGGTGTGCCGCAAGGATCAATTTTAGGACCAGTATTGTATTTAATTTATGTTTCCATGCTTAAAAATCTTTTTAAAAATGTTCAGCATTTTATTTATGCTGACGATACTGCACTAGTAATGACGCATGAAAATATTGATGTGGCGTGTAAATTACTTCAAGATGATTACAATAACTTGATTAAATGGTCACATGATTATGGCCTAATAATAAATGCTAAAAAAACTAAATTGATGCATATAAAAACTCCCCATACTATTACGTTAACTAAACCCTACATAATTTCACATGATTATAACTGCATTCACAATAACATTCAATGTAATTGTAATTGTAAAAATATTGATCAGGTAACAACATATAAGTATTTAGGTGTAATAATTGATAATAATTTTAAATGGGACGAACATATAAGTAAACTATGTAATAGGTTAAGATCAGTTGCTGGTCGCCTTCATAAAGTAAAATATTTTGTACCTAATCGTATAACAAAAACCATTTATTTATCGTTGGCAGAGTCTTTAATAAGATATGGAATTTCTGTCTGGGGAAATACAACAAAAACTAACTTAAATAAAATACAAAGTGTTCAAAACATACTTATTAAAATAGTTACTAATTACAAATCTATTCCAGGTAGTCATTTCAATGCCAACGATACATATAGGGCTAATAACTTAATGACTTCAAAAGGAATATTTTTAAACAAATTTTTATTGCCTTACTTTTTGGACAATAGATACAGAAATAAGCTAACACACAATTATAATACTAGATACACACATAATGAAGGATTGGTAATTCCAAAAGTAAATAATAAATACGGTATGAGAACCCGAGACTATATAATACCCAAAATAATAAATATGCTACCAAAAAATATTAAAAATACCCATAGACTAGGTAAGTTAAAGATTCTTATGAAACAATGGACTGTAAATAATATTGATATCATAAATGCTTTATAAAATTTAATATTGTCATACAAAATAAAATAAATTATAGGGAGTTGATTGATTTGCAAGGAACAAGAGTTATAAAAAATTTTATTACAAGAATAATTGCAATTAAGACCCATAGATTTATATGTACTAAAGTACTTAAGACCACAGTTTATTTCGTTTTTTAAGTTAAATTGTTGATTTTTAAACACTACAATGTATTAGTATTAAGTATAAGTTGATAAATAAGCATGTTTTATAGTACCTACCTAGTAAAGTCTCAGACATGTTAGCATATTAGTATTGTAGTATTCTAGTTATAATAATGAGTATAGTATTATAGTCAGGAAGAGTATGTATATATTTTTAAGTAAGGAATTAAGATAATATATTAGAATAATAATTTATATGTAAAAATGATTTTGTAACCTTTGTAAAATATCAAAACATTGAATTATATTTGTATATGGATATATAAAAAAGAACCTGTTGACAAGTCTTATAAAAGACTTAACAGGACTTGTAATATTTACTTGTAATATTTTTTAATAAAATAAAAAAAAAAAAAAAAAAAAAAAAAATTTATGTTATGCTAGTTAGGAACAAGGCGCTGTAGTAAGACGTCACCGCCACTATGTCGTACACGCAGGACAGTTGCAAGAGGGATACGGTGCAGTTGGGAATCGGCAGTTCTCTGTTTTCAATTCACATGTAGATATTTTTGTGATGCTTGTTAAGAACAAGGCGCTGTAGTTATCTGTCACCGCCACTATGTCGTACACACCGACAGTTGCAGAGGAGATTTTTGCAGTTAGAAAATCGCAGTTCACTTTTTCTTAACCACTTGGAGATAATAATGTGATGCTTGTTAGGAACAAGGCGCTGTAGTAAGATGTCACTGCCACTATATCGTACACGAAGGACAGTTGCAAAAGAGATATTGTGCAGTTGGGAATCGGCAGTTCACTGTTCCTAATCCACTTGTAAAATATTCGTATTTCCCTTTTGTCTGAAAAATTATATTTATTTTTTGAGTTTTGATACATCTAGATGCATAATTAAAATTCATATATATGAGTTATTAAATACAATGTAGAAAATCATTAAATTATATATACCTAATGTAGGTACACGAAATATTATGTATAGTTTAATTTGAAGTATGTCAAAAAAATAATTTCTTACCAGCAGATTCTGGAATTGTAAGTATCGCTTTGCTTAAAACAACTTTGATCATTTTATATTCATATTGAATACTTTCAAAAGATAAGCATATTAGAAAGAAGTTCAAAAATAAATAGAGGATCGAGTAGATATATACAAGATAAGGAATAAATGTCTGAAAAAAAATTATATAAATTTAATACATCTCATTAACTGTCGATCATTTTGTTTGCTTTTTAAAACAATGTGATATTCATTTTATACCATTGATCTTTTGTTTTATAAAAAAAGAACATTATACTCATATATTTACCTGCAATAGGTGGTTTGAGATAATTATCTTTGTCAGTCAGAATGTTTGAACTGCCTGACTTATTAATAAAAAGCTACCTAACACCCGAATTCATAGTCGTTTACTTGAGTAATACTTGGCCGAGGAGCACTCAAGTAAAAGGCAATACTCAAGATGTGGATGCATTCTATAGACAAACACTGCTCCTTTACTTCGCTAAGTTAACGCTTGAGTCGTGGGGAAAATAATATTTTCCCCACGACTTTACACCAAGTTAACATAGTGTAGTTTACCTCTAGGCAAAGATGTACCCGAGGATTGCCAAGGACACTATGTGAAGCAATATGGCGTCAAAACAGTATTTCGGGTTACCATTAACAAGACGTAGTCAACAATATGGCTATTGTGTAATGAACACAATTTTTATAACTAAGATTTTTTTAATAATCAATACTATAAAAACTTAAATAAATTACTAGTCATTATAATTATAATATAAAATATATTTTTTAAATTTATTTTTATTGATAATGCACTGGAAATAAATAGACATTTTAAAATTTGCCGCTATAATGGCGTATTTATATTTTACATTCATGGTAATACCGATCTCAAATGTCATAACATTCTTTTCCCCGACTTGTTTACTTCATTATGTTTTCTGTATTTTGTTGGCGTATTTATAATTCGATTGTTGTTTAATAAAGAAAAGTATAAGGTTTTTTAGAAGAAATAGTTTTTTACTATTCTTCAAAGATGCATATAGTTACTGTTAATCTCTGGTAAGTTATACAACGTTTATTTATAATACTATGTTCATAGATTCCGTACAACGCATTAGGAGATTTTTGTTATTACGATTTAAAAATTAAGTTTCCTTTTATCAATTTATTAGGATTGTAATTGCAAGAACATTGACATGTAGAAGAACAGACGCGGTCGTTTAAGATAATTAGATGGATTTGATAATGGCTGCAGCACATGGTAGTATGATTATGGACAATATTGGTGGAGAAAAAAAGCAAAGTGGCAGGAATTGATCTGGTATGTAAAACCGAATTATTTTTACGTTAATTATTTTTGCTTCATTTGATTCTAAATTACACACAGCTAAATGGACACATGTAATTTGTTTTTAATAGATACCAAACTGATTTGAATGATTAATATTTGTTGTATTTATCAGGAATGGACTTGGCACTGAAATAACAGAGGTAGTTGTAGAAAATAATGGAAAGATTTGACAATGGCTACAGCACAGGAATTCTGATTACTGACATTATAAATGGAGATGAAATCAAAAAATGAGGAATGGATCTGGTATGTAAAACAGCACTATTTTTATGTATGTTGTATTTTCTTGTATTGATTCATTTGATTCCAAATTACACAGCCAAGTGTATGAATTTTATTTGTTTTCAATAGAGATGAAACTGATTTGAATGTTTAACATTTGTTGTATTTTTCAGAAAATGAACTCTGCACATGGAATTGTGATTATGGACAATATTGATGGAGAGGAAATTGAAAGAAATGGATCTGATATGAAAAACAACCTTATTTTTATGTAATTTATATTTTGAATAGAAATTTGTGTAGAGTTTTTCAGACTTTACAAGTCTTTGGTGAATATATCATAATCAAATTCTTGTTACGCAATGTTTTTTTTTGTAGCTTTGGTTGATTTTGGAGTAAGATATAAATGAGATAGAAATAACAACACTGGCACATAATTCTCTCAGAACTGTTGAAAATACAGCAAGGCAGATATTGTATAATCCATAAAAAAGATACGCTGTGTTAATAGAAGAAAGGCCGGTTATGCTGCCGGGAAGTATAAGGGGTTTTTTTTATGGAAAAACTAATGAGAAATTAATTATCTAGATCAAAATGTTTAGACCTGGAGTAAAGAAGAGAATTGATGTACCGATGTTCATTAAAAGACAATTTTAAAAACACAATACTAAGTAGAAAATCTGGAAGGTCCCAGAGGCTTTGATGCCCTCAAGAACATCTACCATAGCAATTCCCAAGGACTTGCTGGAATCGTAATTTCATCTATTTTACAAATCAATAATAAATAACAACAGAGTTGAAGATTAATCCGTAGATGATTGACCCTTATTTTGTATCTTTTTTAACTTTTAAATATTTGTATATTGTGTATTGTTTTCAAAAATTAAATAACAACTTTTTATACCAAACTTTTTTCATATCCCTTATTAACATTATCTGCTTGTTCATATTATCACATTTTCTATAAGTGGAATAGTTCACAGGAATATATTTTTTATATTCTAAGTCTCATGCAAGATATTTTTCATTAGAATGATTATAGCCTGTTACTATAATTTATAAGAATGAGACAAGTGGGGTTGAACACTCATCTATTACAAGGATGTCACCTTTCGCACAGCAGCCCCAAAGGAACTAATACTTAAAGGGTACCTTGCATTCTTCCTAGCAGAAATACATTTTCAAGGTCAAGTGAATCAAACCCTCGATTAAGAGCAAGGGCATTTTAAATTGCACTGAGTTATCAGCCACTCAATAATGGACGATATATTATAATAATTATTGTCTTTTCTTCTTTGAAAGGTCAGAGTGCTGTGAAAAACTAAAATTGCGATCTATTTATATCGAAACAGCTTGTGAAAGGCTTTGACTATCAATTTTGAATAAATAACTATGTATTGTTTCTGTTTCTCCTCTAATTTTTTATGTGCTTCAGAGGTTTTTCTGAATCAAATCAACTGGAAACTCAAAAATTTAGATGATGTATTTAAATTGATCTATATAGCAAAAATAATGACAGATTTGACATTTTTTCTATTAATGGCCCCCACTTTGTTATTCCAAAGTCTTAAATTAATGTGTAACAGAAAAACTATTCCATAATATCGGTAAAAAATGGAAAAAGAACCACCAAAATGTTCATTAAACCGACATAGTGTACTTTACCTCTCAAATGTTTATTCTAACTGTCAAAATATTAATAGAGGTAAACTACACTATGTTATTATATTTACGTTTTTTAAACAAAAAACATGTTTCTTGTTTTGTATGTGCATTGAAATAGATAAAATTAACTTAAAACTATCTTGGGAAGCAATTAAATTTCAAAAAACTACAAGAAAAATAAAAAAATATATCAAAAAACAAATCGAAAAAACTTTGAACGGCCATAGTGTAAAACGATGTCACTCGACATGGTGTAGTTTCGCTCCGGCGTACAGATATTTTTGTGGCAAAAAGTATTGCCACTAAACAAAATGTATTTTTAATAATGTTGTAAAACATAAAAAAACACGGTTTAACTCTATATTTTTGTGTAATTCTTCGATTAGTACTTTTGAAATATTGTTTTGTAACATTTTATAGTATATTTTAACATAAAATGATAGTTAAATGTACAATTTCGCACTATTGTTATATTATGGAAAAAGAAGTACCTATACATCACTACGCCTGCCATTTAACATAACCTCAAAAATCACAAACGACAAACCGTTGTCGTTCCCCGTACTTAAGTTTATTGTTCTATGGTTCCCCGTCGTCGGTCACGTTGTCTTGTTTTTTTTGCGTTTCAGATTATAATATAAGAAATTTGTTTGTAATAAATTATGGATTAATTCATATTTAGCAAATTAATCATTAAATAATGTAAGTCTTTATTACTTATTTAGCAAATAATTTTATTTATAAACAGTTTCTTTGCACACTATATAGCTTATTTAAGGCTAATTACTAGAAAACGGCAAAATAAAATAGATCAAACGGCGTTTGACATTTCTAAGTAACACTCTAGTCGTGTCCGTCGACGACTTGGGGCTCACAGGTACTTGAGTACTAAGTTCTTGAGTAAGTTTTATATGACAATGAGATGAAAACCGCTACTTGGCCAGCACACAAGTATCAGGGAATACTCAAGTAACGACTATGAATTCGGGTGTAAGACATTTTTGAAAAAAATATATTAAAAGATAATCACCAAGTTCCACATAGTGGATAAAACCCTGATAGAATACAACATGAACGCTAAAGAGTTGCAGATGATCTGAAATTTAAAAAAATAAATTATTAAGAAAATATTTAGTAACAAAATATTTGTGTTTATAATCTAGAAAGTGAAGAAATATCTTGTAGGTACTAAGATGTAGGTACATAAGTAATAATTATATGCTTACACATATTTGAAATTTCCTAAATACATTTTTGACGTTTTTCAACAAAGCTACACACATATTCAATAAATCTGGAACATTAACATCTTCACAAGATTCATTCATAATTATATAATGTAATTTGAGGAAATGTAATCGAGAAAAATCACTCAATATTGTATTACTTCTGATTATTTTGTGTTCCAATAATACACGAACAAGACACATATATGACTGTACTGTGTTTGTGAAGATACGAAAACGGTATAAGTTGATATGAAATGACAAATTACATCCACAATTTATAACGTAGAACAAGATGGGCAATATATGAAAGTTCGCGGTGTAGGAAAAATATAACCCGGACATGATAATAAATAATATTATACTAAGAGTGATAAAATAATTAAGAATGTTACTGCTTGGATATCGATTGACGTTTGGGTAACTATTTTCAATATCATCAAAAACTTTTAATATTTTGATAATTGTAAAAGAGTTTATGTTACTGATGAAAATATAAATTGTTACAGCTTTTGAAAGTAAATGAGCTGTTACATTAGCCATATTTAACAGAATATCTTCATCATTCAATATCCTTTTCCAAAATTCTGGAAATGATGAGTGAAATAAATTAAGAATAATTAAAATCACACAATAACATTCGTATAAACGAGATGTGACTTTGTATTGATTGTTAATTCTGTGGTAGTATTGCACTCCACATATGGCTGATAAATATTTCATACATTCGAAATTCTTAACAAATAACTGACTATTATGTATCACAACAACTTTATTTCTTTGATACATTGTTGAATGAAATGAATTCGTCTGTTTTTTTATTAGGTACATATTTATATGAATAACTCTTCTAGACTAATGAATTTGTCTAATCCTTTCCTCGCTAATGTGTCTTTTTTTTCTGTTTATTTGTAATATTTTTAATTCTCTTTATTTTTACCTAACATGTTGCTTAATTACAAATTTATTAATGTTTTTTTGATGAAAAGTGACACATAAAAATATACCAATTTTGTATTTATTTTATTATTAATTACCACTTAGCCATAATTGATTTTTTTTTATATAAATAAGTTAGTTTCTTTATGACGTTTTAATTTCTAATAGAGATTTTTTTTTTATTATTTAAGCAATACCCCTGTTTATCCTATCTGACAAGTACGAAATTACGAAGAATCTATGCAATCGCAAATCTATCGATTTTATAAAATATTTTTTTTCTAGTAGTACCTACCTACTATAAAAAATTCCAACTCCCTGAATGATAAGAAATCGGGAAATATAACGTGCTTAATTAAGTTCAAATTTCTTCCAATAGCATACAATCAAAGTTAATTTTTTTTTATAAAATATTTATAAATTTGGTGGTCGAAAGCTTGACGGAGGCTTTGGATTTTCAATTGTGAGTTCCTAGGATCGATTTTAATTACTGTCAACTAACACAGTGTTGATACAGAATTTTGGCAGCACAGAGCGAGCCAAATTCAAACCGCTCTGTTCTGCATTGTCTATATGCTAAACAAACAACACAAGCTTTCAGTAGCTTACTGTGAAAGGTATATAAGGTTGAATTTGGGTTTATAACGAAACCCAGATAAATCTTTTTTTAAAAAAAAAAAAATTTACGCCATTTATCTGTGCACTGTAATCCTTCCTCTTTTACCAAGATGATTGAATAAAGAACTCTTGTTTTTAAATCGCTCCGAGTTTTATTTAAAAAAACCCAGACAGTTATACAACACAGAGGATTTAACACACATGTTAATCTTTCTTATGGAAAAAAATAAAGTATGAAGGAGAGTCAAAAGTAACTTGGATTAAGGTCAATTGATCTTTATTGAATACGTGTAAGATATAAAAAAATGATGAAAGTTTAATAATTTAATGGTTGATAAACCTTTGTGCATGAAAGTTTAATAATTTAATGGTTGATAAACCTTTGTGTATGAAATGACCAGCGATCGTTCTTATTGTTCACATGCAGTCATTGTTTATGTGATGCTAGTTAGGAACACGGCGCTGTAGTAAGCCGTCACCGCCACTATATCGTACACGCAGGACAGTTGCAGAGGAGATATTGTGCAGTTGGGAATCGGCAGTTCACTGTTCCTTAACCACTTGTAGAACGATTGCAATTGTCTTTTTTCTAAAAAATAAAAATAAATAATGGTCATTAATTATGCCCTATATTATTAATTCTTGCATGAATTCCTAAGTATTTTTGATAATTTATTACCAGCGGATTCAGGCATAACAAGTAAAGCTTTACAGATGACAACTTTTATCGTTTTGTATTCGTATCGGATCCCTTCACACGAAAAGCTTATAAGGAGAGTATTGACAAGTGAATACACCAGTGAGTAAATGTGTACTATTAATCGAATATTCGACTGAAAAATATTAAAATTATAAAATACACACACCTATCAACATTCTTAGGATATACGAAAACTAACAGAAAATAGTGTGATACTTATTCCTTTTTTTGAGAAACCAAGGGATCTTCTCCTTTGAGACATTTAACGTCTACATTTCAGCGATGATGTATGTTACGCATCCTAAATGGCCTAACTTTTATTGACACAGAGAGGACGATTTGCGTGTTTTTGCGTGTATTTGGTCCGATGGCTACCTCACTTTTTGGAAATGCTTTGATGTATTTTTTCATAAAATATAATCTGCTTCCCTCCTTTACACAAATTTACTTCTTAGGGATGGTAAAGCAGTAAGATTCGAGATAACTTTATGTGATATATTGTAATAAGGTTATAATTTAATGTTATTATTTTTTATGTTCAATAAAATTGTACAAAATATGGAATAAAGGCGAGGGGGAGAAAAAGATACGAACAAAATAAAAGCTATACCTAATTATAAAATAATTTTGCACTTACCAATTTTTGTAAGTAATATAAAGACTGGATTGCATAAAGCATGGTCGTCAAAGAATTGCAAATAGTCTTGAATGAAAAAAATATAATAGAATTAAAGTTAATAAGATATGTACATCCATTTATTTATTTTTTAAATAAATATAATGCATATTAACAAGTACGCCTTTTTGTTCAAATTTACATTATATTTTATGATGAATGTCATATCAACGCTCAAACCAAACCTTTAATTTTTTTACATTTCCGCTGGCTTGAGAAGCGCTGCAATAAGAGCCCGAATACATCACAACGCCCTGGGTGTGTACCTACTAAGATGTTCTCTCTTTTACATTTATGTAGTACGCAATCCCGTCTATATGGCGTTACGTACTCTCTGCCTACCCCACTTGAGATGCGGCGTGAGGGAATAGATAGATAGATAGATTTTGGTAAAAGATACACGATGTTGTGAAAATAATCGATCATAAAATTTAATGGATTATAATAAAAGACTGTAATCTTTATCAGCTTTTTCTTAAAGAAAAAAAAACATCCAGAACTATCCTAATAATATACTCACACAAACTAGAAATTTTCTAAACAAGTTTTTGACGTTTCGCGATAGAGATGTGCACATATGCAGTATATCTGAAATATTTATATCTTCACAAGACTCGTTAATAATAAATTTAAATCTACAAATCTTATATTTGAAGCAATAAAATAACACATCTGACTCGGACAAGGCGCTTCCAAATATTTTGTTTTCCAGTAACACATGGGCGAGGCACTGCTACGCATTAAATAATCGCTGCGGAGAAGTTCATACTGGCTAATGTTCCTACATTCATTTGTTGTCCACGGGGTCACTCGTAATAATAATTAGACGTTATGGAAATCATATCCTTAACACGTGTTCCTTTAACCTTGTACGCCAAACGTATGATTTTGTCGTTGCGCCAAAAATAACGGTTGAAGAAAACGGTCAACACGGCGGAGGTCCGCGCGTCGCTTGCAAGCAAGTTCAGTTCGCCCGTCGCATTGGAGAAATCAACACCTCCACGGAGCTTGTCTCCGTGGATAACCGCGAACTCAATAAGACAGTATTTCATTCGTAATAATAATAAATATAATATAACTGGTTATAGCAGAGATTGTCTAAATATTATGTACAAAATAATATAGTAATTTGAGTAGTGTATGACCAAAATAGTGAGGTTAATATGGAATTCATATAACCAAGTAACGTGTTCCCGCCATATGTAAATTTCTAGTTAATAAATGTTCGCGTCTCAAAATAATGGAGTTTCTTAAATACCAGAATGAATGTTATAGATATTATATTTCGGATCTTGGTAAAGTGAAAATAGTTTGCAACTAACGTTATAATGATAAGTAATGAATAAAAGAACTCTCACCGATCGAACTTTGTTTCCCACCAAAAGTGTAACGTAATATTGTTGATATAGATTAATTATGTGTTTTAGTAAAGGTAAACAAACTATTCTTAATAACTCGTGTATTGGAGTGAGGTATAATGTCGAAATTGTACAATAACCACGTCGGGAATGCATACCAAACGTACATGTAATTATGTCGACATTAATAATAATACAAAACGAAGAAATATTAAATATACTATTGTTTATATTGTACACTTACCCAGCAACCAAGTAAATAATATCAATTGAGTAAAGACTTCCTACAACGTGTGTCAGTGTAGTAGTGAGGGAATTAATAAATATATAACCTCATTGACTTCTTCAGAACAGTACGAGATAATGCGAGTGAATCTTATATGCATATCCTTATGGTGATAGCAGTAGAACGTGTATTTGTTCTTGAGGGATTCCATTCTGAACGAAACCGTCATCGTCCGTCAGCATCAAGTAGACAGCTTTGTATGTTCCACCCCCCTGTCTATATAGACGGTATGTAACAGAACAACATAGGATGTTCATCTGCGCGTGTGTCAACGTATATATCTGATTCGCCGTTACATAGGAACCAAGCGTAAATAACGTGTAATTTAATCTGTAAGTACCCGACAAGCTATAAGTTTAATTATGATCAGAGAACCATTGTAAATGCCACTTTATGTATTGAATATTTGAGTATCTATGTACCTGCCACTTTGTTTAAATGTCCGTATTGAATATGGTATAACCATTGCTTTCATAATTCTATGTATAATCCACTATATATGTTTAAAAATGTCTGTATAATGTTCTAATAATTGAGTTATAAGTCTATGAACCATTGTTATGTATCATCCCTGTTTTCATTCAATACATACTGTCTTGTTTTATCTCCATTTACGAATTTTATTGCTTTTACATAATCACCTTTCCTTTATTAATAAAATGTACCTTCCGTACAAACAGATACCAAAAGTGGATATTGCAGGATATTGATATTGTACCAAACTTGTAACTGTTATTGGATATGTATTAATGTACTCGAAAAAGGAGTTATTCCAGGCTCAATTCCGGAATAAGCTGTGCATATAATGATTTAATAATATATTATGATACCCTCGGGTTCGAACCCTGAGTGAAACTGTATGTAACGAACTTTTGTATGAGTATCTATAAGGGACATGAGTACAAGAATCTAAAATGGAAATGAATATCAATCTATAATTCTACTCAAGAAAAGATATAAGTAGAATCTTTGCAATATAAAGTATGCTAACAGAAGAAACATTATTGCATAAATTACCTAAGTATTCTATAATGATATGATGACCATAAGAAAATGATGAAACCGAAGGATAAAGAATTCTCTGAACTTTACGTAAGTATAATATGTATAATTGAAGTATGTAACTGTCACCCACACACAATGCATTCCTCTTGTACAGACCAAGTAGAATCATACCTAGACATGAACTTGAGCCTATATATTAATCTGTTTTAATTGAAATTAAATATACTTATAACTGTATGTTTCTTTATAAACTTTCTCTATATAATATAATTAATTTTCTATGTGTTTTCTATGTGCTTTGTACATGGAAAGCTGGGGGCTGAGCCAATTTATATACTATTCTTATGTATAAATAATGTAAATCCATTTCTTTAAATATTTGATAATTTCTCTTTTGATAATTTTGTATAATGATATGGTGCGATCGTCCTGGTGGGACGATATCGTATTAGCACATATAAGACTGTATTGTATTTATGAAGGCAAAAAAACGATACAAAGACAGAGAAAATGTCAAAGTTATTACGCAATTCATAAAACAGTATAAAAAAATTGTAATATTCGAAACCTCTGAATAATGATAAATGATGTACATGAATAAAAATAGTAGCACGTTAAAATTTGTATAGTAAATTGCAAAGTTTTGTTTTAAAAATTGGTTAACATTTGGATATTTCATTTCAATGTTATCAAAGTTTTTTAATATTTTGATAATTGTTGATGAATTAATGTTAATGAAATAAATATAGATTTGAACAGTTTTTGACACTAAATGAGCGACCATATTAGTAAAAATTAATATAAAATTATTATATGTCATTAACCGTTTCCAAAATGTGGGAACACTTATGAAAAAAACATTTAGAATAATTAAAATAACACAGTAAAATTCGTATAAACGAGATGTGACTTTGTATTGATTGTTGATTCTGTGGTAGTATTGCACTCCACATATGGCTGATAAATATTTCATACATTCGAAATTCTTAACAAATACGTCACTGTTATTTATTATAACAGCTTTGTTTCTCTTATTCATTTTTGGATGGATAAATTTTTTTTACATTTAATTTCGTAAAATAAGTATACAATTTACTTTTAAGCCTTAACATCAAATGATTGCCGTGTCCTCGACTATGGTAGGTAGATTTATATGAACTAATTCAATTAATTCTATTTTTTTTGCCTGACGTGTTAAATCATCACAAAATGTGTCAATATAGATGTATTTTTGTTATTCATATTTAGCAAATTACTATAATTTGTGTTTTCATAATGTAGGTACTTTTTCTTGTTTAATTTCCAATCGTATACAACATATTATACATACGTTTATGACTTCAAGACAATTTAGTGATAGGTTTTTGGTACACATATGGTATTTTTTGTGACTTATCGAAAGCCTTTGATTGTGTTGACCATGAGATCCTGATTTGTAAGTTAGAATATTATGGAATCACAAATATTGAAAGGGACTTTTTTAAATCATATCTTAATGAAAGAAAACAACTAACAGAATTGGATAATATAAAGTCTTCTTATAAGAACATAAACTATGGTGTTCCTCAAGGATCAACTCTTGGTCTATTATTATTTCTTATATATATATAAATGATTTGCCACTTTCCTTAATTCGAGAAGAAAAGATTATTATGTTTGCAGATCGTTATTAATATAGGACAGCAAAGACAAAAATGACACAAAAATAAACACTATTGATGCTTATAATAAGGTGGAGGGCTGGTTTTGCGAAAACAATCTTATCTTGAATACGACGAAAACTGGTGCGATTCGCTTTTCTCTGAAACGATCAGTGCAAGACGACCCGGTCACTTCCATTTTGAGTGATAGAAATATTGCGATTAAAGATGAATGTAAATTTCTAGGTGTCACTGTCGACAAAACGTTGCAATGGAGCTCACACATTAAAAATCTCGCTCCAAAACTTTGTTCAGCAATTTATGCTATTAAAAAGATAAGTGAGACCTGCGGTGTGGAAGCTGCAAGACTAGTGTATTTTTCATATTTTCATAGCATAATGTCATATGGTATACTGTTCTGGGGAAATGCCTCTGAATCACAAAGAATTTTTGTTTTGCAAAAGAGAGCAATTAGAACTCTTCTCTGCATGAAATATAGGGAATCTTGCAGAAGTGTATTCAGAGAGCAAGAAATCCTAACAGTGCCATCACTTTTCATTTATGAATGTATATGTTATGCAAAGAAAAATTTAGATAACACACCACTTAATGAAAACTTTCATAACTATAATACGCGATTAAAACATAAAATCAGACCAATAGAACACAGGCTGTCTAAGTTGGATCGTAGCTTTTTGTGTCTAAGTGTAAGACTTTACAACAAGCTTCCAGATACAATCAAGTGCGATGATGTATTGATCTTCCGGAGAAGGGTGAAATCGTATCTGGTTGATAAATCGTTTTATTCCATTGACGAAATGATGAATGAATAGTATTTCATAAGTTTTCATTTATATAATTTGAATGATTTATTTTAACATTTGACGTTGTGGATCCGGACTCTTTACATCCGTGACTGCAAAAATAATGTAATTTGATGTTTTGTTTTACTTTGATTGTTCTTTCATTGATTGTGTTTGAAATTGTAATGAATTTTGTGAATGTATGTATGACGAGTCCAAGTGCCTGCATAACAGAGGCCTAGGGACAATTGGTAAACTATAACTAAACTATAACTATAACTATTCAATATGCCACTTTTAAATGAAATATGTAGAGCTTAGATCTCTTCCATAATAAAAACAGAAAAACAATAGATACTGCTATATGTAACTACTACATATATAAGCCCTCAGAAGATAAAATCACCTTATTTGATAATACTCCGGTTGGAACTTAAACCCGCAACCCGTCTATTTCGCGAAGTGTGCTTTATCCAATCAAGTTACAGGTCGACATATCAAGGACTCCGATATTTATTTATTTATTTATTTATTCATATAATAAACGGCTTTCGCCTTTAACAATGTTAAATCATTCTACAACAATTTTTATACACCTTCAAAACTTACTCTAGTTTCACATTAAATCATTTAAGTATTCCACTGAAAACATTTCAACAGATATAATCTGTATTTAAGACCCAGTTAAAATTAAAAGTATATAATAAGCAAATAAAAGAACCAACATATCAATACAAACATTAATATACAGGCACTTGAAGCCAATACAATTTACATCCAAGCCCATCCAGCTTTCAAGCTCCAATAACGGTTTCTTGTGTAAGTATTGTTCCAGAATTGCGTAGTGTTCTTTGATTAAAACATGATTTGATTTTACAAAACCGCGTAGAGGGGTTCTGGCTTACTATACTGACCGTGCCTCCTGTGTGCCTGAGGCCTGAGTCAACAACACACTATCGCGTCACGTTCCCGCTCCGCTAGCGTTCGGGTGCAGACGATGGTGCGCCAAAGTGTTAATTTTCGTAACTATTGTGTATCTTAGCAACGAAATTGACACTTGCTTGCAACATCGTCTGCACCCGAACGCTAACGGAGCGGGAACGTGAGACGAAAGTGTGTTGTTGACTCAGGCCTCTGGTCCGTTGCTGTGAAACAATGTTTTTGTAGTTTGCGAACTCTGGAGAGTGTAGAGGTGTTCAAGGCAGGTTTTAATACCCTATTGTTCAAAAGATTCTTAAATTGGCCCTTGTGGTGGTTTTTTCACAATACGACGCACCTTAAAAATTGTCTAGTTGTTAGTGTTTGTTAATACTGCTATATATAATGAGTTACAATCCATTGGATTGGTCTGCAACGAGTTTGGTTTTTCTTCTCCATTCGTCTCTGTTCTCCGCCAGTCTTTTCAGCTCTACGTATGAGCCACAGTTCATATCACTCTTCAGTTGGTCCATATATGCGTCTCTTGGTCGGCCTCTGGCATTTGTCCCCTCGGTCTTACCCTCCGCGATGGCTATGAGTAGTCCTGGGTGCCTGATGTTGTGGCCAATCCAGTTAGCTCGTTGTTGGCTGATTCTCTTAAGGAGTTGCCTTTTTTCGCCTACCCTGGTTAATACTTCTTCGTTTTCGACGTGCTCCGACCAATGGATCTTAAGCATGCGTCTGTAGCACCACATTTCAAAAGCCGCCAACCGTCCGCTTTCACTCTTGCTGATGGTCCATGTCTCACAACCATAAAGCAGAATGCTCCATACAAAGGCTCTAGTAAGGTTCTTCCTTACGCTTAAGTCAATATTTGGGGATTCCAATATCTTCGATTTTTTGTTAAAGGCAATCCTTGCCTGGTTTATTCTGCTTACGATTTCTGCTTTGGAGCGTCCATCCTGGTTTATTCTACTGCCCAGGTACACGAATTCACTTACTTGTTTGATGCTCACTCCATTTATGGCAATGTTCGCAGTCGCTTCCTCTCTTCCAACGACCATACATTTTGTTTTTTCTTTATTTATTTTCATGTTGTACTTTGACAACAGTATACTTTCCATTTTTCCTAAGGCTTCGTTCAGCTCCATCTCGGAGTCTGCGAGCAGTGCTATGTCGTCAGCATATCTTATCATGTCGACCTTTTTCCCATTTATTTTTACTCCTGTCCAGTTCTTCATTTCTTCTCTCAGTTCATCAATGGCTCGCTGTATATAGCAGTTAAAGAGAGCTGGCGACATTGAGCATCCTTGTCTTACGCCTTGTTCGACCCTTGCTTCTGCACAGCTCTCTCCGCTTTTAATCACAGCCATTTCGTTCTTGTATAAGCTCCAGATTGCTCTTCTGTCTTTATAACTCATTCCTATCTGGTTGAGGGTGTTAAAAAGTTGTTCCCATTCTACTTTATCGAATGCTTTTTCAAGGTCGATGAATGCTACATACGTGTTTCTATTCACTGTTATTCTCTTTTCAAAAACAAGTCTTAGACTCAGAATTGCATCTCTTGTACCTGTCTCTTTGCGGAATCCAAATTGATCTTCTGAAAGTGTTTCGTTGATTTTACTTTCCGCCCTTTTCATTATAATGTTGGTGAGTATCTTAGAAGCGTGTGATATCATGCTTAATGTTCTGTGTTGTTCGCACTTTGTCGTGCCTGTTTTCTTAGGTAGCGCTCGTATCAGACATTTGGCGAAGTCCTCAGGTATCTCTCCTGTGTCATATATTTTGCAGACAAGCTTATACAATGTATCGAGCATGCCTTTTCCGGCGCATTTAAGCAGCTCTGATGGAATCAGGTCAATACCTGGTGCTTTGCCGTCTTTCAACTTTGCTAAGGCAATATCAAATTCACTTCTTAAGATGTCATCTCCATTATTTTCTACGTCATATTCTGCTTCTAGTGCTTTGCTTTCTTGGACTATGTTCTTTCCTTTGTTTAATTGTTCTAGGTATTCTTTCCATCTTTTTACGATCAATTCGTCCTCAAACAGCAGTTTGCCGTTTTTATCTTGTATAGCACATCGTGGCTGTGTTTTGTCATTGAAGAAATTCTTTACTTCAGAGTATGCGGTTTCAAATTTCCTTTGTTTTATATTTCTGTTAATATTTTTGCATTTTTCTTGCAAATAACATTCCTTTCTCAGCTTGGATTCTCTATTAATTTTATTTCTAAGGGCTTTATATTCCTTTTTCCCTTCTTCTGTTTTGGAGTTCTTTAGCTTCCTTCTTTCTTCGATCATTTCTAAAATGTCGTCCCTAATCCATTCTTTCCTAGCTTGCGGCTTTTTTTTCTCTAAGACCTCATCTGCCGCTGCGGTTATTTTCTCTTTAATTTTGCCCCATACTTTATCTATATTTTCATTACTCTCGAAATCGCTTAGTATGTTAGATATGTTAGTTTTTTCGTCCCATCTTTTTGTGGTTCTCTTCTCGAGCCTTTTGAATTTCAGTATGGTTTCCGCCACAACCATATTATGATCACTATCAATGTCCGGACCTGCAAAGCTCCTGCAGTCTTTAATTTGGTTCCTGTATCGTTGACGCGTAAGAATGTAATCAATCTGTGATCGAAATCTGTCTCCGGGAGATTTCCATGTATAGCGATGTCTATAGTGGTGTTGAAACCACGTGTTGGCTACAAACATTTTATTTTTGGCGCAAAATTCAATGAGACGGTTACCTCTATCATTTCTAGTGCCCAACCCATATGCTCCTACGACTGATCCCTCCCTTTCTTCCCCTACTACTGCGTTCCAGTCTCCCATTACAATAACATTTTCCTCAGCTTTTGTGTCATCTAGCAATTTTTGGATGTTTTCGTATAAAATCTCAATTTCTTGGTCGCTATGGCTAGATGTTGGCATGTAGACTTGGATCAAAATTGTGTCTACGGGTTTGGTATCTAGCTTGACTAAAATAATCCTACCTCCATAGTGTACGTATCCCTTTACTCTCCTACCCAAGTCTTTACTTAACATTATTCCTACCCCACCCTGCCCCGGTTTACCCTCTATACTTCCGCTATGGGTAAGACGAAAATTACCTGTCCACGTATCTCCCGGGTTAGGCCATCTCATTTCAGAGATTCCTAGCGCGCTTAGTTTCATTTTCGTCATCTCTACTTTAAGATTGTCTAACTTACCATTTTGCAGCAAAGTTCTGACGTTCCAGGTTGCGTATCTTCCTTGTGTGCTGTTTCGGTTCCTTCTCACCTCCTCTCTCTTGTATGTATTCTGCTTAATGACAAGATCTCGAGCAGTCCCCACCCGGAGATCCGATTGGGGGACGATTTTGACTCCGGAAAATTTTACTAAAGATCTGGTCATTTTCATATCTCGTTGTTACTTTGCTATTCTCGTTGTTAATACTGCTAATTGCTTTTTAATGCTGCTGTTGTTTGTATATGTACGTTTGGTGGAGCACATAAGGGTCATAAAGGGATTTTAACTGGTTTTCTTATTGCTTTATATGTTGTAGACCATAATATTTTTTGTTTCAAGTGTGTGTATCCTGTAAAATTAAAATCAATAAATAAATTATAAATGAGTAATTGTAAAAACTATATCGATAAGCCATTGGATTAATGTTGACAAAAAGAGACGGTTAAAGTTTGAATACGTGTGAAAAATGATAATTATTTACTTTTAGATATTATTTATGCTAGTTAGGAACAAGGCGCTGTAGTAAGCCGTCACCGCCACTATCGCCCGTATTCACCAAGAAAAACTGAGCGTTCGATCAGCTCAAATTACGATCAACGTCAAAATTGGTATTCACCAAAAATATTTTAGGCTCCCTCAGCGTGATTTGAGTGAAAATTTCCCTCAAATTTGATCGGCCAATTGAGGTGGATTAACTTTTGCTCAGCGACGATCTGTCAAAATTATTCTATAATGTCCGCCATACTTGTTTCGTATTGTTGGCGTTTTATTTACAATTTATTGAATATATTTTTGTAGGCGGCATGTAATAATTTATATATATGTATATTTATAAATAACTTATTTAATTAATTAATTTATTTATTTATTTATTATAACATATCCGGCACAAGGCCATTAAACATGTACAAAAAAATCACAAATAGTTCGATGCAATACAACAATCCTTTCAATCGCAGTCGCACTTTCTTATCACACATAAAAGGCACCGTCAACATAGGTCAGACTTCTGGGAACCATAAAAGACAGCTCGCTAACTTTTGAGAAGCACATTAGTTCTCTTGTCAGTGCTTGATTCTTTCAGCTGCGGCAAATTGGGATGATAAAAAAGTGTCTCACATTAGACGCTAAGAAGTCACTAATTGTGGCTCTGGTAATATCCAGACTAGGCTATTGTAACAGTATTTTAGTGGGATTACCTGCTTGTCAGATCGATAGGCTGCAATCAGTTTTGAAGTCCACAGCACGTGTTATCTTTGGAGTACAAAGGTGTACACGTATGACTCTACTTTTAAAGGAACTTCATTGGCTACCAGTGGAGACTATGGATTGCCTCGCGAGCGTAGGCAAGATGCAGATCTTAAGACATTCAGAAAGGATCTAAAAGCCTTTTGTTTTCCTAATTACTATTAAATATTGTTTTCTGTTTTATATTCTTGACGTGGATACATATTGCATCCAAAATATTTAATTTAATTCAACATAATGTGTCTTCTGACATGGATGCTGTTGTGTATCCGAGATTCTATATGATGTGGATGTAATGTCCTAGAATTCATTAATTGTACAGTATCATTGAGGTGCTTTGGCACGTTAAAGACACTTTAATGTTGTCCAATAATAATAATTATAATAGTTCTACTTTCGACTAAACATGTTACAGAGTACTTATTAAACAACATGAATACTTTTTTATTTATTTATCTTCTAAACAGCTTATGCCTTTTACAAATAAATATAAACAAATACAAAAATAATAATAAGATTTTTATTTATAATTTTTCATATTGTACATATCTATGTTATAAAATACCACGGATAGTATAATAGTTCAATATTGCAAGGAATTAAAATTATTTCTTGATGGTAAATTATTGTGTGTTTTAGTTATATACGGAGTATTTAAGTTATTTTTCTATCTTTGTTTATAATTTCTTTTTAATTTTAACCTCACCGGCAAACTACTTTGACAACAATGCATGATTCGATTAAATGCTAGCTGTCAAATCGACTGCTATCAAAGTTATATCTGTTTAAGTTCAAGTCTTGATTTTGTATGAACAAAGGCATTCATACATATTTAAAAAATATACGTATAATTTTTCAAATGATACATTTATTTTTTAAATTGCTAAAAATTATTTTTATTTGTATAATTATCAAAAATATACTTTTTAGTTACTTTAATGGCTGTTTCCGTAAATAAATGTCAGTTTCATTTCATAATATTTACATTGTATCCATGGATACACTCGATCAAATTCGACTCAGCTAAGCATTGTAAATTTTCGTTGGTGAATACCTATCTACGTTGAGGAATGCTGAGGGAGGTATTAAGCTGATCGTTCGCTCAGTTTTTCTTGGTGAATACAGGCGTATGTCGTACACGCAGGACAGTTGCAGAGGAGATATTGTGCAGTTGGGAATCGGCAGTTCACTGTTCCTAATCCACTTGTTGAACGATTGTATTTGCCTCTTTTCTAAAAAAAATGTTATCGATTATGTAGTAGCTTGACCGTAGAGCATGTATTTTCAATATTGAGCTACCAGGATCGACTATAATGACTACCGACATATGTTTACCTTTTTAATAGAATAAACATTAAGTATAAAAAAATGTCAATCAAAAGGTATGCTACCTACATATAATGTATGCCATAGCTTTGAAAAGGTTAATGTTGGAATATATTTTCGTTAAGAGTGCTCTAACTCAGCTATGAACAGACTCCGACGGTTAGGTAATGAGTTTGCCAGTGTTATAGATATGCATAATGTTTCACTTACAAAATAATATTATAAAAGTGACATATGAAAATCATTACTGGCATTTACAATTTCTCCGAAATTAGCCATGTAAATTTTTTTATATTGTTGATTAGTCTGTAATTTATAATGATTTTTGACTTGTTTTTTTGTTATTATTATTGAATGTTTTCTTTTTCTATTTTTATGTCTGTCATCCATTTTTTACAAATGTTTTTATTCATTCTATTTTTTTGTTTGTCATATTTTAAAGAGGCTTATGAAGTTTATTGTAATAAAATAAATAAATAAATTGTATAGGTAATTATCTTTATTATTGACATAACATCCAAAAAAGTATAACATGTCTAAAATATTAATTTTTATGGTTATTTAGGTTATGGTCAATTGACCTGTGTTGAATATAAGAGATAAAATGCTTGTAAATAGATGAAAGTTAAATAATGGTTAATAAACTTATGTGAATAAGATGATCAGATATTGTTTTTATTGTTCATACGCAGTCATTTTCTATGTAATGCTAGTTAGGAACACGGCGCTGTAGTAAGCCGTCACCGTCACTATGTCGTACACGCAGGACAGTTGTAGAGGAGATATTGTGCAGTTAGGAATCGGCAGTTCACTGTTCTTAATCCACTTGTAGAACGATTGCATTTGCACCTTTTCTAAAAAAAATTAATAAGGTTTATTGATTATGTCGTATATTTTTTATTTATTTATTTATTCATTTCACCTCATAAACGGCATTATTTATTATTCTCTTAGTATCTAAGTATTTATGAGAATGTCTTACCAGCGGATTCAGGCATAACAAGTAAAACTTTACAGATGACAACTTTTATCGTTTTGTATTCGTATCTGATCCCTTCACATGAGAAGCTTATAAGGAGAGTATTGATAAGTGAATACACCAGTGAGTAAATATGTACTATTAATGGAAGAAACGACTGGAAATATAAAAATAATCAATATTTAATACACACACCTCTTGATCTTGAATAATGATTATTTATAACATAGGTAACGAATATCTTCCACTTACGGGACACTAAAAAAATAATAGAAATAGTGAGTGAACTATATTGAACTATATCTGGTTCATCTAAAGAATTTTTCCTGCTGAGTTCACCTTGACCAAAAGCTGTTATGGTTACAGTGCAGGTTACAGTTATATTTTTAGGATGGTCATATGATAAAACAATAATAACAGATAGACAAATACATCATGATAGACCCGATTTAGTATTACATGATAAACGTAATACGAGTAAAATAACGGGTCAATTTTTACTATAGGTTATCCAATAGTTTCCAGTCAGAAAATATGTATATAGATGATCATTGTTGTATTTATTTTTATTATCTTTCACTGTACACCGTTACAAGATATCATGGGGCATCCAGGTATGAGATGGGTGAGGAGTTAAGTTGTATTTAGAATAATTTTTTTATTTGTAATGATTTATTCCTGTAGGTACATAGTCGAATTTCATGGCATAATTAGGTAAGCATTTAAATTAAATTACAATCACTGGACAAGATGCACCCCCTCGCCCTCCATATGGCTTCTATGATATTTTGTTACGGTACAAAGTGAATGATAATAAAAATACGTACAATTATGATCATCAATGTATTATATTTTTTAACTGAATACTTTTGGATAACCTATAGTGGAAATTGACCAAATAACGTACCTAATAGACATCGCTGTCCCAAATACACATAATATACAAACAACCGTCGCAGAAAAAATACGTAAATAATACAGAACTAGCAGGAGAAATAAAAAATATTTGGCATTCTTGGTCCGTTTATATAATACTTTTAGTCATGTCAGCTACAGGGGTAATTCCGAAATCTTTAATAAATAATTCACAAAAATTAGATTTACCGGTTAATTTGCCACCGCGTAAAAAAATTAAACATGATTAGTGGAAGCAATGGTTATAATAATAAAGCATTTTCGATAGCAAAAATCCATACTAGAAATTTGTGTTTGTACAACTTTTGAGCGTTATAAAATCTAAATAGGTATAATTCTAAAATTAAAATGCACTTACCAAACTTTGTAAGTTATATAAAGACTTGATTGCATAAATCATGGTCGTCAGAGAATTGCAAATAGACTTGAAAGAAAATAATTTAAGCATTAATGTTAATATGATATGATATAAAACACTAATTAAAAAAAAATCGATCATAAAATTTATAATAAAATTTTTGAAGACTGTAATCTTTATCAGCTTTTTCTTTGCCTCAAGGATACTAAAAGAAAAAAAGGCGCATCTAGAATTATCCTCATAATATACTCACACAAATTAGAAATTTTCTAAACAAGTTTTTGACGTTTCGCGATAGAGATGTGCACATATGCAGTATATCTGAAATATTTATATCTTCACAAGACTCGCTAACGATAAATTTAAATCTACAAATTTTATATTTAAAGCAATAAAATAACACGTCTGTCTCGGACAAGGCGCTTCCAAATATTTTGTTTTCCAGTAACACATGGGCGAGGCACATATAAGACTGTATCGTATTTATGAAGACAAAAAAACGATACAAAGACAGAGAAAATGTCAAACTTATGATACAGTTCATAAAAAAGAATAACATTTTTGTAATATTCGAAACCTCTGAATAATGAAATATCAAGTACATGACTAAATATAGTAGCACGTTAAAATTTGTATAGAAAATTGCAAAGTTTTGTTTAAAAAATTGGTTAACATTTGGATATTTCATTTCAATGTTATCAAAGTTTTTTAATATTTTGATAATTGTGTAGGAAGTAATGTTAGTAAAAAAAATATAGATTTGAACAGTTTTTGACGTTAAATGTCCGACTATGTCAGTTAAAATTAACAAAAAAACATTTTTTGTTATCAATCGTTCCCAAAATGTAGGAGCACTCAACAACAAAACATTAAGAATAATTAAAATCACACAATAACATTCGTATAAACGAGATGTGACTTTGTATTGATTGTTAATTCTGTGGTAGTATTGCACTCCACATATGGCTGATAAATATTTCATACATTCGAAATTCTTAGCAAATAAGTTACTGTTATTTATTATAACAACTTTGTTTCTCTTATTCATTTTGGATGGATTATTTTTTTTTATTTAATTCGTAAAATAAGTATACAATTTAGTTTTAAGCCTTCACATCAAATGATTGTTGTGTCCTCGACTATGGTCGATAGATATATATAAACTAATATTTCATACATTCGAATTTTTTAACAAATAGACTAATGTTATTTATGACAAACACTCGCTTTCTTTTATCAATTGTATATTTATTTCGTGATATCAAAAATACTGGCTGCTCAAAAGCTAATATTGAAAAGCCTCTTATAAATGAAATTAATATATTATTACGTACAAAAAACGTGAATGTTAATGAACATTTTTTTAGTTAATATAAAACTATTTTGTCTGAAAAGGAAAATTGTCGTAAAGAACAAAGGTATGTTTACTTTAGTCTTTCAAAATAATTGATGTTATGTGTTATAGTTTTACTTCTGTACCTATTGATGATTCACCAATCAGCCATGAAATATTTTGACATGATGTATAATAATTGGAGTATTTTATTAATATTTTTTTCAATCTATGTGTAGGTATAATTATATATTTTTTTAAACTTTTCTACTTGAACACTAGAAAAATATTCAATTAAGTAATTGCTTCAATTAACCTAGGTAGAACGAGTTTGCATATTATGAAAAACTGGGTATTATAATATACATTTTATCTTAAGCCCAGTATATCATACAAAATGATAAGCAATAATAACGGTAATTTTCATATCTTGTCTGAAGAACAACTAAATATGGTGACATTGTCCTTTCTAAGATCAAAGATTATGGTTCACGTGATTAAATTACGTATGTACTTGTACTTACAAAAGTGTTATGGATTGAATTGTTTGGCTTTCGGCCGTCTTTTCTATATAAATAAACGGAATGGTATGCCAGAATAAAGTAATCAAAACAATAAGTTTATACATATTAATTGATTATAATCCCCTCCCATCTATAAGTTCTACGTAAGTTCTTATCATAACTTAGAGTTGTATAAATAAACCCCCCCTTCTTTGTGTTGCATCCTTCAACGATAAGCTTAATATGTATATAAGAACAAAATGTGCTTTAATATTGTGACCTATATACAAGGTATGTACATAATTTATTGTTATGCATAAGGCTTCATGTTACTTGTATTCAATGATTTACAAATAATTATATACCACTAAATGTATGGTCGTTGCCACACCACAAAATGTATGGTCTTTGGAAGGGATGAAACGACTGCGAACATTGCCATAAATGGAGTGAGCATCAAACAAGTAAAAGAGTTCATGTACTTGGGCAGTAAAATAAACCAGGAAGGACGCTCCAAATCAGAAAGTGTGAGCATGGCAAGAATTTCCTTAAACAAAAAATCTAAAATTTTGGAATCACCCAATATTGATTTAAGCGTGAGGAAGAATCTCACTAAAGCCTTTGTGTGGGGCATTTAGCTATATGGGTGCGAGACTAATTAACACAAACATTCTTTCATAGTTCATTCATTTTCGTAGACATACTTCATTCTGATTAATCTCTCAGTTTCAATTAATTATATTAGTGACAAGTAACACAATAATTATAAACAAACCTTAATTTAATTACGGTTGAGTTTTTATTGGATATCTCCCTAAAAACATCTATATTTTTTAAAGTAGATTGGGTTGTCAGGTGATCGATTTCTTGTTTAGCCATTATGCCATTATTAATATTTAACTTGATAGCTTAAGCTATATCCTTCTGTGTCTGAATTTTGCTTGAAATTCTTTAAACTTAATGAACTTGAGGTGATTAGGGCATGTGTGATATCACGTCGGGGTCACCAGTGAAGTGAATAGGGTATGTATGTGATATGAGTATTTGATGACCCCTACTAGAGATGGCGTATATAAAGAGTGTAAAAGTAATGATAGATTGACTCCAGATCAGAAGGTTATAAAGAGAAAGTGACTTACCAAATGTGTACAATGAAAGTCGCGGTTATTAACAAAAGATAATCTAGGTATATTTAAAACAGTTTTACAATTAATACAATTATGTTACAATACGAGTTATACAGAGAAAACGTAAAAGTACGTGTGGTCAGCCAGGCAGAGAGAACTAGAATGATTTTTGATTTGTGATAATTCTTATCACTGACGATTCCTGACGTCATCCCAGCTGACCACAACAATACTATTTTAGTGTTGCCTGCTCACTACAAACTGTACATAATTATGTTTATACAATGAGGTTGGTTTGTGATGGGGAGTCCCAGCTGTTTTTCTTTCATTTCTTCATGGTGAGAGTCGTCTCAGAAGGACAATATTGGTCCAAGTAGGACAAAGTTTATGATTCTGCAGGGCTACTCTTGACAAAACTAAACACGATCTTAATCTAGTCTTGATCTTGATCATACGACGCACGAAGTGACTATTGGCCAAAAATACACTCAAACCGATCGCGCGTTAGCGGTAGCGCGGTGTTTTTGACCATTGTCCCTTCGTGCGTCGTATGATCAAGATCAAGACTAGATTAAGATCGTGTTTAGTTTTGTCAAGAGTAACCCTGCTGGTGCTGATTTTAGTGTTTTAATGTACCTATAAAATTATTCTTAGTAAAATTATAATACCATCAAATTGTTATATGTATTCGGAAGTTTGATTTTATTTTCGCAATTTGAAGATTTGAATTTAATTTATAGGTACGTAAAGTCTTACAACCATGTTAACAGACAAAGCCTACACAAGACAACAGGAGAGAGCATGAAGGAAGATGGAGTGTGAAAGGGTTAAAAGGTAAACGGGTAAGATAATATTATAATCTTTGCGTATACCTAGTTACTTGGATATTATTTAACAAAAGCTTTGAATTTATTTATGTGGGTTGAAACGGAAGCTTTTAGACCGTTTCTTGTATCCAAATGTTGCTTCACTCTATGTAGTGCTTTATTCAAGAGATTAATGAACTGAATGTGTTCGTCGTAAGAATAATTAATTTTACATCAAATATAATGGTATGAAATTGATATTAACCCTTAGCTACAGTGGTGAATTTTTATAATTTTAGCACAGTGGTGCCGTCTGATAGACGTACAATTCGAAATCTATATAGAATACACTTTATAATAAATTATTATTTTTCTTAGCTAATATTACTAAATATAAGCTATTTGCAAGCACATAATAGGAAATTATTAAATTGAAACAAAGCACATACATTTTAAAATTGATATTTATTATGAGCTCAAAAAATACGATGAAAAAAACAAGTACTTATGTTTTTCGGTTTTTAGCTAAACATGAAACATGAATATATAAAAAAATACAAAATCCTTATCGTAAATAGACTAGTTAATAATATTAAGACATAAAAAAATAATTAATATAAACACACTAAGATTCTGCAAGTACTCTTTACATAAGAGTTTTAGTACTACACTCTTCACAAATTTGCTTGCATCAAGACACATAGGCTTGCAACAAAATCTACAAGTAAGTTTCAGACAGCTAGGACAAGTTTTTCTAATGTTGTTATTGTCACTTTCTTTAAAACCGGGACGAAAATGTGTGTACCTACAGTGAAAAATAAAATAAATAAATAAATATTGATATTTATACATTATATGGAAAAGTAAAGTGACCATATACATATAAATAGTGACTCCCTCTTCATTGACCAGTGAAATACTCTATTGGAGGGGTAGCACGTTAAAATATATGCAGGTAATTATGAAACAAATGTTTTAATAAATTTCATTCGAAATAGTCGAAATATTTCCTCTATGAGACTCAAAGGCATAAAAACATTAAATGCGTGGTGACGACTATTAGACGTATGCATAAAATCACACTATTACTGACCTGACGTCTGTGAGACGTAACTATCACAGCACAGGAACATAACACACACAACGACAAGGCATTGACGACTGATCTATTGGTCACTAGGATACAGAAAGGTATAGTGAGTGAGGGATGGGGATGGATTGATGGTAGAAAGATATCTAATAATTTCTTAACGAGGTGTCTGTCAGACGTGCACAACTGCGGTAGAAGGTTAAGTTAATTAACACAAGTTCTATTTTTCTTGCTGAATAAAGTAGGAGATCTGTATGTTTATTACATGCACTAAGTGCTCTGTTTATGAAAGATATCATAAAGGGCAAAATAGACAAACTTTATATTTTTTTTTAAATATAGTAGGTACCTTCTATTTTATTTGTTTATTCTTTACTGTAAATTGATTACAAACAATTACATAAAAGGCGAACATTCAAGTTAGATACAAACAATATACCTACACAGGGCAAGTTTATCCCAAAGGCGCGATCTCTTCCAACTAACCCTATTTTTTGACTGTTTAACAGGATTTGGGCTCAATGCACAGATGATTCGTGGTTAGATGGAAGAAATCACTTCATAGTGAGAATCTCGTCTTTGCATATCGTCCTAGTATTTTAAATTTTGTATTGTTTTATTAAGTATTTTAAATTAAGTATTGTTTTTTTTTTAAATGTTATAAAATGATGATGTTCAAAAAGAATAAATAAAAAGATAAAATCAATCAGACATCTGAATTGGAGAGCCATATTTAAACAGTGTAACATTGTGCAAAATCTAATCGGGAGAAGTGAGAAAGGCGTCCAAACGTTTGCGAATTGGCTAATGGCCAGCTTCTTTCTCTTTTTTATTTGTTTGCAAAATTTGCATATAAACAGATTTTGCATAAAAAGTTTACTTTTAAGTCACCTATAAAAACATTATATTCCGTTTGATTCCCTCGGCTAATACCTAAATACATTTATATTCGAAAACACATTATAAACTTTGAAAGCTCTGCATTGATGCAGGAGAACGCATTTAATGCAATCTTGTATCATGACAACATGATAAATTAATGATTATTTAAAAACAATTTTTTTCTTTTCTTTTGTCCGAAACATAAGTATAAGATATTTTTATATGTTTTTCAATTTTCGGAATTTTTGTGATGATACAAATATAAAGCTTGATAAATTTATGAAAAAAAAGTGTATTTTACTTATCTTATACCTTTTATAGGCTCAATTAAAAAAATAATATATTAAACAAAAAAAAGTAAATATAAAGTCTGAAAAATCTATTAGATATGGAATCGCTTGAAGCGACGGCAACAATCGCATTGAATGTGAAGTAAAGGTATCTGCCATCAGCTTCTTCCTTGCTTCCTTCTAAATCCATTAAGATAATGGCTATCGGATTATCAGGGGAACAGAAGTCGTATAGGGGTTACGATGAGCTCATAAATGATAGCAAAACTAAATACAAATCAGAAAAGCGAAAATAAACAGTGCATGGTAGGTAGGTATATACCAAACCGTTCTACAAGACAAGCGCAGGCGCAGGCCTCTATTATAAATCGTCTTCACATTCTCGGAAATAAATTCAATAATTTAATTGTACCTACCTTTAATTTAATTGGACTTGTTCCACAATCCAATCCACATACTAAAGTTGAATCTATTTGCACATTACAATCACATTTATATAAACAATAATCAGGAATCAACATATTAGTAGGAACCCTTCCTCTTTTTATATACCCACCCATGTTTTTTTTTTAATTTTAAATATTTTTCTTTTATCTTAAGTGTGTATACCTACTTCTAAAGCATTTTAATTTACATTTGCTGAAGTATAATTTTATAAGATTCTGTTAAATTTCTGTTAATTTTATCGATTGTTTTATTTTAAAACTGTAATGATAGATGTATGTTTGTAATATAGACTTGTTAATTTTGTGTTTGGTACCTAGGTTTTCTTATGATATTGTACCTATGTAAAATAGTGTGTAAAAGGCTAATTCATCATCATCATCATCATCATCGCCCTCAACGCTCCTCTCGGGAGCACAGGGCAGAAACCAGCCTCCTCCATTCAGAGCGTCTCTGTGCCAATTGCGTCATCAGAGCGCAAGGAATGTCGTGGGAAGTAAAAGGCTAATTAGCCGTAAATAATAAATAAATAAACAAATATATTTATTTTACAGTAGATTTTCCTAACAATGAAATGATGACGAAGAGGGTGTGTGTATCGACCACGTGGATGAAATTCTCATTGACGGCTGCGAGCCGAGTAAGAAAAATCGACATACAAGTATGAGAAATTGGATGAAGGTGGTGGAAGCGAAAGTATTATGTAAGGAAAGATCGATTTGGTGTTCCGTTTTCTTTGTCTACCTCATCTGGGATGCGGTGTGAGGATAAAGACAGATAAATATATCGTATGTAGTTGAATTTATCGATTTTTGTCCGGTAACCAATAATATTTGGAGCTGTCAGTTCTTGGATGGGTCACCATTATATGTAGTAATTTATTTAATTTCCTCTGGACAAAACTATTGCTTACGGTTGGCACCATAAAGCTCTTTGCTAAAGTAAGTAATAAGGAGTAAAACTTTCCATATTTTGTTGTTTTGTATTATTTTCATGATTATCAGTTTTCAAAATAATAATTATTATCATTAGGTAGGTATATCAAATAATTTTTTTATCTATAATTATATTTCAAATCTTCACAAAACCTGTAACTTTTGTAAATGTCGTTGTTTTTTTTTAATAATTTTGAATTAAGAATGGGCTTGCCCAGTATGAAAAATCTAGACACACCGCTGACTCTTTTAGATTAAATAAGATTTTGATTTCTTTCTTTTAGATTGAGATTACAGACTCCAGTTCAAAATCATCATAATTAATTTATTCAGCATTATAAAAAATATAGCATTTAAGTTATATGGTACAAAAAATTTTTCAAGGTGATATGATATATATTCAAGAATACAACAATAATACTTTAAAAAAAATCCACTTACAATTTAATCAACCAAATAAATTCAATAAGAAATTTAATTTATTAATAATACAAACTATTAATTAATTATAAATGCTTTTAAATCTAACTATTATACTCAATGATTGTTGATATATGATAACAATATGAAAATGAACAATGACAGTTCAAAGATTTGTATGATAACATTTTTATTGTGAAAAAGTGTTTCAAATGTATTGTCAGAAATATTGCTTTAAATAATCATTGATAATTTCTTTATTTAAAACTGAAGTTAGAATTAGAAATACGAAAAGTATTCAATTCTTTAAAAAAAGTTAAATTTATATTTAAAAAAAATTATAATCCAATTTATAAATCAAATTTCCTCATAAATAGTCCGTTAAATAAATTTAAAAAATTAAATTTTTCTTGAATATAAAAATCATGGCTCTTAGAAGTTATTCAAAGAGAACTGCTGTAGTTATTACGAACAATAAACTTTTGCTAAGAAAATTAGAATCTTTGAAATTTATAAACTATTCATTTATGAATTTGAAATTTTACAGTAGAAATTCTAATCGATATCAAATTGTCTCTGGTTTTTATAAATTTTACTTAATTTTTTTGATATTTCAAACTATAGTCTTTTTATTATTTTTTATTTGTAGCTATAATATGTTTCGCAAAGAGCAAATTATTTATACCGTTATACAAATCACTTTTATTTTCACTATGAAGGTTTTTGAGTGTTTGTATAGATTTAATAATCTCAATGCGGCTAAAGCTATAAAAATGATAAAAGTTCTGGATAATGTGGAAAGTGCTTTTCCTAATGTCAATACATTTATGAGAAAAAATCTTGTCTTAATACTAGTTCAAAGTGTTTTATTAATAAACTACACGCTTTTGGTCATTGTTTTCTATGTAACAAAAATTGAATCAATTCGGCATTTCTTTATTATCCTTCACGATATATTTTTGTCAGATTTAATTTTCATTCTTTCCGTTACACAATTCTCTGTATTAACTTACACTATCAACTCATATATTTATATGTTTAATATGCTAATATCTTCCAAATATTTAAACAACAAAGTCTCTGTGTCAGACATCAACACACGATTCCTAAAATCTGTTTTGAAATTTGAGTTTGTCGATAATTCCTCCGATAAAAGCGCTCTTTCTGCCGCTGTTTTGAATGATTTATATATAAAACTTATCAAATCTTGTGATGCGTGGATAAGGAAACATTCAGAAGGAGTAAGTTTATTTTATTACGCCATTTATTGCCATATATTTATATAACGTCCTCAATGTATGCCCCTGAGGAGGGACACCAAACCATCACTTAGGTATTGTTTCGTAAATAGTATTTTTTTAATTTGTCATGCACTTATTAAATCAAATCAAGTATATTTAATAATTTACATTCTCTGTATTTTCTAAGTAATGAATATAATAAAGGTTATTCATAACTATTTTACATTTATTTTCCCCATTTTTAAATAATCAAAATTTTACTAAAAGTATTCAACGTTTATTATTTTCATCTGAAAAAAATAGTAAGAGGCCAAATGATATAATAATTAATTCTTATAAATTATATTTTTTTCTAGCTAATATTAATGTCACTCATGACGGTTTTATATTCAATCAGTGTTATTCCTAACACAGATAAAATGGCAAGTACCTACATATTTTGTTCTTATAAATCTAAAAATATAAGATAATATTTGATACCTGGTATATGAAATAACAATATTACTAATGTACCTATATCAGTTTCAAATTACTATTTATTTACAGGCGAATACAATGGTTATGATTTCCTTATTTTGGGTCATCCACTCTCAATTCCTGTTAATGTTAGTGTTACATTCATGTGTCAGTTTCCAATATGAATATAAGAAGACAAGAATCATTCTAAGTAAAGTGCTGCTCACAATACCAGAATCTGCAGGTGCGTATGATATTGTACACCTATAATGTAGTATATGAATTAATTGTATATTATTATAAGGTAATGTATATTGCCTAATCATTAAATGCAACACTGAACAGTGCAGTACAGGGGGCCTAAAATGGCCACATTGAGCAATTCCTTTACAATTCATATTTGGTGAAATGTTACCGTTAAATCGTTTTACATTCCTATTATGATTCTAATAAAGTGGCCCTTTTAGCCCCCCAGTAATGTATAAAACATGCAATACAAGACAATACAGTTATATGAATGTTATGTTACAGAGAAGCGGCAACTGCGTGCTTTCTACAAGTGGCTGAGGAGTAATGAGCTATATGATCCTCATTGTACATTTTGTCCACTACAAGTGTGCAATTTCTATGAAATATTAGGAGTCACAACATATTACAGTGTCTTATTTATTACAAGTATTCCGTAGGTAGATAGTGGTAGTGGATAAAAACTCATAAAAATTGTATATTTTTTTTCAGATTAAGTTTATGTATGAAATATTTTTTTGTATTTTTATTTATGTATAACATATTTTAAAACAAAACAGTGATAAATAAATTATTAAACACCATCAAAATTAAACAAAATATTTATTGGAAAACGTTTATTCTTGCCCAAATCAAAGAATTCGTAAAACAGAGAGAAGATTCAAATATATAAAAGGAACTTTACAGAAAATTGTAAACAAATTAAGTCAAGACATACATAACTGCATCATACTATACTGAACACAAGATTAGTAAGTATTTAATCAACAATATACATAAAGTTGAACATCTAGAGGAGAGCGGAATGTATCAAATTAATTGTGAAGAATGTAATAAAAAGTATGTAGGAATGATAACAACAAAAACATGGATTAAGGAACCCTTGAATTGTTTAAATACACAGAATTCTCTGAATTTGCTTATCATTTTTTTTTAAAGAAGGAAACCACAGTGTAAATAATGACTTTTTAAAAATATTGAATTGTAATGATAGAATTGTAGTTATAGAAGATTATTATTCACAGAAATGTTAAAAATCCATAATAATAGTGCTAACAACCTAGTCAATCAATACAATAACAATACCTAATTCTTCTGCAAATCTGAGAACATTCCCACTTAATTCATACTCTGCTACCACTAGTGTCTCCCCCTCTACAACTACAACTGTATTTACAGAATAAATATTTTTTTTTTTTAGTAAGGTATTGATAATGTCTCATTAAAAATGTGTAGTCACTACACAGCACCGGAGCGGTGTTAGTTTTTTTATCACAGTATGGCGAAGATTAAGAGACGCAACAATATTGTCTATGAAAATAAAAATAAAAAGTGTGTTTTAAAAAAGTGTAAAGTTTTTAATTCATTAAATATTTTCCTTATTATGAAATCTATTTTTAAGTCCTCCCTCGTATTTTATTTCTAAATCGTGTATTTAGAAACAAGAGTTTATAGTAGAGGAATTCACAAATTGTAATTTTTTAATAATCTTGTATTATTTTCACGATTATCTATAATTCAAACAAGATTTACTGTAAACGTATTACATAAAGTTTGTATTCACAAACGAGTATTAACTTTAACTTTCACGAAGTTTGTAGTTTTTGAAAATGCTCCACTTTTTCACTTATTATTAATAATTTAATCAATCAATATTGAATACTATGGGAAATTGAATTAATAAAACAAATAATTAATTAATCATTAGTGCTTTTTTATCAATCCATTATATTTAATGCTTGTTGACATGATTATAATGCGGATATAAACGACAATGGTTCAAATATATGCGTCATATTATATTTATTGTAAAAAAGCTGAAGTAAAAAACTTATTGTCAGAAATGTTGCTTAAAATACCTACAAATTTACATTATTTGATTCAAAATACGAAACACATTCGATAAGAAACTATTCAATCGTCGAATCATTAAAAATTTAAATTATTTATATAACAATAAAATATTAACCTACTATAGAAACTACAAAATTCCACATCAGAAAATCTTAAAATTTAAATAGGTATTCTCAAATATAAAAATCATGGCGCTTAGAAGTTATTCAAAGAGAACTGCTGTAGTAACTACTAACAATAATCTTTTGCTAAGAAAATTAGAATCATTGAAATTTATTAACTATTCATTACTTAGTTTGAAATTTTACAGTAGAAATTCTAGTCGATATCACGTTGTTTCTGGTTTTTATAAATTTTACTTATTTTTTTTGATATTTCAAAGTTTACTTTTATTATTAAAATTTATTTTTAAGAATTATTTTTTTCGCAAAGAGAACATTATTTATATAGTTATATATGACATTTTTGTTTTCGTATTGAGCCTTTTTGAGTGTGTGTATAGGTATAGTAATTTCAATGCAGTCAAATCAATAAAAATTATTAAAGTTCTGGACGATGTGGAAAGTGCTTTTCCTAATGTCAATACATTTATGAGGAAAAATCTCGTCCTTATCCTAGTTCAAAGTGTTTTATTAATAAACTACACATTTTTGATAATACTTGTATTTGTGAAACAACTTGAATCATTTTGGTATTTTTTTAGTATTCTTCAAACTATATTTTTCTCGGATTTAGTTTTAATTCTTTCCATGACACAATTTTCTGTATTAACTTACACCATAACCTCGTATATTTATATGTTTAATATGCTTATAATTTCAAAGTATTTAAACAACAAAATCTTTACGTCAGACCTCAACACACGATTCCTGAAATCAGTTTTGAAATATGATTATATCGATAACTCCTCCAACAGCGCTCTTACTCCCGCTGTTTTGAACGATTTATATATAAAACTTATCAAATCTTTTGATGCATGGATAAAGAAGCATTCAAAAGTAGTAAGTAAATACATCACAATTTATTTTATCAAATTATGTAACGTCCTCGATGAATGTCCCTGTGGGACTCCATATAATTTATTAGGTATTGTTTCATTAATTATATTTTTAAATAGGTATGTATTTACACATTAATTAATATCATGAAAAAATAATTCTCTTTATTCATAAACTGTTGAGGTTAATCACAAATTTATACCCCATTTCAAAATAATCGTTAATGCTCTAGGCGATAGCTCAAAACTATTTTACAAAAAGTATAATTCGTTTATTACTTTTGATCTGGGAAAACGAGCATGTGGCGAAAAGACATAATTATTTCATAAAAATTTTTATCATTTATATTTTTTTAAGCTAATAATTGTGTCAATCATGGCGGTATTACATTCAATCCATGCTGTACCCAACACAGATAAAATGGTAAGTAAATATTTTGGACTAACATAATATCTTGAAATATACAATGATAAAATGGTACTTGGTTAAAGTAAAAACAATGTTATAAATATATTTCAAAATAAAAAAAATATTAATTTACAGCCTAATACAATGATTATATTTTCCTATTTTTGGGTCGTCCACTCTCACTTCCTGTTAATGTTAGTGTTACATTCATGTGTCAGTTTCCAATATGAATATAAGAAGACAAGAATCATTCTAAGTAAAGTGCTGCTCACAATACCAGAATCTGCAGGTTCGTGTGATATTGTATAGGTAGTATTTTTATTTTTTATTTTTTTATTTATTTATTTCCAAAATTTTACATTCTTAAATAACAGTAAAAATCATATTGGAATATAATGCCCCACTAGATCGAAATCTGTTCTGGGGCAATACTAAAAAAAAAAATTTACATTTTACAACACAATAACTATAAAATAATCAAAAGAATAATAAAATAATAAAGAATTTAAAGTATAAAAAATAAGATAATTTAATAATTAAGAATAAACAACACAAATTATAATATGACTACATATACTCGCTCATTACATTAAGGCTTTATTTTGTAATATGGATAAGATCATTCTCACACAACTCTCTGCCCCTGTCCATCAACCACCTCGTGAGTAATTTATTTAGGTTATTGTTATTTGGTAATAGTCAAGTATGTCTGGGATTATTTTATTGTATATTCGTGGTGCTAAGTGAATGTAATGTCTTTGTGCAAAAGTAGTGTGTACTATTGTGGGCTGTAATAAAGTTTTGTTTCTGGTATTTATCGCGTGTACATAATTAGGTAGGTATTTTTCCGGGTCTTTGTGCAGCTTTTTAACAATTGTCTTGATATACAACTGGCGTATATCCAAAACACCGAACTCAGAAAACAATAGGTTCGTCGAGTATCTGTATGGTTTATATGTATAGTATATGAAGTAAAAGCATATTATTATTAGATAATGTATATTGTCTAATCATTAAATGCTTTACAGTGTTCTGTGAATGCGTGCAATGCAGTAGTGTATAATACATACAATAGAAAACAATTCAGTTATAATATGAATGTTATGTTACAGAGAAGCGGCAGCTCCGTGCTTTCTACAAATGGCTGAGGAGTAATGAGCTATATGATCCTCATTGTACATTTTGTCCACTACAAGTGTGCAATTTCTATGAAATACTAGGAGTCACAACATATTACAGTGTCTTATTTATTACAAGTATTCCGTAGGTGGATAGTGTTTGTTAACTCACACATAGTAAATTTATTTTATAGATTAAATTTATGTTAGTATTAATGAAATGTACCATATTTTATTAATTAATATCTGTTCAAATTCAAAGTATACCAGGAGGGACACAATAAAAAATAGAGTCTTAGAGACTTCCACCGCTAGAATGGGGTTAGTAGAGATCTTCACGAAACAACTGAGCAGACAGCTCAAAAAAAGGGTACTTGATATTAATATGTTTTACTTTAAAAATTGTCAGCAAAAACTAACCAAATGTTGCAACATGCTTTTAAGGAAGATACTACGAGCCCTTTACAAGTTTTTGAGTTATTTATTTTCTTTAAACGTGAGTGCTATATTGTTGAAAACCATACTTGTTCAGGGCACCTTTTAACATCTCGAGACGATAAAAACTTTGAAAAATCAGCCATAAAATAAACGAGGATCGTCGTTTCCCAAAGAAAAAAGCATGATTTGGAGCTTATGCCAACGGATTTTGACTGAGGGTTTGCAAATGAGATGTGTTTATGCTTAATTTGTTCCTCGCCTACGCACAACAAAAAAAAAAATTCAATTGATTTTTAAGTTACTTTAAACGAAATTGTCGAGCAATCGAGAATTATATTAATTAATTTGTTTTAATTTTTAATAATTGTTGTTTTATATTTATTTATTAAATATTTTTTATGAAAATAATAATAACATGACCGTTAGTGTTGACATGGCAGTGGAAGCATGGGATGAACACGTGTGAGTAGACGTGTTCACTTTCGATGAACAGCTTTGACCCTGACACTCTGGATGATCATCCAATGTGAAACAGTCTGCATGCTACTTAAACGATATTGGAAGTGATCAGTACTTACTTGGATCTATGTAGAAGACCTTTATACGTAGTAATATGGACTTGAACTTCATTAATTTTTATGATTTTCTATCATCAAGTCAGATTTTTTATCATCATATTAAATAAAGGTAATATTCCAATGCTTTAAAGTATTTTGTTTTATAAAATTTTCCACTTATTTATATTTTAATTAATCAACTGAATACTAAAACAAACATAATATATAAAACAAATAATTAATTAATAAGGTACCTATACCTAAGTGCTTTTTATTCAATCAATTAAATTCAATGATTGTTGACGCGATAGCAGTATGAATAAAATTGACGATAATTCAAAAATATATATCATATTAAATTTATTATGAAAAAGTGGAAATCAAAAAAGTATTGTAAGAAATGTTGCTTCGAATAATAATTGACATTTGCCTTATTAAGTATTAAATTCACTATATAAGAAATAATTTCAAATTAAAAACATTTCAATATTCGAATTGTTAAAAAATAATTTTATTTACATTTAAATAAAATAATTGTCTACTTCACATTTAATTTTTTTTTAATTAATAGTCCACGAAACAAAGTTTTAAAATTTCAATATTCTTAGATAATTATAAAATCATGGCGCTTAAAAATAGTTCGAAGAGAACTGCTGTAGTCATTACGAACAACAATCTTTTGCTAAGAAAATTAGAATCTTTGAAATTTATGAACTATTCATTTATGAGTTTGAAATTTTACAGTAGAAATTCTAATCGGTATCAAGTTGTCTCTGGTTTTTATAAATTTTACTTAATTTTTTTGATAATGCAAACTTTACTATTGTTAATATTTTTTATTTTTTGTAGGAATAATTTGTTTCTCAAAGAGCAAATTATTTATACCGTTACACATAGTACTTTTATTTTCACAATGAAGGTTTTTGAGTGTTTGTATAGATATAATAATCTCAATGCGGCTAAAGCTATAAAAATGATAAAAGTTCTGGATAATGTGGAAAGTGCTTTTCCTAATGTCAATACATTTATGAGAAAAAATCTTGTTTTAATATTAGTTCAAAGTGTTTTATTAATAAACTACACGCTTTTGGTCATTGTTTTATATTTTAAAAAAATTGATACAAGTTTGCATTTCTTTATTATTTTTCACACTATATTCTTTTCGGATTTAATTTTCATTCTATCCATCACACAATTCTCTGTATTAACTTACACTATCAACTCATATATTTATATGTTTAATATGCTAATATCTTCCAAATATTTAAACAACAAAGTCTCTGTGTCAGACATCAACACACGATTCCTAAAATTTGTTTTGAAATTTGATTTTGACGATAATTCCTCCGATAATAGCGCTCTTTCTGCCGCTGTTTTGAATGATTTATATATAAAACTTATCAAATCTTGTGATGCGTGGATAAAGAAACATTCAGAAGGAGTAAGTTTATTTTTTACACCATTTATTCTATCAATTTATATAACGTCCTCAAAGCATGCCCCTGAGGGACACCAAACCATCACTTAGGTATTGTTTCGTAAATAGTATTTTTTAAATATGTCATGCACTTATTAAATCAAATCAAGTAAATTAAATAATTTCCATTCTCTGTATTTTCTAAGTATTCAACGTTTATTATTTTCATCTGAAAAAAATAGTAAGAGGCCAAATGATATAATAATTAATTCTTATATATTATATTTTTTTCTAGTTAATATTAATGTCACTCATGACGGTTTTATATTCAATCAGTGTTATTCCTAACACAGATAAAATGGCAAGTACATAATTATATTGTTCTTATAAATCTTAAAATGTAAGATAATATTTGATACTTGCTATATGAAAAAAACAATATTACTAATGTATATCAGTTTCAAATAACTATTTATTTCCAGGGTCACAGATTGATTATGATTTCCTTGTTTTGGGTAATCCACTGTCACTTCCTGGTAGGGTTAATATTACATTCATGTGTCAGTTTCCAATATGAATATAAGAAGACAAGAATCATTCTAAGTAAAGTGCTGCTCACAAAACCAGAATCTGCAGGTGCATATGCTATTGTACACATATAATGTTGTACCTATGTAAAATAGTTGTATATTATTAGGTATTACGGCCTCGTGAACAAGGGGTCCGTGGTTCGATACCAGGTGCCGGCAAACTCCCCTTTCACGACACAAGCTTTTAATAGCTTACTGTGAAAGGTGTATAAGGTTGTATTTGGGTTTATAACAAAAACCCAGATATATCTTTTTAAAATTATAAAAAAAATCATTAAATGCTTTACAGAACAGTGCAGTGCAGTAGTGTACAATACATACAATAGAAAACAATACAGTTATAATATGAATGTTATGTTACAGAGAAGCGGCAACTGCGTGCTTTCTACAAATGGCTGAGGAGTAATGAGCTATATGATCCTCATTGTACATTTTGTCCACTACAAGTGTGTAATTTCTATGAAATATTAGGAGTCACAACATATTACAGTGTTTTATTTATAACAAGTGTTCTGTAGGTAGATTTTTAGTGAATGAAAACTCATATATTGTAAATCTATTTTTAAGATCTAGTTTATGTATGTATTTATGAAATGTTACACATTTATTTGTACAATACCTACCTTTTAAAATTCGAAGTTTACGAGGGAGGACACAATAAAAACGGATTGAGTTAAATGTTGAAGAGACTTCCACTGCTAGATGAGGTTAGAAGAGACTTTCACGAAACAGTTTTGGAAACGGCATCATTTTAAAGATTAACGTGTACTTTTATTTATTCTCTTACTGTTATTTTATTCTGCCTGTGAAGTCATAATGGAAAACCGAAAAAATAAACGAGAATTTCGTATGATTTGTGAAGGAAAATCTAAAGTGAAGCGTATTGTCAATAAAAAAATTGTGGGAAAAACAATTTCTCAAAAGGCTCTGAATAATATTTTATTTTTTTACTATATTATAAATCCGTTGTTTGGATACTACTTCGTATTTTGTATCAAAATTGTGACTTATTTATGTTTTTTGGTGAAAAATATATTGATGCAAAACTAAGTAAAAAACGTTATCTGCTGCATTAAACATATATGATAACTCATATTACTCAACTAAAAAATCTATTAAGGCACGAGTTGGGCAATAATCCATTTACTGAGTTAATAACTCTAATGTTACATTAACACTATTTTTATTTAGCAATAAACTTTCTTTTAGATTTAGTAATAAAAATAAAGTAAATTGGAAATATTTTATTAACATGCAGGGTAGATGACCCGGTTGTGGACACTACTCCGGTTTTGGACATTTTGAGGTTTGATATCTTAGAAATAAGGATGTGAACAATTTTAAGATGTTTAATTTATGCATAACATTTCTTCTGTGAATAAATAGATAAGCCGCCACTGTATCAAATTTCGTGTTTTTTTTTTAATACAACCTTATACACCTTTTAATTTTTCGCAACAAGACTTGAGTAAATTTACTGATTTGGTAACAAAAATGGTAAGAACCCTTTGGTGAGTAATTTGAAAATATTTGAACAATCAATAATGTTTCTGTTAATGTATCAGTTTAAGCTGTTAGCTAGAAGTCCTACGAACATATTTTCAACAATATTTCATAACCCCACTCATTTGTTTCATCACAATCTTATATGTCCACAACTAGTGCAGCAATTAAATTTTAATGTTTCAGTTAGAAGTTAATGAAAGTTAAATGGAAGCCTCCAGGATATCCATGAGGCGACGCCGAAGGCGGTGGACTGGTTGGCGGCACTGGATCCGAGGCTGTAGTTCTGATGCGACTGCTTTTTTGACCCAGCCCAAATTGGGTGAAGACACCTAAATCACCGCCCACACGAAAAGTAAGTAAGTAACCGGCCGGCAACCGGCTCACTGAAATACTTGTTTCAAAATATAGGAAAATGAATACTTATACATTTTAAGGAGAGAAAAAACATTAAATGGTGTCACCTAAGCCTTAATTTTACACAAGAGACAAAAATATACTAAATTCGTTATAGTCATTTAAAATTGATCCCTATGAATACAATTTGGCATGATTCGGTACATATAATTATAGAGTTCAATATGTTTGTTTTTTTAATTCTTATTTTAATAAAACCTTTATCTCTTATAATTCCGTGGAGTACCCGACAAAATTTTTCACTTTCACTTTACGACTTTCTTTCACAAGTTTTCAAGTGTCCTGTAAAACGAGGATGGGTGTGGCCACAAAGACATTTTAATTTTAAATTCAGCGATGAGAATAGAATAGAATATTTGCCAACCATCCTGAATGTCTTAATTTTTTGTTGGCCCGGAGAGGACAATTTACATGCGGCTGGTCTGCTGGCTACCCCACTTGTAGGGTATGCCGTGATGGAATAGTAAAAGAAGTTAATTTTTTTTTATATAAAAAGTCCCTTTTCCTTAGCATTATTATAGTTATGGAGTTAACTCACATCCTTATTTAATAATTTTTATAATAGGTACACGGTATTGTTTATCCATTTCTTTCATTTTATATCCATTTGAATTTTAAAAACCTAGGTGCAATAAAGTATCCAGAACTGGTACAACGCATGTCCACAACCGGGGGTAAAATGTCCAGAACCGGTGTTTTTCGACTTTGTCAAAGTTTGTATTTTTTTAGGTAACTAATATTGGGCCTTATCAATTGATTTTTCGTAAAGAAATAATAGATATTGTTAAATGTATTTATTCCAAAGTAAAAAATATTTAATTTGAATTTCACTTTGAACAATATTAAAATCAGATACCTTTTGGGTAGGTAAAACTTTTTTCCACCACTACAATACCATCATTGCGTATCCCACCAGTGGGGTAGTAACTAGACCAGCCGCATGTAACAATCATGTAAGCGAAGTTAAGGCATTCAGGATGGAAAGCAAACCTCATCTCCTTACTTGAGATTATAAAATGTCTTTTTTTTTCGAACACCAGCCTTTTACAGGACACTCGAATATTTATGGAAAAGAGTGGGAGACCAATAATATTCTTTACCAAGTGCTCCACTGAACAAATGTTTCAAACACAATTACAGGATTTCGATTATATCGCTGATGGCATCTTTAATTTTAAGGATGAAATTCTAAATTACTGGAAAATAGGACATAACAATATTAGTTCTTCATATTAAAGTTATATTAAATTTTAATCAAATTTAAATCTTGTTTTATTAACGTATAGTATTAAACAATTAATTTTAAACAAACAATTAAATTGTGCTTTTAATTTAATCAATAATTAATTTTAATGATTCGAAAAAAAAACGATTACTTATATGAAATTAATGAAGAAAGAAAATCAGTTCTACCCTTTTCTTCTGTTTTACTCCGTAAAAGGCCAAGTACCCGATTAATTTCAGTCCTTTTATTGTATAATAATATAAATATTGCCGTGATGAATTCAAGAAATTTACAAAAGGAACGTAATGCAGTCATTATAAAAAATAATGATCTTCTTCTAGGGAAATTAGAACCATTGAAATTTTTAAACTATTCATTTTGTGGTTTACTCTTCTATAGCAGAAATCAAAATAGATATTGTGTTGCTTCTCGTCTGTACAAACTTTATTTGTTGACGTTTATAACATTTGATATAATTATCTTAATAAATCGTATACATTTTAGAAAGATTAAAGAGAAAAATATCATTTACGAAATTATTGATCTAATATTTATTTTCTTATGTTCAGGATATGTGGTGTTTTTTAGATTAAGCAATCTCAATGCAAAGAAAAGTTTAAAGATGATTCAAAACCTCGATTTAACAGAAAATGCTTTTCCTAATGTCAATATATTTTTACGTAAAAATATATTCCTCAATGTTATAGAAACGGGTTTTTTAATGTATTATTTTACTTTAATCGGAAGTTTGGTTTATGACCGTTTCGATAGGATAACATTTTTGGTTTCGTTTTTATATTTTTATATCACTTTGGTCGGTCTTTCATACATGGTTTCTCTAGTACAGTTTTGTATAATAACTCATACACTAACCTCATACATATGCATGTTTAATGTTCTTATAACTGCCAAGTATTTAAGCAGTAGCGCCTTTGTGTCAGACCTTAATTCGCGTTTCCTGAAATCGATTCTGAAAATTGATTTTAATATCAGCTCTTCAGGACAAGAAGGTTTGTCTCCTGCAATACTTAATGATCTGTTCATAAGACTTAGTAAATCTTTTAATAGTTGGATCAAGAAACATTCTGTATCGGTAAGTTATTTTATCACAATTACAATTGTTTTTAGCTCATAAATGATACACTCTATAAATATATTACAAGTACATAGTTTGTTACATATAAAAACACGCCTTTTTATATTAACAATTTTTTAATAAAAATCCTCGAAAGACTATCCCTTATTTCTTTGATTCAATTCTCAAAATACATTAAATTTTATGTCCTTCGGTTTCATTACACATTGCATTATTATTTAATTGTATATGTAGTTACCTACTATGTTTATTTTTGTAATGTTAAAGTCTACTACATTACTAATAAATTAAATGAAGCAAACAAAAAATATCTTGTTATTAAGATAACAAATATAATAACTTTATTAAAAAACTAAGTCCATTAACTCAAAAATATTTAACACATTTCGTTTTCAGCTCATCATGAATTCAGCCATCGTGGTCTTATTTTCAATCAACTCCATATCTAATTTGATGAACGATGTAAGTAATTTTATAAAGTATTTTTTCTTATAAACATATTATTCAGTTAAATAAGTTTTTTTAAAGAGTAATTGACTAGCTTATTTGTAAAGAATTGGAAGAGAAAATAAATAATTGGTTCTGGCTGGGTCGGCATTTTGAAATCGTCCAATCTACAAGATTTTCGAACAGTCTTCATGACTTTCTTTCAAATTACATAACCTAAAAAAGACTTACGTTACGAAGTTATAATTTTTTTTTTCTCCAGTCACAACTTCTACAGACTCCAGTTTTTTATTATTGAATCCAAAAGTATTTTTTTTAAAATGAACTGTGAGAATTAGAAGCATTGTTTTTTATTTACAGAGTTACAAGACCAGAATTCGGTCACTGTTCTGGATATTCAACTGTCTATATTTATTGGCTTTGGCGACGCATCCATGTGTGGTCGGTCTTCATGAATATAAAAAGACCAAAGTTATTTTGAGCAAAGTGTTGCTCACAATACCAGAATCTGCAGGTGAGTGTGATATTTATTTTGTTTACTTATTCAAGTCAACAAAACACTATACAGTATATTTAGTGCAATAATTATACTATGACGAACTATAAATAAACAATGTAATATCCAATTTCAATGTGTTCATTTATTATTCCATTTATTTATATTATTTATTTATTTATTTATTCTTCTTGCACATCATCATTACATAACAGTGTTAACAAAATAATATGAAATTTTAAAAACTAGGACGATGTGCAGTGGCGAGATTATCAGTATAAAGTGATTTCTTCCATCTAACCACGATTAAAGCCTTTTCGAATGCCATGCATAATAAAAGAAAAAACAATTTTAAAAGAATTTCGAGTTTGTCGGAAGCCTGGGGGTAGAGTTTCGACATCGTGAACCAGAGGTCCGTGGTTCGATCCCAAGTGCCGGCAAACTCCCCTTTCACGACACAAGCTTTTAGTAGCTTACCTACTGTGAAAGATGTATAAGATTGTAATTGGGTATTAAAAAAAACAAATTATGGAAAGCTATCGATCTTTAAAAATTATAGGCATATACTATACTGCTGCACAAAGCAATAGCTTATAGCGACATATTGTTTTTTTTTTAATATATATTTTTCGTGGTTACTCCTTGTCTTGTTTGAAAGTACTTTTTATCTCTGTCATATATTTTCTACACGTAAAAGGCTCACACCGTATGTTGTACCAAAATAAAAAATAAAATAACATATTATTATTCAATGTCTGTGAATGTTATGTTACAGAGAAGCGACAACTGCGTGCATTCTACAAGTGGCTGAGGAGTAATGAGCTATACAGTTCAAAATGTTCCCTGATGCCAGTACAAATGTCTTGTGTTTATGATATAGTGGCTGTGTCAGTTTATTACAGTGTTCTGTTTATAACAAGTTTTAATTAAAAATAGCCAAAGGTAGGTATAAATTAAAAACACTGTACTAATTAGTTATCGAGTTGACGTGTATTTTGTAAAACTCCATGTTTATATATGGAAGAAAACATAATTGGTTTCAGTTTTACTTAATATTTGATTGAATAGTGACCTGGTTTCGAGTAATAAACTCATTGTTAGACTTAGTTTTTATTTTATTTTTTATTTAATTAAAATTTAAAATTGATTCTCATAACTAAACACTAAGACTCTTGAATTATTATAAACTTTTAAGTAATTAACTTTTAATTAACATTTATCATATTTTTTTTCCAAAATTGATCTATGATTTCTTTAGAGCAAATGAAAAGTTTGGCAAATCAAACACAAATAAATGTATTGCCTATAAAGTTATAAATATTTTGTTGAATAACCTACATAAATATTTAAGACTCGCTTTATTATTGAAAAAAGCCTTAATTTTTTTTAAACAGTCAGTAAATAAATAAGTAAATATTGTGAATTGATTACAAGTTTTATAGTGTAGTAGATATTCACATGTAGGTAAATATAAAATATAAATTATTTATACAATAGGTAATATTAATAATAATATCTTTTTGGCGAAACCGAAGGATTTGTTTGTGCCATTCAAGACCAAGTAATAGTCACAAACAATTATTCTAAATTTATAATGAAACAAAATATTTCGGATAGATGCAGAGCCTGAGCCCGTAGACAATTTGTACTTAGCGATCGTCTACTGGCGAACTTTTCGACAATCTACCTACACGTACCGTATAATTATGCGTTATTGTTGCAGTTATTGACGAAAATTCGTTTGTAGGCGATCGCCAAGTACAAATTGTCTACGGGCTTTATCGGGAGGGAGAGACATTAAGACATATTTTGTCTGGATGTTCTCTTCTTTCCGGAACAGACTATTTGAAAAGACATGATCAGGTAGCAAAAATATTACATCAAAATTTAGCTTTGAAATTTAAATTAATTGAACAGGAATCAAAATTACCATACTATAATTATTGTCCAGTATCGGTACTTGAAAACAATGACACTAAACTCTACTGGGATCGACCAATTCAAACTGATCGAACTATTATAGCTAATCGACCAGATATTGTTATGGTTGATCGCAGATGCCGTAAAACATACATCATAGACATCACTATACCGCACGATGAAAATTTAAATAAAGCTGAGCAAGATAAGATAATAAAATATCTTGATCTTGCTCATGAAATCAAAGATATGTGGAGAACACCTACCACAATCATAGTGCCTATAGTGTTGTCTGTGAATGGTTTAATACCTAAGAGTCTGTCAAGCAATCTCAGAAAACTGGGAGTAGATGACAGGCTCAAATACAGCATGCAGAAGGCCGTACTTCTATCGTCTACCAGGATAGTAAGAAGGTTTTTGTCCCTGTAGCTCTGTAAGTGATCTCCCATGATTGTACTATTTCATAGAACATCATGGAAGAATCAACTCGAATAATGTTGGGGTTCTACATTTTGAATATAAATTTATTTTAATATTTTATGGTTTTTGTTATTTAATGTTATATTTAAATTTTATTGTTAATCTTATATTGTGTTCAAAATGTAGAATCTAATATTGTTTTGTTAAATAAATAAGATATGAGATAATAATAATAATAATAAGAACACTTTATTGATCAGAAAAAAATCATGAGCAATTGGCTAGCTTATTGCCTGGAGGCAATATCTTCCAGCTAACCAAAATAATGTGTGATACTATGTTGACAATGTGTAATTAATACTAAATTTACTTATAACTAATTACATTCTTAGTCCTAAGTAGAACATTATATATATGTCATGTTTCCTCTAATAAATACTATAAAATGAAGGATAGAGGCATGGGGAGGAACTTTTTAGGATAAGTCTATGGATTTTAGGTTATTCTTAAAAACGTGTAGCGTAGAAGAATTTCTAATATTGCATGGTAGATTATTCCACATTCTAATTGCATAGGTCGTAAATGATGAACTGAAGAAGGTTGTGGTGTGGGCAGGGACGGCAAGTAACTGGTTATTCTGAGATCTCAGAGGATGTACATGTGAAGACAAGTATTCAAAACGCTTAAAAAGGTATTGAGGGGAATTGTGCTTTAGGATGTTGTACAGAAAGTAGAGAATATGTAGATCGCGGGATTGTTTGTATGTTGGCCATTTAAGTTCTGCTCGAAATTTGGAAATATGGTCATATTTTTTTAAACCATACACAAATCGTATACATGCATTCTGCAACCTACCCAATTTACCATTGAGTTCCTCAGAGGTATCGGGAAGGGTACAGTCTGCGTAGTATTAATTCCTCGTTTGTAATTAAAGTAAATTGAAATATTTCATAACATGATTAATAGAAATTTTATGGCTTCGGTAAACATGTCTAATATTATCTACATACTTAAAATATTATAATATATATATATTAATAATAATAATAATAATATTTTAGTAAACACAATATCATTTTACAATAATCGAACAATAACACAATACATTTATTTTCCTAATACAATTACTCCCCAAAATATTTTTTGTTTATTAGATGCGTTGAAATGTTTTGATGAGTAGACAACCTTAAGTAATTTGGTATCTCTTAAAATTATAAATGGAATTTTTATATATCAATTCTTATCACCAAGGCATTCTTGAATATTTCTCATCAAGAAAAAGTGACTCAATTGCTTTAGAAGTGTTCAGAGTAAAGGAAACTTATTTTAACGTTGTGTTTCTCAGACTTGAATGTTGAATTATCAATATTATTGCTGCATGATGGCGTTTAGAAACATTGAAAATAATACTTCAGTTACAATTTATAATAATAAAAATATACTAAGAAAATTTGAATCATTTAAATTCACAAAGCTTTCACTGTGGGGTCTGAAGTTTTACAGCAGAAATCAGAATAGATATACGATTGCGTCTCTTTCTTATAAATTTTATTTGTCTTTTTTAATTTTACTTGATATTGTTCTTTGTATATGTCGCCTTATTAAAAGAGATATATATTATAATTATGTTATATATGAAATTTTAAACATCATCTATAACCTCGACGTCGTAATCCATTTGGTGTTTTATAGATTGGGTAATTACAATGCAAGAAAAAGTATAAAAATGATGAAAGTTCTTGGCGATATTGAAAATAAGTTTACTTCTGTTAACAAATTTTTGAATGAAAACTTATTTTTAGATGTAATGTTAACATGGCCTTTATTATTGTTTTTTATACTTCTTTTGACTAGAATTTATGAGAGAATATATGATTTGTCATTTTTTCTCGTCCTGAAGTATTGTTACTATACTTTCATTGGTTTCTCTTTCCTTCTCTCACTCATACAATTTTATATAGTAACCCATATTATCAACTCATACATTTGTATGTTGAATGTTTTTATATCTTCCAAGTATTTAAACAACGGGACCTTTGCATTAAATCTGAACACCAGTTTTCTGAAATCTTTTCTGAAGATTGATTTTATCATAAGTTCCTCACAGTACGATGTACTATCTTCAACAAACTTTGTTGATCTTTATATCAAACTTATTAAATCATTCGACAATTGGATTGAAAAACATGCAATTCCGGTAAGTTTTTTTTGTCAACATTGGATAAAAACTAAACCACAGTTATTTTTTGATTTTATGATTATTATTATTTTCAGCTTGTGTTGAACTCTGTTATATCTATCTTATTTACAATTCTTGGCATACCGAATTTGGTTAACTATGTAAGTAAATTTCCATTCTATATTAATTATCTATTTATAGCAATAACCCCATGTGATGTCCCTGCTGGCACCATGGAAGGGATGTAGACAAAGATAATGGAACGCCATATAGATCTTTTGCTTGTTTCCTATTCATCCAATTTCTCTTACATACATCTTTTGCTTCTTTCCTAATCATCCGATTTCTCATATACCTACTTTTGCTTCTTTCCTATTCATCCAGTTTCTCTTACATACATTTTTTGCTTCTTTCCTATTCATCCAGTTTCTCTAACATTTTTTTTTGCTTCTTTCCTATTCATCCACTTTCTCATATACCTACTTATGCTGCCTGATTTTTCTGACTCATTACGCGACAGTTGTTGAAAATTTGTGATTTAAGCCTGTGCGTTAGGCGTTTGCGTTTTCTCAGACCTTCTCGTTCAGATAAAAAATACGCCCTTCATTATCTGTTCGCTCTAAACCATAGCAACTTATTAACACCCATTCTATCCACTACACTATCTCACATCCACTCACTATTCTTACTGATATTCTCATTCTTAAATATATGTATTTTTTTAAATTTATTCATTCTTTGCTACAGGTGCATACATTAACTACAAGCTTTTTCATAGAAAAATGTGTTAAAATTAAATACAATCAATGTAAATAGGGCGAGTTTATCGCAGATGCGTGATTTCATTCAACTTACCCAAACATTCTTAATTTTTATATCGTGACGTTTTGCCATCCATTCTTTTCTTTAAACGTTATATTAATCATATTTTGAACCACTCTGGATTAATAATTCCAGTTGATTCTTTCTAAATATCAGTGAGTACAATTAACTGTAATGATTAATCTAGAGTGGTTCAAAAAATGTTTAAGATATAGGTACTTAGTGAGTAAAATTCAGTCTTCGACATCCAATTGTGTCAAAAATTATTTATTTATAAAAAAATAGTATTTCTTTTAAACATATTTGATATCAATAAAACACTGTTTAACTTTTCACTATTGATTTATTGATACTCAAGCGCTTTCGTCAAGTTAGCTTGACATTTTCAAGAGAACTCTAGTTCTCTATCGAGTTCTCTTGAAAATGTCAAGCTAACTTGACGAAAGCGCTTGAGTATTAATAAATCAATAGTGAAAAGTAAAACAGTGTTTTATTGATATCAAATATGTTTAAAATGTCTTTTCACAATGTGAACACACAAACTCTAGATCAGTATTTCTTTCATTATTTTTATTGGTTTTGTGTCATATTAAAATATATTCCTTAGGTTCTTCATTAAATTGTAATGATTAACATGTTATATGTTCATGAAGTTAGATTGAACAAATGAACAGGTATGTTGTTAAAATATAATACAATACATTGTACAATTAAATTTTGTACATTTAATTTTCAGAGTTACAAAGTAAGAATCAGAACACTTCTGTGGCTGTTGTATGTTGTCTACCTAATTCTTATTACAACTCATCCCTGTGTGTCAGGTCAATATGAATATAAGAAGACAAGAATCATTCTAAGTAAAGTGCTGCTCACAATACCAGAATCTGCAGGTAAATTTGACACTGTGTACATACCTACATATTATATTTATTCATTTTTTAAAATTATTGATTCATTCCTTACTAAAACTGCCATCCTTGGAATCTTTTGAATCTGGGAAGATTTTCACGAAGGCGGTTCTAGTCGGCCGGTCCTTCAGGCCCGCTTAATGGCCCGCCCGTGATGACAATATTGGTTTGAGTTTGCGGATAAATAGGAATTTATGATTCCTGAAATATCCGGGGGTGAAGAGGGTATCTCTTCTTTGTAAATTGATAACAGAAAATTTCAATGAAAAATCCATTAAAATTAAATATAATCAATATACAGAGGGCGGGTTAATAGCAAAGGTGCGATTTCTTCAAACTTACCCGAATGTACAAACTCAAAAACTAAATTATAATAAATAAAAAAAACTCACGCACACACACATATTATATATACACATTATACACATGTGTAGAATATGATATAAAAGAAGTCATTAACCAAATACAAACAATGGGAAGAGGTAGGGAGGGTTAGAAATGATGTAACTGAGTTAGGTTTCAGAGACTGTGATGTATGCAATATATAATTATTACAATTATCTAATCATTACATATTATATCAAAATGCATATTCGTTACTAAAAAAGTAGGTTGGAATTAATTACCTAATCAACTGGCAAACTCCCCTTTCGCGACACAATTTTACAACTTACTGTGAAAGGTATATAAAGATGAATTTGGCTTTAACAAAAACCCAGACACATCTTTATTCAATTTTATTATAAAAGTAATTATTACCTAATTACATCAAAATTTCTGATCAATACATGTGGTTTTGAATGTTTAATATAACACAGAAGGTATAATTGATTGTATTGTATGTATAATATAACACAGTACAGTGTTATAAATATTATAATACAATTCAGTACGTGTGTATGTCATGTTACAGAGAAGCAGCAACTACGTGCATTCTACAAGTGGCTGAGGCGTAATGAGTTATATAATCCAAAGTGTTCACTAATGCCAACACAAATGTCCTGTGCATATGAAATAGTGGCTGTGTCAGTTTATTACAGTGTTCTGTTTATAACAAGTGTCAATGGTAATGAACTATACTAAAATAAAAGGTATTCTAAAAAACTCTGTAATAATGTTAATATTTTTAATGCAATACCTTATTTTATTTTAAATTGTGATATTTTTTCTGGTTTATATTTATTAAATAATGATAGAAATTTAGTGAACAAATACCAATCAAATTTTTTTGTGACTTATTCATCTGGTCCATTTCTCTAAGATGATGGTGGCACCCATTTTCGATTCTGTTTAGAACTTTGTCATTTGAGATGTCGTCTCTCCAGGATATCACCAGAATTCTTCCATAGGACGACATCTCAAACGCCTCTGATTTATTTCATCCTTTTAGAGCTTCATGATTCTCGCAAGAGTAATTATATTCAATCATATTTGCTCCAATTTCTAATATTTATATTTGTGATTATTAGAAAAAAATCTATCAAATTGAGTAACTAGTAAATCAATATTTTTGCAAGTATTTGTAACATCTGAAATACTAATGAATTAACTAAAGATAACAATATTTAACATACTGACAATTATGAATTCAAATTAATAGAAAATAATTACGCATGATTAATAAAAAAGCAATTCTCAATATTAACCATACGTGTAACAGTTTAATAAAGTTTAACAAACCCCTAATATTGAAACTTTGCGGTTGATCAATTAATGACCCATAGATAACATTTTTTAACTCGTGCTTTTTTAGTTATTTGGGTTATTTTTCGCCAGGTGTTCATTTTCAGTAGTTTATTACGATGTTTCTATAAGTACTAACAAGTACATTATGTGAATATAATATAATTTGTATGATTTGGTAACTATCAACTAATAGGATCTCTTTTATACGAAGATAAACTGAGTACTGAATAAGAGTTTTCTTGATTTATCGACTATTTTATGAGAAAACAAACATGTTTTTTCTCCGACGATTTGCCTCTATTAACCCTGATTGGTCCCGTTCATCCCTCGAGACATGCTGGGCGCCGCTATGCCGGGCATTGCACCCCAATCCTTCACCACTACGAATTGGCGTCTTATCAACCACTAACCCTCACAGTATTACTTGGTACTAAATATTTATCAGATTCTCATAAACACTAAATTTTGTTTTCGTATAATATTTCCTAGAATAACTTGTCAGTACAAAAAATATTGGTATCTTTATAAGAATAATTCTATTGCATATTTTGTTTGGGTCAAATAAAGAAATCAAGACTTCATCAATAATTTAAGCATTAAACAACCAAATGAAATATATATTTATTTATTTGACATGAGATTTATTTCATCTAATTCAGTAGAAAATAGGGTAAACTCTAAAATTTGTTAGAATTTCGTGCATGTCTTCATTTCTATACTGATTTCAATAAATTAAAGTATCAACTTAATTACAATTTTCCACACTGTACCTACGTATAAATTGCCATGAAAATATATTTGAATGAGAATGATTTTTAAAAAATAAATTGTATTTTTTATTCTTCTACGCTGTCGTCTTCACCCCATTTATTTGAGGTCGGCTCTCCTGGTCCTCATTCTCCGAACACAGCTCTGCTTCCCTCAGATCCCAGGCCATTGTATCTACCTATCTATCTATCTGTATCTATCCAGGTGGCCACTGAATATGCCTGGTCTTCTGAATCCTACTTTTATGTAAATTGTTATTTTGATTGTATTACATATTATCCTGCGTTAGTCTCATAATGCATCCGTACACCATCTTAATCTATTTCTTTATTTAATGCATAATAGTTCCCCCAAATATCATAAAATTATTATGCACCCACTGTTAATCCTTTAAACGTGTCTTTAAAAATGCATCTTCATTTTATGAGACTCACCCCGATAAGTTCACATATAAGTGGATAGTTTTTCAAATCATAACAAAGACTTATGTATAAAGTATCCCTGTTGAACATTCTAAGTATAATTCAAATATAAAGACACCTATAGTTTGTATCGTATAGTTAGGGAAGGGGATATTATAGTGTTATGTTCATTCAATGATAGTTTCTTTATCTAACGACTGATAGACAGACACGTGCTCTTTCTTATCATTATCTGTTACACCGCAGAATAAACAAATTGGTTGATCTCCAGTCACATAACTTAATACCCTTCAGGTTGAGAAGATAAGGAAAATTGCAGTATATATTTTTTTGTTTGTGAATCATATTTTATAAGTATGTCTCTTATGAGCATAGATATAAAAAAAAATGTTTAAAGAAAATTATGTTCTAACTTGGCAATATATTTTTTAACATTATTATGTGTTACCTAAAAAATTATACCTATGAATTTACAACACAAATTATTTTACTTGTATTTCAATATTTTTTTATCCAGATTTAAATCCACAAATAACTAGTGTTTTTCATTCAATCATCACGGGTCACTTCAATCATGTCATATCCCATTAATGAGGTAGCCAGAAGATTACCTATACGTGCTATAAATATGTAGATTTTCTTATCCATGTCATATAAAATAAAATATTAAAAACCAATCCATAAAGCATAAAATTTCACATAGATATTTCTCAAAAAACTGGTTTATCTAAACATCGTTTCCGTTAAAATAAACATATAAAATAGAAATTTTACAAAGCGCCGTTTATTTCTGACATGACCTCAAGAACGTCATATTGTGAAGGCCCATAACTCCCATTTTGAGAATCCAATTTAAATACAAAGGACTAACTATATTTTTTGAAGATTATTGCTTTAATATGAAAATATTACGTTATGCTAAATAATCCTCAACTTTAAAATATAGATAATTAAAAGTAATAATTAAATAAGTATGATAAGAGAAGGATGTTATTTAACAGTAAGTACATGGATAAGAATAAATCTCCAAGGGAATATATGTATCATAAGTTAGGTAGGTATTATTATTACCTATACTAATTTGTTGTATAATGGTGCCTTGGGACGACATCCCGTTGGGAGATTTGGCGACGTCGGTTGTCAAGGAATAAAAGCTATGCTTAAATAATAATATGTAAGAAACCTTATTTACTTCTTAATTACATATTCAGTATGAAATTTTATTAAATAAAATATAAAAATATATTATTGAGCACTGTTTAATCTCCACTATGTTAGGTTAGATACCGAACGTTTTCGCCTATACTTGTAGGCATCTTCAGGGAAACTTCAGGGAAACTTTTTTTAAATATTTTATTTAATAAAATTAAAAATGGATTTCCACAGCGTAAACACAAAAACTCTTGAATTATTCAGTATGAAATATTCAATAGGGGGCTTTACTTTTAAACATACAAAACATAATGATGACCCGATTGATGATTTGTTTCTCCGATCCCGTTTTATGGTACTTCGGCTCTCTGAAGAATGTTATAGTAAAGGATGGCATTATTTTTCTTCCAAAGCAAGTTATATATTTTCTATATATATTTATATATATTTCTTTTAAATCTAAAGATAGTTCTAACTCATAGTATCCGCAATCACAAACTTATGGACCAAGTATAAAATTTCTAAATTTTCTATTTTTCATGTTGATAAATTCATTAAAAAATACTACTTACTTAACTAGCTTGAATTTGGTTTATATCTAAGTACTTTACACTTTTCTTATGTAAATACAACAGTTAATGTCCACTAGCTCTTTATTTTAACAATAATGCCCTAAAATAAGCTAACAGGGATGTATTATCTACGTACAAGTTGTTTGCTTAGGCTAATACAAAATATTTATTCGAATAATAAAAAAACGTCTCAAAATAACTTTAGAGTATTTATTATATGTGCTATATATTATATAATCAAACTCCCACTTTCAATTTCATTAGCATATAATAAGCCAAATATTGAGGCTTCTTCTAAATACTTCAACATCATCAATCTTCTTTGTCAGTTGTATTTTTGTTCGTCATTCATTTGTTTGAGGTATGACGTCATGTCATTATGTTATTATCTAAGTGATTTGTCGTCAACAACAAAATAAATAATTGAGATAATAACGAGAGTAAGATATTTTTAGTATTGATAATCTTGATTTTTTATCCGTGTTTGGATCCGATGAATTCGTGGAGTACGCGGCAAAGAATTGGTCTCACATTCTCTTCCGTAAGTTTTCGAGTGTCCTGTTTAAAGAAGGTGATCGAAAAATAAAAGTATTTTACATCTTAGGTAAACTTAGCGATGACGTTTGCCACCCATTCTGAATTTATTAATGTTTTGTTAACTCAAGTTTGAATGTTTATTACATGAAGTTAGTCTACTGGCTACCTCACTTGTGGGATATGCCGTGATGGAATAGTTAGTTATAGTAGTAGTAGATGTAGAGAACTTTAAATATACTGTAGCCTTAGGAACAGTTTGTGTTGGTAACTTCTAAAATACGATTACAATAATTTCACTTATTTCTCTTCTCGACCATTTAATAATATTCGTGAAAAATCGTTCCCCTGTTATTTTTTACTTTATTGTAACCATTGAGCGTCTAAAGGACCCTCCAAATCCTTTAATAGTTCTCTTTGTATGTTCTTATGATGTGTAAGCTCTTGGTGATTCATAATCATAATATTCCCTACACTCCATTGTCCTACAGTCGTAAACTTTGCATTTAATCCACTTTCAATGGGACAGCTTTCTTCCGTGCGCTTTTTTTTTAGAAAGGGATGATAGCACGCTATCGTACTATCATAAAACACTTAAAAATAAAATATATTATCGTAGTTTTATATAACAAGTAAGTTCTATCCCCTAGTTATAATAAAGTGGTTTGAACGATTCGCATTTGAAAGAATTGAGTTGAGGAAAAGTGTGTGAAAGCTATTCAGAAAGAAGAAAAAATTTTATGTGTAATAGTTTTATGACTGATTTGGATAGGTGTACACAAATTAATCGGTAATGCCAAAAGTACGCGATGTTTAATTATCTGTGATAAAATTATATTAAGCTTTTCAGTATTTTCAGCAGGTATGCACGTGGGTCCAGATATTTTCTAAATATATCGAAAATACAAACAGATTTTCCACAACTTTAATAATATTAAGGTAGGTATAGTTTACATTTTCCCTATAAATATCTATATATTGGCCATGGAGTATCATTGTATGCCTGCTTATGTAGTTCACAAGCCAATATTGAGGTTAAAGAGATAGCGAACAACCAGACATTTGAACCCCATTTCCTTGGGAAAACGATAGTAAGTATAGGTAGTACCTACTATTTAACAGAGATGTAAAACATTTTTAAAATATTATTTTTCACATGTTTCAAATTTTATAACTAATACTTTTCATTCTTATTTTGGGACGGTGAAAACTAGCAATAAAAAAATTCACATTATTTATTTTTATTTTTATAATTATTTATAATTTAACTATCGATGGAAAAATTAACTAATTGTATTAAGTAATTAAAATTATTATTCAAAATTATCTGACTTCATAAACTGCTCCTAAAAGAAATGTTTTAAACGGTCACCTACATACCTACTCAAAAAATTCTTATAACATTGACTTTTTAACGTTGTATTTGAGATTCACCTTGTGTTAATGGTTCAGAATTATTTAGCTATTTTATCCACGTCTCTGAGCGTCTTTTTTCTTAGTCATAAAATGTACATGTGTTATGTCATAAAATGTAAATGTACATCCTTTAAGTCACTAATTTTCCGTTTATTCTTATCTTATGTGTAGTTTAATGTATAAACAATCCGTTAAAATCTTAAACACTCAACAACAAAAAATCTTGTTGAAACAGATAAGCTTTCAAAGTTTACAGTCTATGACAGACCCTGAAGCAACACACGTCTATGGTGAACTTATAATAATAATATGAATAGGGTTTTTTGCGGCCTTCACCTACGTATGTACATAATACCCACATTGGTATACCTTCGTAGAACATGTATGCTAAGCTTACCACGCAATGGCGATGGTTAGTTGGTGGTGCTACGGCCGTAAAACACACAATGGGCTGGGACGGGATTAGCACACAAAACTTTTATACAATAATAAAACATTTTATACCTTTCTACGATTAATATTATTATTAGTATTAAATCCTATTATAAAGTATACATTTATATAAAGGAATATTGTACAACAAACTTTATCCTGATTATACATGAAACCGCAGAGTAAACTGGAAATAATATGGTACGGATCATATGGGTTCTTGGTGGATAAAAATAAATACATAATGATTCTATGAATTGAACAATTAGGTATTTAGATATATAAATACCTACCTAAGTAAAAAAAAGTACATTCTGTAATGTATCACTGTTTTCTTTGTCATTCAAGGTCATTCAAGGCCATTCACTCGTTTGCGAGTGATTTAGTACCTTTATTGATTCAGTAAGGTATTTTTATTAAAATTAATTATTGTATTTCTTGAGAGGAGCCAAATCAGATGTAAGTTGGTATTAGCAATGGTTTTCTATTGTATATCTGATTAATTGTTCTGACAGTTTTTTTTAATCTTTACTTATAATTTTTAAAAAAGCAAATAGCATTTTTTATTTTTTGGGTTTCTAATAACGTTTAAGACGCTCTTTTAATGACAAAAACGTCTGCAAAGAAATAGCATTGGACCTTTCCCTTGTTTATTTTCCCATATGATAAAGATGAATGTTGTGTGAATACATCTTATTATATATTTGCGTTTGGTCAAAATAATTGAAAAGCTCAATAAAATGTTTAAAATCATGAGTAAATCTAGTAAGTTATACATTTATTTTAATAAAATTAAGTTTTTTAACTACTATAGATGACTCGTACACATTGAATTAGCTCAGAAAATGGACGTTAATATTTTTGCCTAGTCTGAGGATCGAACCCACGACAAATTAATTAAGTTTAAAAACTTAATTTGATTGACATCCACACTTCTGAGCAAGTGAAAATCCAGTTTTCAACACAACAGACTGTGTTACATACAATAATCATTTATTTTAAGTAAACTTCAAACCTTACAGTTTATTTGCAAGTAGGTATAAGGTATACTTTTCTTTCTAAGGGTGAGTAAATAATATAATATAATAAGCCTTGATAATATACATAGTTCCAAAATATATTTTCATACTAAAATATTATAGCGTGCTTCTTGCTCGTTCAGGATGGGGTGGGTTAACACAAAAGCGGAAAATTTTAATGTATGTTGATGTCTGAAATGAGGTAAAATTATATACATTTTAGTTATCTTATATTATTATGAAATATAAATTAAATCTTTTATTTACCAACGCTCCAGTATTTTTACTTCATCAAATTATATAGGTTTTGTTTTGACGTATCTTCTTCTTCTTATGGCCCGCTTGACATGAATCTCGAGGGTCCGAAGCCATGTTTTTGCATCGTCTGTTACAGGATGGAGACCTTGTATACCTACCTCCAATGAATGAGAATATAGGACAGTGGTCAGTTATATGTTCCGTTGATTGGATTTCCCCACATGCATATATTTTGACATATATGCATGTGGGGAAATCCAATCCTTTTATATTTATGTTTTTGTATTGTTTTAAGTATTGTATTATCGTTGTTTTTAAATTTAAATTTACTTTGACTTTTTTGGAGCATTTTAACTTTTACTTTTTTTCCTCAAGATTGAAACATTTCTGGTAAGAGTGGAATCTTCGCTGGTCTACATGTCAAATATATTAATTGTCAACATATTGTATAACGACTGTTTGATTCTAAATATTGTGAAAATAAAAATAAAATATAAAAATAGTTGTAATATGTAAATAAGACTTGTTAATATAATTATAATATTAACCGATTAGTTTTGTACATTTCAAGTGATGTAATTAATAAGGTAATGATAGTATTTATTTTTGTAAAAACACAGTTAATTTTTCATTTAAATTTATTGAGAGAAACCTCGAGTACTTTCTTCAATATATACCGATGGCCGTTTTCAAGAGAACTCTCTTTAAAATGTCAGAGTTATCTTAAAAATGTCAATAGGTAGGTATATATTGACGAAAGTACTCGAGGTTTCTCTCAATAAATATAAGTGAAATATTAACTGTGTTTTTAGAAAAATAAAAACTATCATCAGTATGAATTTTCACTCTGTGAACATAATATAGACTCTAGAAATATTAATAAGGTAAATTGAAATAATCAGAAAGAAACACTTGTTTTAATTTACCTAATTGCACCGACACACTGACAAATGTAATTAAGTAATATTTTCAACCGATGGCACTTGGTGGAAGTTCATGTAAAATTAATAAAAATAATACAAATTATATTAAGTACTTTTTCATTGACTTAATTAATCGTGAGCCGGTTTTCAAGAGCTTCCGCTCTCATCATCAGGCTAACGCCACGTTAATTTTACGTTGACCTGAAAGAATTTAGAGACCGACAATGAAGATGATGATTTATCATCAACTTTTTTCTTTATATGCTAATATATTTTCTATTTGTATTTCTATTTTATTCTTCACAGTACATTGTTTACAATAATTTAAATTAACATAGAAAATATCATTTATACAATTCAATGTGCAGAGGGCGAGTTTATCGCTAAAATGCGATGTCTTCCAACTAATCCGGTTATTAAAATTAAAAAACTAAATAAAAAAAAACAGACATAAATATACATACATATCTACAGTAATATTATAAATAAAAAAAAAAAAAAAAAAAAAAAAAACAAAAATACAATATAAAGCAAACAAATGAAAAAGACACATGCAGGCAACAATGCACTTATGGACACATAATAATAAAAAAGTAGAACATATATTGCAGCATGCACATGCATAGGGGAAAGGATTTTAGTAGTCAGAATTTAAATTCAATTAAAGGAAGTGATTTTTGACAGCTTGTCTGATGGAAGGAAAAGTTGTTATAATCCTGATTTTCGAAGGAAGATTGTTCCAACAGCGAGCACAATGAACAAGAAATGAGTTGGACAGAAAGTTCGTACTGTGTACTGGTACTGCTAGAAGACGCTCTCTGTTGGATCGCAAAGGTAAACCATGACTCGCCAGATACTCGAATTTTTCTTTAAGATACATAATATGGGGAGGACGCTAAAAATACCTAATGTTTTCTATGTAAAACTACTTGTTACTTATTTATAGTAGATTTTAAATAAATATTTAGCCTATTAAATTAATTTAACCAATGACACCTAAGGAACAGTGATCTGTGTAGAACAGAAGCCTGAAAACCAAAAATGTAATCATCACATTTCTAGTTGAATTTAAAGCAAACCAATGAAATTCTTGCAACGTTCTAACATCGTTAGCTTTTAGAAGTTTATATAAACGTACAATAGTAGGTGGTAGGTTTCTATACTGAGTATATCTTGTGGTCTAACTTGATCGCTTAGTATCTTAATTAAAGCCATAAATTTCAGCAAGTTATAAACATAGGTACAAGTTAATTTTAGAATTTACATAAGTACCTTCCTTCTTAGCTTCCTAAAACATCTTAATAGTATGAAATATTTTATGCACAATTAAAACAAACATTATTTATAATATTGTTATATTATCTTGTACTGTTAAATTAGAGTTCGTATTAAAATATTATAAACATGGGATTTAATTAAGTTTAACACTTCCTTATTGAAAATTAGAAAGAATTTTAAAACTTAGTTTCTTGTTTTAGTATTGAAAGACAAAAGAAGATCTTGCAGAGTGAAATAGACTTAGGGTAATGAAATCTTTGTAAGAAATAGTACTTTACTCCATAATATACTCTCCTATTAAACATGTTTTTGTAAAGAGCTGGAATTTTATTTACACTATTCAAATATGAAGAAGGACTGGATATCCCAATAAACTGAGGCAAGGGTGATGAATGGTCATCTAGTCACCGAAAATTCTGAACCAATATCAGCATTCATCTTGCCACGTAAACTAAGATGTATAATGTGGACAATTGTCCACATTTTACATCTTAGTGAAAAGAAAAGAGGATGTACAAGGGAGAAAAATGGGCAATAAAATTGGCAAGTACTTAAGCGTTAGAACGTAGATTTTATTTATGATATAGTATTATTTGAAAATTTTCAATACGTACCGTTAAACCTATCTGATGTAAACCATATCGTAAAAGACGGAAATAATGTATCCCCCATTTTTCTAAGAGGTTCCATTTTAAACAACAAGTAAGGAAGGGGAAGAGGGAGCGCGATGGGGGCTGAAATATTCAAATTATGTCGCAAACCTTTTGGATCATAATTGCCGAAGGAAAAATTTAATTGGAAAAGCTGGAGAGCTCTTGTAAAAACTCAAGGAGGAGAAAGCATTATTCTTATGAGACGAGTACAGTAAGTATAAGGAGAGTGAGTGGATCTTACAGAGAGAAGCTTCTGATCTTTAATAAAGCCACTATACATGACAAAAGGTTTAGACATTTTTAACGGTGATTATGGAAATACACAGGGTCTTCACTCATAAACTTATTAACGGAATAATTAATGTAGTCCTTAACACTTATAAAATAAAATATTATTTAAATAATGATTTCAAACGTTCTCAATATTTTTCATTATCAATATTGGGATCACATTCGGACATAAGCCTAAATAAACTTTTATTTTATATTCAAAAGCATAGTTCATTTATAAATTTTGAATCAACATAAATTATTATGAATATCGATGTAAATTAATGACTATTTGAGTTAATTTACTTATTTTACTTTTATGCTTTGAAATGACAAAAAAATATGACTTTTATTATGCTCTCTCTGCATATCCCACAAATAGGGTAGCCAGTAGACCAACCATGCAACAAACATGCAAACCGTCCTCTCAATGCCAATTAAGACCTTCAGGATGGGTGAAAAACTTCATCACTTAATTCAAGACGTAAATATCCTCATTTTTCGAACACACGCCTTTTCTAAAACACTTGAAAACTTTGCGGAAAAGATTGAGCGACTATTTTATTGCCGGGTGTTCTACAGATGAGAAAATATTTTGTTTATAAACTCGTTATTTTTCTTAATTTACTCAAAGACAGTATATTTTTTACTGGACGCCCTGTTTCTAAAATTCCGTTACTTATTCTTTCTTCTTCTTCTTCTCAGATATAATTCTTATTATTTCGTTGACTTTCCACTTTTCTTTCTTTCTTTCGACTTCCGTATCTATGTAGGCAGGTACCACTCTTTTACATCGACTTGTTTACTGACTGGTGATTTTTATTAATATTATGAACTTAAATTAGTGAAACTAATTGAATTTCTGAGAGATTTTAAAAATATGTAAATTACAAGAGATCAGTCAAAGTGAAAACTACATAGACGGTCAGATCAAATAAGATGACAAAGTTTGCATTTTTAAAGTGTATTACCTACTTACATTAAAGAATCGAACCTTATGGGGCCCCTTTAGCAAAAACGATAAAACATTCAATTTTCAACAAGTTTTGGCCCTTTTTCTATCAAATTTGTTGAAAATTGAAGATTTTACCGTTTTTGCTAAACGGGGCCCTTAATGGTGTTTGAAATAAAATTTTTGATCGTAAATGAAATGAATTTATGTTACTAACATTTTTTTACTGAAACTTGTTTATGTTGATAAATTTAAAATGATTTTTTTGCTACCGTATTAAACCTTTTTTACAATAAAAGCTGCGTAAGTGAAGATTATAATAATATTACTCGACAGATACATAGGTACCTCATTCGTACAACAAATAGATTTTACAAACTCCCTATAATAGGAAAGTTATCCTGACATCTAATATCAGCTAAGATTGGTTTGAGTGCACTTTTCCAATGGTACGTCCGCTAATTATTGTTTAACTTCATTATTTTCGACATAAGTAAGATTCTGGTTTTTATTATACATATTTATTTCATACACAGTTCAAGGTCATAATATATAAAAGTCAATTTCTCTCCAAATCTCTCCTCTCAATTTATTCCGCAAATTTTAGTGTCCAGTAAAAGGCCGATATTTGTGAAATACCACGTTTTAAGAAATTTAAACATTTTCAGTCAAGTGATTGAATAACCATAACTATTTTCGTCCATTTTGAGTCATCAATATTTAAAACTAATAAAATTATAAAATTATTCAGTAAACAAAAAAAATAAAATATTTTCGACAGCGGCCCTGTGTGTTGTTTACTACTATAGTTGCTTTTATTCTGTGAGAACATTGACCGCGATGTCCTTGTTTTGCACTTGCTTCTACAATCGCAAACGGACGGGCGCTGTTTCAATAATTTTATTAATTATTATAAATCTTTTTTTGTGAGACCATTTGTCATACGAATCTACATCGTATAACTACCTACTGAAATATATATCTTTATTTTTTTTTCATGCTTGACAACATGCTTGGTATTTGAACAAGATTAAACATTTAGCTTACACAAGTTTAATTAAAATTAGCTCACATTTATTAATTTTGCTGGACAAATAATCATTTTGCCAAAATATAGGTATAATCATACCTATATTTTTACTGAAATATAGGTATGATTCGCTCGAATCCGGGTTCTTTGCCATAAAGCAAAGAAAGGAAGTAGTTTACTTATTTTTACATTGGTAATACTTTGAGCAATATGTAAATTATAAGCAAATTCGCGAATTCAAATGTATAATAATTAAAAATAAACAATATGCTGTTTGCGAAGTTTTAATGCAATAAAAAGGTATTAACAGTGTACTGACAAAGTAATTTTATTCATTCATTATACAAAAAAGGAATTCTCATAGAGTTTACTTTGAAGTTATATTTATAGTTTAAATATAAACTGTATTTTATTATGTAATTAGAAATGTTTTCAACTCTTTGTGAGATGCGTGGGTGAAATTCACATCACAATTTTTCAATGGGTAAGGGTAAAGAAAAAAGGTATTTTCTGTTATATACATAGTTTACGAGTGTTGTCCTGCAAAATTTAAAATATTTGTTAAACATTTAAGATATAAGATAATTATCATATTCAATGCAACATTGAAGTGTGCCAACCATGTGAATATCTTAACTTTTATTATCATGGAGAGAACGATTTGCATAGATTATGTCCACTTTTCATCCCACTTTTGGTAAATGTCGTGATAGTATAAATATTGAGATGAATATTGCATCTAGTACCTACATCTAGAAAATTTAAAAGGCCTTAGGTGTCAAATCTAATATGTTACGTTTATTGTTCACTTGGTAGTCAAATTAGAACATGGTTTTGAGATAACGATTACAAAAAAAAAATACACTTCGGTAGCTCAGAACCAATTACAAAAATACGTTAAACAATGCAATGATTTTCTTTTCGTTGACCTGACTTTTTTTTTTTTTAATTTATTTTATTTCACTAATAATCTTCAATCTACATATATACTTTTATTGATGCTGCCCAACTAGGTATATCCTGTACTAGGGCAAACATCTCACAAACATATCAATCATATAGAAACATATACACAATTACAAAAAAAAAAATCATCTCCTATATTTACACAATCACATTCATAACAAGAAAACACTGCTGCAAACCGTCCATACACGAAACAACACACAAACAAACCATTTCTCCATATAAAATAAGAGAAAAAAACCATTTCGTTTATTTCGTATAAACCCATATTAGATTGTTAAAGAAAATGCAAACAATTGATTCAAATTTAACTACATTTAATTACAATTTTACTCCACAAAAAGGAATTTTGCGTAGACTATTGATTGTGCAAATGGCAAAGTGAGATATCTGTTGCGTAACATTCTTAAAATATAAAATTATTATTACTTGAAAAAGACGCTCAAACGTTAGTCATTATGGACACAAAGTGTTAAAATAAGCAAAATATTAGTACACATGAATATTTTTCTTATTTACAGAGAAGATAGAGAGATATGAAGGTATGTTATTTCTGTTTATATTTCCGACTATTCAAGCCAATTACCCTCAGCTTATTTTCACATCTCATCTTGCTCATAATATCAAGACTTACGTACGTATGCTTTTATCATAAAAATAATATTTTCCGAATGAATGTGTATGGTTGCCTGTGAGATAAAGAGGAAAAATGTGAAAAACGAGAAATATTAATAACTCGTTGCATATAAATGGTTCGTGAATAGAAAAGTAGACAAGCTAGAACTATGCAGGCTGCATGTCCCAGCAGCTCTCCCTTTAAAATACTCTACTATAAGCTTTAAGCACATAAGTAGGGCTTATGATGGGAATATACTTCAAATCGTTTTGTGTACCGAGGTAAAGAATTCATTTATAAATTCATATCAATATTATTTATAATGAACATTTCCTATTATGTATATATTTGTGTTTTAATGGGAAACCATTTAATTATAAAAGATTTATAATATTCAACATATTCGAATTAGAATGACTGTATTTACTATAATGTTTTAATACCTAGACCAAACTCATTCTGAACAAAATAGATGAACAAAAAAAATGAGAATTGAACATTAATTATTTTTAATTCTAATTCAATTTACATAATTTTGTAGTTTTGAGAAATTAAAATGAAACGAACTTTTTTTTATTAAATTTTATTGTTATTTATTTATTTTGTGAAACTCCAGTTTAATCAATAAATAAAATACAATCATTTGGTTTAACACGTACTTATTTCGGATTCCTCCATACATCCATCAAATTATTCAATAGTCTACCTGCATGTTTGAAGGATGCAAGGAGTCTTAACATTTTCAAAAGAAGAATTAAAAGATACGCAAGGACATTAAAACTCAACACTGACAATAGACACCTGTAATTTGACCCTAATTTTCTATATGTTTAAAAAACCGTTTCCTCTCATACCAATGGCTCAACTACTGACTGAGGAAATTACAAAAAAAAATTACCATTGCACTGTAATATAATATTTGTCAACTATATAATATTTTTGTATTGTTGTTTTATTATTGAATAAAAAAAAATATTATTATTATTTCATTAAATTTTGTTTTCATGAAATCAAACAAATTTCGACGGATTATCATTTGCGAGGTGAAGTAACATATAATTAAGTACTCGTACGTAAATATATATTGTAAAATTCATAGATCATATTGGATAATGATGTACTTATTCAATATATCTATTTTCTTTCACATTTTTGTAATCTTTAATATCACGTAGGTACTCTGAACAATTAACATAATATATTATGTAAAAGAAAAGAATATAACCAAAAACAATATAATATAGGTTCATATAATATCCACAATTTAATAAATGTGACATAAATTGGACAGTAACTCGTACACAATCTAACGTGTATTGGACATGAAAAAGGAAAACTAATGAAATTTGGTATATGCATGTGCCTACTGAGGTACCTACCTCACAATATAATAATACCTTCTTGTAGGACTACTGTGTGTTTATATAACATATATGTACTAAACTAAATTCAGTGTAGGGTGTATATTATATAACTATCTATGTATGATACACCCTTCATGTCTCTTCAACTCCATCAGATGGATTATGAAAAGTGGGTCAGTGAAATAGTAGGACCATGTACAATGCTGGGCAAATTGAAAAACTTGTCGATGTATTTTTCATATGTTTTTCATACACAATTTGTTACTCGCAAGTATTAGCGATATGAAGGTTTTTTTTGTTGTTCGACCCTTTTTTGATTTTTGACAACACATGACGGAAAAAAAATTCAACCAGTCAATCAGCTTTTTTCAAGAAATCTTCAACGTTCTTATGCCATTGATATATATTTATTTTTTATTTTATTTTATTTTACATAAACTCACGGCATAAGCCTATTACATGTTAAAATACACATATACAAATACCTACAAATTAAACAGTGACAAATATCATTAAATACTAGAACATTAAAATTAAGAAACCAAATGATCAACAGTAAACAGAGAACCAATTTTGTGTGACACAATGCAATGCGAATCAGAAACAATAAAAACACATAAATACACACATATATACCTATACACTTGTTGACATTTAATAGGATAAAATTGAAAATCGAAGAATCAAATATGGGGTAAAATAATAAAAATAATTGAAGAATTAAAAATAAAAAAATGAATCAAGAATTAAAAATAAATAAAGAATTCAGAATTAAAAAATAAATTGAGGAATTAAATATGGGGTAAAATAATAAAAATAATGTAATAAATGTAATAAATAATGTAATAAATATAGCCATATATATGATATATATGCCATAGCCAAAGAGGCTCATCCAGATTGTTGAAATAATTGGGTTAGAAAAAGCATATAAAGAAGGAAATGTAACCGTTTTGGTTAGTCATTTTCATCTTTAAAATACTCTCTCCACATCGCTGTAAATATGAAACACTACATAGGATAAAGACCGATAAAAGAACCACGTCTTTTGATTTTAACCTCAATTTGAGTTCCGTGATGGTTGAAAGATTGTTGAAAAATGGGACCCAATTGGAAACAAATAGATGATGCCTGAAATATTAATATATTTTTGCACTTGAATTTGATGTACATGGTTTGGTTTGACTATGAAATAAATAAAAAACTGTACTAAAATCGATATCTTCAAAATGCGCTGTTTTCGAGTTTCTTCGAAGGTACATGCTTTCCATTGAGCTTCTTCATCTTTCCATTTCCCTGTACCTTCTATTGTCATCTTTTTGTTTTCATTGTCTCTTATAATATTACATATTTTGATTGTGTTTGTTTCAAGTTTGTGTTCTTTAATGTTATTGTACTGTAAATGTTGTTTTAGCCGTTTATTGTGTTTATAATTATATCAAAAAATTACGAATTTCCTTAAGAAGGCAACTTCTTAATAGAATCCAGGACTGCTCATCACCATCACAGAGAGCAGGACCGAAGGCAGAAATGGTAGAGACAGACCTAGAGACACCTATATGGACCAACTAAAGAAGGACATGAACTGCGGCACATACATCGAACTAAAGAGACTAGCTGAAAATAGGAAAGAATGGAGAAGAAAATCCATACTCATTGCAGACCAATCCAATGGGTTGTAACTCACTATATGTACAAAACAATAACTCCAAAATCCGGTAGGAAAGTGTTCAACATTTTAACAGTAAAATGTTGATTCCTCGTTTTGGTGGTGGACACATTATTGGATACATTTAGTACATTAGGTAGAAATCAAATCAATCACATCAGATTATTTTATTACTAGACACAAGGATAGAAAACTAACTCAGTAGCTATTATTTAATAAGAAGACAAAACGATGTTTTATACATGTGTAATTTTTCACTCAATAACAAAATAGGATAGGAGAAGAAAGAAAAAACCATTAAGTTGAACTTGAAAAGCAAAGGACATCTCTCATAAAAATCAATATAGTTAAAAAAACATTTGTTTTCATTGTGGAATTCTACTAACTAAACATCGACACACTGAATAAACAAAGTAATGTAGATTATACAATACGATATAAAGAATATGACCTTAAAACATTCAATATTTATACAAGAATACCGTCAAAATATCGATTATGTATTTAGCGAACCTCTTTACAAGAAAACGCTCTTGACATTATGATTGTCATAATATTATCAAAAATCCATTTTGCTATATAAACGTCTACGGTGATATGAACATTGACATATAAATGCATATGGAGCAGTAACATAGTTTCAGAATTCAGGTTCCAAAATATTAATGTCAACACAAAAGACATTATTTCTTTGTTTCAATGCCACGAATAAGTGTTAAACAACATTAATACTATTCATAACAGCAGACTTTTTTACAACCTTAGATCGACACTTGTTTAGGATACTATGCTTTACCATCCCACAATTTTGGTATCCAGCGGCTAACTGCGTATTATTAACATGCATATTGTCCATTTCATGTTCATGAAAATGGTAGGTACCTATTCAGGATGGGGGACATGCTTCAACACTACATTTGGATAGGTATTAATTGCCTTACGTAAAGTTTGACGAATATTTTTTTTACGAAATTTTTTGACGAAAAAGTTTTTACAGGACACATGGAAACTTACAGAAAATATTAGGAGATCTTTACCAAGAACTCCACGGAGTTCGAAATTATTGTATTTCTTTACATAAGCTAATTTGAAGTCATGATTAAAAAGTAAATCTCAGCTCAATCAATTTATATAATAATATTTAAGAAGCAAAATTGGATTGGACCTATGTAATACCAAATATTTGTTTGTATTTCTAGTCTCTGATAAAAAATATATCTATGGATGTAAACGACCTTTGAAAACTGTTCACATTTTTACATAAAATACATAGTTACCTATATCGATTGGTTGATGTTACTATTAGGTCTAAGGCAACAATGTTATTTTGTACAAAATATAAAAAGGTTTTAATGTTTTATAAGTTTTGTAAAACACGTGAGAGAAAAGGCAAAAAAAAGTGAGATCATAAAAATATCTCCCTTTTTTGACAGAGAGCTCTGAAAAAAAGAGAGAGCTGTTTCTTCAGTTGTTTCCCAATTCTGTTGTTTGTGATCTTCGGATAGCCTGTCGTAGGCAGCTCTGCGCCATTTATTCTGTTCTCAGTGTCACGTCAAAATATTTGTAGATATTAATGTTGTTTTCATTTGGTTCAATTTCCGGGAAAGGCAAGAAAAAATCACCCTTTTCAAATTGACCTGGGTTTATTTATTAGAGTATTATATACATGTATATGTGTTAATAACCAAAATACTAGTTTTGGTCTCTCACAAGACAAGAGTCCGTAAGTTTTTGAGTGTCCTGTAAAAGGCAGGTGTTAAATAAAATTAAAAAAAAATTCAGCGACAAGGTTGGCCACACACCCTGAACATATCAATTTCTTTGGCACGGAGAGGGCAGCTTGCATGTTTATCACGTGCAACTGATCTGCTGGATGTGATGTGATGGTAAAGTTTTTATTCTATGGTTATAATGGTAAATTATCACACTCCAACTTAGCTATGACTTGAATAAAAAAAAATATATCTATCTGAGATAGTTGCCCAAATGGACGTTTTGGTTTGTTTTTCATATTTAGAATGCCCTCTCTTTTTGAAAGCTTTTTACAACACCTTGAATGGATGAGTGTACCTTTGCCACGATCCATTGTAGGATACCATGCTATTCTATACGGAAATGATAATACATATAGTACAGTACTTTGAAGAAAGATGGGTAAGTATGTCGTTGGATGAGTACCTACTCATCATAAATACTATGTATGTAGGTACATATCATAATATCTATCAAACTGAAACATTAGGTCAGGCAACATTGCGTGTTTGATTGAAAACTTTGATACAGTGATTCTAAAGGTGTGATTCGTAAGGAATAATTAAAATGACATAATGTTTGTTTTGGAAAGGAAAAGAAGAAAATTTGTATGATAATTTACTGTTAATTGAAAATTTCTATGTAAATATTCTCAATAATTGTATATTGATACAACCGTCTTCCTAGTTTTTTTTTTTAATAAGATACATATATCTGGATTTTGTTATAAACCCAAATACAACTTTATACACCTTTCACAGTAAGCTATTGTGCTATTGACAGTTATTAAACCTGTCTTTAACGTTGATTTTTTTAAGATGTTTAAATTTGAAGCCTGTCGAGTCCTAGGTAATGAATAGGTATTTTTATCTTTTCTGATAGTGTTCGAATGTCCTGTAAGAGGCAAGTATCCGTAAAACATCACTCTTATTAAGACGTCTTATATATTTTTTAAGCGATGAGGTATGCCAATTGTCCTTCATGTTTACTTTTATTTATTTTTATTCTTTTAGTACATAATCATTTAAGTTAACAAAATCAACAAAACAATTTACATAAGATAAAATGTGATGATACACAGTGGGCAGAATATCACTATATTAATGATTTCTTCCATCTAACCACATTATATTGAAACAAAATACACAACAAAATAAAATATAAGCAAGGAGAGGACAACTTGCAGGTTTGTTACGTGCACTTGATCCGCTGGCTATGCCACTTGTGGGAAATGCCGTGACGATTTGAATAAATTTTGATAGTGGAATTATGAAAAAAGAAATAAGAGGTATCCATGATAAAAAAGTTGTAGATTTGCTGTAATCGAAATGATTGCTTATAAAACTGATCGCAAAGATGTTTCCAAGCGCCCATCAAATTACTTCTAAAGGCGATTGCTGCCGCTTTGCCGTTCTTGTCGTCATAAAAGAAAAAAAAAGAAAACGAACCTTTTTTGGATTGGTATGGTTCTTGATCACGACATTTTATAAAGTTTTACTTAAGCTTTTTTGTTAATAAGCTTCAATATTAATTTATTAATCATAATTATAGGTAAGATCTTGAGTTATGTAATAATATCTCTATCATTTATTTATTTACTCGTGATGAAAGTAGATGTCTTTCAATGCTGAGCCAATTACGCAGTAGGAGGTGAAGAAGTGTTTATATATCTCGATGTAGGTAGATATAAATGAAGTTCTTAATACAAACCACAAAAAACTTTGTAGAGTAAGATTGTATTGTAGAGCTTTTATAAGATCACAGCTTTGGAAACCTCACCTCAGCTTCCTTCTGTAATTCACCAACTTGTAGGTTTGTTTTTTCTTCACTTTGTATTTTAATTAACATGTTTAAACTAGAATTTTTTATATTTGTACATTCACAGAGTGCAAATTCATAATAACAAATATCAATATTTCTAAACAACACCGTTAATTATTCACTACTTTTTTTAAAATAACTCGAGCGCTTTTTTCAAAAGCTCGGTTTGACATTTTCAAGAGGACTGTTTAGTAAAAATATAAATCTAAGTTAAGAAGGAGGAATAGGAGGAGATTTTTTTTTTAAAAAGCCAAAAATTTACATACTGTGTTTAGATATATTGATATTGTTAATATGTTAAAATTAATATTTTTTTTTGCAATTGACTAAATTGTTCAACGGTTAAATAAATAAATGGAATATGTGGTTACATACATAGTTTACGTGAAAAAGACCAAAAAAATAATTATTATTAAATTTGTGAACAATGGGGATATAGATTGTTCTTGATATTGCAAGTTATCTTGACAAAAGAGATAGTGTTTTATAATTATTATGAGTAAGAAAAATAAACAGTGTCGTTGAAAAACAAATTTTAAATTCTATTTATCTATCTACTGCTTTATTATTTATTTTGTGTTGTTTTGATTCTTCTTATACTTACCTTCAAAACAGACGTTGAATATTGAAGGAATGTTGTTGTATTAAAGATTCCCACCACGATGCTTTGAGCCGATTGGTCCTTTAGGCCTGTCTAAGGCCTACCCATGAGGAAAATTTTGGTTTAAATGTGTGGATATGTAGTAGTCTACGACTCCTGACATATCCGGAAATGAGGTGGGTCTCTATTTAATTAGAACTTTAATCTGCTACGCAATCTTTAAACTTTCTAGCCATTTTCAGAATATAGTTTTTCCAGATATCGTTTCATTATATCCTTAGTCATTATTTAGGGTTTTCTCATGTAAACTCCCTAAATATTTTATTTCTTTAATTCTTTTATCTTCATGTAAGTCCACGTTTTTCACTCTTCATAATACATGGCGAAAGGTATTGACTTATTCTTTATTAATAATTGGTTATATAAATAATATCATTTCAAATTATTGGCTATAATAAATCAGTACAATTAGAGGGTTTTTACGAAGAGGGTTTTTATAAAGAGGAAATACCTTTAATTTTTATTTCCCGTTTCCCGGGAAAAAAGCCAAACATTTCCCGGGAAAGAACACAAATTATTAGTCATGCAGATTGCCATACCGATACCGAAATCTTTGTTTAGTTAACTGTAGACTCGTAATTTTTCCGTAACGTGTCGTTCTAATAGTCGTAATAAAATATGCAATTTCATAATCAACTATTACGAGGGCGGATTGATAAGTCCGGTAAAAATGAAACAAAGAGTTACTTTTTTCGAATGGATGATATTTATTTTTCAACTTTATCTTCTTTTAGAGCTATACACTTGGTTAGACGATGCTGAAGTTTTTTGATCCACTCTTTGTTGTTATCTTTTCCAAGGCCATAAAAAAACACCATAGTTTCGGAGATAGCCTCCAAATCAGTTGCAAATCTTCGTCCTCCAAGCCATTTTCTGGCGTTTGGTTAGTGGTAGGAATCACTGAGAACCAGGTCAGGAAAATATAGTGGATGGGGAAGCATTTTGTAGCGTGACTCCACCAGCTTGGCCGTTGCAATGGCGGAAGAATGAGCACAAGCATTATCGTGGTGAAACAGGATTTTCTTCTTGGCAAGATGATGCCGTTTTGCTTTGGTTCATTGATTCAACTGAACCAAAAGTGTAGAGTTATACTTTACATTAATTATTTTTCCTTTTATGAGAAAATCAATTAAGACTGTACCTTATGCGTCCCAGAAAACCTTAGCCATAGCTTAGCCTGCTGATGGAACCACCTTGACCTACTTTGGAGCACTTCCGCCAGCTTCCACCCGCTGCTTGGTTATTATTTTGTCTGGTGTGTAAAGATGTATCCTTGTTTTATCTACAGTGATGAAACGGTGTAAAAACTCATCTGGATTTCGTTGAAACAGCCGAAAATTAGCCTGGGAAAGTGTCATTCATTCGCGTTTTTGGTCAATTTTCAACAAACGTGGCAGCCATTTTGCAGAAAACTTTTTAATACGCAAATTTTCATGAAATGTTATGAAAACTCGTTCATATGAGATATATTAAAGTGTTGTCTACCCCTTTCAACTTCATTCATCGATCTCCCAATACAATATCGTGGATTTTCATGAGCATTTTTGAAGTGGTTACCTCAATTGGACGTCCTGATCGAGAAGCGTCTTCCGTGATCGTTTTACCATAACGAAATTCAGTAAACCACTTGTAAATTATCTTAAGTGACGGAGACGATTCACCATATAATAGTTATCAAGACTTTTCTTTGTGTCCGTGATGGTTTTTTTGCGTAAAAAGTAGTTTTATGTTTATTTTTTCTTTTTTTTAAACTCTAAATTTACTTAGTCCCATTTTAACAGCAAAAAAACGACTTGTCCGGCCAAAACGACTGAAAAAACAATTCGAAATTCAAATTTAAGTATGAAATTTCGTGTAGGTATGTTCCTTCAAAGCAAGTACCTGCCCAAACATGTCGGGTTATCCGTGTCAAATCATAACACTGATTCAGACTCGATGTCTCAGATTTTCATGATTTTTTTTATACAGCAATATATCATAGACTTATGAAAAAATACCAAATTTCATTTATGTAGCACAATTATTTTTGAAGTTACCAAATAATTTTACAAACTATGCTGGTTTATTAATTGTAATTGATTTGTCTGTGTACTATCGTTAATGTTATAACTGTTAGTTTATGAAAGAAAAAAAAAACTTTATGTTTAACATGTACAGTAAAGAATGAATAAAATAAAATAAATATTTTTTTTACGTAGAAAAATCATATAATGCTGACATGTATTTCTTTCGGCCTGATGGTGCAATTACTCAATTTGATATTCAGACACATAGGTATACAAGTTTGAAAGGAATCCATAAATTTACCAATTTGCATTTTTTTTTATTTCTATGGTATGGTTTTAATTCCTTATTAATGTAAAAACAATATGAGAAAAGAAAAAAAAATTTTTCTATGAAACAGTCGTCATACGTATAATGTAAACAAATAAACGTAGGTTCAAATACCACAACAATTTAATATTCGAACACTATAGATAAACTTTATTTTTATGGCTTTATCTGAGAATTTGGTCACAGGTGCTGAGGAAGTATCATATCAATAACCTCTTAAATTGCAAAAACAACATTTATTTAACTTTTCCGTAAAACTAACAACTTCCAACTCAAATTTTATTTATTTTTTTAATTTCCCGGGATTCCCGGGAATCCCGGGAAATTCATTTTTAAATTTCCCGTTTCCCGGGAACGAAAATAATCCGGGAAAAATAACCCTCTAAGTACAATACTACTTACATCAGTTTTTGTACTTTGTTAAAAAGTGTCTACTGTTTACCACAAATGAAAAAAGCCAAACAATAGTGGAGGCTGTTAATTATTGAACAACTTTCTAACTTAATAAAAGTCGTAACACGAGCCAAAAATATATAACTTGTATATTTTCTCCTACACAGAATTGCAGAAAGTATATAGGTACTTTTTATTTATCCCTTGGTCGCGGCGCTGGTTTCCCTTATTCATAGTCTAGATGTTAACAATACTTGCACATCTTTATAAAGTTAGAAGATGCAGATAATTTAGGGATCGCATCCGTGCGTAGACTACCATGATTCAGAGGGAATAAAGTACAGTATGTTCTTATGTTAGTGTGTAAATAATGTTATAGAGATATCAAAACCAATCAGATTTCTGGATTGGAGAACAATTTTGTGCAAAATCTTATCGAGAGAAGTGATAAATGCGTCTCAACGTTTACCGCATGACCACGTTCGATCTTCATAGACAGCGTTCATTAATTTCTTCATTCTTGCTGACACGGAGTCGTATAGTATCAGACACAACAATCTCCATACAAAATAAAATTTAGATACTTTGGTTGAGTCACATAGAACTCAGACTAGAGAGTTGTTTGAAATATTAAATCAGTGCCAAAAACTAATAAAATATGTGTATCTACAACAAATCTATGTTTGGAATTAAAAAATATCTCTACAATTCTGCTGAACATTTTAAAATTAAACGTTTATTTTGGTTCTTGTTAAAATGTCTACAATGGAGATTGTTGTGTTTGTTACTATTAAGGTCCACCAATCGAGAAATATTTTATGCAAACCACGGAAGAAACCAGATTTTCGAGATCTCCTATTTCAGTTATCGCGGGGAATCAAGATCTCCCGTCTTTAGACGTCCAAATAATTAAACCCAATACTCTTTTAGCAACTTTTTCTACCATTCAGCAACAAACTCTAAACATTTGTAGAGAAAAATTACACAATTGTACTCTTTTATTGGTTTATTTGAGTACGATGTCGTATAAAATATAATTTGCGAACGTTGATACAAGCCGTAGTAACATGAAAAAAAATTACCAACAAGTGATATTTCTTTACATACATTTTCATATTATTAAATTAAAGGCACTCATACACACAAAATAGGTATTTTATAAAGTAAGTAAACCTTTTCTAAAAAACACATTTCTTTAATACACGTAATAATGCTAATTTATTTAAACACATATACCTACCTATGCAAGTAAATAATGATATTTGAACGATAAATTTGAATTATAAATATTTTCTATAGAGCAAAGTATACGTGTACTTATGTACCTACTACATAAAATCATTTGAGCTTTTCTGTAAACATTGGTAAAATAAGGTATTATGAATGTAACGTGTAGAGATAATAATGCTGTACAAACAAAACAGTGTAATAATTGCAATGTTGTATCCAGGTGTATAAACATTTTAAGAACTGTTTGAACACTCTAGATTTTCCAGTAGTATAATACAACATTAACATTTATTGGTTTTATTCTTATCTTTATGGTGAGTATTTCATAATGTACATTATATGTGTATATGGAATAATCTACCATGCAGTACCAGAAACTCCCTTCGTTCAAAATTTTCAAAAACAACTTAAAATCTATAATATGATTACATAAATAAGTCATTTTAATGCCCTAATGTCCTTCATCAAGTTGAATACGTCGCTCTTCCAACATAGTTTGCCGTGCCCTTGAGATGGATGCTTCATTAAATGGCGCCCAATAAATCATCCAACATACATACATCATATTATATAAAGTTCCACTTAGGACTAAGATTGTACATAATTTTTTTTACGCGGCGGCAGAATTTCCATCCACACTTCTCAGCATTGTACAACCAGATAAGTCTCCATATGATCAGTCATGATCACACAAAAACTTAACAGTCTAATGCCGGGAAAAATTCACCTATCCAGATATACAGGATATCAAAGGATTAGGCTCAAAACGCGGGATCAAAATACCAGCATTGTGCTTGAAATATCTGTGTTCAGAAACATTTTTAAAATATAACAAGTGTTTATTATAATAGATTTTTGAATTTTAATGTACAAATTAACCGGTAAATCTAATTTTTGTAAATTATTTACTAAAGATTTCGGAGTTACCCCTGTAGCTGACATGACTAAAGGTATTATATAAACGGACCTAGAATGCCAAATATTTTTTATTTCTCCTGCTAGTTCTGTATATTACGTATTTTTTCAGCGACGGTTGTTTAAGTTTACTATTAAGAATAGAAGGAAGACGGGGAGTTGGCAAAACAGATGTCCTGGCTGCGCAATATTAGAGAATGGACCGGAATGAAGACAGTAGATGACCTGTTCAGAGCTGCACAGGACAGAGAGGATTTCGCCGGAGTGATCGCCGGGGCACCTGACACGGCACAGAAAGAAGAAGATTAGTTCTTATCACGCAGTTTAATTTACACACATTGTCAAAATATGTAATATTTTTTTAAGCTAAAAGATATTGTCCCCAGACAATAAGCTCGCCAATTGTTCATGACTTATTACTATTATTACGTGGAACTGTCAAAGAGTTTATTAAACCCCACATACCTATTTTATTAAAACTAATTATATAAAATATGATACAGATTTTTACTAGTGGTTTTATAACAGTAACCTAAGTTTCCGCAAAAATCTGTCTTTTCAATATCACAAATCAAAGATTTTAATTATTAATCGAAAGAAAACTCCAACAGGTACCTACCTCAAATACATAAATAACGGTAAACAATAAAAACGAAATAAAAAAAACAAAGATTCGCCAAATTACATGTGTAATTGGTTATTCACTGAGTCAGCCGCAGGTCTAGGTCAACCTACATAACAACCTAAAGAACTCGGGAAAATCCAAATAGTACCTTAAAAATCCGACCGGGCTGCATCGAGATGATTTAAGAAGACTCTAAATTGTAGAAAGTTGTGTGAATATAAAATGAAGGAGGTATACATTTGTTTGATTAAATTCTGCTGAATATCAACATATCCCAGCAAACTGTGATTCGTTCATTATTAAAGAAAATTCTTCGACAAATGTTCATAAATCAGCTATTTCTAGAAAAAATGTCTAAAACGACATTTCTCTCTTAATGAAATGTCTTTCTTGGCGATTGTTTGGAAAGGGAATTTCCATTCACAGCAGTTGTAAGTATGTAGGTATGTACGTAGTTGTAAGAATGAAAATAATAATTTAAGATTGATGCGAATTAGACAAAGGATGCCACAGATGTTTGTAGGTTGGCAGTTTTAATATTTCATATTGTGAATCTTCTTTGTGTACTAAACAAAAGTATTTACTTTAGAAATGTGGCTGATATCTGGTTATATATAATATTTGGTAGTACCCGAATATCGAATAGTAGCGGACCAGTAAATCTTGCAAAACCGAACTTTAATCTCCAATCTCGCTCAAAATTCATCGATTAAACAAACATACATAGGTACATACCATCCTGCCGCTTCCCTCGCTGAGTAGACAGAAGAGATTGAGCGCCACTTCCTTCTATCCTCGCATACATATTTCGCTTCCATTACTGTCATACAATTCTTCATGCATGTTCTCCTGTTCAATGTACTCAACACATGGCCGTTCTGTAGGATATGCTTTTAATTATCTTGCTATTTGATCCTCCGACGTCCACGTCTCCGAGCACCATCCCTCTCAGTCAATTATATCTTCTTGGTCATTCGGTCCCCAATCATTCTTTCCACATGCCCAAACCATCGTTACTTATTTACATACATGCATCCTTACATTCATTGCTACATTAAAGATCGCAGAATAAATCATCTGATTTACATACAAACATATATCAATATGGGGTGCCGTTTCCTTTCTCTCTGCCTATCTCACCTGGGACACACGTGAGGGTATAGATAGAATTAGTATCCTGCCGGGCTTCCAATAGGTAACCGGCTTGTCGACACCGGTCTCATCACTAGTATATATTAATTTATTTCGTTGACATCCAAGCCCCCAGATAATCAGAAACAGTTATACGAAGAAAGAAGACCTCGTGAAATTATTATTATTATTATTTTCATTATTATTTGTAAGATTTCGTAAATGAGATTTTAATTTGTTTCAAATTAAATTTTGACTAATTAATGCCATATGGTTTCTTCTTATCGTGAACCTTTTTTTAATCATCTGCACTATTGTTGAATTTCAATTTAAAAGTTTTATTTTACAAATACATACCTACATTGACAAGTTCCCCTTTCGAATAATATGAAACTTTTTTTTATCGCAAATAGGATTTTTATCGCAAATCATCTTGATTAATGTCAGATATTTTTACTTTCTAAAAAAAATGTCTCTAGGTATATGTATTTACTTCTTGACAAACAATAAATTCATAAACTTTGAAGATAAGGGAAAACTATCTAATCCAAATTTTTGATTAGGTAAAAAAATAATTTATTATTTTCAAATAAAATATTTAAAACTTGAATCACTATGTTTATTTGTTACATTAATTTAAGTTACGCTATCGCGATTTCAGTGCACTTGCACCATTGACAAATGTCATTATTATCAAAAGGCTTGAAATATAATATCAAAGATGCTTCACAACAAAATGTTGAAATCCTAGCAGTTGATACGGATTTAGCTCTTTACAAGTGTCCTGAATCATACAAATACCAATCTTCAAAAATAATTAAAAAACATGTTGATAATCTACCTCCTCACAAAATATCATCAGAAAAACGGATTGCCAACAGCATTAGAAAAACTATCAAGAATGACAATTTAATTTTGACAAGAGCTGACAAGGGAAATACGGTGGTTATCATGGATAAAACTCAATATTTCAACAAAGTGGATGATTTCCTCAACAATGGTTCATTTGATATACTCAACAAAGATCCAACAAACAAGTACCAAGATAAAATTAAGAAAACAATAAAAGATTGTCCGATTATTTGTGGAGAATCAAAATATAACAAACTAATTGTGTCGAACCCGCAGCCACCTAAGATGTATGGTTTGGCGAAGATTCATAAAGAGAATATATACCTATCAGACCAGTTGTTCCTTCTTATTCTGCGCCTAACTATAATATATCTTCAAAATTTGTATCCACATTTAACTCCTTTGAGATTTTTCACCCATTAAGATCAATAAAGAATAGTTATGAATTGATTGATAAATTAAAAGACATTGAATTGCCACCCAATAGTAATAAACTAGTCTCATTCGATATTGTTAATCTTTTCCCCAGTGTACCAACAGAAGAATGTAAAAATATTGTTTTAAATTTGTTAAATAACTCTAATCTAGATTCAAAAATTGTAAAAGAAATGTCTGCATTATTAGAAGTTTGCTTGAATCAAAAATACTTTAAATTTAATAATACTTACTATGATCAAAAACGGGGATTGAGTATCGGAAATCCCGCTTCTCCTTTATTTTCCGAAATATTTTTAAATAACTTAGAAACGAAACTATTTCAATGTGGACATTTCTTATTATCCAATGTAATAGCTTGGTACCGATACGTAGATGATGTTTTTGTTATATGGAAAGGTAGTAATAGACAATTGGATTCTTTTTTAAATTTACTTAATAATCTCCACAATGATATTAAGTTTACAGTAGAAATTAACGATAACAATATATTAAATTTCCTAGACTTAAGTATTTCCATTTCTGATTCTAAATGTCAATTTAATGTATACAGGAAACCGAGTCATACCGATTGTGTTATTCCAGCTGATTCTGAACATCATATCTCTCACAAATTAGCATCATTTAGGTCTATGATCGATCGTGCAATTAAAATCCCAATGAATAATACTGATTTCAATAACGAAATCAATGTTATTAAACAAATTGCGTATAACAATAAATACGATCCGCATATTATAGACAAACTCGTACATAAGAAGCAAATGAATAATATTACAAAAAAATACATATATTGTGGTGAAAATAAACCAGATAATAATGTCAATCCACACTTTAGGAAACTAATTTACATTGGAGGTTTGACCTCGAAAATTACAAATATTTTGCCGAACAGTATCACTCCAGCGTATTATACAAATAATAAAATTTCAAATCTTTTGAATAATAAAGATACCACAGATCCATTAGAAAAAAATGGAATATACAAATTAAAATGTGGAGATTGTGATGCGTCATATATCGGTATGACTCGGAGAAACTTCAAAACTAGAATAAGAAAACACCAACTCTGTCTCAACAATAACAATTTCTCGGAACTTGCGGAACATATTATTGAATCGAATCATACATTTGATAAAAATAACCATAGTTTTAAGCATACTACAGTTAATAATTATTTTAAATTATCTTCTTTAGAAATACTCGAAATAAACAAAAACTTAAATTCCAAAGTAAATATAATTAATAAAATAATAGCCCCTAATAAATCCCCATTATTATCTATATTCAGTAATACGCCAACATCAGCTGTATGATTCATTGTCTTTTGTATGTATGTATAAGTGTCTGTTATTATTGTTGTTGTTATTTTACTATCATAGTTCTATCTTTGTAAGCCAGTCTTGAAAAGCTCGTCAATGGTGCAAGTGCACTGAAATCGCGATAGCGTAACTTAAATTAATGTAACAAATAAACATAGTGATTCAAGTTTTAAATATTTTATTTGAAAATGTCTCGTAATTGTTACATAGTCAATGCCTCTAAAATAAGTGAAATTTATTATTTATTTATTATTTACGGCACAGGCATATTACATGCTTGATAATATGAACAAAAAAGAACAATAACATTTGAAAAATGTTTTAATTTATAGCACCAATTTTATTATGAAATTAAAAATATATGTTCTTTCTACTACATTGATTCTTATTGAGAGAGTCATGTTTCATCTTTCGAGGACTTTGTCGAGATCTTAACAACGGAAGGCGATTAAAATGAAACAAAAATAAAAAAACAAAAAGAATGTAGGTATATGTGAAACTTTACAGACTCCTTCATTTTACAGGACATTCGAAAAATTAAAGAAAAGAATGGAAATTCTACATTTTACCTTGAACTCCTACTATAGTTTCTGCTTTTGGAAAATTGTCAGTACTTTTTTATTTACATTAAGCTTTTAGGTTACAATGACTATTAAATATAGACTTTTTAAGTCAATTTACATACTTGTTACGTCCTACTAGATAAGCTATTTTTCGTGAGCTTAATATACTACGTACCATAATAAATCATTACACAAAATCTGACAAACTTCCTTTTCTGCCTATTATTCTCCCTGATATAATTATATAAAACATGATTAATCTCAACAAAAGAAACTTATAATCCTTCAGTAAATCAGCGTAAAATATTTTTACAAGCTGAAAAAGGAGCTTAATTACTTAAAAGCTCCGTCCGTGGCCCCTTTTCTTCGCGGAGGTTAATGGCAAGTGACCCTATTTATGAATTTTAAAGATAACGACTTAAGAAAACGCTACAATGGAGTTTTGTCTACGTTTATTATATTTTAATTCAATGGTTTTATCTTTACAAAGATCTCATTTGATATTATTACTATGAAGTATTAATAATTAAAATCCTGTTAAATAATTTTCGTAAGAAATTATTTTAAACGATCAATTTGAACTTTGTGATTCAATTATTATTAGAAACTCAATCAAAAGACTGATTATTTTTTAATCGAGTTTATTTTCGAAGTGAATATATTATTCAATTTTGATCTTAAAGCAATGATGATTTTTCTTGTAAATTTGTATTGTATTAATGTAATTGTATTTTTGTGTTACATTTTAATATTTTCTTGATTGTTTACTGTTTGCGTACAATGACAGCGAAAAGGTTTTTTTACTGTTCATTGTTTCTTTTGTATAATAAATATAATAAATGATACCTACATATAAATTCAAATTCAAATATGTGGTGGTGGGGAGAAAATTAAATCAGTTAATATTGGATGGTCCGCTCAGGAACAGGCTTTTTGGAAAGATATGGAAGAGGTCTATGAGATTTCTGAAAGTCCAAAAATAGGCCAATAAGATGGAGAAATCAATATTTCAAATTGATTGCAAATAATTTATTGTGATTATTTATATTATATGGAACCATCAACAAAAACACGAAAAATACTTTTTTGAAATAATTCACACTTAAATATTTTTTCTTAGAATTTTATACTGTCAATCATGTTATGAATCAATTGCTTCAAACGGAATCAATAAGTCTTCATCAATCACTTAAGTAGTTCCTTGTACCTACTGTACTACCATTATAATATATTATAATAATAAAGATAAGGATGTTTGCATTGTTTGTATTATACAGTATGTCAAACCTTTCAGTTGGTACTAATCTTAATAATATAATAAATGTATTTTGTGTCCATTCGTTTCAATGTTTATTTATTTATTTATTAACAAAGTATACCTACGTCTAATTAGCTTTTATACTTATATTAACATCCTTATCTTAATTGAAACCATAATAAAACAAGATAGAGGAAAATTAATACAATGTAACTTTTGTGCTGATGTTAGAAAAAAAATATTATCATTATTATTGTTGATATCAGCGGTGAGATTTGCCACCCATCCTGAATGTCTTAATTTATTGTTGGCACAGAGAGAACAGCTGGCTATCCCACTTGTAGCATATGCCGTGATGATGTGGTGGTGGTTGTTTCTTCTTTAAGAAGGAACGACCAAAATTAATATTAGCAGGAGAGCATGACATTAGTAAAAAAATAAAATTAGGTTTCATACTACGAAAAAATCAGTTCATGATAGAACGTGGACAAAAATGTCAAAAAGTGTTCACACACACCATCACAGGATATTGCTAGTTTTTTATATAAATTCTTGAAATCCAAATTATCCGCAAGTGACAATTTGTCAATTTCGTTTTTATTTCCTGGGCGGATCTGGGTAAAACTGCGCTAGTAATATAATATAACGTAATTCAATACTTCAGAGAAAATAATAATTTTGTCATCAATAATTAATTAATTCTATTCTCTGTGGTATATTGAGAACGCTTTCACAATTAATTTGTCTTTGTGATTGATGGTTTGGATTGTCTGACCTAATGAAATATAGATGTAGCAATCGAGATAAACGTATACGTAACAACTGCCTTCGATCATAAAGACAGTCAAATATTTTTTGATTTTTTTTCTATATTATTTGAAGTATGTGAAAAAGCTATTCCGTGCTGCAAAAAAAGAACTTTTCTCTGGTTTATTTTTTTTTTAATTTAATTTTGGAAAGACCCGGAATGATGCTTGAAGAAAATATTAATGAATAATGGAAGGAAAAAAGAGAAATAACCAATCAGAGATAAAAATTGGTGAACCGTGTTTTTAAAATGTAATATTGTGAAGATATCTAATTGAATGATATGAGAAAAGCGTCCTGACACTTACGAATTGGCTCTAGGCTGGCTTAAAGGAATCGCTTTCCGTGTTGATGGACAACGTCCACTTATTTTCACTGTCACGATATATTATGAAATAAATATATAAAACCAATCGAAAAACATATTTTTCTATAACTAATATTTATTTAGTATATAAAAGGAACCGTTTTTTGCGTGGCGTTGATTATGTGAACTACCAACTAAATCAAAATGTTGACATTTTTGACTTGTCGTTTTAGGGAATTGGACAGTAATAAAACACAATAAATAAGCAGTTTTCATTATTCAAACAGTTGAAATGGAACGTAAAATGAAGGGAATGTCAACAATAAACTGCATTAGTGCATTATTACGCACCAATCAACCATACTTGTATGAATATTTTTCAAAATTGTTAGGTATCTACAAACCTGAAAGTTTGTGATTTTCCCCCAATAAAAGCTGGGATAACAAAGGATTACCTTTGCAAAGTCATACAGCAGATGATAATAATAATAAGAATACATAGATAATATATTTTGAGCCCTCAATAAAATATAACATTGTTGTAGGTACTTACTTAGTCTGTCGGATAACAGACAGAATGTAACGAACCGCTCAAAGACCAAAGATGGAAAGTACACTACCATTAGGTATATTGGTTCTCAACTTTTATATCAAGACCCTAATCTCATTTCTAAGTTTCTACAAATAGTGGATAAATATATATTACGTACATAGGTACCTAGTGCAAAACGTTACCTTATATATTTGGGGGAGGTAGTGTCTTTAACTTTTGAGACAATTTAACTTGGGTTTCTAGGGGTACTTTCGATTTAGTTTATTTTTCTAATCATTATTTTGACCAGACCTTAAAAGCTGTTTATGCAATGAAAATATATTATTATTTGACATTCTTAATCAAACATTTATCCAATACGTTCTACTCTTCTTAGATTTCATTCTCATTCTAATGAAAAATAAATATATTCCATATTCAGTGGATAAATCAAAATTATTTAAATCAAATAAATTGATTTAAAAATCCATTTTATTAGTTCGTTGTTATAAATGTGATGTTTTTTGAAAAACGACTGTATAAATTAATCGATTCTGTGTTTCCACCGGTAAAGTTTCGAGTGTCCGGTCAAATATTCGTAAAATACCTATCACCTTTTTTTGATATTTGACATGGAGGTAACCAACCATCCTGACTTTCTTAACTTTTGTTTAATATTCATTATGTCAAGAAAAGAGTTGAAGGATAAGATAAAAGAGGTGGAATTTGTCTATTAATAATATGACTATGAAACAAGAGTAGTAAAACAAGTTTTTACTCGTTATTTTGAAAAAAACGGGTAATTAGTTCTTGTATCTGTATCTCAAAAAATGTTGTCAAAACATACAAGTTTCATATATCTAGTTAATGCAGCAAACGTAGGCGCGAGACAAACGTTTGTCTGAACAATAGATTTATTTATTTACATATAAATTCCCAGTTTCATCAATTATTGAAAATTATTTACCTTCCTAATGAAAACTTTTATTCGTGTAAATTAAATCGTTACTTAATTTTAGCAAAACCCTAAAACAAGACTAGTCTGCCTATGAATATTATTAAAAAACATATTTTCTGGATAAAATGTCGTTAACTCATAATGACTTGGTTCTTAAAATTAATACGTACACTTTTATTAAAATTGTCACAATAAAAGGCTATTGTCGCTTTTGTATTGTTACAAAAATTTCATTAAACATTTTTCTTCGAAACTTCAACAGAGAACCACAGCAAAAGACAAGACTTACTATACGTACTCTACACAAGACAACTAGACGAGGGAAAGAAAACAAAAAGTATTTCGAGTCGAAAGACTGAATAGAACCACAACGTGAGGAAGTTACCTGATGGAGTCAACATTGTGAACGGTGATGTCTTTCAATTCCTGAGCGAGCATCTACACAAACTTAGAATCTATTGATGCATCTTCATATGTCTATATAATGGGGTGTTCACATTTGGCGAACATCGCCAGGCGAATTTCGTTTGCATAAAAACAAAATTCGCCGGACGCCCATTGATCGTCACACTTGTTCACACCGTCCACCGATATAGATACGATCTGTCAGATGCGCTTTGATTTTGATATTTTTTTCAAAATGGCGGACGTCGAGATGGAGAACCATATAAGGCGCCTTTTAATTAAGGAAACAAACGCCACATACCAACAACAGAGGTAACAACTGTCACGAAGCGGGAAACATTATAAAATTTATAGATTATATAGTTTTCACCATAGATATGGATGCCGTGCGTATCGTTCAACCAGATAAAAAGTTGGAAGGCGGTCAACTTGAGACGATATCGTTTCTACTGGTTTTTATCGTTTCAGATTAAAAGTCGATTTGTTCACACGGTTCAAATGGCTGACGTTATTTTGGTGTCCTGGCGATATTCGCCAAATGTGAACACCACATAAGACTCTAATCCTTCAATGCACCTTGTATGTAGATATAACTGCTTTATATCTCATTGTGAAGTTAGAACTACTATGTCTGGTTACTCTAATGCGTTCCGCATTTCTATTCATGACCATACTACGAATCACAACAAACTCCAAGTTCTCCACATATCAGTACTGAAATCTCTGAAATTCCCCCTTTCAGAACCTGACTGATCTCTACGTAATTTGTTGTACATACAGTTGCTAAAGTAGACAGTGTCTGTCTCTATTTGCAGGAGAGCTTTTGGAATTGAAAAAAATATCACAATTTTAATAGTAAGATTCCCACCCAAAAATCCACAATTCCAAGAAAAAGGTATATTTTCTCACTAATTATTGACTTCATGCCACAGACTCTATGACTAATTAATTTTTTCATTGTTTGTTCGTCCATAGATTTGCAGACTGACACGAAAAGAAGAAGATTGTATGGATACTTTATTGGTTAATAATCATATGTAAGAGATGTCTTGGTGGTAAAACAACTCTAAAATCCAAGACAGCACGCTTGCGGTGGTTTTTCACAAATAAAGGAGTGTTTTGGAAATACAAATATTGTTTTCTATGATGAGATATTTTATGAGACACGGCGCCACGCCAACATCATAGGTAAATAAATATTTATTGATTAATATATCTACGGCGTGAGCCTCTTGAACACATAAAAAACAACATTTTCTTTAATAAAGCGTTGGGGCAAGATAAAAACAATTATTGGCAAATATCACTAACCTATATTATAACTTATATTATATCACTAACCATTATTCCCATTTCTTCCCTTCCCTTTTTGCACCAATTTTTTTTGGTGTGTGGCCGCTAAATCTAGAGTGCTCCCTCGGGGCAGCATTTCTCGCTTTAATGCGACATTAAATCCTGTTTGTGCATGTGTGTGTCGTTATGGAGATACATATCTCCAGGTACGGCTCGAGGTATGTGGCGGGCGCTGCCCTTTAAAAAAAAACCTATATTATAACATATGTACTATAAAAATATCAAAAAATATTCCGTTATTTGAAATTGAACGACAATCCAAACTGGACATTTCCCTTATTTCTAAAATGCGAATTGGACATTGTTTGATTGCCAACCACTTAGGATCACTGTTTTCCCTTCCCCTGAGTGAAATGTGGCACTTATGAAGAATCTTTGGATCATAATTTATTTTTCGAATGCCTTAAAATATAAAAGATTAGAATTCCTAGTTAATCTCTTGGAGGAATGCATTACATACCCAATTAGTTTACATTTATTTATTAGTTTTAAAAATCACTAGATTGTATGTATGACAAAGTTAATCAAAAAAAATAATCATAAAATACCTATTTAACTTTTCGAGACGCCTTGTTATTGATATAATTAGGTATAGGTATAATTAGATGTAATAGGTAGCTGCATATTGAAGTAAACAACAGGTGTGTGACGCATCGAATGAAGTATTGTCACAATTTCAACAATTAATACACTACCTTGTCTTTGTATTAAGGTTTATTTTGTTGTGAAACATTTTATTTGAATACTTTTTCATTACCTACATAAAACATTATTAAAATCACGTTGTTCCATATTGGCCTAAATCACTCACAAATGAGTGGATGGCCTTGAGAAGAATATAATAGAAGACAAGAACAATAATTTATACGAAGAAGTAATATTTATAAAATAAGAATAACTTTGTACCTATTATTAGATAGTATGTTAAAGTTTATAAAATAAAAAAAATCTGAAACGTACCTACTTAATTTATATTAAGAAAGTAGTTTAAATATAATAAAATAAATTCTATATTCTATAAAAATAAAGGATCGTTGTGAGTGGAAAGAAATGGACGTGCGTGCATGAGAGTTTGCATGAATGTATGGGAGGCGAAAGTAGGTAATAACTAAATATGTTGGGACAGATCTATATGGCGTTCCGTTCTCTCTGCCTACCCCACTTCGGATGCGGCGTGAGGGAATAAAAATAATAAAACGTGACTACTTTTGTTCAAATCCTATAAATAACGTTTGTCTCTGTATCTTATTTCACTTTTTACTGATGATGGAGTTGAGAGTCTCTGAATACGCGAAGTTAATAAAAGTCACTTGGAAGTTAACAACATACTGTGTTTATTTTTCAATTTATCGTGACTACTTTTACTAAAAATCATATTTGAAATACGTAGGTTTTTTCCTACTATAGATTAAATAACACGAGACAGAGTCATTCAATAGAAGTTGAAAGTCAACATAGATTGATAATGACTCTTAAGTCGAAAGACGTCTTTCTCGAGTTGTTTAATCTATAGTAGAACGAAACACTTGCTCAATTTATCCAATTATGGAATTCTACTACTTTGTACCAATATAAAAAATCAGTAGCTCAATAGCTAACAAATTATATCTAAATAATCAATATTATTTAGATATAATTTGTTACAGGAATTATATCAGATATCCAGATCAGGTTAGATATTGTAGGCTTCCAGACGAGTATTACAGTTATTTACAGATTGAAATCATAATATTTATACTTGAAGTTATGTAGTTTACCTACCCTAATAATACCCTCAATAAATTTCAATAGATTAATATCAGATACCTACTGTGTTAGTAATATCTACCTTATTTATATTTTGAAAATATTCTACTAAAATAAATATTCTTAGGTATAGTATATTAGTATAGGAATGTTATAATAAATTGTCTTTACCGTTATTAGGTTTATCTGATTACAAAAACAAATAATTTCGTATATAGTTTGAAATAATAATCGTAATGTAAAATATGTACTTCAGTATTCTATATGATAAAAATATTTGATACTAGCTTTTGAGACCTACATTTGAGACGAATCCGGAGCGTGTGACTGTGGTGCAGTACAGACCATACCACACCTCTTGGAGTGTCCATTGTGCCCTGTTGCATGCACTATGGAGGATATTTTTGACGCACCTACACCTGCTGTGTGTTTTGCACAGTACTGGATATTAGTATGATCGTTTTTTTCATTATTTCGACACGATAATTGAATAATAATAATTTGATAGATTTTTATATTTATCCAAAATATAGGTAGGTACATTAATAAAATATTGAAATTTATTTTAGTAGCTATTCTAAAAACTCTTTGGAAACTTAATGGCGATATGAATGTCTGAAATTGAGACCAATTCAAAGGCAACAGAATAACGCCTTCTGACCTGATTCATCTGTTAATTTTTCATCTAGTTATCACTTCATAAAGATCTTTCCTATCAAACTCGAAGTCATTCAGACGACATGACTTCGAGTTTGGTAATAAATAGAAATTGCTTTTATTTTTATATACCTAGGTCTCACAGCGTATTGTTCCACAGTAACATTCAGGCCTTTCGAAAACCTTACTAACGACATTTTACAAAAAAGTATATTTTGATAAACCATTAGGTTTGTTTTTACTTATATTAGGTCGGTTCATATGAAATTGCCGATTGTCGTTTAGTCGTCAATGAACCGCACTTGAGCACGGACGTGCGTTACGTTAAGCGATATTTTTTTATTATTTTGATTCTTTGGTGTGTTGTGTTAGTATTGTTACATTTTTCGGTGATATATTTCACAAATTTTATATTTTAAGTCCTTCATACAATATGGTCTCAACAAAAAATTTACGTATAATTTTTTTGTATGAATATAAACTTCAACACAGCGCGGCAACGGCTACAAAAAACATCAATTCAGCCTTTGGGACAGACACCACTAATGAAAGAACCGTTCGGTTTTGGTTTTCCAAATTTCGTTCTGGTGATACCAGCCTTGAAAATAACCCTCGTGGAAGACCACCATCTATTATTGAAAATGTGGAATTAAAAAATATTGTCGAATCTAATCCTCAAACAACCGTTCGTAAATACGCAGCAGAACTTGGGGTTTCTCATTCAACGATTGTTCGACATCTGGGTGCTATTGGAAAGGTGAAAAAATTGGATAAATTGGTACCCTATGATTTGACAGATATGCAAAAGAGACCGCATACTTCACAACTGACCATTTCAAAATTAAACGAATTAAACATTGAAGTTCTTCCTCATCCTCCGTATTCACCAGACCTTTCTCCTACAGACTATCATTTTTTCAAACATCTAGACTTATTTTTGAAAAATAAAACGTTCACCAACGAAATCGATATTATTAGGACCTTTGATGACTTAGCGGCTTCCAAAAATCAAGAGTTCTACAAAAGTGGAATTTATTCTTTGCTAACTCGTTGGCAAAAGACTGTTGATGTAAATGGCAATTACTTTGATTAATAAATATTTTTATATTGTTACAAAAAATGCATTTTTATTTGTTGTTAGAAATCGGCAATCGGCAGAAACCGACCTTATAAAATTTATTTAGGCAAGGCTTACTGTTTTTTAGTCGTTTTTCAGCAACAATAATACAAAAGCCCCATCGCTTTGCAAAAAGTTTGTATACCATCATGGTAGGTATATAAAATTTATCTATACCATCACGACATATCCCACAAGTGCGGAAGCCGGCAGACTAAACATTCAAGTTGTCCTCTGAAAAAACCAAGGCACTTAGGATGGGTAGCAACACCTCGTCGCTGATCTGAAGATTTTTAATGTTCCATTCATGTTTTATGTCAAAATTTTATGCATTAGCATACAAACGAATTCTGTTCACTTATTGTCATAACAATAAACTCAATTACAGTTTTAGTACGATGATATTGTTGAAAATTCCGCCTGCATTTGTTCGCCTAATATATTGTCGACCACAAGACTACAAGTCTGTGTATGTTTGTAATGTTTTCAAATATTATCCAGGGATGAAAGAAATGATAACATATTCATTGATTTTAACTGTGACGTGAAGTGAAATAATTTGCCTACAAAAGTGACAAACAATATATTCTCACTCACATCACTTTTCTCGGGGGATAGGCAGAAAAGAAAAACCGTCTCACTTAGTCAGACACTGCACATTTATTAAGAAGTTCATATACATTGTCAAACTATAATTATGATTCTTGGACACACATGCTTTTAGAAACATCATACAATTTTTTCTACACTCCTTTATTATTCAGGTGCTCTTCATGACTTTCTATTGAATTTCTCATTCCATTCTATTTTGTAAAAATTTAATTCGTACCTATTTATATTGTACTTTATTTTCTCACCTGTTAACATTCTAATTTTCCTAATAGCATTAAGTTTTTTTTTTGTTTGTTCGAAATTATTATTTTCCTCCTTGACATATTCATGCTTGTTTGTATTGACATAAATAATTTATTTGCCGTAGACCCGTAATTTGTTTCCCATCGACTTCTGTTTAATATTATTTTATTTTTTGACTTGATATTAATTAATTACTCTATATTTACTTCTGTTTCGCATTATTTTATTTTTGACTGCTTTTTTGGCTTTATATAACTTATTACTCTTTTTAATTTATTGAAATTTAATTAAATTTAATTAAATTAAATTAATTAACTTAATTGATTTCTGATTATCGTGTATGTTTGTATTTGTTGTCTTATTATACTGTTGTTAAACATGTCAAAGGCTCACGCCGTATATTGATGAAAATAAATAAATATAAAATGTCCAAATCATCTTGGGATCGCATTGGCCTTCAGGTGTAATGACCCTTGTAAGAATCGTCTCATTGTCAGTAATAATCTTCAAAATTTATTAATAATACACATTTTTATACCAACTAAAAAAAATGAGACATGCAGGAAGTGTGGCATGTCCTGAATTGTAGATATAACATGTCTAATTCGTGAGGTTTGACGAACACTTGCCTTATTCTATAGGTGCACTGTGAAAATACTGGAGAGATTGAGATAAGAAAGAAATATAGAGGGATTATTTTACACATTTTTTGATGATACGCGAAATGACTTGTTTGTTATTCAAGAGCACTTCAAAATAACAGTTATCATTACCTCGGTAACTCTGTAGGAGAATAATAATATTATTATATTAAATTATATAGGTACATATGCGAGATTTACATATATATAGTACAAATATAAATTATTCCTCTTTACCAGGACTTCTCGATCTTTTTGTCGCGGGAGTATTGCTGGATAGCGGGACATAAATGACATAGATAGCGGGCATAAATTTGATTAAAAAAATTACTGAAATATAATATACAAGAAATCCTTATAAGGAGGGCATTTCTAACCCCTCTCGCGTCACCAAGTTTTCGATATGGTACGAGAATTAGGAATGTTTCACGATCTTCTCGGTTTCGTTAAATAATATTTTTAGAAAATGAAAAACTTTTTTTTATTCTCAGTTTACACAATTTTATGTTTTTTTCTTACCCCAACGCACAAATTTCAAACCCATCCCCCCACCATAGGGGTATGAACTACATATTTCACGACCTTATCATTAAAGAATATTTCATTTGATTGTGAAGCTTCCTGATTTCCAGAGATTATATTTTCCCAGTTTTTTGTTCAATTCATAACACAATTCCAGTTTTTTTCATTATTAGAGTATTTAGATACAGCTTTGGAAGCCCTGCTCTTTATTAATAATATGAAGACTTCCTGACTTCCATCTATAATACAATATCAGAGGAGAATCTATGATATGTCGGAATATTGTATGAAGAAGCATCTTCATTAAATTCTATGCTCGTATAGATGTTTATGCAATACCTACGTATTATTTGTTTATGTACATATATGTAGTATTAGAGCCACTATTTAGTTTTATTATTTTATTAATTGTGTTGATGCACATAAAATTGCTTAGGTAAATTGAAACAAGTATTTCTTTCTACTATAGATAATTGATCACGTGAGAGTACTCTTTCGATTTATCAGGTTATTATCAATCTTATTTGATTGTAATGATAATGACCTGATAAGTCGAAAGACGTCTCTCTCGTGATCAATGACTATATAAGCTTCCTCCATTCAAAACGTCTCTGTTCTCTGCTGTGATAGTATATTATAATATAGGTATATATGGGGAAAGATATCACTAACGTCAGTGATATCATGATATGGAAAAATATATTGGATATGTCACAGAATATTTGGTGAGTACCTCCGTATTAAGATTGGATAATAATATGTTTTTGTATAACAATGTATGTTTTGTACCTGCCTGCGTGTCTACGGGTAAATAGGGTAAGTGTTGTATCAGGTACGAGAAGTGTTTGTTGGTACTAACCCCACACTCGCTCTCTCTCTCAGAGTAAACATAAGCCTTTATTAACGCATTATGTAAAATTTATAACTGTCGTAACATATTCATAATATTGCTAATATTATGTATACATAAACCTTGTGTTTACTGACTGACTTTACTGACTGACTCTACTATAAAATGATTGATGTCAATATTGTTGTTTCAATCAATTTCATCTTCTACTTCTTAGAGTGGCATTTCAGGTCTCCCCGACGTCGGCAATCAACATGGCGTAGGCTTCTCTATCCTGTGCTAGCCGGAACAGCTCTTCCACCCTCTAGATTCCGATCTTCTCTCGGATATTTCTTAGTCAGAACTTTCTTAGCCGCCTTCCCACACCACGACTACTCTCAATTTTAGGTACTTTAGGACTAGCTATGAAGCAAAATATGTGAAAAATTTAATGAACTTGGAAAAAGATGACCAATTCGACCACAAAAGTGCTGAATCGATGGTTTCATTCCTTTCGCAGATAGGAAATTGTCAATTGACAATAATAGCTTAAGAAAGTGCAATGGAAAAGGTATGCATCCAGCAGTGGAGAGATTGCTAGGGAAGATGAAGAAAATTATTATAGAATAGACACGTGCTAATAACAAATGAATATGAGATCCTTTATACTTTTAAAGAATTTTAAATTACTTTAAATTTAAAATTCCTCTCTACTTTTAAATTGACAATAATAGCTGCAATGACAACAATAGAAAGAGCAATGGAAAAGGTATGCATCTAGCAGTGGAGAGATTGCTAGGGAAGAAGAAGAAAATTATTATAGACTATTGCTATAATGCTCACTATACGTGGCAAGACGTATAGTGAATCCATTTAACTAACATTTTTTTAAAATTTATTATTAAATGCCCCTTTGCCATGCAGGAAGTATAAACGTAGGAAGGAAGGTTACGTTATCCTTTAAGTAAATATGACATATTTCTGCGAGGATTAAAGAGATTTCACTTTCTAAAGTATTCCAGACGAGAAATAATAATAATAGTAAAAAAAAACACATAGGATGAAAAATCGCATCATAAATCTTGATGCTATAACCCTTGGAGAGGTAGTATAGTATGTTGAGCTTTATTAATAATAATACGTACATATATAAGGGGTGCAAAAGAAAAGGGATTATAGGTGATAATATTATGCCGAACACCTAAAGCATAAAGCATTAGCGGTGAAGGATTATATAAGATCTAGAAGATCCTATACTGCTTCCAAATTTCGGGGTTGAAGGCTTTGAAGACGTGACCACTTGTCTTCTGGTGTCTGATATGATTATCAATGCTGCCAAAGACGATATCAGGTACTTCGACACTTCCTCGTGTCGTTCAAGTGTCAAATATTCTGGATTATTATTATTAGATATTAGAAGATGGTTGCGTGACCGTTTTACCAATATTATAATATCAGTAGTCGGTAGTTGTCACCATAGTATTCGAGATTTTAAGAGGCTTTCTTTTATGTTTCATATCATATTCAATCAGCATTACTGGAATCACAACTATTAAGGGAACATAGACACATATTACTAATTACTGAAATTAGTTTACTGTGTTGTGGCTCCTCACATTCGCAGGTTTGCTATTAACATTACTGCGAATGTGAATAAAATGTAGAGCCTCTGCGTCTGTCTAATTTGTTCGGACCCGGTATCTATAATAATATCATGGATAGTCATCCATGAACAACCTTTTTATATGACACACTTTAATACCTCTGGACTTGAGACTATGTGAGCATAAAATACAAAAAAAAATCTATTACCTTCACAATGTTAAATTGATAGAATGTAACTAACTGTCTGAAAAATTTACTATTGAATCTAGGCCAGAATGGTAAAGTTAAAAAAATTACCACGTAGCATCCTTTGTCGAGTAGTTAAAGCGAATGAAATGTCAATTTTACTTATCCCCAAATGTTACTTTCACTTTCTCCACATTCTAAAATTTTATCATAATAATTCTGAGAATTATACAGTACGTGGCTATAATATTAAGAATTTGAATATTATAATTATGTGTACTTTTACGATGTAGGCATATATTTACCTAAATAGACGCAACATTGTTTTCAGTTAAAAGCTTTTTATGATGTTTTCCCTCTAATTATTGATGACATTTTCAAGTCATCTAAATATTTATGATACCCACTCTTTTAAGCTCAATATCCCTAATTACATACGCCTAACTACCTCATATTAAATTTCTCAAAGCTTTCAACATGCACGTGTAGACATAAAGTCGATCTGTTTTTCTCCGATTTCAAAGAATCTTTAAGATGTACCTGCCGCAGTCATTTTGAAGAATCCGTCTGTTAACAAACGGCGACGTCCATTTACAAATCTCCGGCATATTATAAAATGACCAAACCGTTTTATTCAGGTATATTACAATATGACTAGTTGCACATCAAAACAAAAACTAAAACGCATTCGTGCATAGGATTGCGAGGGAGATAGTTTCAGTGGCAACCTATGTAAAGGTTGGCAGGGCTGGCTAAATGTCACAGGCCCTCGACCCAATCTGGGCTGCCAGTACGGGATGCCATGAGTTAGTAACATAAAATGTCAAAAATATTCATATCGACGTTTATCAAAATACCAAAATATTATAAGACAAATAATTTATCAGTTATCTATCGAACTGTCAAATATTGTCATAAAAATGTGATAAAAATATTCATAAATTATAAAAAAAAATATTCAATATTTGATATATATTGATCAAAACATGTATGTAGATGAATTTTTTTGACAGGTCTTCCATGAACTTCCATGAAGGTCTTTAATGGATAAATTTGACAGTTCAATCACGATTCGATGATTTAATGAGAATTTTTAAAAATTTTGATGAAAACATATAACAACAAATAATATAAATTTTTTGACAGGTCATGGAAATGAAGTGATGACTTAATGAATATTTTTGAAAGGTCTTCCATGAAATAATGATTTTATCGATAAATTTGACATGAATCGATGATTTTTAGGAATTTTGGAACATTATGATCAAAACATGTAGATATATTTTTTGACAGGTTTTCCATGAAGTAATGATTTTATCGATAAATTTGACATGATTCGATGATTTTAAGGAATTTTGGAACATTTTGATCAAAACGTGTAGATGCGTGGTGGTGGTGGTGGTACACATGAAGTGGTGAAATTATGAATATTTTTGACATTTCTATCTAATGATAGAAATTAAAAAGTAAAAAAAAAAAAAAAAATAAAAAAAAAAAAAAACATAATTCTGTCGATTATGTAGGTTTTTTGAAACGTTTTTATCAAAACGTTGAGATGATTATTTTTGACAGGAATTCCATCAAGTAATGATTTAAGGGCTAATTTGACAGTTCAACCATGAATTTATGGGATATTTTATAAATTTTTGATCAAGAGGTGTAGATATATTTTTTGACAGGTCTTCCATGAAGTGGTCAATTTATGAATATTTTTGACATTTCTATCATAGTCTGTCAATTATTTGAGTTTTTTTAAACATTTTGATCAAATCATTGAGTCGAATATTTTTGACAGGTCTTCCATAAAGCAATGATTTTATGGATAAATTTGATAGTTCAATGGTGATTCGATGAATTTTGGGAATTTCGGTATTAAATGAATTTCGGAATTAACGTTGGATTGATTATTTTTTACAGGTCTTCCATAAAGTAATGATTTTATCGATAAATTTGACATGATTCGATGATTTTTAGGAATTTTGGAACATTATGATCAAAACATGTAGATATATTTTTTGACAGGTTTTCCATGAAGTAATGATTTTATCGATAAATTTGACATGATTCGATGATTTTAAGGAATTTTGGAACATTTTGATCAAAACGTGTAGATGCGTGGTGGTGGTGGTGGTACACATGAAGTGGTGAAATTATGAATATTTTTGACATTTCTATCTAATGATAGAAATTAAAAAGTAAAAAAAAAAAAAAAAATAAAAAAAAAAAAAAACATAATTCTGTCGATTATGTAGGTTTTTTGAAACGTTTTTATCAAAACGTTGAGATGATTATTTTTGACAGGAATTCCATCAAGTAATGATTTAAGGGCTAATTTGACAGTTCAACCATGAATTTATGGGATATTTTATAAATTTTTGATCAAGAGGTGTAGATATATTTTTTGACAGGTCTTCCATGAAGTGGTCAATTTATGAATATTTTTGACATTTCTATCATAGTCTGTCAATTATTTGAGTTTTTTTAAACATTTTGATCAAATCGTTGAGTCGAATATTTTTGACAGGTCTTCCATGAAGTAATGATTTTATGGATTAATTTGACAGTTCAATCGTGATTCAATGAATTTATGGGATATTTGATACATTTTTGTACAAAATTTGTAGAAACATTTTTGACAGGTCTTCTATAAAGCTAAGATTTTTGAAAGCTATTTTTGACAGTTCTATCAAAATAATATGTCGTTTTTGGGTGTTTTGATACATTTGTATCATTACGTTCAAATTGGCGATGTAAATTATTAAATGTTTATTATTGTATTGTTCATTGTTAAAGCTGTTGTGTCTGTTAAAATAAAAAAAAAATATCATTTTTGAGAGGTCTTCCATTAAGTACCTATTGTTTTTATGGATAAATTTAACAGATCAATAGTGATTTGATGATTATATGGTAATTTTGAGAAATTTTGATCAAAACGTGTAAATACATTTTTTGAAAAAAATTACATGAAGTGATGATTTTTTTGAATATTTTTCATGAATTTGAATCTTTATTATGATTATGAAATCCTTTGTTTTTTTGGGTGTTTTGAAACATTTCGATCGTTTTGATGCTTATTTTTGTCAGGTCTTCCATGAAGTAAAGATTTTTTCGTTAAATTTGACATGATTCGATTATTTTTTGGAATTTTGGAACAAATTAATCAAAACGTGTAGATTCGTTTTTTCACAGGTGGTGGTGGTACCCATGAAGTGATGAATTTATGAATATTTTTAACAGTTCTATCAAAATCCGATTATTTGGATTATTTGAAACGTTTTTATCAAAACGTTGAGTTGATTATTTTTGACAGATCTTCCATCAAGTAATGATTTCATGGATAAATTTGACAGTTCAATTATGAATTTATGGGATATGTGATACATTTTTGATCAAGAGGTTTAGATACATTTTTTGACAGGTGAATTTATGTATATAAAAATATGTATATAAAAGTATGTCAAGACAGTTCTATCAAAATCCGATTTTTTGTGTGTTTTGAAACATTTTGATCAAAGCGTTGATATGAATATTTTTGACAGGTCTTCAATGAAATAATGATTTTATGGATAAATTTGACAGTTCAATCATGATTCGATGATTTTTGGGAATTTAGGTACATGTTGATCAAAACTTTGGATTGATTATTTTTGACAGGTCTTCCATGAAGTGATGATTTTATCGATAAATGTGACATGATTCAATGATTTTTAGGAATTTTGAAACAAATTGATCAAAACGTGTATATGCGTTATCTCACAGGTGGTGGTGGTACACATGAAGTGATGAATTTATGAATATTTTTGACAGTTCTATCAAAATCCGATTATTTGTTTTTTTTTGAAACGTTGAGATGATTATTTGTGACATTCAGTAATGATTTTATGGATAAATTTGACAGTTCAATCATGATTCGATGATTTTTGGGAATTTGGTAGATTTGATCAAAACGTTGGATTGCTTATTTTTGACAGGTCTTCCATGAAGTAATGATGTTATGGATAAATTTGACAGTTTAATCGTGATTCAATGAGTTTATGGGATATTTGATACACTTTTGTAAAAAAATGTAGATACATTTTTGACAAGTCTTCCATAAAGCTAAGATTTTATGACTATTTTTGACATTTCTATCAAAATCTGTCGATATTTTGGGTTTTTTGATACATTTGTATCATAACGTTGAGATGATTATTTTTGACAGGTCTTCCAATGTTTTTATGGATATATTTGACAGTTCAATAGAGATTTGATGATTATTTGGGAATTTTGAGAAATTTTGATCAAAACGTGTAGTTACATTTTTTGACAGGTCTTACATGAAATAATGATTTAATGGATAAATTTGACAATTCAATCATGATTTGATGATGTAATGAGATTTTTTTTTTACATTTTGATCAAAACATGAAAAAGAATTTTTTGACAGGTCTACCGTGAAGTGATGAATTAATGAATATTTTTGACAGTTCTATCAAAATCCGTTTTTTTGGGTGTTTTGAAATATTTTGATCAAAGCGTTGATATGAATATTTTTGTTATACATACATACATACATCTTCTTCCCCTTGTCCTAGTTGGGTCGGGGCCCTTTGCGCCTAGGTACCTCCTCCACATGTTTTCCATAATCCCAAAAAAAATCGAATCTTGTCAAATTTATCCATTTGACATGATTCGATGATCTTTGGGAATTTTGATTCATTTTGATCAATACGTTTAGATTCAATTTTGTCAGGTCTTCCATGAAGTAATGGTAAATAAATGTAATGGTAAGTAAAAACCATGATAAATTTGATTTGATTCGATGATTTTTAGGAATTTTGGAACATTTTGATCAAAACGTGTAGATAAATTTTTTGACAGATCTTTCATGAAGTGGTATATTTATGATTTTTTTTGACATTTCTATCATAATTTGTCGACTATTCAGGTGTTTTGATACATTTGAGATGATTATCTTTGACAGGTCTTCCATGAAGAAATATTTATATAAATAAATTTGTCAGTTCAATCGAGATTCAATGATCATATGGGAATTCTGAGACAATTTGATCATAACTTTTTGATTTTTTTTAACAGGTCTTCCATGAAGTTTAGTGGTCAATTTATGAATTTTTATGACATTTCTATCATAATCTGTCGATTATTTGGGTGTTTTGAGACATTTTGATCAAAGCGTTGAGATGAACATTTTTGATATGTCTTCTATGAAGGTATGATTATTAAATCATTTATCCATTAGGATAGATTTAACAGTTTAATCGTGATTCGATGATTGTGTATATGTGAGTTTTGATACATTTTGATCAAAACATGAATATAAAATTTTTGACAGGTCTTCCATGAAGTGATGAATTAATGAATATTTTTGACAGTTCTATCAAAAACCGATTTTTTTGGTGTTTTGAAACATTTTGATCAAAGCGTTGATATGAATATTTTTGACAGGTCTTCCATGAAATAATGATTTTCTGGATAAATTTGATAGTTCAATCATGGTTCAATGATTTTTGGGAATTTAAGTACATTTTGATCCAAACGTTAGATTGATTATTTTCGACAGGTCTTCCATGAAGTAACGATTTTATGGATAAATTTGCCTGTTCAATCATTAGTCGATGATTAAATAATCCATTTGGAATTTCCATTTTATATATGGGAAATTGAATAGGAAAATCCAATAGGATAATTTTGGTATATTGCGCCGTATTCATGATTCAGATCATCTCAAGGGCGCATTTACATTAATTTCAAATTATTATATATTCTTTACTACTTTTATAATACAAATTTGGTTAAATGGAATTATTGGCGGGACACCTACATATTATTTTCTCAATATCATTAAAATTGGGAATTTTTCCTAAGATTTGGAAAGAGGGCTATATTTGTCCAAATACACAAGTGACTAGCTACAGACCTGTGTGCATTGTCAGCAATTCCGAAACTTTTTGAGTCAATTATTGTTCGGAAAATAAGCAGTTCTATTAATAATGTAATCACTTCTTTGCAACATGGTTTTATACCTTAAAAATCCACTCTCACCAATCTATTTATCTACCAAAATTATATAGTCAACAGTTTGTCCAAAAGAGGTCAAGTCGATTCCATATATACAGATTTCTCGAAAGCTTTCGACAAAGTGTCACATGACAGGCTATTGTCGAAGTTGCGTGGATATGGAATCGACGGAGTTTTCTATCATTGGTTAGAAAGTTACCTCACAGGGCGAACTCATAAAGTGGAGATTGGGAATTGTGTATCTGAAACTGTCTATGCAAACGCATTTGAGACCGATATTGTTCAATTTGTTTGTGAATGACATAGTTGAGATCTTCAGAGATATAGAGGTATTACTATTTGCGGACGACCTGAAGCTTTATTAATCTATTAACAACTTGGAGGACTGCGTTGTAATACAAAAAATCTGGTATTGTTGAATGACTGGTGCAAACAAAATAAACTAAACCTTAATGCAGTGAAGTGCCAGGTTGTCCGCTTTCACAGAACTAGATCTCAGATAGCTTTTGAATACTCAATTGATAGTATTGTTCTCCAATGTGTTTCAAACATAAAAGATCTAGGAATCACTTTCTCTGAGGATCTAACTATATTATAATATATCGATGGCATAGCGCACAGATGTGGTAAGTGCAGTTTTCATAGTTTTGAGCTAATCAATGTTGAAAGTTTGAGATGCTATACAATTTAGTACTAACCACACATAGTTTTTGTTAAATATCTCGTGAATGACACAGAGTTACGCAATAATATTCCTAAAGAACATACTTCAGATGATATAGATTCGCATGCGTATAATAACTCATTTTCGGTAAAAACTGCACTTACCACATCTGTGCGCTATACCATCGATATGTACATATAGAGGAAACTGTCAGCAAGGCGTCTAGGCTTTATATTCAGATAAGCATCCGACCTACGGTCGACTCAGTCTTATATCAAATAGTAATTTGTATCCCTCGTGAGACCTCTCTTAGAATACAATACAACTATATGGTCTCCTAATTATGCCATCCACAATAATAGTGTAGAGAGGGTGCAAAGAAAATTTCTGAGACTGATCAACTACAAAAAGGGAATCCCGGTTGAGGATATAGACTATCCTGCGCTGATGGATGAGCTTGGTCTCCTCACCTTGAAAAGCCGAAGGATGCTGTTTGATCTCTGTTTCATGCATAAATTACTGAATGGCGCCATTGACTCTCCGGCATTGGTTGAGATATTACAATTTAGTGTTCCTGCCAGGTTAACCAGACAAACTATGTCATTTTACGAATCTAATACTCGGAATAATTATGTTTATTATTCACCACTAATCCGAATTCACAGACTGGGGAATCTGGTAGGAGATCATAGTGTTATTTTTGCTGACAGTTTCCCTAAAATCAAAACTGATGTTGTTAACTATTTAAAATTACAAAACTGACATAGGACAATCGAGGTTTGAGTTCTGACTTTTTAATGTTTACATTTAAGAATTTTTATGATGTTGACCCATATTAACTTTTTGGCTATTTTGTTTGATCATTCTGACTGATAAATTTAATTTAATGACATGTTGAAAATAATGCTTTATTCTGCTATATTGTGTACAATCATTTAATTTGTTTTATACTAGTAATTTATGTTTACAATCTATTTTTTATTAATGATTTTTCTTTTAGTATTAACACATTTTATAACTTTTATTGAATTTCTGACTTTTATTTGAAACTTTGTGATTGTATTGTCTCTTTAATTATTTACATATATAAACAGTAGTTTTGATGTACCTAATTTATATAATTTATATTATTAATTCTTGACTTATTTCTTAATTGTACGATGTATTAATGTGAATTTGTATTGTATATATATGTGTTTTGTAGTCTGTCTTATATTTAAACATGTAAAAGGCTTGCGCCGTATACAACTGTAGGTATAAATAAATAAATAAATAAATATTATTGTCACAAAATTTTATTATGAATACATTTGAATCAAAACGTGTAAATAAATTTTTTGAAAGGTCTTCGAAGAATGGATAAATATTTTTGACATTTCTATCATAATCTCTCGGTTTTTGGGTGTTTTGAAATATTTTGTTCAAATCGTTCAGATGATTTTTTTTGACAGGTCTTCCATGAAGTAGGTTACGGTTTTAGAGATATATTTGTCACTTCAATCATGAAACGATGATTATGGAAAATTGGATATATTTGGATCAAAACTTGAAGGAACATTTTTTGTCAGGTCTGTGCAGGTCATGCAGTGATGAATTATTGAATATTTTTGACAGTTCTATTATAATCAGTCTATTATTTGGGTGTTTTGAAACATTTTGATCAAATCGTTGAGATGATTATTTTAGACAGGTCTTCCAGGAAGAAGTGACCTTATGGATAAATTTGGCAGTTCAATCGACAGATTATGCATAATCTGTCGATTTTTGGACGTTTTGAAACATCTTGTAAGAACATCTTGTAGAAGTAATGATTTTATGGATTAATATTACAGTTCAATCGTGATTCGATATTTATATGGGAATTTTGATCAAAACATGTAGATACATTTTTTGACAGGTCTTCCATGAAGTGATGAATTTGTGAATATTTTTGACAGGTATTTTGACGGTTCGATTATTCGGTTGTTTTGAAACATTTTGATAAAAAAGTTGAGATGAATATCTTTGACAGGTCTTCCATTTTATGGATAAATATGACAGTTTAATCATGGTTCGATGAATTTATGGGAAATTGGTACATTTTAACGAAGATGTAAGATGAATTCATTTGACAGGTCGGTATTTTATGACAATATTTGACAATTCTATCACAATCTGTCGATTATTTGGGTGTTTTGAAACATTATGATCAAAGCTTTGAGATAAATAATTTTGACAGGTCTTCTTTGAAGTAATAAGTTTATGGATAAATTTGACAGTTAAATCATGATTCCATGATTATATGGGAATTTTGATACATTTTGATCAAAACGTGTAGACACATTTTTTGACAGGTCTTGCATGAAAATTTGAATTAATGAATATTTTTGGCAGTTTTATCATTATCTGTCGATTTTTTGGGTGTTTTGAAACATTTTGATCAAAACGTTTAGATGATTATTTTTGACAGGTTCTCCATGAAGTAATGATGTAATGAACAAATTTGACAGTTTATTGTATAGTTCATGAAATATTTCTTTAGTATGTATATGTATGTATATTATGTACATTACTAGATTTTCTTCTATACACCCACCTAATACCTACTTTATTTTTCGTAGTTTTCATTACACACTGTTTTGATGGGGACATGTTTTGTCTCCCCATTCTCTCGGTAGGTACTGCTAGTTACTTATCACTTGTATATTGTATCATTATAATTTGTCATTGGGTGTTTTCTTTTGTAAGATTACACTCAACACGTGTTCCGCCTCACGCATGCCGCGTGATTAGATAACCGTACCTAGCGCTTATCAATCTAAATAATATGAATATATTCTTATTTATACTAATATGATGAAGCAATGTATCGTGTTCATTATATAATGAGGTTTATCTATCTGAGATTTTTCTCATTATATTTTGTATTGGAAGATTGGGCATTATTATCAAACAATATGAAAACTTAAATCGATATCATCGCATTGACAATGTCGTTGCTCACGTAGTAGAATTCCATAATTAGGTAACTTGAAACAAATGTTTTTATCCACTTTAAATTATTGATCACGAGAGAGACGTCTTTCGACTTATCAGGTCATTATCAATAGATTGTTTGTTTCAATTTACTTAAACATCATTGTATTCACTGTGTCAGTGTTTAGGCAGTAAAATTCCATGATGAAGTATACAATGTTTTTTTAATTTCAAATGGAACATTTAAATGAATAAAAGCAGGAATCATTATTCTGTATCATCATAATCAAGGAAGTAAGTTCTTATAAATAATTGATAAATAAATATTTAATATTGTTGTGGGAGTTTTCAAAGAAAACACCTCCAGCATTTGAATACAAAAAACCCGTATCAGAGATGAGCGTTTTTTTTCAAAAGAAGGTGCGTTCTTCTATATGAATAAGATGTAAGGTGTTAAAATTGTATATAAATAAATTTAGACATATGTAGGTTCTTAAACGCACTCGCTCGTAACCTTAGTCACATCCTCGGAGGTCCACTGCTGAACTCTGAGAAAGTGAGACTTCTCACACCAAGACAAATAGTGAGCTACATGACGCACCTAGGTCTTGAGAGTGAGCTATGATACATAAGGATGTCACAATAGATCTGTTATGGTCGCAGTGACACAAGGGATGTAAGGTCCCTTGACCTTTATGGAAAAAAAAAGTTCTTAAACTATTTAGTTTTATGAGAAAATAATGATAAAAATAAATTTAAAAGTTTTAAGTTTATAAATTTTTTTAGTCAAAATACTCGTAAAAGAAAAAACTGTTGCGAAAATAATTAAGTTGCTTAGGTAAATTATGCAACCAACTCGCGATTGATTTAAGTTACTGTGGTAGAAACTACTGCTGGAAGTTAGTCTGGAAGTTAATTTTTATCAGTCAATATAATAATTATATTTCACAAATATTTCAAGAACACTGAATAAAAACACATGATCTTCTGTTTAAATGTGACAAATCTATTAATACTACTCTTATGTCTTTGCAATGGTATGAGCTTACATTTTCTGTAGTAGGTAGGCAATTGTGATTTTATTTGAAGAAATTAATTGTGTAATGTTGTTGAACGTATTTAAAAAGGGTGAATTGTTGTAAACAAAGATCACATAATTTTACCTTATTTCCAAACTAATTGTTATGTGAAACAGTTAAAAATACATTTTTATTACCGAATACCGTTCCATAACTGCTGTCAAGGGAGCTATTTTAATTCAAAAGCTTATGTTTACTTATAAATCCAACTCACTCCATAAATTTATATTTATTTATCTACAAGTAAACAAGAGTAACAGTTAGAATTTTTAAAAATGTCAAAAATTAAACAATGCTTTCTTTTTGATTAAACATCAATTATTTAAAATGTGGTGTTACGAACACTTGCTTTTTGCGGGACAAAAACTTATGGCAAAGGGTTGGAGATCTGTTTTTTACCGAGGACTCCATGCGGTATTTTTTTTTTTTTAAATTTGTAAAGCTTAGCTTTGCTTCTGAGCTGAGCTGCTGAGCTCCCCCGTTATAATGAACTTAAATCAATGCAGATGTTATATAAATTCAAGTTCAGTATCTGACTGACCATTAATTTGTCCCGCCACTCAAATCAATCACATCGAGTAGGTACTCGGAAACTCGGTACTGAACCCCAAATATTTACGGAAATATACATATACATACAATCATACATTAAAGCTAAACACTCATACAAAATTTACAGAGCAAGACTCGATAGACAAACAAATTCGATAAATACGATTAAAACTCCCTACACCTATTAATGCTAGTCCCATGAAAGAGAAATTCCATCACTCAATACATGTCTGCCCGTTTGTTTGAAGATAGGTACCTACAGAGTTGACTTATTAGGGAATCTGTGTTTGATTTTCGATTGGTTTAAGTTATTTCTGAAAAAACAAATTACAACAAAAAATCCAAACAATCATATCCCACAAGTTGGGTAACCAGCGGACTCATTGCAAGTAATAAACATACAAGCTGTCCTCTCCTTTCCAAATATCTTGTAATTTTTTTAACACCTTCATTTTACATTACACTCGATTTTTTTTTGTAAAGAATTGATTTCCCACACTCTGTCGTAAGTTTTCGGGTGTCACGTAAAAGGCAAATGTTCGAAAAATAATGATTTTTACATCTTAAACTCAGTGATGAGGTTTGCCATCCACCCTGAATGTCTTAATTTTTTGTTGACATAGAGGACGGTTGCGTGTTTGTTACAGTCGGCTGCTCTGCTTGCTATCTTACTTGTGCGATATGCCTTGATAATATAGTGGTAGTAACGTTTATAAAGTATGACTATCTATATGGAATCTAACAGTAAAACAAAATTAAATTATATTTCATATCATAAAAACGAATGTGTAGTCAAAGATTTGCTTTCGTTGCAACCAACGGAAACTAAAAACTCCATGAAATTATTCTGAAATGTGATATTATGAATATCAGGTAGTCGAATTCTCGTATTTAGAAGTTTACGGAGATATAGCACTGGTCTCCACGCTCTAATGAGTGACAGACGAGTGTTAGGGAGGTAGTAATGAACGTCCAAAATACAATAGCATCCCAACCCTTTGTCCCTAATTAATTGATTAACCCTCAATGAAGACAGGATGTCGATTAATGCCTGTGTTTACGATATAACTATTATTATTATAATACCTTATAAAGGGTTAATGTGGCCCTTGAGTAAGCTTAAATTCCTCTTTAAGTGTTTGCTTAAGTGACTTGTTATTTGCTCAGGTATTATTATGAACAATAAACAACAATCTACATACCATGTACCTCCTAAGTTAAGAACTGTACGAGTATAAAGACACTTATAAACACCTTAGTCCTACCTTTGCTTTATGGCAAAACACCCGAAGTCGAGTGAATTATGCCTATATTTCACAGTAGGTATAAGGTATAGATTCTCATGGCAAATCATTGCAAAATAGCAATATAATAAACAAAATAGACGCAATAGTGCCCGTCCGTAAGCCAGAGTGTGAAGCGAATGTAAAAGCAAGTGCAAAACAAGGACATTGCGGTCAATGCCCTCGAAGAATAAAAACAAATTTAGTAGTAAACAACACACAGGGCCGTTGTCCGAAATAAATACTTAATATGTTTATTGTTTAGTGAGTAAAATAATTTCAATGATTTATTGTTTACTGAATAATATTATAGTTTGCTGAATAACATCTATAATAGTTCACTGAATAATAGTATATTTTTTAAAATTCCATGTATGTGCTGCAGTTCATGTCCCTTTTCACTTGATCCATCTGGACGTCTCTTGACGGGCCTCTACCATTCCTGCCTTCGGTCTTATGAAATGAGGATATTAGAAGAATGAGTGGATGCAAGAGGAGTGTTGTTGATAGAATGCGTGTAAATAAATTGACATGGTTTGGTCATGTGGAGCGAATGGATGGTGTAAGATTGACGAAGAGGGTGTATTTATCTGAAAGAGAGGGTGTGAGAAAGCGCGGACGTCCAAGAACTACGTGGCTTAACCACGTGGATCAAATTCTCAAGGACGGTCGCGTGTTAAGTAAGAGGAATCGGCGTGCATGTATGAGAAACTGGATGAATGTAGAGGAAGCGAAAAAAGTATGTAAGGATAGAGCGACATGGCGTTCCGTTCTCTCTGCCTACCCCATCTGGGACACGGCGTGAGGGTATAGTATAGTATAGTATAGTATATTTTATTCAAAATAATAGTTTATGAAAATAACGAATCATCAAAAAACTATGTGAATTACCTTACATTTTTATTATTCATATTGTGGTAAGTTTATACAGATTTAGTCAAAATACTGTCAAATCAAATTTATTCCACAGTATTGGATAAGCTTCCAGACGAAAATAAAAAGTTATGGTTTTGATAATATTATAAAATGTTCTTTTTTTTAATTTGCTATAATTTTCTAATAAAATATTGCTTTCTCTTGAAACAAATTTATTTATAGCTAATTATACTTAATGTTGAATAAAAAGTTTAAACCTATTCTATTCTATTCTATTCTTCTCAAAGCCCATATACTCGTTTGCGAGCTATTTGCAGCAACAGTTTTTGATAATGTCTTTTACTAATAATACGAAGTAATGAATAATTCTATAAATGTTACAATTTGAGTACTATGTAGATATATTAATTCTTCGTATAAATTATTGTTCTTGTCTTCTATTATATTCTTCTCAAGGCCATCCACTCGTTTGCGAGTGATTTAGGCCAATATGGAACAACATGATTTTAATTGTTTTTTTTGTAATAAAAAGTATTGAAATAAAATGTTTCACAACAAAATAAACCTTAATACAAATACGAGGTAGTATATTAATAGTTGAAATTGTGACAATACTTCATTCGATGCATCGCACAGCTGTTGTTTACTTCTATATGCAGCTAACAATTATAACTTATTATACCTATTATATTTCAATAACAAGGCGTCTCGAAAAGTTTGATATTTTTATTTGAAGACTGATTTTAACTTTTTTTTTAATTTGTATCTGGGTTGTAAGCTTTGGTCGTTATATTAAAATAAATATTTAAATTACTCCGGAAAATTCGTCGAAAAGCGACTTGAAGCTAGTGAAATTCGATAATTAATGTCCCATACACGTCGGTTTACCAAATGATATTCATGCTTTTTAAGTTTATAATGGGGAAATTAAGATCAAAGGATTTCAAGTGGGTGTGAAATTCAAGTGTGTTTTCATATGAGAAAAACTAAACATGTACCTACAAAGAAGTTTTATTCACGTACCTACATATATGTACATAGTTGAAGAGAATTTTAATTTATTTAAAATTTTACCACAATATTGTTTTATTTACTTTTAAAGCAACTTTATTTTTTACTTTTAAAGCAACTTTATTTACACTCATGCAGGTTCTATTTTATTCTATTCTAATCCCTCACGCCACATCCCAAGTGGGGTAGGCAGAGAGAACGGAACGCCGTATATCTATGCAGATCTCTGCAGGGCTACTCTTGACACAATCTAAATACGATCTTAATCTAGTCTTGATCTTGATCATACGACGCATGAAGGGTCTATGGTCAAAAATACCGCGCTACCGCTACCGCGTGATCAAACTATGAAAAAATGGCAAATCATATTATTTTATTATTTCGTTTTACAGGACACTTGAAAATTAAAATAAAACAGTGTAACACCTATTCTTATTCATGGAGCGAAAAGTTGTGATGGATAGATGGCGGCATGTGTCGCGTAGAGGTAACGCTAAAGAAGTCTTTGAGTCTCAAAGTTAAAGCTTCGATTCCAGTCAGAAAATAATGAAAAAATATATATTTTAAAAATTTTCTGGGTTTAGGTGTTACACATTAATATGTTTGGTGCATTGTGTATATATTGTTACACGTTAGACCCTACCCATAATACATGATTCATATCTTAGTTTGGGACTAGCCTAATATGTATGAATTGCTCTTGTTAAGATTTTTTTCAATGTTATTGACCGAAGATACTTGTTGGAAGTCCATTTCAAGATACATTAAAAAAATACACAGTATGTAGTCAACTTCCAAATGACTTTATTAACTTTTTTTTAATTAATGCCCTTATTAAGGTTTTGTTTTGTTTTGTCATGTTATAAATAATAATGCTACTGAATGCACATTGAATTCTAACTACCACTAACACGGGAGCAAGTGGCTACATATGTGTATAATGAGCAAAGTTGACTTTCCACTTAGGTACGTTCAACTCATAAATCAGTTGCGGTTGATTAGAACATCTTCCTCCCTTCTTAGTTCGCAGACAGATTTAGTGAGAGAAGGGGGAGTCTTAAACAACAAGAAGAAATTTTATACATTACATATACATGATGCATGTATGAGGTGCATAAGTGCCAGCTAGTATAAATATTTTTCCTTGAACCTTACATAATTATCAATACTACTATCATAGCACGAGTGGGGTAGCCAGCTGACCAGCTATATGTAATAAACATGCAAGCTTCTCTATGTGCCAACAAAATATTGAGATATTCAGGATGGGTGGCAAACCTCTTTGCTGATTCTAAGATGAAAAATATTAAAAAAAATTCCTTTTCTGCTTTAGACTGTGTCCTGTTGTTCTCAGTACCTGCTCCTGGGAGGTGAATGCCCAGCTATTCCTCCATCGTTTAGGTGATCTTCCTGGCCACCCAAACGATGGACCGGACACGGAAAAATTACCTATAAAAAAATTTCATTACCTAAAATTAATAATTGTATTGATTTTTAGCGGTGTATATAATATTTTTGTTCATTCATTTATTCATACCATCACATCATTTTCCACATTTGTAGTAGCCAGCAGAATTAATGCATGTAACAAACATGCAAATTACCCTCTCAGTTGCAATAAAATTTAAGATGTTAAGAATGTGTGGCATAATTCATCACCAGATTGAAGAAATTAAATGAGTTGTGATGTGTTATAAATTCCTGAATTTTACAGAATACTCAAATGCTTACAGAAAAGAGTGGAATACCTCCTTTTGAACATTATTCGTTATTAGAATTAAATATGTGTCTATCAAAAAAGGATAAAATATTTAAATCGAAAGGTATTTCAGGCTATCGGCTATCAGTAACAAAGCGTTTCGTCCTTTACAGTTATGCCACTATGTTGAAGAAAATTATAATTTTCTTTTCATGTATAAAGTATATTATTATAAGGTAGGTAGATGTGTCTTTAAAAAGTATGAATCATATTTTTTATGTGCTTCAAGTGAAAAATAATTTGAATATGAAATCTCAATTTCGGCAAGATGATTGAAACACCTTCCTGAGGGAATTGATTCAGGGATTGACTAATATTCCTTTTCTGTACCATTTATGTATTTTTTTAAACCATTAAACCATACCATTATGTAATATGATTTTAGTAGAAGTGAAAAAGACGTCCCAACGCTTACGAATTTGCTCAAGGTTGGGTCAAGTGATAATTTTCGGTATCCATGGACAAGGTTCCTCGATAAGTCTATAATATGTTTTGTTATTTCTATCACTTTATTGTAAACTATGAGATTAATTTAAACAAAGAAATAAATGGACAGGGATCTTTGGAGGAAACACTCCCCAAAAAAAGTCTAACTAAAACAAAGGGAAAAATAAATCGTTAAGAACATATACATGTGTTTTCAAGACAAGGAAGAAAAAATGCTCTTTCAGTTTAAATAATATAATAATAATTATATTGGATCATTTTTATGTGGCGCCGTTTAATGGTCCGTGACCATCATAAGGGCGCCATGACTTCTCCCGAAAAGCAGCATCATTAACTTGGTTCTAAGCATGGTGGTGGACTGATTCTCTCTCAATTCAGTCTGTGGTCAATCTGTTCCGGCAGTTGGCGCGGCGGCTCTGAAGCTCCTTTCTTTGATATGTTTTCCCAGTGCTCCCTGAACTCTGATTGAGTGAGATTCTACCCTTCGATGTTCTGTTGCTTTGGCAGTTACTGTTGGTTAAATACTTTTTTGTGTTTCCTTTGATATAATTATGAATTTAAAATAATAGTAGAATGTAGTAGCCTTATCATGGTGGTTCTTGTTATTTCATACAGAGAGATGAAGTGGTGTTGTTGTTTCTGTCTTCACTGTGTCTGCAGGTGGGTGGTGTTATGTTGCCGTCTTTGTTACACACTAAGGGAACACGTGTTGTTATCACTGCTGGTCGCTAGGCTAGCGTTCGGACCGAATACAAAATTCTCAGATAAAGATCGGTACGCGACACATGTTAATGTTATTTAGAGCTATTGATGCACTTATTATGAAAGATCTACCATGATACGGAACACAGAATATTAAATGCGAGAATTTGATTAAAATTGACGTAAACATACACTGATATTTTACGAAAACTGTTCGAATTTATTATTTGACTGCACACGCGAAAACTGAACACTGTAGAATCAAATTATACCGTGAAAACGGCTGTTTTTTTCGAGAGTGTTGTAAAACGTGTCTGGCAGCTAAGACAGCGCCAAGAAACTTAAAACAGGTATTGTTAACAGATATGAAAAAATGTTGTCAACCCATATCTTGATTATTATGTTCCGAAACTGATCCGGTTCCTACGATATTATGCGAAGTAGGATAATATTATTTCTCAAGGAATAAATGTATTACGTATAATCATAATGGCATTGAATTATATATCTAATACACCGTGAAGATATCATAAAGGTATTATATACTCTTAGATTGAATACCATTTATTGTAAGTACTCGAAATCGTTATTCTTGAATAACGTAATGAAAGATACATTATCTCACTTTTTTTTCTAATATTAATTTAATCTGTTCCTAAATTTTATCTTTCTATAACATCAATTTATTATCCAAGTATCTCTCTCTGTCTCTGCGGTTTCAACTCTGCGAATTGGTTTGCATTGGTTTGTAGCAACGCTTTGTATCTTTCTTTCGTTTGCAACCCTCTTCAGCTCGACGTCCCCTATGACTTGTCGCCTAAGCCTAATCACTTTTATTATTTCTATTTGATCTTTTCTTTGTGTAGGTGCTGAATGTAGGTATGGTCCCTATACCTACTGTCAAGCTTACTCTAACCGCTTTTCTTGAGCAGTAAACAGAGTATAGAATTGGGGAGTGAAGCACTTGGCCTAAGGATAAACAGGAGCAAGACCAAGATGATGATCATAGACCGCAATGGCTCTCTGCAAAGATCGGGTGAGTTGCAGGACTTAGAAGTGGTCCAAGAATTTGTGTACCACGGATCGTCAATATCTTGCACCGGTAGCTGCATGCCAGAAATATGTCGCAGAATACAAATGGCCAAGCAAGGCATGAACCGTTTGGACAGGGTTTGGCGTGATCGAGGTATATCGAAAACCACCAAGAAAAGATTGGTTGAAACTCTGGTCTTCTCCATTTTCCTTTATGGAGCTGAAACATGGACGTTAAGAGTCAATGAAAAACACAGAGGCCGAATACCGACATGATGGTCAGAAAAAAAGCAGAGGCCGAATACCGACAAGATGGTCAGATCATGTGAGAGATGCTGCAGGGGGTACAATGTGTGAGGCGTTTAGGCAGGCGGAGGACAGGGCACGGTGGAGGAGCTTGTCGCTTGGTTGGGGTCATGGTGGTCACGATCCTCAGCATTGAGGGACCGACTTAGAAGAAGAAGAAGAAGAAACAGAGTAGACTAAATCCCAACTTCACCTCTTCCACATTTAGAAAAGTTGTCATGCAAGCACCCAACACGCGGTTTCATTGAGAATTGAATCCACATGGTCAAGCTATGTCATTCTTTTGTGAATGAAGTGATATTTTTTTAACGTGGTGGCAGAATTGCCATCCACAGTTCACAGCATTAAACAACCAGATAAGTTTTCGTTTGATCAGTCATGGTCACACAAAAACTTAACAGTCTAATGCCGGGAAAAATTCACCTATCCAGACATACAGGATATCAAAGGATTAGGCTCAAAACGCGAGTTCAAATACCAGCATTGTGCCTGAAATATCTGTGTTCAGAAACTTTCTTACAATATTTCAAGTGTTTATTATAATGGATTTTTTAATTTTTATTTATAAATCAATCGGTTTATCTAATTTTTGTAGATTATTTATTAAAGATTTCGGAGTTACCTCTGTAGCTGACATGGCTAAAGGTGTTATATAAACGGACCAAGAATGCCAAATATTTTTTAATTTCTCTTGCTACTTCTTCATATATGTATATTATTTATGTATTTTTTCTGAGATAGTTGTTTGTATGATGTGATGTTTGCATTTTATGTGAGTTCATTATTAATGCAATTTTATATCATTTTCAACCCCATTCATTACCCAACCAAGATAAAACTAATGCGCTTATTATTTTCGATAACACCTCCACAACTATCTTAGGTAGGTTCCTACTTCCTTTAGAAGATAACACTGATATTGTTCATCTAATTACACCACCTTTATTGTAACTAAATATCGCACTTATCATTATGTACACAACAATTTCTATCCATTTTGAATGCCTTCTCGTTTTCATAATAATTGTGCATTGCTGATCGTTCCCTATATTGCATTTGCAACAGTGGTGGTGGTGCATTGGATTTGGTAGGAAATGGCCAACTGCGCATCAGGTCTTATCGTCAATGAAATATTACCAACAGATCCGGTCATTTTACGGGCTATGATGATAATACCTATGTAATTCCTACTTATTTATTATCTGTACTTTATGTTCAATACACGTTGTTGCATTTCCTTTAGGATAGATAATTTTGTGAATACTTTACATATAAATAATGATAAATAAAAAATTGAAAAGGGTTGGTGGCAAATATAATTATTATTTTTAACAAAAAAAAAAATGATTGTACCTACTAATTAAATGAATTTGTTGATTGGGTAATGAAACATTTTCTTTCCGTGAAAAATTGTCATCACTATATTTGTAATTAATGCGATTATAAGTGATTATTACTGTAGATGGAAGTATGTCCGAAAAGCTTTTAATAATAATAATAATTATTTTTTGTTTTTTAATTCTAAAGTTCGTATATTCACCGAGTGAAAATTCATATCTACTGATGATATGTTATTTTAATTACACAACACAGAATCTATGTGAAAAATTAACTGTATTGTGTAAATAAAATAAAATATCATTTTTATTTTATATATTTTTATCATCTAAATTAATGTGTATATTTTGTCGTAATATATATATGTACTTTGTACTTTGAACACCATTTTGCTTTCACTCTATTTCCTGATTTAATAAGAATCGAATCATATACTATACTATACCATACCCTCACGCCGTGTCCCAGGTGGGGTAGGCAGAGAGAACGGAACGCCATGTCGATGTATCCTTACATACTTCTTTCGCTTCCTCTACATTCATCCAGTTTCTCATACATGCACGCCGATTCCTCTTACTTCATATACAATGGTAAAATCAATAAAGCTGGATTAAACCAGCCTAAGCCGATTCGGAAGCATCTGAACACCTTATTTGTTGCCTACCAAAGAGATAAAATCTGTTGGTTGTGCACATGAATTGTCTGTTGAATAGTTATCTACACTAAAAAAAATACAGTATAATACGAAAACTACGTTTGAAAAGTCTAAATAGATGACTTAGTTGTAATGATGTTTAAGAGTAGATACTTTAAAGCTATCAAACACAATAATATGATATTACCCCTGCAAGGAGTTTCCTGTCATTCCCGCAGACAGTCCTTATTAGTTCCACCTGTAGATATAGGTAATGGTCAGAGTCAGGAAGCAAGATTATTACAATAATAATTATGTAGGTATGTAGTAGAATGAAGATACTTCAACATTATTATTAAGTTATTGTTAGTGGGTGTATGCGGTAGGTATGTATGTATGGTGTATTATTGTCGTAATAATGACTACCCATGTCCAACAGGAAATAATGTTGGGTGAGATTATTAACAATACCATACTATCTCACCTCCGTGTCCGGTATTGTACCAGTAGAGTAACATACATGATAGCATTTTACAAAATATTGACCAGTAAGTAATATTTTGCAAATAAAATTATAAACCTACATATGAACGCGCGATGGCCATTTTCGTTTCAAGATGAACATAAACAAAACATATTTTCTTGGATTCGAAAAAAGACATTTTAATATGTTTTCTAACTTTGTGTGCAAAAAGACGATGGAATAACACGAGACGTTACAAGTACTGCATAGGTAGTTTTTATATGTGGATTGAATTTGAGAGACATAGAGACCAGTATTCATGATTATAATTATTTGTTGGTGTCGATGTAAGCAAATAATATAGGAAAACAAAGTAAGTAAATCTTTCCAAATAAATGAATAAACATAATATTTTCTACATACTTAAAATCCTTCCAAATTGAGTGAAAAAATGTTGTTTGACATAGTGAATCCTTGCAAAAAATATTGATTTTTTTAATTTGTAACAACATAATTATTATGTATCTATAATGTGTAGATTTCTATATTCCTCTTCTGTCATAGTGACATTTAGAAATACATTAATTATTTTTAATAGTTAAATTAAGTTCATAAAATAATATATTAAAATTTGATAAATAACAATAAATAAATTTAAAAAAAAAATGAAAATGCGCCCTTGCGGTGGTTTGTACCACAAAACGGCGCTCAATAAATTGTCCAGATTATTATTATTATTATTATTACCTATTAGTTTTGTAATATATACACTTGTTACCTTGTTTTTACTAACTTTGATGATTGTCTTTATGCACCGGTAAAGAAAAGGTATCTCATTCTTTACTGTTAGTTTTCGAGTGTCCTGTTAGAAGCATATATTAATACATCACATTTGATGCATTTTATATCTTCAGTTCAGCGACAATGGAAAGATATGGAAGAGAGGAGAGAAAAAAGGAAGGGTTGAAATGCTCATCGTGTATGGATAATAGTGCGATGACGACGAAAACAGAGAAATTATTTTTTTTATCTATTTAAAAAAATATTTTCGTACATTAGATTCAAGTATGAAAAAGGAGTGCATGTATGAGAAACTGTATGAATGTAGAGGAAGCGAAAGAAGTATGTAAGGATAGATTGACATGTCGTTCCGTTCTCTCTGCCTACCCCACCTGGGACACGGCGTGAGGGTATAATATAGTATAGTATAGTATGAAATAGGATTATCTGAAAAGGTAAACCTGTTCTTTTATAAAATTAAAAGAATGGAAACTGGCGACCATTGCACTCCCTTTTAAAGGTATCTAATAATACATACTTAATAATATTCCCAAATGAATTCTATAGAAGATGATTAAGTACAATGCCCTCTATTATTTTATCCTGCTCAGCTCAGGTTTGGCTTCTGTTCCTCTCTCTCCATGCTCTATGTCTATTCCCAGATGGTGATATTGTATTACAAATTTGCCTTGCATTACACTATGTAGTACATATAAGCTATTATTAGTATTAAAACATGAATATATACCTACTTACAACTTTATTCAAGACAAGCAATATTAAGTACATCTAGACACATACATATTTAATTTTTTAATTTTATTTTTTGTAGGTATACGGCGCAAGCCTTTTACATGTTGAAATATACGACAGACTTCAAAAAATATATTATATACAATACAAATTCACATTAACACATCGTAGAACTAATAAATAAATTGAGAATATTTAAATATTTAAAATGAGGTGCCTACCTACCTACGTCAAAATTACTAAGTATGTATTTATTATAATTTGTAAAAATATATAACTACCTGAATTCCTTCCAAATTTAATCAATTTAATTAAACGATTTTTCCCTCCAAAATATTTCATTATTTATTTATATTATCAAAAGTTATGTACATATATAAAGTTATATACATGTTAGAAACAATATATACATACAAAATAAATTCATATTACAAAGATTAGATATATTTTATCTTCTCACTAGACGAGTCCGTGTCGGGAAGACATGATCCTAAACACATAAAATGAAACACAATCACGACAAAAACAATGTAAAAACAAGGCCAATATAAATTAAATAAAATTTATATCTAAAATTTATTATTGTAGGTACAAATTTTGAAAATTTTATAAAATTTACTAAAAATTTATGAGTCAGCGCTGTAATATGACAAGGCCTTTAACCCTTTTTCAGTTATGCCTTAATTAAAAATTTCATGAAAATAATTCACATCAAATTTTGTACAAAAACTTGACACGACAGATGCCAAAGCTGACATTTATTATTTGTTTAAAATTAATATCCTTGCCAAAAATACTTACACTCAATGTCACATATTTATACCAGGTCTACTAGCCGAGACTAATATAGGAATAAAACCGTTCTCGATTGAACATTTAATTTATTAAATACTAGCTGACCCGGCAAACGTTGTTTTGCCATATACATTATTTTTAAATTACCAATATCGCTATTAAAAAATAGAGGTTTATGGTAGAAAGGTGAAAATTTAGGGCTGTATGTATTTTTTAATGCCTCACCATAAGAAAATAAGAATATTTTTTTTATCAAAAAACTGAAACGAAAAAATTGAAGTGGACCACCCTTAACTTTTAGAGGTATGAAAAATAGATGTTGGCCGATTCTCAGACCTACCCGATAGGCACACAAAAAGTCATCAAAATCGATCCAGCCGTTTCGTAGGACTATGAGAACAAATACCGTGACAAGAGAATTTTATTTGATAGATTTTTTATTTCAGTTGTGTAGATAATTTTATGTGTTTGTTTTTCTTTGTATTGACCTCTCTTCTTTCTTCAGGAGCTTCAGAGCCGCCGCGCCATCCGTCTGGAACAGACTGCCCACAGATCTGAGGGTGAATCAGTCCACAACCACGTTTAGAACCAAGTTGAAAACACTACTGTTCGGGAGAAGTCACGGCGCCCTTGAGATGGTCACGGATCATTAAACGGCGCCACATATAAATAGTCCGATTATTATTATTATTATTCTTTCTGTATTTAATTGTGTTTGATAATGTGTTATGTGCATAACTTATCAAAAAAGTGAAAACTGTCATGGTGAGTTGTGTATTTTTTTTATATTTAAAATACATAATAATTACAATATATTCTATGATTGATTAAATTTTTATCTATCCATAAATATATTCTTCACCTACTCAACATTGTATATTATTCCATCCACTCGCCTACAAGTGATCTGGATCACCATGATTTCAGTTTATCAAAAAATGAAAAAATAATACACGGAATATTCCAGTAGAATATTATTCAATCAAATTGTATATGAAAGTGATAGAAGTTAATCGTTTTATATTTTTCAATAGTTTGTCATAAAAATATTGAATTTGGGCAAAACTAAAAACTTTTATAAAATTAGTTATTAAAATATTAGTAGGTACTTAAGTAAAATAATTTCAAGTAATAAAATATAATTATGAAGAAAAACAACAACAACAAAAAACAACCGGTTTTAGAAAATCAAAATTACAGGCTCTATTATGATAAAACCATAATAACAGATAGACAAATACATCATAATTGACCCGATTTAGTATTACATGATAAACGTAATAAAATAACGTACCTAATAGACATCGCTGTTCCAAATACACATAATATACAAACAACCGTCGCAGAAAAAATACGTAAATATACAGAACTAGCAGGAGAAATAAAAAATATTTGGCATTCTAGATCCGTTTATAATTATAATACCTTTAGTCATGTCAGCTACAGGGGTAACTCCGAAATCTTTAATAAATAATTTACAAAAATTAGATTTACCGGTTAATTTGTATATTAAAATTCAAAAATCTATTATAATAAACACTTGTAATATTGTAAAAAAGTTTTTGAACACAGATATTTCAGGCACAATGCTGGTATTTTGATCCCGCGTTTTGAGCCTAATCCTTTGATATCCTGTATATCTGGATAGGTGAATTTTTCCCGGCATTAGACTGTTAAGTTTTTGTGTGACCATGACTGATCATATGGAGACTTATCTGGTTGTATAATGCTGAGAAGTGTGTATGGCAATTCTGCCGCCGCGTAAAAAAAAATAATTCTTGAGTCTTTACGTTCACAGAGTGAAAATTCATACAATTCAGATTATTGTGATAGATTATTAACAAAAAAATACTAGTTATCAACAAAATATAACATTAGTAAATACAATTAGGTATATTATGCCTTTGCGATAAACTCGCCCTCGTTATATTGATTATATCTAACTTGAATGTCTACCTTTGATGAAATTAGATATTTGTTATCAATGTACAGTAAAGAATGAATAAATAAATAAATGATTATTCTGTGGTCAAAATTCGCTAAAAACATTTGGAATTCGGGAATAATTTTAGCCAGACATAAAAGATGAAATATCAGCCATGTTGTGTTTGTGAGTAGCACGGATGTTACAAGGCACGGCCTTTTAAAAGTCACCTTCATTTTCTTAATGGGCAATAATAAAATTATATATTTTAGACATTTATAATACAGCGGTTATCGCTACGAGGGTTTCTTGACTAAAATCACTTGGCAAAATGATCCTGTTGTAACTTGGAGTATCCTCTGAAACCAGACGCCTCGCCATGGATGTTGGCTTCTGTCACCCGCCCTCTCACCCCCTGAAATAATACCAAAAGTCTAGGAGATGGGGTGTGGAGAGGTTCCGCTACATAATTCCTAAGACCTTAATTGTATGGGGCACGTGAATAACGTTCAAGAAGCGTAATTCAATACAAGGCTTCAATTTTATTTATTAAAAGGTTTGTTTTTGCATAGAGATTTCAGTTTATTTTTTACAAATCATAAAGGAATACAGGTACTTGTCCATATAGTAAGTACTTTAAAAATATTTTATTACAGTAAATTACAAGCTCTCAATTTAGGTAAAGACGGTGTTTTGTGGTTGCAAATCCACGTCGTTTAACAAAAAAGCTCGTAGATGACTGAACATTTTCTTAAGATTAATAAAAAATAATATTCCGTGCTTAAACCATTGGCAATATAGCTACATTATCGAATTTACAAAAGTCACCCGTGGATTTACAGGAAATTAAGATCTTCCACTCTTTTATGTGAGTTTTAAGTGCCCTGTAAAAAACAGGTTTTCTTGAAATTTGAAATCTTGGCATGCAAAAGTATTGATGATATACGGTTTATTTTCCAGTTATTCTTCTTGTAGGATATTCTGTAATGGTATGAACGAAGTAATGAATATACATAATATAGGCTTGACTCCTGTTTTGGGATTACTCAAAATAATGATCTACCTACTTGTTTTGATTTGTTCATCAACAGGACGAAATTTATGACTCCGAACGAGAAGACATCGTTGTGGTAATTTTGACTCAGTTGCTTAGAAACAACAAGGATTTTGCAGCAAATACAATGAGAAATTCTATCTTGATCATGCATAATAATAATATGTTCACCTATTAATACATTTTAGGATAACATTAAATTATTCTTTCTCATATATCAAAAGATAGCGGAGGAATGTCTCTAGTATATTTTTATCTTTAGAGTCTATATCATCACAGCACATCCCAAAAGTTGGGTAGCCAGAAGAATAACTCAATAACTACATGCAATAAAGTCATAAATAATAAATAATAATGTCCTCTCCGCATCAATAAAAAAAAATTTCAGGATAGGTGAGTACCTCATCACTGAATTCCAAATATAAATGTCTTCAGACAAATATTAATCTTTATCGAACACTTCACGCGGGTTGTCAATATAATATAATTACTAGCTGACCCGGCATACGTTGTTTTGCCATTATGCATTATGCCATAATATTATTATTGCTTTAAAAAATAGGGGTTGATGGTAGAAGAGTGAAAATTTAGGGCTGTATGTATGTTTTCATGCATCACCATATAAAAAAAAATCGGTGTGGACCACCCTTAACTTTTAGGGCTATGAAAAATAGATGTTGGCCGATTTTAAGACCTACCCGATAAGTACACAAAATTTAATCAAAATCGGTCCTGCCGTTTCGGAAGCGAATGATGACAAACACCAAGACAGGATAGTTTTATAAATTGGATTATACTATACCTTCCATCACGACACATCCACCAAGTTGTTTAGCCAAGAACTGCACATAATAAACATGCAGTTTGGCCAATCAGTACCAATAAAATAATTAAACATTTTAGGATCGACAATCGATAAATTCAGATGTTGAGTGTCTCAAACGTGAGATTTTGCCAACACCAGTTTTTTATTACACTTTATATATGACACTCTAAAATTAGCAGAAAAGAGTGGCATATTTTTTTTATAGAAGATTACGATAAAAATAAGAATAAAACGCGAAAAAAATAAATATAGGTAATATAATTAGTCACTGTATATAATTATTTTTCATTGCATCTTATTTTAAAAGGGATAGTAATAAATTATATAAACCTAATATTAATGTTATTCTCTCTTTATATTTTGAACCACTAAGTATCTTGAATACTTCTCATAATTTTCTTGCAACATCAAAGAAATCAACTCGCAAAGGATTTTCCGAGAAAATAAGAAGGAAAAAGTTTCGAATCATTATTGTTTAACCACAAGTTATTAAGATGAAACTTTGAAGTCTGAAATATTATGAAAATAATATAAAGCTACATACATGCATACTAACATACGAGTATATTCAGTGATGTGGAAATCTAGTGCGGTGTATTAAAAATAATTAGAATAAATCTACCTTCCTTTATATACATTATATTATACACACAATATGCCTTTGTTTTAGAACCACACAGAAATGAGAGAATTTTGATACTTACATAAGCATAAAAGAAAAATAATGGTTAGGTGTAAGTATCTAAGTATCTACAATATATCTTATAAAATTTTATGGATTTTAGGTATGTTCTTTTAAAAGAATTTATACCATCTCCTTGTATTTCTGAACTCCTAATACTTTCTCTATCAATGAGATTTTCATAATGTCTTTAATTTTAAAGTCTTTCAGCCATGAAGTCATGCTGTCCAACATTTACTTATCCAAACTGAGAGCTTGTTATTATATCGTAGTATTGATGGCTACTTTTATATTTTTTGGTCCATGAAATAATTTACTTAGATACACTTTTTTGCTGGTGGCTTCGGGTAATAGACGCACAATACTGCGCCCTCAGGTCATACAGTGAGTAAACTGCGCTTCTAAAATTGTCCATTTAGTAAAAAGTGTATTAGGAACTTGTTGCTAGCACATATACGAGTATTTTCACTATTTAATATAAACCTCACCAAATTTTTACCAATTTTTAAACATATTTGCTTTGAATTTGGATAATATAACTTATCATACTATAGCAGTGGTCACCATTCCCCGGTCTGCGGAAAGAACATGAAGGACATTTCTCTATTGTTGTTTCCTTCCTACTGATAAAGTAAACTTAAGTAAAGTAAACCAAGTAAACCTATTTGTAAAATATTCCTTAAAATAACCGAAAAGGTCATGAAATATTATGCCGAAATCATAATTAAACATTTTCAAAACTCTGGCGACTAAAGGGGGGAGGGGGGGGGGGGTAGAAAATTTAACGAATACAGGGGATTATATTTTTTTACCTTACTAAAAAAATCAACGACCGAGGTTTTCATTCTGATTTTTTGTCTTTCTTTGATCCTAATACAAAATTATTGCCATCTACCTATTTGTCATCATATATAAACATGAGTGGTTTTATAAAATTAATTAGCAATAAGATTTAACTAAGATATGGGTATACATGTATATTTGTTTATCGATATTTATAAATTTTTGATGTTATCAAAAAATTCACTATCACACTACAGTAAATTAATTTTTATAAATTAATAAACTTAATCTTATCTTTAATATCTACTTAATTAAAAAGTAGATTCATTTTTTTATATTTGTACCTAATGCACAATGTAGATTATAATCTTGCAATAACAGATTATTTATTTGCTTAATTAAATATTTATCTACATTAAAAATTACTACAAAATATTCTGATTTTTTGTTCAGTTGACAGATTTTCGTGGGTATAAAGTGACGTTTAATTGAACTTTTATGTAACAGCAGTTAATAGAAAAGTTAATATGAAGTTAATATATTTCTTCTTGGTGTTATATATCGCCTGTCAAGGTAATACTTATAATTGTGTATTTAATAATTATTTACTTATGGTACATTAAATTTAATTTTACAGTTGAAAAAATGCGAACATAAAACAATACATACCTTAAAAATATATTCTGTTTTAAAAATCTTTACGGTAATAAAATCTATTAGGTAAAGTTTGACAACACCTTACATAATTCAACCATTATATCTCATAATATTTATTACTTATTGTATTGTTTTGGAAGTAGTAGAATTCCATAATTTTATAAATTGAAACGAGCGATTCGTTCAAGTATAGATTAAACATTGTGAAAGAGACATTTTTCGGCTTCTAAGTTTGTTGTATTATTTAATTTACTTTTTTTTTTTATCAAAACAACTGAAAATCCTGAATTTTGAACTTAATTCTAATACGCTTCACAAATACACCCTCAAAGTGAGAAATATTCTTGTACGTGCAGGTGGAGTAATATAGTTGCATGAGAATTCAAAATATGGAGTTGAATAGTTCTTCTATATTTTTTTACCTGGTTGTATAAAAACAACAACAAAAGACCTTTTTATATAGGTATATCTGGGTTTTGTTATAAACCCAAATACAAACTCATACACCTTTAACAGTAGCTACTAAAAGCATGTGTTGTGAAAGGGAAATATGCTAGTGAAACTGACTGATTGTCTCTAATCTAAGTGTAAGAAGTTTATGCCTTTTGTGTGTTTTTAGTGAAAAATTAAAAATACCTAATTAAAATAATAATTTCTAATTACTTGTATTTTTGCATTCATTTCAGATGCGTTATCTAATGTATTACCCACTGGGACTAGGATCATTGGAGGAACTCCAATACAAATCACTAAAACTCCATATCAAGTGTTAATCACAGTTTCTCACAACGGTCAGGTTCAATTGTGTGGAGGATCTTTAGTAAGGCCGAATTTAGTCTTAACAGCAGCCCATTGCATGTTCTTCCGTGTAGGAGTTTCTGCAAAACCTGAAAATGTAAAAGTTGATGCCGGATTCACTTATTTTGACGATTCCAATAAAAAATCTTCAAATGCTTCATGGGTGATAATTCACGAGAAATATTCCTCAGCAAATAATTATTACGACATTGCTCTCATCAAACTAAAAAGTGCTTTCGAACTGAGCGATTCAATAAACGTAATTGGACTTTCCGGATTGGATGTGGCGCAAGGAACAACTTGTAGTGTTTCTGGATGGGGCAGTTTATATGCTGGAGGGCCTCCATCAAATCAACTGCAGTTTGCAACGGTTCCAATTTACAATAGAACCAAATGTGTTCTCGACTACTACTATTCTTTTAACTATGTGATTCCTTCAAACACTCTTTGCGCTGGTTTCGAGACAGGAGGAGTTGATTTTTGCAAAGGTGATAATGGTGGACCTCTTGTATGCAACAATCTTCTCGCAGGTATTGCTTCGTTTGGATATCAATGTGGACACCCATATTTTCCAGGAGTCTACACAGATATTTCAAAATATAAAATTTGGATCGAAATGAACAGTTTGTAAAATGTAAACTTTTTTGAAGAAATTCTGCTGACCAACAGTTTTCTTCTTAGATGCATAATACTTAATGTAGAATTGTAGAAATTATGAAAAAACAACAGTATTTTTTTGAAGTGTAATATAGTTCATTCAATTATGAAATAGATTATTTCTCTCATATATCATATAAAACCATTTAGGTAATTGTTTACATCTATGTAGGTACTTATTATTTAGCACATAATATAATAATTGAGAACTTACTCGTACTTTAATTGTAGAAATATATACCGTTATTTTTCATTTTTTGTCCGACTTTTTATTGCTGTTCAATATATAAGTTAACCTATGTATATGTATTTTATTTTAGTTTGTACAATCAAACTATTTTGTGTATGTTTGCACCCTTTTTTATTTAGTTTATATTTGAGTTTTTATTTATAGGTATATTCAGTTTGTCTGGAAGAATTTGTAATACCAACAAGTCCGCCTTTTAAATTCTCATTGTAGAAGGATTGTGTTGTACCTATTTTTTTTTACCTTAACTGATACAATACGTTCAATTAGCGCATCCCGTCCGAAGACGACACAAATTAAACTTAAGTCTGTAGCGAACTTCACAACATGGGAATTATGGTTTTGCCACTAACAAAAAATATGAAAAATGCACCTAGTAATCAGTTAAAGAATGAAACAGGTTGCTGCGAGAAGGAGGAACCTACCTATGTAAAGAATTAAGATTTTTTGATTGAGTACATTATGTAATTTGACCACCCTCTGTTTAATGTTTTGTATGAAAATGTTATCATATACCTACGTGTATGTAAGTAAATAAGTATATCTTGTTGTTACAATAAGTTATACATACATTAAGGCAGGGGTTCCCACCACTTACCCCTGGATGTTTCAAGAACATCAGTTCTCATGTTATCCAGTCAATCTAGAGCAAAAGCTTTAATTTTTATTTATTTTTTTACCAAAGAGTGGGCTCGAGGTTATCCTAATGGGATTTCTTCTGCAAAAAAAAAACCCACTCGACAATTAAAATACTCCCTTGATGTACCCTTGGTGGAAGACCTCACACCGAGGATGACACACACATTTACACAACATAATACATGGTTTTTAAAGAAAAACTTACGTCTAGAAATATACAAAACTTTTCTTAAGTCCATCTTACAGTTACTTACGAATACGTACTAAGGACTTAAACTATTACAAAAAATACAATAAGTTATAAGTAATTATATGTATGAACAATTAATGTGTAGGGGAAGGGTGCCCAAAATGACATAGATTTTCTTAAAAATAAATATAAAAAAAACGGCTCGTAATTTATAGAAAAAAATATTATTGCTTACTTGTAACACTATCTAGGTATACGTTTATCAGTTTACAATTGTCAAAAATATGATTTTTTTTAATAAAAAAAAATAAATACAAACATGCTGATAAAAACCATTTTGCCCCACCGGGTGTACAAAATGACATACGGTGTATTTTGCTAAGGATTTTTTTTTTAATGTTTTCATACACAAATAAAGAGTGAAAAATTATTGATAGGACATAAGCCCCGTGGGTATTCGTCTATTCCACCATGTTTAATCAAACTATTGAAATTTAAAACTTGATAATTACATAATTTGACATTATGAGCACAATTCACATACGAAAATTTTGGCTTTTTTATTCAATCCAGCACATTCTGCGTGGGCCCAATTTCCACATTTCATACACTTAAGCCATGTTTCACCTGGTTTTGATTTCTTATATTTCTCATTGCAGTAAATGCAGGCACAGTCACTATCATCGTCTGAAACCATCAAAATTTCTTCTATATTTGAATTACTCAATATTTTTCTACTAATTTTTTTTTTATCACGTTCAGTGATAATTTTACATGACTTTTCTTTAGCCTCCAAAATGTTAGGAGTTGTGTTTAAAATCATAGTGGGTTGTCGTTTTCTTGGTTTTCGTTTACCAAGGCCTGAAATAAAAGTTCCAACTGGAATCGAGCTTATATCCACTGAAGTAACAACTCTTGATGTCGATGGTTTATCATTGAGGTTAGTGACCAATGTGTCAGACCCAATAATCTGATTATTTACACACGAATAAGGGATTTCATTATTGTTGTTTTCGGTGGCAATCGGAATATTTGTTGTTTCAGAGGGTTCATACATGTGATCAGGAAAAATATCTGAATTAAAGGGCCATATTCCTGTCTTAGCAAAACCACTGATAGTATTTTGTACTGTTGCAGCCTTCCCATAAGCCTCACCAAATAAAGAGCCTACTTGAAACGCGGTTACTACCCTTCCAGGATGATTTTTCAGCCATTTTCCAATTTCTTGATTGAAATAAGTTTTCAAAGGCCCAAAAAATGCGACATCTAGTGGTTGCAGTCTGTGCGTGCAATGTGGTGGTAGACAGAATAAAATAATTCCATTTTCTTTTGCATAAATTAAAGCTTCCAAATATTTATGACTAGAATGTCCATCTAAAATAAGGAGAACTTTTTCAATTGGGGAGGCTTTCACATACTTCTGAAAATGCTCCAACCATTTGACGAAAACAGGACCCGTCATCCAACCTGTCTCATGGACAAGGCCTAGTGTTCCTGGAGGTGCATGGTCCAAAAGTTCATTTTTCATATTTTTTCTAGCAAAAATGAGGCAAGGTGGAACATAATTTCCATTTGTTCCCATGCAACAAACAACTGTTGTGTGTGATCCCCTTTCGGCACTTGATACAGTCCCAATCTGCTTTCTCCCTGATGTTGCAAATATTTTCTGTGGTCGGTGTACGGTTGAAAGTGCTGACTCATCTGCGTTATATATTTTAAGGGGGTCGATGTTTTCATTTTTTATGGTATCCGCAAGAATCTTAAAATAATTTTCAACTTGCGGTTTGTTAAACGCCTGGGCTCGTGCAGCCGATGTTGGCTCTGGCTTTCGGAGACAAATGTCTGGATGTCTTTTTCTAAAGCCTCTCAGCCAGTCTTTCCCAGCCATTTTTTTTTCGTGGTTGAAGTTATTTTCTACACCATTTTTTACTGCCAGTTGGTAGGCTAACTTCTGAACTTCAATCCGAGTTAAACCAAAAAGTCTGGTTTCCAATAATTTTATATGACTTACTAAATCAAGTTCGATTTCCAAGGGAAGAGTTGGAATAAATCTTCCTAGTTTTTTTTCTCCAGGTTTGATGCGTTTGTTTGACTCGTTCGCGTGACGTCTTAAAGTAGCTTGAGGAATTTTAAATGTTTTAGAAGCACGCAGCCATCCCATTTCTCCATTTTTTACAGCTTGGATTGCTTGATTCATTGCTCCTTCATCCCATCCCTGTCGAGATGTTTTTCGTACATAATTTCGTGGCATAATAATTGATTATCTACCTGAAACAAATTTGAATTAGAGTAATGAGTGATTTTGTAAGACTGGTGTTGTAGAGAGAATGGCGTTCTATTCTCTCTGCCTACCCCGCAAGAGACGTGGGGTGAGGGTATAGTAATAACGAATTTGAAAGTATCAAGTGGGGCAAAATGACATGGTATGTCGTTTTACCCTACCGTTACATATGCCATTTTACCCCGCTACACGAGTTTTTTGATAACATAAAAAATATCATATTCCACTTTTATAAAATTAACAAAATTATATTACAATTCATAGATAATTAGCAACATAACAAGAAACTGCAATCACATTTCAATAATATACTTAAATAAAAAAATAATTACCTTTAATGTCCGAACAAAAATAAATTTTACTCGCGTTAAAATGTTATTTGCAGCACGTGCTCCTCCAGTAGTTGCCACAGACTAACTAAATGTTGGTGAGTGATCACGAGGCGGCCGGATGTTTGTTCCTGTACAGGATCAAACTTGTCTACTTCGTCGTTTCTGAGATATGACTATTTGTCATTTTGCCCCACTATGTCATTTTGTACACCTTTCCCCTACTTAAATCAAGCTAACACGTAGTGCTTAATATATCTACACATTATGTAATCTTAGCGACTGTTTCTACTATAAATGGTTTTGTAATTAGTGACAATAGGATCTCGTGAAAATGGAATACATCGATGGCATAGCGCACAGATGTGGTAAGTGCAGTTTTCATAGTTTTGAGATAATCAATGTTGAAAGTTTGAGATGCCATACAATTTAGTACTAACCACACATAGTTTTTTCTTAAATATCTCGTGAATGACACAGAGTTACGCAATAATATTCCTAAGGAACATACTTCAGATGATATAGATTCCCATGCGTATAATAACTCATTTTCGGTAAAAACTGCACTTACCACATCTGTGCGCTATACCATCGATATTATCTATGAAGATACATAATATTATTCTTTATTTTCTATTGTTCTTACCATATTGAATTTTCCACATTGTATTGTTAACTTCATAGTTGCTTTAAACCTGGTTTTGTACGGGAAAGTAAACACCTTTATGATAAAAATACAGATATTTTATTTTATTTCAGGCAAGCAAACAGTATTAATCTTTATTAGATTATATTCAATAAAAAATAGTAATACGAAACAGTTTCCAAAAATGTTACATACAAAAGAATATTATGCAGCAGATGTAAGTCTCATGGATTTTCCGAAACAGAATAAAAATGTCATGTAAAAGGCGAATGAAGTAAATTGTTACTTTGGGAGACCAATTCTTTGCTGGGTGGTCCACGGAAAATATTGATCTTGTGCTCCATGACATAGTGATGTGAGAAGAGAAAATTCTCCAAATAAATTTCTCGAGAACGAGAAATTTCTCCTCTGATGGAAGAGAAATTTCTCTCCATAATTTTTCTTAGTGGTATTATGACCTTTCGCCCAGTACATTTCGCAGCCAACCTGATTGATCCAAAAATTTGTTGGGCTGATTAAGGCCCAAATCAGAGGTTATTAACACTTTTTTCCATGCACGTACCTGCATTTTTTTTAACTTAAATATGGGCATGTGGGGTGTCAAACATCAAGATTTTTCATCAATTATTAGCACTTTTTTCTATGTAGGTACCTAACATTTTTTTGTTTCCATAATTAATATTGTAGATGCCATATTGGTGATAAATTGTCTCAACATTTGTACATTGATTGAATAAAGTATTTATTAGTATCGAGAAATTTCTCGGTAAATTTCTCGAAAAATTATTTCTTGAGAATTCCACAACACTACCATGACATTAATAAAGTAGGTTTATTATCCCGATTATTTTGAGGCTGAAAAGATGAAAGTTTTTATAGAGAGCATTAGTTTCGCGCATTGGAACGGACTCTTTTATTTAAGTGTAGATTGTATCTAGTTCATTTAAATTGTAATCCCATGGCGGGACGAGGCTTTGCGGTGTCATAAATAATGGTTTTTGGTAAAGGTTAACATTTTCCATTTTAGTGTTGTCACCATAAATTATTTTCTCTATAAGATATCTGCCAACATTTTCCAGTTCAAGCTACGTAGATGCCTAGTATGTACTTGAACGGCTCGAGATGCATCGTGTCTTCAATTCTTTAACGGACAATGTAAAAAATAATAGATACGATACACAATATATTTGATAAGTTCTGATTTTTTTATACAAGTCAGGTTTTTTACATTAAACTCAATGTGCGTATAGACACTATAATGTTAAGTAATGGATTAAAAAAAAGAACAAGTTTTGGCTAAATTGAGTGCCTAATTTAAATTATTTTCTGTTAAACGTGTAGAGTCTTGATTGGTTTACGTATTATAAATATTTATTGTTGTTGTATTATATTGTGTAATAAACTGTGTGACTCTGTAACAACAAAATAAAATAAAAAAAATAAAATAAATTAAGTCTTTGATAAAGATATCATGACGACCAATAATGATCGTTTGAGAAATTTCAAATTTTCTTTAATTTCTTTTACAATAATTTATCAACCTTTTTTTTAAGTATGGCATTAAAACTTAAACAGTATATATTCATTAAAAAAACTATGGGTGCGTTTTGAATTAATCAATAACTGAAACAAAGCCGAAAATATCAAAAATATTATTTTAATTGAATAATACGTAAATCAAAATTGAATATCAAACGTACTTTAAAGAACTTCAAATGTGCAGATATATGTCTAATATATTTATGAAATATATAAAATACATAATATCAAGAAAATTACCACTTATATTTAAAAAAAATACACAAAATATTCTATATTCAGTACATTTCAAATACCAACTTAGTGAGGACATTATCATATTTGTTACCAAACCACGAAGTTTGATAAGTTGACGCTAAGCTTCCAAAACAAAGCCAGGACATGTTATAAGATATTGGCTAGACTTTATAAGAGGAAAATGGCAATCGTCGCAAAAGCGAGATGAAAAATATCTACTTGTGTAGTATAGCAGTGGAAATAAAACAAATAATAAGAATAACAATTCATAGTTTGTTGTAAAGTCATCTTAGAAGAGAGAAAACAAAAACAACATTTCCTAAAGCGATTTACAACTCGATAAAGATCGTTGTTTTATTTCTACGTATGGCAACACTTTTGTGAAATTACTTAACAATCTGGCAACACAAACACAATGTTTTTGCAAGTACAACATTATGACCAATATGATGTAGGTAAACACCTTTTCGTAGTTTTGTTCGATAGACATGTATTAAGTATGTTTGTAAGTTGAAAATAATATTGGTATCATCACTTTTACATCCATTCGTACTAAAACCTTTTTCACCTTAGTTTATTAACTTATACAGTTATTTCTGTCCACTGCTGTACATAAGCCTCCCTCTGTATTTATTTATTTATTCAAATAAACACATTTAGGTATACAAAAAAAGAAGATAAAAATAAGAAGAAGAAGATATGGTAGGTAACACAATTATATATTTTTTTGTCGCCACTTTAGGCTAGAGTTTGTGTCGAGGCGAATAGAACGGTCATTTGTATCATCATCTCCGTCAGTCCCTCAACTATGAGGATTGTGACCATCATGCCTCGTTCTGTAGATCATCTGTCTCCACCTGGAGCGAGCCTTCGCCATGTGCAGGGCCTCATGCAGTAAGCTCTGTGTGGCCTTCTTAATTTGGTCGCTCCATATTGCTGGTACTCAGCCCCTTCAGTTATATACATACTTTTTTAAGCTACTCAACGGTATCATATTTAATCCAATAATACTTGAAAAATTCAATATATATGTTCCCGATGCATATGGACGTTCTCGGCATCACGATTTTTTTTATCAGCCTCAAAGCCGAACAAACATATTGGCAAACTCCCCAGTGGGAAAAGCTATTCAAATGTTTAATGGTCTGGCTGGAGAGGTTGATATCTTCAACGTGACGTATGCAGAATTTATAAGGAAAATCGAGGATATATTGTAGTTGTGTTGTCGTTTGGATATTGTTTAATGTTTTCTTCTGGGATCGCATTGGCCTTCAGCTGTAATGATCCTTGTAAGAATCGTCTTGTTGTCAGTAATAATAATAATAATAATAATATAGTATGAAAAAAAAATACATCATAATAAATAGGTTGCATACAAAATACTATGGCCATGTGGCCAGGTGACCACCCGAGTATGTAGGCAATAAAGCACAATGTATCGAGGTCACCGACAGAAGACCAAGAGGAAGGCCAAAGTGCAGATGGCGTGAAGTAGTGAGAAAAAGTCATGCAGAACTGTGATGTTTTCCATAAGGATGCACTCGACACAACCAAGTGGTGAAATAAAACATGAAAGGTGGACCCCATCCCCACCATGAGGGACTGATAAATGCCCAATGAGAAGAAGAAGACAATAAAATCATCATCATCATCACTCTCAAAGCTTCTCTCAGGAGCACAGAGCAGAAACCAGCTTCCTCCATTCAGAACGTCTCTGTGCCAATTGCGTCACCTACGACATTCCCTGCGCTCTGATGTCGTGGTCATAGGAACGGTGTATTGTGTAAGAAGGATCCCCGATCCTGATTTCTGATAAATTTTATATTAATATTATTATAATTGATATCAGAAAACATTTTATGTGTTAGATCAGCAGATATTGTATAGAAAATTGCAATACATACCTAATACTATGTTTCACACAAGTGTTTCTTACGACGGAACAGCGTTCATAATAATGTTCATGTGTTTTATACATTGTGTTGTGAAGTGATTTATCACGTGTCGACACTTTTACAATTTATTGATACTAAGAAAATAAAATATTATTTTATCGAATTTATTATTATTATGTGTTGTATTGTTTGTTCTTCTTGACTGAAATAAAACACTCGAACGAGTGAAATTCTTAATGTTGTAATATAAATTTTGATTTATAACATTTTTCTATTTTATCAGCTCTTACAGTTTTGAGTTATAAAAAAAGTAATAATGAATTTTTGATTTATTCAATGGGTTTTAAAATTGATTCAACAAACAGAATATTTTAGAGTCCCCGTTAAAGAAAAGGTCTCCAGCTCTTTTCTGTAAGTTTTCGAGTAACCTGTTAAAGGCTTGTATCCTGTCAATTCGTAAAATATTAAATGTAAAGCGATTAGGTTTGCCATCCATCTAACATAAAATATTATTTTATATTGACGTGATCATGACATAACATTGAATAGGTATTATAATTTTTTTTTTTCATAATATATCTACGGTAAATAATGAATTAATAAATTTAAAAAAAATACACGTATCTAAATATGTGTTTTATTTTTATTAATTTTACATGGACTTCCAACAAGTACCATCGGTCAACAATATTAACTCAATAAAAACATTACATACAGTTTGACTACTGGCTACTCCACTTGTGGAAAATAATTATCATGATAGTTTATTCCATCTATACCCTCACTCCGCATGCCAAGTAGGGTAGGCAGAGAGAACGGAAGCCAATATAAATCTTTCCTAACATACCTTCTTTTGCTTCTTCTACACATTCATGTCATTTCTCATACACGTACGTCAATTTCTCTTGCCCAACAAACGGCCGTCCATGAGAATTTGAACCACGTGATCAAGCCACGTGGTTCTCGGACGCCCCTCTTTTTCACGCCACTTATTTATAGAATCGACAATAGGTTGATAATTTAAATAAAATAAAATAATAGACAGACAAAAATAAAATAAATATAATATGCAGAGTTCATAAAAAAAGATATTCATGTGGTTAAAAACTAATTTAAAATCAGCTGAGATCAGCTCATCTTCACTATGTACTCGTATGTAACTGTTTCTATATGGAACCCGATTCCAATTCAAATTTCGAATTCCACACTAAAACTCCACGTCCAAAGTATGCAGTGTTTCCCAATGAAATGGTCTACTGAGTTTGTCGATGGTGTTATTCCGCTACATATGTGTGTACGTACAATCCTGTTACTTCTCATATACATATTATGTAGGTATACAAACTGTGAGAGTACATTGAACAGGAAAGCATGCATGAGGAATTGTATGACAATGATGGAAGCGAAAGATGTATGCAAGGATAGAAGGAAGTGGCGCTCGATCCTTTCGGCCTACCCCGCGAGGGAAGCAGCGTGATTATATGTGTGTATGTAATGTATGTAATTTTTTTTGTAATAAGATGAATGATCTGTAGGCTGATAGCATAGCAGAGTCTCGGATTTTCAATCGAGGGATCCTAGTTTTAAATCATTTCGTTTTCTCTGCTGAATATGAAAGTATTCTGGGTGTGTTTGGAATTTTTTCAAACTCATATTTTGTCTTGATACAAAAATCAGCGGTGATGATCCATTTTGATTCTCTTATATTTTTATGGCACGTAGAATCGTGCTTATTACATACAGTCATCATGGAGATTTGTGGCATAGATTGAATTAAAAATAGCTGAAATAGAGAAAAGGAAGAAAACGATTTTAACAAAAAAGGCGAATTCCACAAATGGAATAACCAGCAGTCTAATTGCAAGTAATAAAAGTTCTCTAAGCAATTAAAAAAACAAACGTTTCAGGATGGGTGGTGTGTCTAATCACTGAGTTGCAAATTTTAACTGTCTTATAGTGAGATGTTACGGACACCTGCCTTGTACAGGACACTCGGATACTTACCAAAAAGAGAGAGAGATTTATTCTTTACTTGGGACTCCACAGGATATGAAAAAAATAAGTTACTCAAATCCAATACGAAACATTTTGAAAAACACAGTTTAATTGCAAAGTTTTAAATTCCTTCGATGTTTTACTTTTTTTTGACGAATTTAGGCAATTGCACTTTACTGCCGTATGTAATTATTATTCGTATCCGCTCCTGTGTAGCGAGGCGCTATTTGAAAGGGGAAACGTCCCTGAATGGTTTTCTCCATATCACTACTTACCACGTATCTATATACCAAGTACATATATTGTCGTTGCAGATTTGAAATAGATCATTAAAAAAATATTCACCTCACAGTTGGATACCTCAGAAGTCATATACAGGTGCCCAAAGGTATTTATCTGCATATTCAAACCAAAATTATTGTCCTCTACGAACCTGGAGGACTGATATGAAATTCGCAAAAAATGGTCAAAGAACATTATATCGACGATAAATAACATTTTGAAATTTAACAATATTATGAAGTGAATCCGTTAGTTATGCTTATTACACGTAGTACCTATATAGTTCGTTGCCTACACCACTCGTTGGGAAAAGCATGATGGAATAAACGACTTTATTTATTTCTAATTAAATTATTGTAGGTAGGAGCCTATTGTTAAGTGACAGGTTTAAAGACTACAAACTGTTTTTTCATCCTAAAGGCTTCCAAAATCTGAACATTCCTCTTTCTCAATGCATCGTTCCTATGATAACTACATCAGAGCATTAGATATATCACGGGAAAAAATGACTTAATAGCCTAAAATACGCTCTGAATTGAGGAAGCTAGTCTTTGTTTCTTGTAGTTTCGATAGTGAGCGATTGGGTTAGATGTATTACTTTAGAAAGATTATCGTTTTTCATAATATTATACACTAAAATAGTTTAAATATGTCTTTCATATCCTAATAAAAATTAACTTAGAGCCAATCATATATTGTTTTTAAAACATCACATGACACATTTAGAACGTGTTTTAACATTAGGTACACATTCGTAGCAAGTGCGTTCATACAATATAGGTATTTGTAGAGTTACTGATGTCACCTCTAACGGACGACAATAAATTAATCCAAAGGGTAAAATCCGCAACAAATTATCTCCAATACAACTGACAGGCAGTACAGGTGGGAACTTTGACTGCATTTAAATTTACTTTGTTTTATGAATAAAACTATACTTAGATATTTTTTTTAAATGTAATACAAATAGATACTTCCTTAAGAATAACTCTTTTCTGTTAGTTTAGTCTGTCCTGTAGAATGTAGGTATTTGTGGAACAGAAGCATTAATAAAAAACATGAATTGAGATTGAGAGAGAAGAGAGAAAGGCGATTGCCTTGAAAATCTTACTTTAGGTTTATTGAAACTTCGAAACGGGTACAGTATTTAAAACTATTTGAGTGTTATTGTTACAAATAGTTTGATTTTTAGATTTCGAGAAGCTAATTTGGTTTAGTTAATTTTAGTTCAATTTAATTTATATTCGTAACTTAAAAGTTATTTTTACAAGTTTGAACCTACTCATATCCTTAATTTTTATTCAATTTAAAATATATTCGTAACTTATAAGATATTTTAATTGAACTGCTGTGTTCTATGAAGCTGGTACATTACTGGTTTATTTATTGGTCAAAATAATTGTAGTGAGTAATTTGATTGTTTGTAGGTACGTGTTTTATTAGATAAATAAATAAATAAATGTTTATTGGCCATAATCTTACACAAATACATAAACAATAATATTCAACATTTCAAAAACGTGACAAGTAACAAAACTAGGCCAAAAGGCGGACTTAATCAATTACATAATTTATATCAATTTTAAATTTTTCTTACAAAAGTGAATATAATTTGATCATGAAAGACTCCGAAGATTGTTCAGTAAAATTTTCAAGAATCTTTCCGACCAATCAATCACGTAATATATCTACAAGTGTGAACCTACTTATTAACTGCTAGTACTTAATTCTTTGTACCACACTTGATATAATATAATATTGCTATGAATGGCAGTAGTGCTTTGTAAAATGCTTTTCTCACAAGGTAAATGAGCAACACTATTCGCTCGGTGGATATTATATGTCAAAATGTTGAAGAGGGTCACACGAAAACCATTATGGCTTTGTTATTATTAATAATATTTACGTACATGTGTAATCATATGTATAGGATATTATTATTAAACATCAATATTGGAAGTGATTTGGAAAATTGTGAAGTTATGGACAATCTTCCATAATATGTTTCAGTCTAACAAGTTTTACTGAAATTATTCAAGTTGTCATTTGACAGATGTAGTACTATAACAAATTACCTACTCGTTTAATGAATAGATATACAAACCCTGCCCGGCAGAGAACTGTTATCTTCGTGATACAGAATAGACGATGGTCCTGGCTGGGTCATATTCTGAGAATGCCCAATGATAGTTGTCCAAAGAGAGCGCTATTCTTCCGTTCGTAAGGGTTATGACAGCCCGGTCATCCCCTTCTTTTACAATACACCGTTACTATAACAACGACATCAGAGCACTGGGAATGTCGTGGGAAAAGTTAACGCAATTAGCACAAAGTAGCTCTGAATGGAAGAGACTGGTTTCTGGAGCGTTGAGGGCGATTATGATGGTATAAAAGGTGTGTTTTTAAATCGAGACACGCATTTTGCGATGAAAAAATACCAGCTTTTACAGCTACTAATAGTTAGAAAAGTTGAGAAAGTAAAAAAAAAACAAATTGAAGGACCCATCGACCACCCGGATATAATATGCAGAAGTCTCTATAACTTACATTTACACGACTCCAATTTCTACACTAGTAAATTAGTTCACATGGGAGATACCTGTAGTGAAAACCAAGAAGACAAAATACGTCGTGGTTGTAAAATATACGACAATGCAGTTGGGAGAACTAATCCAATCACTAAAGGACAGGGAGTGATTTTACATAGCGATCGCCAATGTCAGAGAGAATCTGATACTGTATTAGTAACGAGAAGGAGAATAGATATATTTAGAAACTATAACTTTGTGAATTAATGTGAAGTAACTTATTGTTTTAATACAATCGTTTGTTTTGTAAATTGTTTTAAGCATTTTGTGTCGATCTTTAGGCCTAAATATCTTTACATAGATCTAAATACATTATTTATTAATTAGACAATAGCAATCGAAGAAATGTTGAAATATATTTTGAAAGTAGATGAATTGCTCTAATTTAAATGCATGAATTCGTCTACACGGTTATTAAAATATGTAGAATAAACCGTCATAAATTTACATTGTGTTAAGTTATACCGACGGATTATTATATAAACAAGTAGGTATTCACCAGAATTTGTGAAATGTTTAGTTTTTCCGCATCAAAAAATATTAAGTTTAATCTCGGTCATCAGGTTGCATGAAATTTTCCTACAAAAGGGATTAAATTCATCTACTGGTCGTAGTAAAGGGTTTCCGTAACTGAAACGTACATAGTATATCATGCATCTACTCTTATCCTATGGGGGAACGTTGCGTAGCCGGGATCGTAGCCCGTAGCAGCAAGAGCAAGTAGTAGTGAAAGTGGGATTATAGTGCGGCGAATGGTCTACGAAGTAACGTACCCCTCTATTACTTAACGTAACTTTGTATATATAATGTACATTCACGGCATATATTATTACCTTCATCATCTAATTTCACACATGATCGGTGATAAATGGTCGCTAAACAGCTGTCAGGGTGAACGGTGAACATGTAACAGGTATGGATATACTAGAGACTATTATATTAAGTTAAATGTATTATTGTTGTTTTGTGGCTAAATTTTACAAGTCTCAATCGTGGTTTTTCAAAAGTCTAGTAACCTGTGGTATGTTATCTTAATACTTTATAGGATTATAAAAATGTCTTACAACCGCTACATAGTTCATCCTTCCAAAATACCAAAGTTAAATTTGTATGCATTGCCTGACCGTAACATAAGTATTCACTGTGTCGGTGTTTAGGTTGTAGAATTTCATAGCGAAATAAAGAAAACAAATGTTTTATTTTACTATTTGATTTGTTTGACGAAAGACGTTTCTCTCGTAGAATAAATCAAATATTAGAGAACATTTGTTTCATTACAAACAACGTAAGTATTTTATTAATCCATTTTTTCACAGAGAGTAATAGCATAAAAAAATAAAATAAATAAATTAAATTTTATTGACATCGAAATATGTTGTGGGTTTACAAGTGTATGTTAACAGAAAGGTGGGCTTATCGCATATGCGATTTCTTCCAGTCAACCCGGATTGATATATTGGGTATTGATTTTTTAAAACATTAGTTTTCTCACAACATGTGTTCGTAAAAACTCACATATAAGACGTTAAACATCTTTGGTTCAGCGATGAGGCATGTCACGCACATCTTGCTTTTTATTGGCATAGAGAGGACAATCTGCATGTTTAACACATTCAGTTACCTCGCTGGCTACCTCGCTTGTGGGATATGCCATGATGGTATATTAGTAGTACCTACTTATTAAAGAAAAAGGATACGTAAGTGCGCATAGATAAGAAAAAGACAGAGAATCATTTGACTCTTGATTTTTTCAATCAGAAACTCAATGTAATGTCACGCGACGTGATGTAGTCGAACACACGGATATCCAATAAATATTGTAATCTGTTTATATTATGTTTTTTGGATGTTTGTTCATACATACATCCTTGAAACCGCTTTTAATTAAAAGCCAAGTGTGTGGGAGATTAATAAATTCTATGAAAACTTGCAACTTTTGAGTGTATTCCTGGATCAAATGTAGAATTTCATGCATGTTTTAAATGCAAAATACCATATAACGTCTTAGAGGGCATCTGAAAACCCCCAATGCAGTTGCATTGTACATAATTAGTGGAGCAGCAATAGTAACACATTGTAAATAACCAATAAAAAATAAACTTTTATGAAATCATCATCATCATCATCATCGCCCTCAACGCTCCTCTCGGGAGCACAGGGCAGAAACCAGCCTCCTCCATTCAGAGCGTCTCTGTGCCAAATGCGTCACCTCTTCCCACGACATTCCTTGCGCTCTGATATCGTTGTCATAGGAACGGTGTATTGTGAAAGAGGGATTGCGATGAAATATATTGTATAAAAAGTGTTTTCTATGAATAAAGAAATTTGGAAAAAAGAGTAGGTACGTTTAAAAACTGCCATATTTCATGAAAAAATCAATAAAAAATTGTGGCATACTAGAATCTTTTTGTTTAGAGGTAATATTTTACAGAAAGGTTATCTTTACATATACTTAATATGGCAATAAAGTCATTTACATATTTTGCAATCATATTTTGCAGGAAAGTTGCATATAATATATTATCTTTATCTCTGTATCTGTTTCATTACGGTATCCCTCTCAAAATATGGGATAATCAATAGATTCTCTTCATGTAATATATGAACATCCAGGTTGTCTTCCACCTTTTAGTAAATTGTCTTTTTTCAATGCCATATTTGAACCTGGGTTTAAAATTCTGCCTACCTATTCACAATTATCAAATTAACAATGATCTTGTAAGACGAAAGTAGTCTCTTTCATGTTAGTAAAAACAATATAGTAGACAAAACATTTGTTTTATATTTCATTTTCTTCCTAGGTACCTATTGACCTATTCGATAATGTCATCTATCACAAATGGGATAACCAGCAGACTACATATCTTTACAAATATAAAAATTAACATTCTCAGGAAGGTTTTGAGCTAGTTAGTACGTAATAATATCGTCAATATTACATGCAACAAGAGTAGAAAGAAGCAGTCAATAATACTGAATACAATTTCCTTATCAAAGTGTGTAATCATTCTCACGTAATACATAGAAAATGTCTCCTTTTTTGTGTTGTATTTTTCAGTATTCAGAATGAGGGTGAGGCGGTGAGGCATCCCATCCATCAGCCCTAGGCTCCCGTAGTCCGGAACCCTCCTCAGTTCGTGGACCATGAAATTACCCTGAAGCCTCATTCCAAAGACGAATGAGACATGGTTACGAGACGCAAGATGTTTACTGTACAGTTTTGTTACCAGGGCCGGAATGAGATCAATAAAGTACATTTTAAGAATTTAGTTTTTATTTCAAATGTGCACGGTTTATTATGTAATTTTTTTTTTACTTTTTGATTCTCGGTTTGTGTGTAAATTTAAATTCAGTAATTTAAATAAAGTAATTATAAATTCATGAAAAAATAGTTAGAAATCGTATTTTGTAAAATTTGCTCTCTGTTTACTGATTTTATTTAATGTTTTATGTAATTTCATTACTAATTGCTCGTAATTAATATTTATAGAAATTAATTTGAAATATGTACATGAAAAAAAAATATTTTTTGAAAACTGATTACACATTTTCAACATAAGTGAAGGCCGATTATTTTTTTTTCACAAATTCTAGTGCCTTGCACAGAGTCCAATATTCTGTCTTCCGGACCATTATGTTTTCCTCCCTCTAAGATTCCTTTTTTTACTACCCTGTCCTCCCATTATCATCCCCATCCCCAGTTACACAGAAAACATCTTACTTGATTCGATTATACGTACATATAACAATAACACAACTAAATTGTCTTTTTAATTCCGTATAATAACAAGTAGGAATATCCGATTACATGAAAATTCTTCGAAATACAATTGTTCGAATTCACAATTGTTCGAAAAAATAATTATTCGAATTAACAAATCTTCGAATAACATTTGTTCGACTATCAATTATTCGAATTACAATTAATGGAAAGTGAATTGTTCGACTAACATTTGTTAGAAAATCCTATTATTCGAATTATTTTATATTAATCTTAATTCATTTTATTTTGATCTTCAGAAGCAGGTCATATTGACGCAATTATATTACGTTTCATATAAAACTCCAGCCATACCTTATCCAACTTTAACGTTATTTTAGTTTCTTACGAAAATGAGGCAATTGCGTTCATACCTAATTATAAATATATTTAAATTATTTTTCCAAACGTTTGTCACTATTTATATAAATCGATTTCAAACTGAGTCGAATTATATAATATAACTTCGCTAAGTACGTCACTTTTCGCCGAAAATAGGAGCAATATTATCTGTCTTGATAATAAAAATTCGAAGAATTGTGTTTCGGATAATTGTTGTTATCAATATAACGTATAAAAATTCGAACAATTGTGTTTTCTGATAATTGTGGATTCGAATAACTACCATTCGAATAATTGTCATTCGAAAAAAAGTTAGTTCGTACAAATGTTTTTTCGAAGAATTGTCCATTCGAATAATTGTGATTCGAATAATTTTCCTGTCACCGGAATATCCTACCTATCTACTTGAAAGTCAATGTGTATTTCAGTACATAAACAGTTGAATGGTTAATGAAATTGACATTTCACGATTTTAATTTCTGGGAACTTTCACATCATTGTAGTTTCAGTTTTTTTTTTAATTATTTCATATTCCTAGATTTGACAACTATCCAAATTTTTTAAGTATTTAGTATACCTATAGTATGTAAAATAGCAAATTGTGAGGGTAAGTATACAGGGATTGACAATGTCCTCATAAGACGAAAGACGCCTCTCTCGTAAATTAAATCAATAGTAGAATAAAACGCTTGTTTTATTTATTTCGAAGTTGAATGAGATAATGCACCGTTTGTATTGTTTATATTCTTGTGATATGTAAATTATTTCTGTTCAGATGTTTTGAGAAGAATACAATAAATTAATAAATAAGTTGGAAATCATTGTGAAATTGTTTTATACATGAATTTTGAGTGAAGCAAAGGTTACAACTGTAATTGTCACTCATTATTAAATTTACATAAACAGGAATAAATGAAGCTATTAACTTATTTTTATTAACTAATTTATGGACAAGATCGTAAGTTTAAACCAATTACTCTCATTATAGATATGTGTAATAGTAAATCACTATATTCATATCAGAAATTACAAGTAGGTAATTAAAAGTAAAACGCATGTCTGGTTTCTCGTTCTCACTTCTATCTCTTATAACGTGTTATATGATCAATAGTAAAGTATGTAGATAGATGAATTATTACTATACTATACTATACCCTTACGCCATGTCCCAGGTGGGGTAGGCAGAGAGAACGGAACGCCATGTCGCTCTATCCTTACATACTTCTTTCGCTTCCTCTACATTCATCCAGTTTCTCATATATGCACGCCGATTCCTCTTACTTAACACGCGACTGTCCTTGAGAATTTGATCCACGTGGTTAAGCCACGTAGTTCTTGGACGTCCGCGCTTTCTCACACCCTCTCTTTCAGATAAATACACCCTCTTCGTCAATCTTACACCATCCATTCGCTCCACATGACCAAACCATCTCAATTTATTTACACGCATTCTATCAACAACACTCCTCTTGCATCCAATCATTCTTCTAATATCCTCATTTCTTACTCTATCTCGCAATGTTTTACCTACCATTCTTCTCAGTGATCGCATCTCCACTGCATTTATTCCACTCTCGTCCTTCTTCAGCCATGTCCAAGTTTCGCTTGCATACATCAGTGTCGGTACGAGGATGGCGTTGTGCACCAGCATTTTAGCCATGTTCATTGAGCATAAGTTCGTTGAGCAAAATAAAAGTGAAAAGGATTGCAAAAAGTATCGCACTTGTTGCATTTAACATTTATATTTCAAAAGTCGTATTTTCTATCATCATGATTTTCGGAAATGAAACCATGTTTATTTATTAATTTACCATTAATATGTAATAATAATAATTATTATGTCTGGTCAATCAATTCACGGATATGAAATTTCACCCCTCTTGACGTTTTTACCTCTTCAATCGTACGTAGATTGTATTTGTATTAGTAAATATTATTTTCCCTGTGACTGATTGACTGGCAATAATTAAAAAGAGTTATTTATTTACAATCTGTCAGATTTTACCACCACGGCACATCCCACGAGTGGGGTAGCCAGCAGACCAGCCACATTTAACAAGCATACAAGCCGTCCTCTCCGTGCCAATAAAAAAATTAAGACACTCAGGATGGGTGGCAAACCTCATCGCTGAATTCAAGATGTGAAATGTTTTCATTTTTTTGAACTGCTGTCTTTTACAGGACACTCGAAAACTTATGGAGATGAGAGACCTTAATGAAAAAAACTTACAAAAAATACAGTTCATAATAGTACCTACCTATGACAGTTAAATAATAATAAATAATTTATTTATTTCGTTTATTTGAGATTTTGTAAGTACAAGGTGATCTTTATATTATTACTTATTTGGATAAGTATTTATATATTTTTGTTTTGTAATTGTTTATTTAAATTGTTTTTCATACTTTAAAAAACTAACAATGATAGGTTCGATAGCTTCAAGTGCTTGTAGGTATATTTTGTATTCAAAATTAAAAAAAAATATACGGACATATTTTAACCCCAATTTCAACAAAAACAAATGTCAACAACGAAGCTATAACAAGTGTTATTGAAAATTTTCAAAATAATTATTATTAGCATTCTATTTTCAAAATTCAAAATAAGAATATGAATACAATACACTCATTTCAAAAACATTTCACACAGAGTGATGTGACGTATGTTGTGCATTGTTTAAAGTGGTTTTTGGGGGGCTCCGTGAAAGTGGTGGGCATTCATCCGCATTCGCCTCTCGAAAACGACATTGTCGTTTTATGAAAGAAGCAGAGCTGATGTTTTCTATTGAAAAGGTAAATGTATAGTCATCAAAATTATGGGGGGCCTAATGACCTTTTGTCACCTTAATTAAAGTCTCATGTATGGGAGAATAATAATGCAATATGAGGGGGCTCTTATCATCTGCATGACACGGCATAAATTTCCTCGTCGAATCATCACCTTTCCGTTACGCCCGTGTGTTTCAAAGGTTCACAAAATTACAATTTATTTAGATTTTCATATTAAGGTATTTATATTATATTGCATTTGTAGTTTCTTTTTAGCATCTTGTTTGGGGTTTGTTTTTATATACTTTTATCTATATGTATTTTTATTGTTTTATTTTTTATTTATATATTATTTTATTTTTCCGGGTTGGCCGGAAGAAATCGCATTTGCGATAAGCCCGCCTTTTGGTAATTACTTGGAACAAAAACTTGTACACTGTAGAATATTGATGCCAATAAATTAAAAAAAAAAAGAAAAAAAAAGATATATCTGGGTTTGTTATAAACCCAAATACAACCTTATACACCTTTCACACTAAGCTAAAAGCTTGTGCCGTGAAAGGGGAGTTTGCCGGCACCTGGGATCGAACCACGGACCCCTTGTTCTGGAGGCCAAGACTCTACCTCCAGGCTACCGACGAACGACGAAATGTATTTATTAATTTAAAATTATAATAATAATAAAAAACGCTACATAACTGTTTAAGTTTTACTATATTTAATAATAGGTACATTAATCTGATTTCGATTTTCAAAGTCATCGTCAAGCTAATTTTGCAGTAAAATAAATTACCTTCCTTTCTCAGTTCATTCGAAAATATAAAAAAAAAATATGTGAGGTTTATCGGTGTAGTTCCGTGGAGCAACCTCCAAAGAATAATCTGTGGCAGACGGACATCCAGAATTCTTGAATGGAGACCGTGGGAGGACAAAAGAAGTGTTGGAAGACCCCAAAAAGATGGGTCGATGATATTGTCCTGGTGATAAGAAAACAGTTGTGTCGTGCTGCTCGAAATGGAAAAGTTTTGAAGAGGCCTATATTCAGCAGTGGAGAAAAGAAGGCTAGCAGTAAGTAAGTATTATACATCGAGGTATTGTAACATAAATTCATGTAATATTATAGAAATCCACTTATTACAATGTGTTGTGTTTTAACGATGGAATATTGTGTATGTACCAATATTATGTGTACAAATAAGTTGATGAGGGTTGCGTGGAGAAACACGAAGGGTGACAAGTGTATGGTCTTGTATATGCTAAGTGTCATCATAATATGCAAAACGTAATAATATGATTGATAGAGTAATGAATATTATAACATTAATCATCCTTTTAAATTTATTTGCTGATTACGTCTTTTCTCTTTGAAACCCTTTTTAAAGTAAGACGCCATGAAAAATTAATATGTACAGAGACTAATTATAAAATAGGAAGGACAAAAGACTTTGTAGCCACATTAAGGCAAAAAATTTATAGCACTAGGGCTAAATTAACAACACATAATAATGCCCTAGTGCGAGCCGCATTTGACCGTCAGACACCACAATTAACAAGAAGATGGAATACCCATCTTAACCAAGTGCCATAGATAATTGTGTTTTTATGTTTAATAATTATTATGATTTTTTTTTTGTTTTATTTTTCTATTTCTGTATTTTTTTTATAATATGTATTTAATATGGACCTGAGAGGCTTGCACAACCCACCATCAGATCTGGAATAAAAATTATTATTATTATATAACATACGTACGTACCTATATTTTTGGTTTTTAATCATGTTTTTCATCTTTATCCCTGGTAAAAAAGGTTTCCTATTCTTTTCGGCAAGTTTAAGAGTGTCCTGTAAAAGCCAGGTATTAGATACCATCTTTAATTCAGCGATAAGTTATTCTGCTCATCATGGACTCTTTATTTTGTTACGGTGCAAAGACGACAACATGATTGTTTATTATATACGGTCTGCTTGCTGCCCCACTTGTGAGATAGATACACAATGATGCTAAAATATTATGAATTTATTGTACTTCGTACTCTGTGGACAATGGCGTGCTTTCCATAAATACATAAAAACACTCCATGACTACAGAAGAAAAGATGAGTAAGCTCTTAAATTGTTATACAAAAGTATCTCAAACTCCTTTACCTTATTGAAAATTTGGCGACGGGACAATACAAAAAATGGTAAATATTCTTAACATTTGTTGCTGCCTGGTGGAACTAGCAGCAGACAAAATATTGGAAATAATTATTTCAGTGTCATTTAGACAAGAAATCCATTCGAGATCTGAAATAAGAAGTCCCAGAACAGAGTTCATTCCATGGTCTGCGCAAAATTTTATCGATTGGTGAACTTTACATTCTCACAATGAGAATCGTTGAATTCATGAACGTTGCCCATGGATACCGAAAATGATCACTTTAGCCAGCCTAGAGACAATCATTAAACATTGCGAGGCATTTCTTAGATTTTACAAAATATTGGATTGGTTTTCTTATTTGTTTGTTGTTTGTTTGTTTCCTCCTTGAAATTTGGAAAATAATGTTGAAATGAAAAAATTAAGTAGGTAGGTACATTGGAACGATAAGTCTCTGAATTTTAGTCAAACATACCTATTTATAATATCAATCGTTTTTTTAACTATTCACTACATTAATTATTATTCGTGTAATATTTACTGAATATCTATATTTTCCTGGTTATATTGACCATAGAACAAACATGTATCTACCGTGTATGTTAATATGGGATATTTTGTATTGATAAAAATCCCTCCAGTTTTATCCTGATGTAGCTTTAATAGCTTTTTATTAATAAACTCCATTTAAAACAGTATAAAGGAAAATAATTCATTTTACAGAAGCTTTTCAAACAATAAATTACCATGAAAAATTTCAATAGAACGTTTTGAAACACATCGTGCAATTTTTATATATTTATTCAAATGTATCAATACAAAAGATTATTGATAGATGTATAACTATGTACAACTACTATGATTATCATGTCATATCCCACAAGTAAGGTAGCCAGTGGAGAAATTATAAGTAGTAAAAATGCATATTGTCGTCTCTGCAGGGTTACTCTTGACAAAACTAAACACGGTCTTAATCTAGTCATGATCTTGATCATACGACGCACGAAGTGACTATTGGCCAAAAATACACGCAAACCGATCGCGCGTTAGCGGTAGTGCGGTGTTTTTGACTATAGTCACTTCGTGCGTCGTATGATCAAGATCAAGACTAGATTAAGATCGTGTTTAGTTTTGTCAAGAGTAACCCTGCTGTACCTATATATAATAAGTTACAATCCATTGGATTGGTCTACAACGAGTTTGGATTTTCTTCTCCATTCCTTCCTATTCTCAGCCAGTCTTTTCAGCTCTACGTATGAGCCACAGTTCATGTCCCTCTTCAGTTGGTCAATATACGCATCTCTTGGTCGGCCTCTGCCATTTGTCCCCTCGGTCTTACCCTCCGCGATGGCGATGAGTAGTCCTGGGTGCCTGATGTTGTGGCCAATCCAGTTAGCTCGTTGTTGGCTGATTCTCTTAAGAAGTTGCCTTTTTTCGCCTACCCTGGTTAACACTTCTTCGTTTTCGACGTGTTCCGACCAATGGATCCTGTACCTACCAATAAAAAAAATAACACATTCAGGATGAGTGGCATGAATGATTGCTGAGTCGTTGAATTTAATTGTTTTATACGTGAGGTTTTCCGACCTCCTGTCTTTTACAAGACAATTACAAGCTAACAAAAAATAGTGGTAGACTATTCTTTACCAAGGATCACAAAAAAATATTCATCTTCTATTCCTAAGCCTAGTAATGTGTATATTCTGCGCACGATAATTTAAATTTGTTTCTTTATCAATAAAGGCATGCCGTGATGGTATAGTATAGTATCAATAAAGGCAGACAGTTTTTAATTTCTACAAAAAAAAATATTAATGCCATCATGGCATTTTTCATTAGTAAGGACATTTAGGATGATAATGATGATGATGATTCTGGATGCCTTTGTTTTGACGCCGTTTAACAAACCCCAGACCGTCTCAAGGGCGCCGGTGAAGAGTTCAGTTTTCAATTTGCTTCTGAAGCTGGTGACAATCTGATTGTCTCTGAATGGTACTGGTTGGCGATTCCACGTAACTGGTCCAACAACATCAAAAGCCCTTTCATAGAAGTTAGACTTACCGGCTCTTTGGGCTCAGAAAGTCTATTTTATCAAAATTTTCAATTATTTCATACCAAAAATGAATTATTTCCCAAAAACAGAAATGATATATTTTTGCATTAATCAATCGATGTTTTAATTGAACGAATGTTCATCATTAATATTGCAGGTATGTATTGCGTTAAATTAATTATCCCCTTGGACACATTATTATTATTAATATTTTTTTAAATACATCTGGGTTTTGTTCATTATAAACCCAAATACAACCTTATACACCTTTCACAGTAAGCTACATGAAGCTTGTGTCGTAAAAGGAGAGTTTGCCGGTATCTGGTATCGAACCACGGACCTCTTGTTCACGAGGCCGAGACTCTACCTCGAGAGTACTGACGAACACGTAATACCAACTCGTGAACCAAAAATAAATAATTTGACAAAAAACGAAACGGCATATTTTTGCAATAATCAATCGATGTTTTAATTAAACGAATGTTCATCATCAATATTGCAGGTATGTATTGCATTAAATTAATAATTCCCTTGGACACATTATTATTATTAATACAACTACATCATGTGTAACTACAAGTACACATGTATAATGTTGTAACGGTCACTACTATTATCATTATTATATTGTAAATATATACAAAATATATTATGGAATATCTCTCCATTGTTTATTATTGGAACGTTGTGGGATTATTTAATTTATCATTATGATATAAAAGCTTACTAGAGTTTGCATACAAAAGTCTCCGGAATAGATTTTAAAAAATATATTTTTTGATGAACTGTTGAATATGAATAATATTTTAGGTATAAGATTTAATTTCATTTTATTCAAATATTTAATACACATTAACAGCCGAAGCCTTTTATTTTACAATACAGATATTATAATGACAAGGACACATATTAACTATTCAGCAAAGGGAGCCTGAGAACCAAGAAAGAGCAGTAATAACTGGGACTGTGGAAGAGGCTGAGCAAGATAGAGTTAATAAGAGACTGGACAAAGCTCACTGCATGGCGTCTGACAAACGGTGGAAGATCGCTCAAGATGGAGACGGATGGTCTATAGAACGAGGAATGATAATCACGATCCTTAGAATTTGAGGGACCGGCGGATATGATTCTGATAGCAATTACAATCCGGTAAAATCGATACGGTGATTTTATTACTTATAATATTGTTAAACCATCTCGGCATATTATTCTACAAGTGGGGTAGGTAGCCAGTAGACCAGTTGCATGTTATTAAATTTCTATAATGATCTAATAAACGATTTTAGTGGTATTTTTTTCATTTTTATAAACTTTTTTTTATTAAAAAATCCGCATACTTTTTATAAAACCGTAACTTTATTTAGTTGTTGGCTTTCCAATCCTCATTGCACGTACATACTGTGTATATGTGTGTGTATACACGGTTTTTCAGTACCAACTCTCATATGCATTCCAATGATTAATATTGGGAAAAACGGGAATTGATAATATATTATAATATTATGCTGCCGATTAAAACAACAAAATAATGAAAAATGTCAATTCGAAAATAGACCAAGCAATCTGTAGGTTTTAAACTTTGGCATAAAATTTAGAAAAACTAGTTTTCGGTATTGATCTACTGTATGTAATAATAGCTTAGCAGACGAAGGAATCGCATGATTGTATATAGAAACTTTTTTTTCTTCAATATCTCACGACCTTGCCCACCTCGATATCTCGATTTAACCAAGAAAGAATCAAGTTTCTCTGTTCTTGATCACAATAGTAGGAGCAAATTGTTTAAGCTCATGTTTGCACTATTGGTTCACATTCTGTTGTCAGTCAATGCAGTGGTGAAGAGCTATTCCTTTCGTAAAGAATACCTACCAAAATAATTATATTCATTTAATAAAAAAACGTAGCTTACCGTTTCGAGTTTACAATACATTTTTTTTATGAAAAATTCTACAGTTTCAGTACTACTACCACAAATGATTTTTTTAAGAAACATTACAAAAAGCTATTCGCTCAAAATTTTTCAGAATGTCAATGGCAATTGTAAAGAGATTATTGTTTATTTTATTATGATTTGAAAATGACGCCAAATGAATCGGCTACAGAACATTGTGATACAACATATTCAATATATGGACCGAAACTATATTACGTAAGGATAAAGTAAGCAGGTAGGTACTTATTTATAATATACATGCTGCATTCAGGTCCATGATATAATACGAGTAAGTACCCATAACCACATACATTGCATATCGTTACATGCAGTCAGTTATGTCGGTTTTTATTTGTAAATATAATTAGTGATGTGAGAAGAGAAAATTCTCCAGAACGAGAAATTTCTCCGAGAATTTCTCCTCTGATGGAAGAGAAATTTTTCCCCATAATTTTTCTTAGTGGTAATATGACCTTTCGCCCAGTACACTTCGCAGCCAACCTGATTGATCCAAAAAAAATGTGGGGCTGATTAAGGCCCAAATCAGAGGTTATTAACACTTTTTTTCCATGTACGTACCTGCAATTTTTTTAAACTTAAATATGGGCATGTGGGTGACAAAAATCAATATTTTTCATCAGTTATTAGCACTTTTTTCTATGTAGGTACCTAACATTTTTTTTGTTTCCATAATCAATTGTAGCCATATTGGTGATAAATTGTCTCAACATTTGTACATTGTAATTGATTGATTGAATAAAGTATTTATTATTTTTATACTGTTAAATAAAAAATATAAAAAAATTCTCCGAAAATTTTCCACTTCGAGAAATTTCTCGGTAAATTTCTCGAAAAATTATTTCTTGAGAATTCCACAACACTAAATATAATACACAATGAATACTAAAGGTGAATACCAATACCACCGAAAAGTGAATCTGTATATTTCTTTACGTATCTACACCATTTAAAAGCAGCATTTTTCACCAGCACCCTTGAGACGGTCGAAAGATTGTAAAAGGGCGCCAAAGAAATGAGTCATTCTACTTCATCATCATTGTAACATATTCCACAAGCCTAGAAGCCAGTAGACTAACTGTGTGTTTCAAACTTGTAATTTGTCATCTCTGTGTCATAATTATAACATTCTCATTATATTTGCGCAGAAAAAAACTTCTTGTAGTAACTAAAGTAACTCATAATAACAAATGGAATTTTGACATTTCGAACTTAAAATAAAAAGGGCTTTATCTTTGTAGAACTGGCTGTTAGACGTTCAAGACGAGCGGCACACCTCATCGCTGAATTGCACATGTTAAATGTCTTATTTGTGATGTGTTTTAAATACAACAACCTTTACAGTAATGGAAGTTTCCAGACTTCTGCGGTATTCGGGTGGACGGTGGGTCTCCTTCAATGCCTTACCAGTTCACTCGAAAAAAAATTTGAAGACTCCAAACAATAGAAAATAACTTATATTTTATTACCATCAAGATTTAGAAATAATACAAAAATGTTTAAATAAAATAGAAAAAATGGTTATATCCCGTGGAGCACCCGGTAAAGAATTGGTCTCCCACTCTTCTTCGTAAGTTTTCGAGTGTCCTGTAAAAGGCAGGTGTTCGAAAAAATTAAGACATTTTACATCTTAAATTCAGCGATGAGGTTTGCCACCCATCCTGAATGTCTTGATTTTATATTGGCACGGAGAGGACAGCTTGCATGTTTATTACATGCAGCTGGTCTGCTGGCTACCCCACTTGTGGGATATGCCGTGATGGTATAGTAGTAGTAGTAGTTATATGCCATTTAAAACATATTTTGCCATAACTCTGACATAATCAATATCTTATTTTTAAATCAATTGCATTTATTTAATTCCATAAAATTTCCGTAAATACATACAGGTATAAATAAACCTTAATTTCTGTCTCTGAAGGCTATTCACGAGTGCTGAACGACTAAGCTTCGGTATAATTGATGACAACATAATAAGGCAGATAATTATCACCGAATCTACTCATACAAAAAAAAAAACAAGGCCCAAGGTAATCAAGGCCCTAAAGATCTCAATCAATCAGCAGAGGACTAATTTTAATTGGGTCGAAAAATAAGTAGACGTGAATAGTATTGGAAAAAAAATGTAATGAAAATATACTAAGGTGTACCTACGTCTGTCTACCTTCATAATTAATTATTTTCGATGGTTGTTGTGATCCATTTCATCCGAACAATAATACCCTCAAATATTATGTACGTAGATTCTCTGACCTCAAAACATCACCACTTCAATTTTTATCGATGACATTTTATTATTATTATTCCAACATCGTGATGTTTTTTCATTAGATGTTTTAAAATAAATAAAAAATGAATTGGGAAGTGGGTATGTTCAGTACTAGCGTGGCTTTGAACGGCTTCTATAAGAAAATAATCATAAAATTGATAAATTTTTAATGCTTGCTGATATCATGAGTAATAATTTTCTAGAAATTACAAAAAAATATGAACAAATCATTTGAAAAATAACAGTGCCACGATTCAAATACTTTTTTCAGATCAATTATTCAATTTATAGGTTAGTTTTTGTGATTATCAATTAAATGTTTAAGTCCGTAGTAATTTTTTATAATAAAGTATCAGCCTTATGCACAAGAGGTTCGCGGTTCGATCCCAGGTGCGAGCACACTACCTTTTCAAGACACAAGCTTTTAGCTTACGTATTTGAATTTATAACAAAAACTCAAATACAAATTTAAAAAAAAACAATGCAAGTATGAATTTTGGACATTGTAGATCTAGAAAATACTTAAAACCATTATCCTGATTATATATTCAACAAATTTAATATAAAAGGTTGTGTTTTAACTAAAAATATTACATTATATTCTCATAAATGGACAATGGACGTAGAAGTAGGACCCAGAAGATCAGACAGACCAGTGACCACCTAGATGTCCACAATTGCCAGGGACATGAAGGAGGCAAAGTTGCGCTTGGAGGATGCAGGGGATCGGAAAACTTAGAAGATGAGGACTAGCAGAGCTGATCCCAAGTAAATGGGATAAAGGCGAGGGCGAAGAAGAAGATTCTCATAAAAAATTTACGAGATCTCGACGGTGAGATCTCATACAGAAGGTATTATTTTTCCTCTGACCTGACTAAATTACGGTATCTATAAAAGACACGTCTGAAAACGTAAAATATATATTAACAAACGAGATCAGTTTATTTCCTCGTTCTCCTATTATTTTTAATATTCTTTTAGTGCTGGTGAGTGTCAATGAAGTTTTCATCTCCCCATTCTCTGTAACCGGTCACATCTGGTTCCGTATACTGGGAATACTTACTCGGTATAACCTAACTTACTTCCCCTATACACACGTCCTCACTATACGTACTGCGATACGTTTTGACCAAACGAGTGGTCTGCAGACTGCCTTGTGCATTCAGAATATTGAGATCGTTTTGACATTCATAGGGTGAATATAATATCGAGGTGGATTGAAACGACTCTTCTTTCTACTATAAATTATTAATCTCAAGACGTCTTTCAACTTAGTAATCTCTCTCTCACGTCTCTCTCGTGATCAATAACTTATATCAGAAAGAAGCGCATATTTCAGTTAAGGTAATTATGGAATTCACATTAAAGTTTTGAACTAGAATGGTGATCTACCAAAAATTCAAAACAAATAATATGTGCTTCTAATGGTAATTAACAAAATTTTAGAATTTTTTGCTTGTGGATTTGGAAAAATATGTATAATTTTCTACGTGTTATTAGTCAAAATTAAGATTTAGTTTAAGTTTGTTTATTTGTTTACTCATTCTTTTTATATATTGATAATAAAAAAAAATACTTAGATACATTCAAATAAGATAAAATATTAATTGTATATTGTACAGAGAGCGAGTTTATCGCGAAGGCGCGATCTCTTCCAACTAACCCAAATTTATAGTTGCTGGGGTTGGGGAGCTGGTAGAAAAAGGACGTCGTATCTGCGCAATATCCAATACTGGACCGGAATGAGAGGTGTGAAGGAGTAGTTCCGAACAGCGCAGGGTCACGAGACTTATTCTACATAGAGTGATCGCAGCATCGGAGGAGACCTGACAGGACACCAACTGGTGATAGATAATAATATTAATACATAGGTTTCGTTTAGAGGCAAATGAAACATAGTCACCCTACTTATTTTACCATATTCCACTTGAAATACAATATTATGACGATATCAGGACCACTCTAGTATTCCTCCTCTTGAAGCAGGTATCTCCGGTACTCCGTGTATTACCAGGGGGAACATTGTAATGCTAAGTAGGGTGGTGATTTGTTTACGTATTTCATTCTTTATTTATGACATTCTATTCATCTCTAGGCATCTGATATATATACGTACCTACATACATATTATTATTATTTTGTGCCTACTACCCCGTGGTTCTTCAGTTGAATAAGGGCGAAATTTATTCATAAGCTTTTATTTCTATGAATTTATTTTTCGACCACCAATACTTTCTGGAGGTATAATTATTTATAGATTTTGTTTTGGTCATTATTTTTCGCTGAATTGAGAGATTATTATTTTTATTCAATTAAATTAATATCTTCCAATTAAATTTTATTCGAATTCTTAGGACTTTTAACAATTTTTTTTTTCGTGTTTTCGTTTCAATTACTCAAAAAAAAAATAATCCAAGACAAAATTAGAAAACAACTAAATAATATTTTATTTTTCTTGAGGAAATCAATGTTGTCGTACTGAGAAATGAAAAAAATAATTAAATTTCACTTTAAAGCTATATTCTAAGAGCAAAGAAAGAAGGCATCAAATTTGACTCTTAAGATTGTCACCCATACAAGAGCTGAAAACGCTCAACGTTACCTTAACTGTGATCGAACAAGAGCCAGTACATTGAACAAACTTTGATTATTTGGGTTTGTTGGAAGATATCGCATTCCTGCGATAAACTCACCCATTATGCAAATTATTTGTATATACTATATTGTAATCTAATTATTTTTGTTTGTATTTTTGTACAGCAAAGTTCATTATTATTGTTATTTTTTTAATCATTACTACCAGCTCAGCTTATAGCTCTATTATTTTTCCGTAATACCATGTACCATGTACCTACTACCAAATTTAAACATAGTGAACGACTGCGCGCAAAATCAATCGCGAAAAATTATGTTATGTAAAACGAAAAATGTGAATTAACTGCACATAATTTAATCAGTTTTAAATTATTTTTAGGCTTGATAACCTCAGGTACAGTCAAACTTTTCGGCTTGTACGGAAGACACGCTACTTTTGTTATTATAACCAAACTGCACACATTCTGTATGCAAAACATAGAGTTGGTGTATAATAATCTCTACCAACATATGTATTGCGATACTGAATCGAAAGCAAATATCTAGTAATAGAAACAAAGATATTCCCTTTATGTTGTTGGATAAACATAATAATAATAATATTATCACTACGTCGATGAATGATTGTGAAAACAGAGTATGTCGTTAAGAGCCTAGGCTAGTCGATTTGCAAAATGATCATTGTACCATTTTGTACCTATAAGAAGTGAAGGAAATCTATAATAAATGTAAAAAAAATGCAGCATTTGCTTAATGGTGCGGCAATCTTATTCTTAACTACATATTATATCCAAAATTTACCCTTCGGCGTAGGCATGCTTAAAGAGTAAAGCAATGATGTTAGATTTTATGTTACCCTGATGATGAGAACGTAAGCTCTTGAAAGCTGGCTCGCGATTTAATAAGTCATTATTTCGGAAGTACTACATAAAAGTGTTTTAATTTTATTGAAAAAAAAAGTTTTTTTCAATCATATCTCATGAAAAACTTGTGAAAAGTTAGACCTAAGTAGAAATTGTGACAAATAATCGGTTGAACTAGACAGGATCCTTCAATTAAAATTTTGTGATAAAGATTTTAACGAAAGTAATCACATTGCAAGAAGCTATATTTGCGCCACTAGCCTACAACGTGAAGGTGTATGATGTTTGCATGGAAACAACTTAACTTCAGTTAAACATACAGAGTCAATTGTAATACTATTACTCGTAGACAGATAGCATTAGTATCTATTTATGTATGTGTCCTACTGTTAGTTACCGTGTCGGTAAACAAACTTCATCGGACTCTGGTCACGTGAAGTCTGTTACAATTTCTGTTGGTAAGTGAGTATTACCAACTGTTTGTTTACCGACGCATCGTGTTAAACAATAAGGGTATCCTTACAATATGTATCTATTATCAATACTGTTAGTATTAATTTGTATCGATACCTGTAATAGGAAATATATTGTCAGTTAACAGTAAAATCAAGAAAGCGAGTTGGTTTTACTGTTGGTATTATAAATTTATACTGTTTATGTGTTCGATGGTTTTCGGAATCGCCGTGTGGTACTTTTTAACTCTAGTTAACTGAAGAAGACGACAGCACGCTCGCTGAAAGCTAGAGTTAAAATCTACCACACGGAGATCCCGAAAATCACTGAACACGATGTTAAAGATCGTGAATACCTGAAGAGTTATTTGTTTGTCTATGGTTTTTATATTCCAATATGAGATTTATTTCAATGCCATGTTTGGTATAAACTTATGAACGGAATCAACTTATCTAATCATGTAATAGGTTGTACTTAAGTACTTATATTTTTTTTAAGAATTAAGTATATAACAGAGTTTTATAACGAATATAAGTTTACAAAAGTTTCAACGTTACTTTAAAAATAAATGGGACGACGTCAACATATTGTGTAAGCTTGAAACGTTATGGCACGTGATATTAAAAAAAACTAACAGGTTGTCATTGATGGGCGGTGATAGATGAGAGCTTACTTTGAAAATATAAATGAAAGGTGTTTTTTATTGTACACATCAAGTTAATAGCATGTAAGTTGCAAAATCTTAATAGATTCTTTGCATATTATCAGGTTATAAGAAGAAACACAAATAGTTTTAGTTTTACTATTTTCAAGAATAAAGTGTCCTATCAAGATCTATATTTCAATTATAAAACATTACATAAAGGGTGTTTTTTTAGACCTGTGGTTTTCAAGAAGAAATTAAACGCATATAATTGAATGTTATGGCCAAGAATTTAGCTTTTTTATAAAGATGAGAGTTTGCCATTATGTTTTAAAAACGATTTCAGGCAAGTGTCCGCCGTGGCTGGCTCGAATAAAGTCCAGCCGAGAGCCCCAATTTTCGATCACTTTTGCAGCAATTGGAGCCGTGTGTCAGCAATAACACGCTGAATATTCTCTTCCAAGGCGTCAATCGTCTCGGGTTTATCTGCGTAGACAAGTTACTTCACATAACCTCACAAAAAATAGTCCAGCGGTGTAAAATCGCACGATCTTGGAGGCGGCGCCACAGGTCCACGACGTGAACTAATGCGCTCACCAAAAGTTTCCTTCAATAAATTAATTGTTTCGTTGGCTGTATGTCATGTAGCGCCGTCTTGTTGAAACCAAAGGTCGTCCACATCAACATCTTCCAATTCAGGCACGAAAATATCATTAATCATGGCTCTAAAGCGTTCTCCATTGTCTGTAACATTATGGCCGACTTCATTTTTGAAGGAATATGGACCAATGATTCCCTCTGCCCATAGACCACACCAAACAGTGACTTTTTGAGGATGTGACGGCGTCCAAACAATGGCTTGTGCATTATCAGCACTCCAAATGCGACAATTTTGTTTACTAACCCACCCATTCAACCATAAGTGAGTTGAAACTGAAAGCGATGAATCGCTGAACAAAATTTTCTTGTGAAAATCGGGATCGATGGCCATCTCGTTTTGGGCCCATTCACCGAACGTGCGAGGCACTTGTTCAGGAGTAAGTCAATTTATTATGAAATGGCAAACCAAACTGAGCATAAATCAAGTAACAGCTCTCAAGAAGACCAACTCCAAAAAAAGTATTGCCAGATTGAAAACCACAAGTCTAAAAAAACACCCGATACATATACTAACAATAAGGTGAAATATAACTTAATAAGGCATGATTTTATTATTTTCAGAGAGCTTTCAATGAATACACATTATCATAAAGCTTACATTTCCGCTTGAACCGAAAATTATATTGTAAGTCAAAATACCCAATATCATTTATTTATTTGTCATACATATTAGATTTTATATTTTATTTTACATATTACAAATACAAATTTTTTAATTTTTGTATAATTTTTTTCTTGGATAGCATTCGCCCAAAGCTGTAATGTTCCCAGTAGAATATGGTATTATTTAAAAAAAGTAATACTACATTATCTAATCAGTATTTAAAAACTACGAAAATAATTATTTTTATCTCAATTTTCTCAAAACTGAAGTTGCATTCTATAGAATTTTATGTTTTATAAATACATTGTTTAGCCTAAGACGTAATATTTAAGTAACAACACAACATGTTGTTAAATTTGAATGACAACAATTACTACTTTGTAAGTCGAAACCAGGTCACTGGATTATAAATAATATTAAAATTTAAAACATTTTTATTTGTTTGCATAAATTAAATGGATGGAGGTGTATACTTAGATATCTATAGGCTATATTTCACTTTTTAGAATAAAGCTTGTATTAATATAAAAGAGAAAACAAGTTAGGGAGTTTATTTTGCATTTATATGACGTCGAATGAAGATATGAATTTAATTCGTTTTACAAGAAATATATAAAAAATATGCATTCGTATATAATATATTAGGTATGTATATGTATTAGCTGGGATATTATTTATTATTGTACTTATGTTTTCATTTCACGGTTTATTTCAAATTCAAGTGTTCCAGCGTCTGGCGCTTTTTCCAAAATTCAATCTGTCTCCGTATACTATTGAATAAAAGCGAGTGAAATTTTGAAATTAAATTCAAATTGAATAATAAAATAAATAAATAAATCTACATATCAAGGTGATGAAAGTAAGTGAGAGTTTGTTACTGCACCCCCCTCCCCCTTCCTTTGAAGTAAGATCTCTTCGTGATAAGGGTGGGTTGATAAAAGATATTCAGTTTCATTTCTGGGAAAAAATAAATTGGTTTTAAAAATCTCGTGTAGGCTCACGTATTTCAATAACTCAGTTTTCTAAATGATATTATGCAGACTATATGGATGTCTTTTAAACAATATCAATATATTAAGTATGTATCGATGAATATTGGACAGATGTTTTATTTTTGTTCACTATTTTGTTGACAAATAGATAAAATGTCATATTAATAAATTGTGTCGGTGTATACGTAGTAGAATTCCATAATTAAGTAAATCGAAACAATTGTTTTCTTTTTCAGATTGATATTGAACTGATAAGTTGAAAAACGTCTCTCTCATGATTTATAATATTTAGCAGAAAGAAGCTCTTGTTTCAATTTTACTTATAATATCATAATCGCATGAATATATGTTTTTTGATATGTTTTATTATCAATTTTGTTTAAACCCAATTTTAATGGAATCAATTTGCTTACAAAAAAAGTTCATAGGTATCTATATTATTTATTTCACAATTGAATGAAAATCAAACAAAAGGAAAATTGAATTTATTTAGTGGCCTATGCGAATATTAGGCTGTCACAACTAATTTTAGAACAAAACATATTTCTCTCTCTTTCTGGCATCATAGAAAGAGAAAGAGGGAATATTTTCAGGTTATATGATACATTAGTACAGACTACCCTACAGACCACGGCCACTCAGCCCGGAAATGAATATTCTTACTAGTGACGCCGGCCGTGAAAGCCTAAGATCATATATGAAACATCGTTCAGCATGCACACTGTTATAGAATAAAATTCATTACAAAACATGTTAGGCAATTGCAGTGTGTTTTAGATGATAAGTTTGTAGGTACTGTTTGTGTCTATTATTAATAATTATTTCAATTTGTTGTATTTTTTTAATTAGCAATTATTGAGCTAAAGTTTGATAATCTATATAGAAAAAGGCTTTGCCGTTTATGTTATAAAATAAATAAATTATTTAATAATTATTTTTATATGTTTACTGTTAATTAAAAATCATTAAAAATATAAATATAAATATTGAAAGTTTTGTTTTGACAAAAGCGTTCCACTCTATTCCACATAGTACAGTTGTAATAAGGGTAGAAAACGAGGGATACAACTTTTTTTATTTTCTTCTAAGGGATGAAGAAAATAGAAATTATTTCTCGAGTGCATGTGCGAACATGTGTGGAGAAGGTATTAAAGTACCTACCTACATACCTCCTTCTCAATACTCTAAAGAGAAGCACCACAGGGGGTGAGGTGAGTGAAATGATTTTCTTGACTTGAATCTAAATCGATGTGAATTCGAAACTTTGAGACCAGGTGCAGTACAAATCGAATATTGGTCCAAGTTATTTTGAATATATTACGTATTTGCGATCATCGTCACGGTAGAGGGGATAAGCACACTGAGAGACCCTTCTGAAAAAAGTTTAAAGAACCTGAAATGTTTGTATAGAGTCTTTATATTCTACGTGTTCACATCTTAATAATATATACGTGTACCTACATACATTGCAGAATGCACCGATTTCTTTCTTTTTAGAAAAGTATATTTTTTTGTTTATTTATGAGCTTATAAACCTACTCAAGTTTTAGTTTTAAAATATTTATTGTATAAGGTGAGAAGTCTTTTCTCTGATCCATACATTAGTTTTCCTGTCTCTCAGTGAAATACCCAGCATTCTCCTTTCCATGGATCTTTGCGTCACTGATAATTTGTGTAAAATTCTTTTCGTGAACACAAAAGTTTCACAGCCATAGGTGAGCACTGGGAGAACACAGGGTCGTCGATGTCGTTCACAAAGTTTCTAGTCAGAAATGGAGTTGGGCTGGTCATGTGGCCAGAACCACAGACTCTAGGTGGACAAAGAAAGTTCTGGAGTGGAGACCTAGAACAGGCAGAAGAAGTGTTGGTAGGCCTCAAGCACGATGGTCGGACGACATAAGACGGGTTGCAGGGGTCGGCTGGATGCGGTCTGCCCAGGATAGAGAGCTGTGGAGATCAATGGGGGAGGCCTATGTTCAACAATGGACGCAGGGAGGCTGACATGATGATGATGATGATGATGATGATGAAGGTGAGAAGTGAACAGATGTTTTATGATTATTTCAAAATAAATTATATAATTTCATGTGTCCTCTAGGATATCTATAATATATTTATTTTTAAAAATGCATCATAATTTGAAATGCATCGAAAAAAAAAAATGCATCGCCATTGCCTAACATGTTTTGTAATAAATTTTATTCTATAACAGTGTGCATTCTGAACAATGTATCATATAACCTGATAATATTCCCTCTTTCTCTTTCTATGATGCCAGAAAGAGAGAGAAATATGTTGAGTTCGTCGGTAGCCTGGAGGTAGAGTCTCAGCCTCCGGAACAAGGGGTTCGTGGTTCGATCCCAGGTGCCGGCAAACTCCCCTTTCACGGCACAAGTTTTTAGCTTAGTGTGAAAGGTGTATAAGGTTGTATTTGTGTTTATAACAAAAACCCAGATATATCTTTTTAAATTTTTTTTTTTTTTTTTTAATAGATACCTACCTGTCTTTTACTATACATATACACATTAAAAATATTTATTTATCACTTTAGTTTCAATATATTTTAATAGAAACCAAGAAAATTATTTGTAAACATGCTTTAAGAAATAATACCTCAATCGTTTGAATTTTACTACTTCTCATATACCATCACTTTATATCCTACAAGTAGGGTAGCCAGCGGATTAATTGCGTGTGATAAACTGTATTTTTCGTGCCAAAAAGAAATTCAGGATTAGTGGTAAACCTTATCGTTGAGTTGTACGTATAAATTAATTGTATTTAAAGTGATTTTTTTACGAACACCTGCCTTTACAGGAGTCTCGAAATCGTACAGAAAAAAGTGGTAGTCTTATTATTTACCAGACATTCCTAGCGATAAATTAGTCATAAATAAATTTGATGTAAAACAGTGTTTTGTTTAATAATGATTATTTAAATACTCTCCAATTGTTATTTCTATGAAAAAATGTCAATTTTATTCTTGCAGAAACTGATCTACAAAAAAGTTAAGTGGGAATGATTTTGCCGATTAAGATTTATAGTTTTTATGGGTTATTTTTGTCAAATTGATCGATATTTTTTCACAATGTACATAATATGTCAAGATAGAAACTATAATACAATGTAAAGGTACGTATGTAAGTATAATCCATACCAACAGTTCCCTTCTTTAATCCTTTATTCTCCTTATCCCATCTACTTTTTCTGCTCTCCTATTCCCGTCACGTCTCCCAGAGAGTCACTGGTGTTTTTTGTAACTCGAAAGTAACGCGAAAATCTTTGATTTTTACCACATTTCGCCATTCTTTTATTATTTATCGCTCAGACAGCTATTTTTTTTGTTTTTCTCCGTGCCATAAATTTTTTATAAACCTTTCGCTATGGATTTCGAAAACAATTCCATCCAAACGGGGTAATAATATTTTTTCCTCTGTTTTATACTGCGGATGTTATAAATAATTGGAACGATTGTTGGAATATTTAAAGCGATGAAAATATAATTTAAAATATTGAAATTGATTCATAGCATTAAGGTTTATTTTGTATTTATTTACAATATCATTTTGGGGTCATCGTGACTGGTACAAGCACACGATGTCAATAAATAAAAAAATGCAACAAACAGCAATAACGTGCATTAATTTTGAATATATAAAAGTAGGTTGAGTTGAGTACGTCGGTAGCCTGGTGGTAAAATCTTGGCCTCGTGAACAAGCGGTCCGTGGTCCTATACCAGGTGCCGGCAAACTTCCCTTTTACGACAAAAGCTCTTAGTAACTTACCGTGAAAGGTCTATAAGGTTGTATTTGGGTTAAAAACAAACAAAACCCAGATAGGTATATCTTTTTAAAAATAAAAAAAAGGTTATTTTATTTTTAATTCAAAAATTGTCATTTTCAACTATTTTTCCTTATTTCCATGTTCTTCATTACACTCAGTTGAAATTTATAATCTATTTATTTTATTTTATTCTTCACTGTACATTTGTTACATTATTTCAAATCAATACAAAGTATTATAAAAATGATACATACATATATTGATAAAACGGTGGAGAGTTATTAATACACAAGTAAAACGTAATCAAACACAAGAAATAGGTACTATAGAGGAGGCCTTTATTCTTTATTATATTATACGTTTGGATAAAAATACGCTAAGAAATCATTGAAAAAACGTTTATTAATAATTAAGGATGCATTATATATGATTCTTCATAAATAAACTTTGCTTTTGGAAATTTTCCACAGGAGAATCCACACATTAACATTCATTTTTAAACATTTAAGTTTATACATTTATGGGTTAGTTGGAAGATATCGCGCTTCTGCGATAAACTCGCCCATTGCACAAATTTATTTGTCTGGTTCTGCAATGTTTGTGTTTTAATAATGTTTGTTTTTTTGTGCAATAAAGATTTTTATTATTATTATTATTATACAAAATATCTAAATTATTTTCTGAATGTAACTTTGACTAATACTGCAATCGGTTTTGATATAAAAACGAAGCTGTTAATAACATTATCATTGTACAAGTTTTATATGAGAGTGTCAACGACATCCATAAAAATTATCTCAGAGTGCAGTTCGTCCATGGAGATAGAATACAAGTAGATATCTCATACTATTATTTTGTGACTAATAAAGTAGTATTGTAGCGACCTAATGACAAACAGGAAAGCAATAAAAGTGGAAAGCTCTGCGCCTATCAACCGACGCACTGATTCATTATATCTGGACCAAAACACTTTACTTACCATACTACCTGTTTGATAAAGTAATATTTTGTCATCATTTTTAAAAAAAATTGGATAATTCAAATAATATTTTAGCAGCCTTCAAATGTGTATGCCACTTAATCTTGGCATTTTTAGTTGTAAATAAAGCATGAAATGTAGAAGTATTTAAATATAATTTTTGCCTCCTTTTTGAAATATGTTTAAAAGAAAATGTAAAAAGTGCTGGCAATGGGTCGGGGGCCCATTGCGCCTAGATACCTCCTCTAGAGATCCCTGTCTACCGCTGCTTCCAGGATTTCTGGCCACTCCAAATCAAGCCTTTTAACACACAAGTTCGACACCTGCCCTTGCCAGCTTCTTCTAAGGCGGCCCACCGGTCTTCTGCCCTCTCCCACAGCCTCCAAAGATCTAAGTGGTAGTCCGTCTTCTGGCATGCGGATTCAAATTATACTAGTTTGATTTGCATATTTTTATATATTTCCATGCTGTGATTAAAACAAAAGAGAAAAAAATACTGGTTATAACTGCTTCCGAAAGTGTTAGACGCGATTGCAATCGAGTGGCGTCGCAACGCTGCGGATAATTGTTGTGTAGTTTCGCTGAGCGTCGTTCTAAGTCTTGTTATCTTAAAAGTCACGTGTCTGGGGTATATTCTGACCTGACAACCCCACGTTATGGTAGGTATACACACCCACATAGATCAATGGTGGCGGTAGAATGGATCCCTCTGTGCGACCGTCACCACAAGCCTCATGGGGCGGACCAAAGGAAATTAATTATATGCACTTTGATTTATGCATTTTGTATTGATTTTTAAAAAATCAAAGTTAAGAAGTTTTATGCGGTGATTGAAATTTTTATTTTCCCTACTTTAAATTTCCATTTTTCGAATAAAGTCTGACCAAGTTGTTTTTTATTATGTCTATCATTTAGTAATTCTAATGTTTGTACATACATTCACAGAGTGAAAATTCATGATAACAAATATCAATATTTCTAAACACAGTTAATTTTCCACTATTTTTTTTAAAGAACTCGAGCGCTTTCGTTCAAAGCTCAGTTTGACATTTACAAGAGAACTGACTGTAAAAAAATATAAATCTAAGTTAAGAAGGAGGAATAGGAGGGGGTGGGATAGTAGTGGAAGGAGTGGTAAACATGTTTAAACATATTTTAAACACTGCGTTTAGAAAAATTGATATTTGTAATCTATCATTTACCTCGATAGAAATTTTAAACTTTCCTACTAGCAACCAAAAAGAATTTAAAAAATAGGCATAAATTTTCTTCACGATTTGATTTGCTGGAAATTTAATATAATATTTTGAAACCTATATTCAGGAAATCATCTAGATTTTTTAATAATATGATAGAGTCAATATTCATATAATTTGTTTTATTACGTATGTATTGTTGATAAAGTCTCCAAGCTGAAATGGCAATGGGCTGGTCATGTGGTAAGACGAGAGGATGGTAGATGGACTTCTAGAATTCTTGAATGAAGACCGTGGGAGGACAAAAGAAGCGTAGGAAGACGGGTTGACGATATTTTTATTTATTTATTTATTTATTTATTTATAATAATACATACGGCTTACGCCTTTAATACATAGTTATAAACAACAATTGTACAACACCACCATCGTATCAAATTAAAATCAAAACAAAAATATTGGATATTGTCCAGATGATGGGAAAACAGTGGTATCGTGTTGCTCGAGATAGGAAAATTTGGAAAAGTTTTGAAGAGACCTTTATCCAGCAGTGGAGAGAAGAGGGCTAGCAGTAAGTAAGTACGTATTCTAATGAATTCTATGACTTTAATTTTTGTTACTATGCACTTATAATGGTGTTCAAACTACTTCTTCAGTATAAATTATTGCAATGGAAGTAATTTAGATCCAAGAACTGAATAACTTTAAAGGAGGTCATGCATTTTAATGAAGTGCTGCGGTTTCTGATCAATTTATTCACAAAATGCAAATGGAATGCAACTTACTACGTAATTTTGCTTCAACTAGTTGAATGATTGGAACCATCAGAAAGATACCCAAGTGCTGTAGGTATAATTGCTAGAAGCAACATAAAGTAGGTATCTAATTTTATACGATTCTAAATTCAAATAAGGAGTGGCATAGTAGCATATTATATAACACGTATAGTTAACAACAGATGGCGTTAGTAGTACAATTTTTGGCTCTCTTAATTCTTTCTACCCATGTAGGTACCTACTCTATAAGCACTATTACTAGCTGATGAATCTGCTTAACATTACATAGGTATATAAACAGCATTTTCTTTGTGCTATAAAAAAGTAAACCATTCTGGAAAAGTTGTAATCGTTATTGTTACCTATGTATATTAATAAATAGATGATTTTTATGAAAAGATTGGAAGACCTTTATTAGGTTATTAAACTAATACATTACTATTATTAACCGATACTCGAACTTGTACTAATATTATACGATCACGGCATCTCCCACAAGTGGGGTAGCCAGCGGACTAACTTCATGTAATAAAAATGCAAGTCATTTTCACCGTGCCAACATAATATACAAACAACCGTCGCAGAAAAAATACGTAAATATACAGAACTAGCAGGAGAAATAAAAAATATTTGGCATTCTAGATCCGTTTATATAATACCTTTAGTCATGTCAGCTACAGGGGTAACTCCGAAATCTTTAATAAACAATTTACAAAAATTAGATTTACCGGTTAATTTGTATATTAAAATTCAAAAATCTATTATAATAAACACTTGTAATATTGTAAAAAAGTTTTTGAACACAGATATTTCAGGCACAATGCTGGTATTTTGATCCCGCGTTTTGAGCCTAATCCTTTGATATCCTGTATATCTGGATAGGTGAATTTTTCCCGGCATTAGACTGTTAAGTTTTTGTGTGACCATGACTGATCATATGGAGACTTATCTGGTTGTATAATGCTGAGAAGTGTGGATGGCAATTCTGCCGCCGCGTAAAAATTAAGACATTCAGGATGGGTGGCAAGCCTCATCGCTGAATTTGAGATATAAAATGTCTTTATTTTTTCGAAGAATTGCATCACAGTGACAGATGTGGAATGTGTATGCAAGTATAAGAGTAAGTGGCGCTCGATTCTTTCTGCCTACCCCGAAAAGGAAGCTGTGTGACGGTGATAATGAAGAATCGACAAAATGCCTTAACTTTCAAAAAAATATTATGTTTATGCATAGAATATTTTCCTTATCAAAATAGTCAGACCTAAAAAGTGGGTACCTTAAAAAGCATGTAAATAAATACGATAGGTTCTTATGTATCCGTGATTTATTTATTAATAATTAAAAAAAAACATTAATTATGGGTGGCATGCCTCATCGCTGGATTGTAGATATTAACTGTCTAATATCTGTGAGGTTTTATGAACACCTGCCATTTGCAGGACACTCCAAAACTTGTAGAAAAGGGTGGGAGACCTATTCTTTGCCCGGGACTCCAAGAGAAAAAAAATCACTATGTTACTGATGTCATTATACATACTTATTAAAAAAAAAACATTCTTCAATTTGCATTTGACTTATGTTTTAGTACGAAGAGGGCAACTTGTATGTTTATTACAAGCAGCTAATATACTGGCTAACCCACTTGTGGTATTTGCTGTGTTGATATATACCTATTTATGCAACAGTAATCTATGTAAACATAAATGTATGCACTTGTAGAGACGATACAATATAATCATTAGATACCATGTGGTTACAAGTTGAGAAATAGTTGAGAGAAATATTTAACTAATATGCATACATTTGTTAGAAGTTATTTTAACAAACTAGTTCTAACCAACTTGGCTTAATTATTCACTACATTTAATATATACATATATATATATTTAGCATCTATGTTTTTATATTTAAATAATTTAACTGTATTGCTGTCCCGCTATTGAAGGCTTTAGATTCAACGAGATGTCGATCCTTGAACATTGAAACTGAGGGAACAGCACATTTATATTTCTATATAGAATGTTAAAAAAATGTTTCCTTTTGTATTAGTATTAATTTGTATTTTCTAAATAATCCATTATTTTAGTACCTAAGTAAAACCTGGTAGAATTGCATATTATTTTAAAGAAAAATGATATTAACTTATTTCATATTTAATTTAGATCGAATCGCTTTGGCATCTCAACAGTGTAGAAAGAGGTTGGTTTGCGTCTCATTTTAGTCAAATGATAGTTGGTCAGATATTATGATGCCTTGAAATTGCCAACTTATTGTACTTTAAATCCGACATGCGCATGGAATGTCGTGGGAAGATCTGGCGCGATTGGCACAGAGACGTTCTGAATGGAGGAGGCTGGTTTCTGCCCTGTGCTTGAGCGTTGAGGGCGATGTTGATGATGATGTAAAAGACAAGTAGGCGTATTAGAAAACGATAAATGTTTTCTTACGTATGAGACCCAAATATTGTAAAAATTCTATATTTTCGAGTGTAACTTTGTGGAAATGCATTTTAAAGGAAAATATTTAATTTAAATCAAAACACTGTTTTATTCCACTATGAGATTATTTAATTATTATAACGTTTTCAACTACAATGTAGCCATCATCAGTAATAACACAATACTGTGATACAATTATTATTATGATCTAGTATCTTCGTACTAATGATACAATAATAGTATTGTGTTATTACTGATGATGGCTACATTGTAGTTGAAAACGTTATAATAATTAAACAATCTCATAGTGGAATAAAACAGTGTTTTGATTAAAATTAAATATTTTCCAAATATTGTACTTTAAATTAAAAGGTCGACCAGTAAGTTTATTACATACAGTAAGTCTATCAGCTACCGTTCTTGTAGAACATTATCATAAAAATGGGTTATCATTTGTGGTCGTTGTGAAATAAATATTAGGTCCTTACATATGAAATTGGCGTTTGGCGAACTGGCAACTTTGATTCAAAATATGTGGCGTTCGGCTAGGAATTCCAAATTCAAATTTATTTCAAATTTAAGACCATGTATTTCTGTGTTCGAATTACGAAATTTATTTGTTATCGCGTCATTTGTTTTTCTTTCACATCGTTCTGTTCACAATATGGAGAACTTAAAATATCGCTATATTTACGAATATGAGTTTCACCTCGGCACTAGTGCTGCAGAAACGGCTCGTAGGATTAACAATGCGTATGGGGAAGCTACTGCAAAAGAAAATACGGTACGTTATTGGTTCCAACGTTTCCGTTCTGGAAATTTTGACCTACAGAACAAGCCTCGTGGACGGCCGGAGACACAAGTTGATAACGAAGAATTAAAAGCAATTGTGGAAGCAGATCCATCGCAAACCACGTCAGAGTTAGCGGCAGGCTTCGGTGTGAGTGATAAAACCATTTTGATTCACTTGAAACAAATTGGAAAAGTGAAAAAACTTGAAAAATGGGTACCGCATGAATTGGTACTGCTGCTTCAGGACAACGCTCGACCACATACGGCACGTTTGACGACCGCAAAACTACGGGAGCTGCGACTGGAATGTCTTCGACACCCACCATACTCCCCGGACCTTGCTCCAACTGATTACCATTTTTTTCGGAATTTGGACAACTTCATGCAAGGAAAAAAATTCAATTCTCACGAGGCTGTCCAAACGGCCTTCAAAGATTTTATTGATTCTCGCTCACACACTTTTTTTAGTAAAGGAATCAATGAACTACCTTCGAGATGGCAAAAGTGCATAGATAGCCATGGTACATACTTTGACTAAATAAAAAAATAGTTTCATAAAAAAAAATCGTTTTCATTTCTGCCATATGAAACGCCAATTTCATATGTAAGGACCTAATATAAAGAATAATGATTCGTTATTTTTTTTACCAAAGTAAATATTTATTTTGTTTAACATTATTTCTGGCCGTTATTTATTTTTAACATATTATTATTAAATAAAACCGCGGTGTTTATCACTACAATCAATATTATTATTTCCTGCCTGAAAAATACTTTTCATATAAAGGTTCATAGTTTTAATGGATGGTCAATAGTAAATGAAGTGTTTATAGGAAAAACAAGGGGGGGTTAACTAATTATAACTACCATAAAGAGAATATTATTTTGTACGAGCGATTCTACATATTTTATATTGATAATCAATCTGTTTTATATACAGTTTTTCGATAATGTTATTATTACTTAATAAATCGAATTAACAATTCCATTTCAAAAAGGGTTTAACTATTAATGAGTTTTTCACCAAAATCTTCACGAGCAAAAATCATTTTAAAATAAATGTACCTACTGCATATTGCATATCAATCATCAGTAAAAATGTAACTAAGTACTTAGTATTATTAATTGTAAAGTTTTAGAATAGTTTCAATACGACTCTTTTGTAAATTTACTGCATGTGATTGACATTCAAGCTGTCAAGCAACAACAAAAAATTACATTAAGGATGGTTGGCAAACCTCATCGCTGAATTTAAGTTTACATTCATACATTATGTACATTTTGACTCAATTTTCCATTAATTTGTCTCGCTTCTGATGCCTCACTGCTTTGTATTCTTTTATTTATCCTGTATAAATAATATGATTAACCCAAGTGTCTTGAAAAGGATCTATGAAGAATGATTTACAATAAATTTTTAATTGGCGATGTAAATGATTAACTGTATTATTATATTATTCATTGTCAAAGCTGTTGTGTGTACTAAAAATAGAATAAATAAAAATTAATAAACAATAAGATATAATTCGCGCACCTGCTTTAACAGGACATTTAAAAACTTACCAGAAAGAGAAAGAGACAAATACTTTGCCAGGTTCTCCACAAAATAACTGAATAATATTACACATTTGACATAGGTATTAATGATTATGTTTATATTTCTAACGAGTTCTTTTTCCTTTATTATTTTTGAAGCACATCGCTTCTATAAGCACATAACATTTTTTAAGGAGGAATGGCATGAAAGTTTTTGTTTTATATCTTTATAACAATTCCATCTTAAAATTTTACCAAAATGGAATATCCTTTGAATCTCGCGTCAACAGCAGTTACACGGAAACAAATTACTTATTTTAATAAAATCCCAATGACAAAAACAGCGGCTTAGTGCTATCTTTTTAATGCTAAAAAAAAACAAAAAAGTCCAAAAATGTACAGGTATTAAGATTACATAAGATTTTTTTATTATAAAACATAAAATTATATTTGTTTACTTTGTGTTGTATTTTTATTTCTTTTATGACTGTTGATATGTAAGGGTGTATATAATATGTATGCATGTGTTTTTTTTTTTTTTTTTTTAAATTTTGTTTAGTTTTAGTTACCGGGTTAGTTGGAAGACATCGCATTTTAGCGATAAACTCGCCCTCTGTACATTGAATTTATAATTGTTATTTTTATGCCACTATTTCACTATGTAATATTGTAACCAATGTACAGTAAAGAATAAAATAAATAAATAAATAAATAAAAAGGTATGAGATTTAAATAATGGTTAATAAAATTGTCATCTAATATAGCACACAGTTTAAAATTCACAAGTATAATGATAACGTATGAACATTTCAGTATATGGCGTTATTATTGTTGTATATGATAGTAATTTATCCACTTAACTCAACTTGCATTGCCAATTTAGCCGTATATCCCCTTTTTAATAGTCAATTTACAAGGCTCAACTGTTTGACGGGGAAATTTGGGTGCGATGAAGCAACGGGAAACTAGAATATGTTGTTGGTTCAAATAACGACATTAGCAAAATTGCTTTATAGACTTATATTGTTTCAGTCAATGGATATTGTTCCCTGAAAACTCTTCGCTAAATATTGAACAAGCTTGTCATTATTAAAGTACACGTGTAACAACCATGTTGAATAATATGTATACTTGTAAAGTAACATGATGTTGATTTTCGATTTTATCAAAAACTTTGAAGACTAATTTTTATTTATTTATTTTTTTATTCTTTACTGTACATTGATAACAAGAAAATTCACACAAAAATACATTTAAAACAAAGACAATCATACAATCAATATACAGAGGGCGAGTTTATCGCAGAGGCGCGATTTCTTCCAACTAACCCAATTTCATGAAACTTTCACATAAAGAAAATCTTAAAGAAAGGAAATAGGAAGTAAAAAAGGAGAAGAATATGTAGGAAAAGGGACTAGGATACAGAAGCCATATTTTGTGTGATAAAATGGTCCTAATTTAATAAGATGAACGACGTTTTTTTTCATAAAAGTAATTGTTTTTTTTACTATAAATTAAGTCTTTCAGAAAAAGAGACATTTAGAATAGAAAGAAAAATATATCAAATGGGAGGATACCCAAAGAATTGATAATTTGGTGTACATACGACTGACGCTACACTCCTTGTTAACTTAATACAATAAAAAAAAAAAACAAAAATAAAAAATATTTTGAACCAAATATTAATATGTAGGCACGTATTCTTTTATATTTTATTTGTTAAGTTTTTATGCAATAACTTGTTAAATTTTTATTTAAGATGCCGTTAGCTTATTGATTGATTCTTATTCTTTCTATTGAGAGATCTCGAATTCGATTTCGCCTGTTCCTAATGTGAAAATGCTTGGAATGTATGTTTTTCGGTTTATGTATTTTGAAAAAAAATCGTCAAATAAATTAAAGTAAAAAACTGTTTTTATATCTTTACTCTCATGCCGTGTTCTAAGTGTGATAGGCAGAGAGAACAGAACGCCACATTGATCTATCCTTAGATTCTTCATTTGCTTCCTCCATATTCATCCAGTTTCCAATTTTTCTTACTCAATTCACGCAGCTTTTTTTGAGAATTTGATCCTTGTGATCAAATCAAGTTGTTTTTGGACGTCTGCGCATTCTCATATTAAAAAAAAGTTGGATACAAAATAATATTGTTTGATTAAATTTTGCTACTACTCGTGTTTTCAAATTTTCAAAGTTGTCTTTTCGTTATATTATTAAATACTCACTTATGAGTCACGTCGATTAATATATAACATATTAAATTTAATAATATTCTCAAGATGATAAAATTCTCGTCTTTATATACATATATTCAAAATAATAATATATAAAATAATAATAAATTGAGAAGCGTTGAAAACATTAGGTACACGCTTTTATGAAATTTAATTTTGTGAGACTTTTCATGTGTTGAAAACCATTACCTAAAACATTTTATTGAAAATAAAAATTGGTTGGCATGTCAGCGAAATAACTCTAATAATTTTTTTTTTCATTCATGGATTGATCGCAAACAGATAAAATAGTGCGTGCTCATTCAAAGACAGCTAGAACTGAACTTACGCCTGTAGCAAATGGGGTTGCCACTGTAAAAAATATGAGCGACGCTACCAGTAATCAGTTACATAAAGAAACAATTTGATATTATCGTAATATGGGCAAATAGAAGACAGCAGTAAAAGGATATGTCTTAGGTGTGAAAATTCTGTACCTAGCAATATTATATATCTTATTTTTGACAGGTATTATTATTAAGGTATTATTGACCGAAGGTACTTATTGGAAGTCCATTTCCTAGGTGCGATAAATTGAAAAAAAAACATAGTATTTAGCTAACTTGCTAGTTACTTTACAAACTTCAAAGTTTATAAATACTGCATGTCTTTGTATCTTATTTCACTTTTTTTCCAATCACCAATTTTTGATGATGGAGTCGAGAGTCTCCGAATAGTGGTAAGCGAAGGTAATAAAAGTCATTTGGAAGTTTACTATCTACTGTGATTTTTTTTTATTTATCTCGTCTATCTATATGTTTTCAATATTTGCAAAAATATATTATTTTCTGCGCTTTAGGTGCCACTGGTTGACGATTAGCGCTATAAGAATTTGATGCGAAATAAACACAGCGACAATTACCGCCATATTCGAGTCTATATCCGACCGTATTAAGGTGCGTAACTGGTGTTTCAATTAGAAATTAATTGTCAATCCTGTAACATCGTACAGAGGCGTTGATGGGACTAGTAGAGGGCTGCAGGGGGGGGGGGCATAACTTCCAAACTCTATTCACACCACGAGGTTTGTATATATTTTATTCTATTTCCCTCAATATTTCACAAATTACCATGCAGACTCAATAAATTGGCAAAGAGAAGACGGCTTGCATGTTTGTTACACATGCAGCTGGTCTGATGGCTACCCCACTTGTGGAATATGCCGTGATGGTGTAGTACTTAGTAGTAGACTCAGTAAGTATAACCCTTTTATATCTATAAATTGACAGAAAAATCCTCTTTCACAATCCACTGTTCGTATGTCATTTGTATTACAAAAAAACAGAAAAAGATGGTTTCTGGAAATTGCCTGCAGGCAATTAACCCTCCATTTGCACCATATGAAAAATGTACAATAAAGGTTATTTTATTTTTATTATTTTATTTTATAAAAGACGTGGATATACAGATAGATGATTTTTCACATAAATGTTATGAATAAAACACTTTGTTTCTTTTCTGTGTTTCAAGTGGCAATGTTTAATGAAAAAATATATATTTATATAATTTTGAATTATCGCGAAGAAGAAAATTTATGTCAATAAAAAAAACACAATCCAAAGTTGGATACTAGTCGTGGTCCACGTTTTCCGGTATGAAAAAGACATTGTCTTATATGAAAATAGACAGATATTAATATATCGAAAAAGACGTGTAATTTTAATGATATGTCGAGTAGAATGATAACATAATAAGGCACGTCAAATATAAAATTTTATATTTAATAAAGTGTTATGAGAAAACATTGAGGGCTTTCAAGTTTCAAATATTGAGCTATAAAGAAAATTCTATTATTAAAATTTACAATCTACTCGTGTGATTAGAACAAAGATTTTCTTGGCAAGGCTCTGTTTTTACTTGATATAAAGTAAAGGTGATGAAAAATTATGAACGTATTTAAACATTTAATTCTAAGCAATAGCTTAGCAACCTCTCACTCTTTTTCCATGTTTTCGAGTGTTCTGTTAAAGACAGTTATTCTCAAAATATCACGGAGACACGATATATACTATCTTTTGCTTTAATTCTTATACTTGTTTGTTTATGATTAATTTGTTAATTTATTGTAATATACTAAAAAAATATTGTTATCACGGTTTCAGTGGAGACCTCTACCATCCTCAAACGAAATTCTAAAACTGTGATAACGATTTTTGTTTATATATAACAATTAAATAACAATAAACGTAGTTTTTTAAAGCAAGCAAATATGGATCATATTTGTAAATTGTTGAGTTGTGAATGCCTAAAGCATTAATAATATTGTTTGATTTCTTCTGAACACAGAGAAGACAACTCGTTTGTTAATCACATGCGGTAAGTCTCTTACCTATATCTAGTTTTTAGATATGCCTTGGTGGTATAGATAGAGGGGTAAAGGCAAAAAAAAAATGTTGAATTAATATTGAAATGAAAATGCACCCTATAGGTTTTTAATAAAAGCTTTTCTTTTATCTAAGAAATGCAAATTCAACCTGTGAGCAGTAAATATACCCGAAACTAATGAATTCAAATATCTGCATTCAGTAGCTTAGGTAGAATATTAGTTGCAATTTATTCCATTCAATCATTAAGTAGCTATTGATATGTCTTACTATACATATCTTCTTATTTGAATTTTGATTCTGAGTGATGATACAGAATCGCTGACAGGAAAAGGGTGGAGCCGAACGTATGCAAGTTGAATAGGAAATTGGGAATGATGGCATTCGATAAGTAAAAGTTCCAACAATTTATTTTGAATACTAAGAACTTGTTATGTTCAATAGAAAATAAAATTTCAGATAAAAAATAAAACACTGTTTACACTGTTTAGTCAATAGGTAATTATTTTTTTTACCTAAGGTGCATTGACATGAACTTTCAAGAAGTTAATCCACGTACAAAACAATAAAAATTAATATAAAAGTTTTAAGCATTTTTTCTCATTTAGGTTCATGGTATTTCTCACAAGCGGTGTAAATCAGATTAACTGCATATAATAAACACGCATGTCATCCTCTCCGTGCCTAGGTGTATAAAAGTAAACATATAGGTATGGGTAGTTTATCTCATCGTAGATCTGAAGATGTAAATTGTCGTATGTAGATTTTTTTACGAATATCTAGATGCCTTTTACAGGTTAATAGAAAACTTAGAGAAAATATTGGAAGACTTAACATTCTTTGTTGAAAGCTGTATGGAAATTGTGTTTAGTAAATAAATTGATTAAACTTTTATCAGTACAATATATTATTGCCTTTTAGTTTCTATTTCCAAACAAAATGGGAAATTATGTGATATTTGCTATTTCTTTCAAACATTGTTTTTGTGTTTCACAAAAATCGCTTCTATCAATCTATATTAACCTATGTGCTGAATATATCTGATTGGGCGTTTCAAGTACGATTCATGAAGATTTCGTTTCAATACATACATTTTACTAAATTGACGTGAAAATATAACCTGAATGTTTTCTATTTGTTATTCTTTGAACACTGAGAAGAAAGCCTGTTTGTAAAATGTTGCGAGAAAGAGTGAAGAATGAGGATATCAGGAGAATGAGCAAATGCAAGAGTGGTTTATGGTTAGAATATGTGTAAATATGTTGCGATATGTGGAGCAAATCGAATATGAGAGGATGACAAATTGGCTGTGTTTATCTGAAAGTGTGGGTGTGAGAAAGCACGGACGTCCAGGAACTACGTGGCTAGATCAAACACCTTTACTGAAATCAAAGAATTTTTATTGAGAATAAGAAAAGAGCAATGATTAAAACTAAAGTCTTATCTTATTAAATGACCAAGAAATTATTGTTAGACCGTAGTTCATCACGCAGTAAAGAAACCAAATAATATACTTTCATATATTATACCAAGACACTTAGTTCTAAATCTGTACTTTTGTTTCAAATTAAATGAAATGGGAACTAACGTACCTTTGTCAATCAATTTAGAAGACCGATAACTTTTCACTCACTTTGAGGACGGTAAAATTACAAAAATATTTTTCAAAATTTATCAGATTAGAAGAATTATAATTAAAAATACAATGAAGTTACATAAATTATGGGGGATTCATTTTATTTTTCTAAATCCATTTAAAGAGTAGGTAAAATAATTGTAAGTTTAATTTATAATATACATAGTAAAGACTTTAATTAGTTTAAATGTAAATAATACATTTTCACAATTTTTTTGTGTTTTTGATGCAAAAAAGGCACATTTTTCGAGCAAATATTTAAATATTTCATGAGTGCTAATATCACCATACCATAAAAATTATAAAAAATGAACTTTGAATTTACAAATTATGTCTAAAAATTAATAATATTTAAAATTGAAATCCTCGAAAAATTAAATTATATCTTAGGTACCTTTATTTTCCATAGACCTAAAAGGGTTAACAATATTATTCGAATATGACCAAACTATGGAGAAATTTCATAGGATATGAAATCAGGGATCAGTCAGATATATCCCGGATTCGATTTTTCTTTTGAAAAGGATTACAATTATTATTTAGTTGAAGGTATGTAGTACCTACCTAGTAGCAGTATCAAAATGATCTGGAGTCTTCAATCGGGATTATGTTTTGAGGTCGTGGGTCTTAAATGTTAATTCTCTCTCTGAGACTGTGTAATATTATTACTATTATTATATTCCAATCTAATCCCTAAGCAACTTTGATCTTTCAATATCGATTCCCATAATAATATCTAGTAATATAATAGTTAGTACCTTCAAACATTTGGGCTTCAGTGTAATATGAACATTATCATGGTTTAATACTTAGTAAGTCTTACTTAGCTCCCTTTGAATTAATTGTTGTTACTATCATAATTACATGATAACAGACTATATTAAGAGCAAGACAATACATAGGTGTGTTTACTTGAAATACAGGAATAAGCTATTATTCCACCCATTTTGAAAATCTTTATTTTTTATTGCATAGACTGGACAACATGTATGTTTAGACGAAGCAAGTCTACTGATTACACCATTTGTGTGATATGACGTGGTGGTATAGATAGAAGATAAAAACTTGGTGTTTTTCCAGAATTAATCAAGGATCTTTGTTGTATAAAATAATCTGTCTAAACATTTGCATTACTTGAATTATACATCTATCATTATAAGTCATGCTATTTTTTGATCACAGATAATTATTATTATACAATCATAGCTGAGTCATGAGCTTTGCAAGCCAACAAGCAGACTGCCTCTCGGTCCGTTGGAGAGACTGCTGGAGAGGACAGAAGGCGGCGGGACTCCCCAGATGAAACTGATAAGATCAAGTAGCAAATTCGTGTTTTGAAATATTTGATTAGCCTTGGACAAAAAAGAATACTGGTCCAATCCAAGGAGAAATTGGTCATGGACATGGAAGAATCTAGAAGCGATGGATACTTGACATAACTAAGTCAAGAAAAAAAAAAAAATCTTCACCGGGCAAAATTTAATTAAACAATGATATCTAACGTTACAAAACTTGAGAATTTGAAAATTTCTACCAAATTGCTATAATTATCTGTTATCATGTAATTATAAAGCCTGCTGGCTTGTTACTGAGCAGCGTTTTCCAGTCAGCCCTACACCCTAATACAAAAAAATATGAATATATTCTTATGTGAAAAAATTATCAAAAAAAAATCCGAGTGCTGCATAAGTTTCATCTTAAAATGATATACTGTATTTGTACAAAAAGTATTTATAAAGACTATGTACCAACATTACACTTACTAACTAAATTATAATATGTGATGTAATTAGTAAAATAATCAAGACAAATTAAAATGTTTCAGTTGTAAATATGTTTTTCAAATATATATGTGTGTGTGTGTGTATACGTCCTAATCCTATTTAACTATATTTATTATACCTACACAATATGAGTATGTCCCTACGTCGCGCCGTACTTTGAATACCTGGGACATGAGACAACTAATTGCCTCCCGGTAAAGTATTTAACGTGCTTCAGTACTACGTGCCTCAAAAGGAACTATTATAGTGGCAATAATAAAATAATACTGTAAAGATCACATCCAGCAATTTAGAATATTTAGAAAAAAATATTCACTTTGCACTTATCTGATGATGAGAATAAAAACTCCTACAAGCCGGCCGACGACCAATAAAGTCACTGTGGAAATAAAAAAGAAGTATTTTATATGTAATGATTTATAATGGATATGATGGATATGGATGGATATCAAGTACTGTCGGTCGAAAACATTGACCATATAAAAAACTACATAGAATCTACATAGATTAGTAAGTTATTAGATTGGTTACTTACTTACTCTACTATTTGTAACTATAGTTTCGGCTTGTATTAATAATCATTCCAAATCAAATACTTGGTTCTCGTCCAGAAAGACACTGCACTGCCTCTGGGGACAACCTTATGGATGTTTGTATAGTCCCTCTCATTGTTTCTTCCTAGACACTCCTCCACCAAACATTGGATTGTTTGGGACTGAGCCCCACAGTTTCATTTCGTAGACTCCCTCTTACCCCATTTCCACATTAGGTAGTTGCACCATCCTTGATCACTGCAAATTCTGTTCTGTAGGACCCAGAGTTTTAGGGGATAGTCCAGGACCCCTGACAGTAGTAGATTGGTTCAAAATTAAGAATTCAGCCTGTTATATTCAAAGCTCAGACTCGCTAGATCACTTTTACCCAAATTCTTATTAATTTTTATTTATTGCTATAATCAATATAAAATATTTTACTTCATAAAAATCTTAAACATAATAAGGTTGAACACTCGCAAAATGAGCGAAACTCGTGTTTTTGGTAGGATTCCAATTTCTTCATTAATTATTTGTTATTTAGTTTTGAAAATGTGACACATTTGATTTTTGTTTCAAAGTGATTTCAAATTTATTCTACCTAATTGTAAAATATCCCATCAGTTTTAAGAGCCTTAATGAACATACTCACAAAACATTTGGAACGTTTCTGTGAAGGTAAGTTTGTTCTGTATGTTTCAGTACTATGCTTGCTGCTACCGCCTAGGGTAATATTTCAAGTAGGGATATAATATTTCAGAAGTGACGTTTTTAAGTATAATGCCGTCTGAACGGGATATATTATTATTACAAGGCACCTTCTATAGAAAGGTGAATAGATGGTAGTTACATACAGTATATACCTACTGGTTGGTAGTTTCAAATTGTATGAATACCTTGTAGGACGACTACTTATAAAATATAGGTATTGCTTGTGTGTACTATGTATTTTGTATTATTTTTTACCCCATCGTCCTCTGTACCAGTCACGGATTTATCTGTGCTTCGTTTCGTGTTGTTTCAGAATATAAGGTTCTAAAATATTTTCCACTTCCGACGTATCAAATGAAATATCTGGTTGTTATGTCATCAATTGATGAAAAATGCTGTATTTTTTTTATTTTCTCTCTCTCTCTCTCACTCGCTCTCCTCATTATTCTATTAACTGGTTTAATCTTTTTGTTTTATATTATACAAATACAATGTATATGGGTTAGCTGGAGGATATCTCGTTTCTGCGATAAACTCGCCCATTGCACAAATTTATTTGGTTTAAATTCTGCAATATTTATACAATAAAAATAATGTTGACTTTTTGTGCAATAAAGATTTTTTTATTATTATGTATTAAGTGCCTTATAAATTAAGTTTGTATAAACACTGTAATTGGCCTTATTTTTTTGCTGCTATGAGTTTAGTTACTTGTGTTTTATGTGCTGTTGTGTTTAAATTATTAAAAATAATAAAAAAAATCAATTCTCGCAAAGGTGAGAAATCGAGATCTTAGAAAATCATGAATTTATAAAGTGTAAAATATCTAAGCGAACTTTTCATTTATTTTTGTTTAATTCAGTAAAGACGATGATGCGAACTTGGAGTACACGAAATCGAACGTGTTTTAGTTATATTCTATAGCAACATCAAACAATCAATCGATTAAATAAATTAAAATTAATAAATAGTAACAATCTTGTTATAATAAAACCTACAAACTATTTTACGAAAAATACGAGTAAATGACTTTTTATGTCAAAGCAATAGGAAATGTGATTTTTTTCAGGATTCATTTGTTTTACGAACCACATATTTACGTGTTGTGCATTACATGAACCGGTGGAGGCGATCGGATCGAAAATGTCCATTGAGATATGGAGCGGTCACTGTGAATCAATAAGTCTGTCCATTAGCTTCGGTCTCATCCGGACTTATTCCGGACGATTTACCATAATGATGGCTCAACTATTTTCTATACTCTAGATAAGAATTTTTCCAACTTTTCCAAAAGTTATGGTGCCATATGTTATGCATAGCTAGCTAGGTAGCTACCCAGACAATATTCTTTTCATACGTTCCATTTTTTGTTCAAGTTTGTGTACGAGTTTGAACAATAAAAAAGATACAAAATATGTGATGGGCTCTGATATCATTATAGTTTTATGAGTTCAATACTTTTTTATGTGACATAAATTTTTGCCTGATTTTCGCTGACAAACCAGTTCCTATGTTTTTCGTACTATCTTTGACAAAAATAATATCGTATTTATTTAGATACTTGAAACCTACTGGATAGGTCTGACTATATTGATAAGAATATAATTACATGCGTAAACACTATAATATTTTTCGACATTTAAGACATTTTGTCAATTTTCCATCATCACCATCAGGCTGCTTTTCGGAGTAGGCAGAAAGGACCCAGAGCCACTTACTCATATCCTTGCATACACATTTCGCATCTGTCACTGTCATACAATTCTTTATGCTTTTTGTCCTATTCGTTGTGATTAAAACAATGAGAAAAATAAAAATCTTAATTGTACAAAAAAAAACGATAGTAGAAAAAAACATGACAACTCATTACTGAACACATAAATCTGTGCAGTGGCGAGTTCGTCGCAGAAGCGCGATATCTTCCAACTAACCCATTAAAACAAGTTGTCATTATTTTGTTTGTAACAAACTCGATGCAGAAGTTTTTATTTCAGTCGCTTGTATTTTCTGTCTATAAAATCATAAATAGGTAATAAACGATTTGAAACATAAAATAGCAGTGTTTTTAGTCAATATTTTCGACCGATGGTACAAAATCATGTGACAACGTGTGACAACCATCCTGAATTTCTTATGCTTTTGATGGCACGAACAGGGCGCTTTGCGTGTTTTTTCACATGCAGTTTATCCGCTGACTACTTCAACTATGGAAAATACCGCGATGCTAGGGTGTCATGGCTAGATGTTTTATATAGATATTTAAAAGAAACGTGGTAAATACATTTTAAACAAAATAACAAAAAATAATTACAGTACTTGCAGAGAGTTTCACTTCAAAACATTAAATCTTCTAACTTACAAGAATGTCGAGTCTATTTACATGAATTATCATGTAATTTTTCTGCTACATGTATCACGAACAAAAGAAAAATTAAGTGAGTCGTGGTGACCATAGTCCATTATTTTTTTTTTGTAATTATCATACGGAAAACATTCATTATCATTGTTTAACCCCAAAAAACAATAAAAAATAAAAACAGGAAATGTTTTTATAATTCATCCCACAAATTTCCCAACGCAACGGGGAATTTGCAGAAATAAACGAAATTTCCATAAAAACGCAGACATCTTGTTTTCAGAGTACCATCAGAATGTTAATTTATGCCCCTTTTTTGTCCTGCATAGCTATTTAGCATTTAAGTAAGTAGTTGTACATAATTATGTAGATCTTTCAGGACATACAATAAGTTTACTCATTATTGTATTGTTTAGAATTTTTATTTTGTTTTATATGGTAAATTAATCCTAATGTGATCTTATTTTTTTAATTGGAATTTTCCATTATACTAAAATCAAATGCAGATTTATTTTGTACCAACATAATATTTTGTATTTATATCATCAAGACATTTCCCACGCATGGGGCAGCCAGCGAGCTAACTGCATGTAATAAATATGGAAGTCTGGCACAAAGATGATGTGGTTCAGGATGAGTGGTACACATTGCGTTGAATTAAACAGGTAGAATGTCTTAAACGTGATATTTAACGGACAGGACTTCATTTTACAGGACACTCGAAAACAAACAGAAAAGATTGGGAGACCAATTGACGGGGGCGTCACAGGACTTTTATTTTATATTTAATTTTATGATTATTTAACATTATTTACTTGTATATTTTCATCCCTCCTATATTGATATATTATGTCTTCCTCTTGAGTTTCAATTTGTATTTCACGAAACAACTAAAAACTTCTCTAAGTGAGCGACTTAAAGTTATTCTTGGATATAGATCTCGTCATTTTATTTATTTCAAAACTTCTTGGGGTAGAAATTTCAGTACACTCATTTCATTTCCAAAACATTTTTGTTAAAATTGTTTATTGAAAACGTTTATTTTTTCTAAATATTTTTCTATGATCTTCTTAAAAGTGCCATGTCAGGTTCCCCCGACGTCGGATATCATCCTGGCGTATGCTTTTTTGTCCTGTGCTAGCCGGAACAGCGCCTCCACCCTCTGGACTCCGGTTCACTCTTGAATATTTCTTAGTTAATTTCTATGATATATCAATATTTTCGCTCTTCTTCAGTAGACGAATTCATGATGGCTTAAAAATGAATACTTTTGTTTCATTTCTTTAACTTTGGTAGGTTGGTACGTACCTGTTCTATCCTAATAGTTCTGGTCTGATGTGCCACTACTCCTAGCGGACATGGGAAGTAAGTAGTAAGTATCTGCGTACCTATGTACGTAGTACAGGATATTTCGTTAGGGTTCTATTCTCTAAGCCGATTATTTTCTGCAGCACCGATGAACAACCATTTGACAGCGAATTCAATAATAAACAATAATTAATTCCAATATCAGCCTTTTACACATAAACAAATATATTAATACAGACATAAAAAGTACATAAAAGCAATACAAAATATGAAACTACGATAAAATCGGATAAAATATCACAAACAATTTACTCAATTTTGAAAAAAATTCAAGTTGTGATTTGTTTCTTACAACAGTATTTCAGAAACAAGTTTATTAAAATATCGTATAATATGTAATTCCACAAGTATTTTAATATTTCAATCTCTAACCCTGCAATTGAGTTTATTCCTATATTTCCTAAAGACGGAAATTATTGTTTTGCAACGGCACAATCCTCAAGCAATTTATGTTGCTAAACTGTGAATTTGTGGGGCAGATCGCTTCACCCGAGCCTCCAGCAAAAGTAGGCTGGAAACTCAAGAGGACGACCTGTGCCCCTCCAAAAATAGGTTCGCTTATAGCAGCATAGCCAAGCGTCACCAAGGCTTAATATTTTCCTTACTCATTAGTTTAAGGCACGACGAGCGTGGGTGCGAATATTTGACCAGCTAAAACGATAGCATGATTCACATGTGATCTTGATTATATACTACTGCCATCTATTGATAATTTGTAAAAACACATTTTTTTATATAATAAATCTGTATTGTATAATGAACATTTTATTTTTGATTAAAAATGTTTTCTTTTTCTGAACTATAACGTCTAGTGCCTTTCGAACTACCAACTTATACATAAACAGAAGAGTACAAGCAGATAAAATATTTATCTACTCGTAAGTACCTACCTAATAATATATTATTTTAGTCAGACGGGAATCATTTTATAATGCTTCCAAATTCCTAGTTATTGGGATTACAACATTATTATTACTCATATTTTAGTTGACTTGTAGGTAGGTACTGAGAGTGGTGGGCAAGTGGTTACTCAAAATACATATAACGAAAAGAAAAGAGACGAAACATTTTTAACGGTAGGAGTGAAAGAGAGGGAGATAAAATATTGGTTTGTTTGTGGTACTACCTATACTATTACAAAGTAGTTAATTTTGATGCTTGCTCTGTAGAAATACACTTACATACATGTGAGGAAGAAAAAATAATGTATCTTGAGGGAAACACCGGTACATGTGAGATAAGAAAGCTCATTAAATGTGGATTCAGGTGTAATCCGTTAATAATATATGTGTATGTGTAGGTATAATAATAATATGGGATTAGAAGAGAAAAGCAAATAAGCCAATCAGCTCAGTTTGTACATTTTGTTTATTATGATGGGGGAAGGTAAGAAGATGTTTACGTACTGTTGTTGTGTAGTTTAATGTATCTATCTGAAAAAGGAATCAATGATTCTTTAATAATAAATTATCGAATCGAACAGTTCTTATTTTACTCCGATTCTATGAAAACTTACTAAAGTGTTTTACTTTTTTAGAAATATTTTTTCTTCTTCTTCGATGGCCCTACCGCTCATATCGAGCCCTCGCTTCCAACTTCTCATGTCTGCCGCTGTAGTTTTCCAGTCTGTCACCTGTAATAGTTGGTTTGCGTCCTTCCCCACCTCATTCTCCCATCTCAGCCTAGGTCTAAAAACTCTTCTTTTCCCACCCAGATGTCCCTCAAGGATCCTTTTTGGTACTCGTGAAGACGGCATTCTCTGCACTTGTCCGGCCCATCTTAGCTTGTTTAATTTAGCATGTACAGAATGTCTGGGTGCCTCATTGAAGCTCTTTGTTGAATCTGATTCTTCAAGAACTATTTCAACCTCTCCTTTATCTATATAATCTCCCCACTAGTGATTAGAATAACTGCATGTAAACATAATAATATGTATACTTGCAGGTGCCTTCTCCATCTCTATAAAAATACGGCATTCAGAAGAGGTGGAATAATTAACGATGGTTGATTTCTTAATCATTTCTTTATTATGAATAATTCTCTTTTGTCTTAATTGTGATTTTTTACGAACATCTTTATTTTACAGGATATTAAAAAAATTTGAAGATTAATTGGGAGATCTACCTATTTCGAAAACTTCATGGATGTAATACTGACAGTTACAATAGTTACATTATCAATTTATCAGGCTGAACATATACCTATATTATTTGATTAATTATTAATCAGCTCATTGACAATTAAGATGGTACTATCTATATAATCAAGGAGCACTTAGTCAGCATACACTTACCACTATTCCAGTACTGTAGCTACTTATGTACTTATGTACACCTAATTATTATGAACAGTTCAGTTACTCTATATTGGATCAGGGATGGACATTATTTACTCAAATACAGATTGTCATACACATAAGCATCACATAAATAATAAGATTATTGTCTTTGAGAACACAGACATGTAGTAGGTAGATATAAAATTATTTAATGATTTGAATGTTCATGTCCATATTTTCAACATAACATACAATGACTTTATCGCCAGGAGAGGGACTCTCCTTTGATTCTGTTGTTTCTTTTGATTATATTTTTGTGTAATTATTTCTGTCTCGCTGTTTTTTGAATTTGTTTAATCTTTTTTCCATCTTTCCTGCTGAGATCGTCTTGGCCAAAAGCTGTTATGGTCTCGGTGCAGAGTGATATTTTTAGAATAATAATAATAAACATACAGTTGCAAAAATGATTCTCAAGCATACTCCATTAACAAAACCTAATAGAAGCACATTTTAGCCTATTGTAGGTATATTTTACGCCGCAAATATCATTCATTTTGGGTAGCTTGAAACAAGAATTTCGTTCTACTAAACGACGTCTCACGACTTCTTAGGTCATTGACAATCTTCATTAATCATAAACATTGGTTTACGACTTTCTCCCTGAATGTGTTACTTTCTTCTTCTTCTGTAGGTGCCCTGTCAGGTCCTCCAAACGTTGTCGATCACTCTGGCATAGGTTTTTTTCTCCACACCTCTCGTTCCAGTCCAATCTCATATATTGCCCAACCACGATGTCTGCCTTCTGCCAGCCCCCCGACATCCCTCTATTTTGCCTGTCATAATCAATCGCAAAATGTGGTACTTTTCTCCGCGCATTATAATATGACCCAGATACGAGATCTTACGCACTTTGATATTTAACAGGAGTTCTCTGTCCATTCCAGCTCTTCTTAGCACCTCATTTGTGACCCTATCAGTCCAATGAATACGAAGCTTTCCTCTATGAAGCCACATTTCTATGCAAATGCAAGACAAAATAGAATACAAATAAAAATACAGTGAATAGTGTGTCTAGTTTGTAGTATATATTTATGTCAATTAACATATATATAACATACGTAGACAATTCACACAGATCGAGCTAGTCCCAAACTAAGATGAATCTTGTATTATGGGTACTAACGCGACGATACACACATATACAATGCACTACACACATATACATGTAACACCCAGACCCAGGACAATTTGAAAAAGGTCATTCTTCAATATGCCCTGGCCGGGAATCGAACCCGGGACCTTGTGACTCAAAGGCAAGAGCGTTACCTCCGCGCCACACCGGCCGACATTATTCATATTCAATATTCTTGACAGTCGCTCGTCTGAAATGGAATAAATTTTTTTTCAAATCAATATAGATTTTGCGTTTAAAATAGTACCTTGTACTCCACGACCGACATGAGTATTGAATTCTTAGACAAGTTACAAATGACTTCCATTTAGCTTCACGGAGGTGACGCCGCGTGCGCCGCCGTCGATCTCTGCGGCAAACTTTTTTTAAACACGACAAACAACAATAATATAAATAAGAATAATTCAATACTGGAGACATTTTTCAAACTGAAAAAGTCACTTAAGGCAGGTGGTGCCTATTCTGAATCTTTTCTTCGTGATTATTGTGAATGAGTATTAAGGTGCTATAAACCGTAGTCTGTATGTACTTTTTTAAGTAAAAAAAAAACATATTGAAGTATACGAGTAATGATGTTAAAAACAGTCCAATCGAAAGTGTACTTTGAGGAAAGAAAGTAGAGAGAATAACATTCTTTTGGAAATTTAAATTAATTGTTCATGAAATTATGTATTTATTTTATTTTATTTTATCCTCGAAGCAAAAAACAAAAACAAAAATTAACTACAAACTTGAGAACAGATAAAAAGGTAAATTTATCAGAAGTCACCTAGGTATCATCTAAATACATGTGCTACAATTGTTTGTGACAATAAAAATAGTTTACATGATATGTATTGTAAAAGCCGGAAAAATAATTTAAAGTGACAAGTAATATTGTCAATGCGCTCTTGAAGTGATTTAATTAAAAAAACAGTGCAATATAATTTGATTGAAAAATATTGGTAAAATTTCGGTCGTCTCTACACGTCCACATACACAGTCTCTCTCTGTCATTCGTTCATCACACTTGCACATCACATTTTGATTATTAACTCTAAAATTATTAATCATTAACAAAATCAACTATCAATCATCAACAAAATCAGTTATAAATCATTAACAAGAAAACAGTTATCAATAATCAACAAAAACGAAATCAGTTAACATTCACATTTTAAATTGAGACTAATATATTTTAGCAACTGTTTTTAATATCATAGATTCAGATTTTAGTCATACATATCAACAGTAATGCCATATTTAATGACATGATATCATTATTGTTCTAAACATTTTACTTTTTCTTTGTACATGTATTGCTTATGTGCCTACAAGTATATCGAAAGAATTCTACTGCGAGATAAGTACCTTTTCATGTAAAAATGGAAGGCATATAGAAAATACCTCGTCGCTGAGTTTAGAATGATAGTGCTGTCTAACAGTATTGATAAAATTATTTTGTTTTATATCTACAGTTAGTATATAAAACCTTATCTGAAAAAAAATGTATGACGCACTTAGCTTCTTTCAGATTTGTATAGGTGACTAATTATATCGGCGTTCAGTTTGTGACAAATGGGAGTGATGATTTTTTATTCAATGGAATAGTCTTGTACGATTCAGAACGGAATAAATTACACGAGTAACATTCACAGAATAAGATTGAAAATATATTATTTCTTTTGCTTTTCTATCTGAAAATTTATTGAATGAGCGTGTATAGTATTAATTTCGCTGTCAGCAGACACGAAGTATTTGAAAAAAAAAAACAATATTGCCTAGATGATAAATATTTTCTTGGCATTTGCATGTTCTTTTGCTGTACAGATAATATTTTAGTAAATTCAAAATTGTCGTGCATTTATCTCTGCAAATTAGTTTTTTTTCTATTTTCATTCATTATTTGATAAATTATGGAAGTTAAATTGTTAATTATATTCTAATTTTATATATTTTTCATTTTGTGTGTAAGACTATTTCACTTTTTTAGACTCGTCTAAAATATCTCTAACATAATGTACTTACGTAAATATTGGTTGTGTGACTCAAACTCATCAAATGGTATTTTTACACTTAATCAAAACATCATTTCATGGTATGAGTCCACTTATGACATGATATCCGAATATCCGATACAATGCCCATGGTATAAACCGGTAACAAATCTCAATTACTGTTAGGTAATGTTAAGCCGTTTCCAGGTGGGGTAGACAGATAGAGCAGAACGCCGTATTATCTATCCTTACATACTCCTATCGCTTCCTGCACATTCATCCAGTTTCTCGTACATGCACACCGATTTCTCTTAGTTAATACGCGGACGACCTTGTCAATTTTACCCTTGTGGCTGACGACCTTGACAATTTTACCCTCGTGGCTTGAGCCAGGTAGTTTTTGGACGTCTGCGCTTTCTCACAACCCCTCTTTCAGATAAATATACCATATTTGTCATCTTTTCATCGTTTATTTGCTCCACGTGTCCAAGCCATAGCAACTTTTTAACACGTATAATTGTATCCGCTCATTCTTTTGATATCCTCATTCTTTACTCAATCGCGCAACGTATCAATCTCCAACCATTCTTCTCACCGATCGAATCTCCACAGTACTTTTTCCACTTTCGTCCTTCTTCCACCACTTCGAAGTTTCGGTTGCATACATAGGTATATAATCTCAATCTTTTATTAATCCTTAACCTACAAAGGAACATAATTGAAATCTTTAGCAGCTGTAATGAGAGATATAGAAAAAAAGAATTGTTTTTATTTTTCAATTTACTTTTACTCATACAGTATACTGCTATTGACTTGATTGGTTGATAGAAATTTACATCGTATTTTCTTTCTCATTTATATTTTTTATAAAAAAAAACCTTGAAGATGAAATAGACAGATGAGCTCGGAGTGAATCGCAAAAGGGTTGGAAATGGACATTACCAATAACACATCGAATCGATCATCCAAACAAAACAATCATAAGCAGAAGAAGCACGTGACATTCCCAGAGAGATAGTTCTATAGTTCAAAAAAAGTCATAACATTAAAATGTACAGAGGGGAAGATTGGCTAAATGCGTAACAAATGCAATATAAAGTCCCATGGAGCTGTAGGGGAATTATCGAATCTATTCATCGAGTGGCCATTAATCACAATATCACCCTCTGTAGTGAAATTAAGAGTATTTTTTGTTAACATCGAGTTTAACCAAACACACTTCGGGCACAAGGACAGACATTTATCATAGTCGTTTTTATTGCAGCTGTTAGAAGCAGGATATACCATGAAGACTTAGCAGATATAATATACTTGTTTGCCACATAAAATCTATTAAAATTATACAAATGCTTGTACCTAGAAATTAAATAAAAATAGTAATGAAAAAATAAAAATATGATCAAAATATAAAGCCCTTTTCGCTTTCACGGTATAAGCAAATATTTGTTTTTCATTAAGTTGCTTAATAAGTAAAGTCTACATAATCTTTATCGTCTTGCCTGTTCGGGCACGCATGGGGACCGTCTGATATTTATTTCTTTCTCAAATAAAAAAAAACGAATAAAAATGAAAAAGTAATGTAAAGCAGTGTGTCTATGTTAATGTATTAATAATTCAACGTTTTTTTATTGTTTTTTATTTAAACTTTTATTGTAAATGCCAAAAAACCCTGTGGGCTTATTGAAATAAAGCAAATACTGTAGTTGAGTTATGTACACCTACAATTTCAAATAGGACAATGCATTATTTATGTTTTGTAAAATTTTCCTGTTAATAAATCCGGCTGACGTAGCAGATCTTATCTTGAGACCCACACATCCACGAATGTCTTAAAGTGTGAAGCGTTTGTGGCATTTAAAAACACTTCCCCAAACCAGATGGGTCGAGGAGTGTCAACAGTCATACCCAGAATCATTTCCTCTCTTGCATCCATCATCAAAGGACATTCCCAAAGGATATGTTCCGCATATTGAGCTCCTGTCCCACATGTGCACCATGGATTATCGGTCAATGCTAACTCAAAAAGTTTACCTCTCAACTGGCCATGTCCAGTGATGTGGTAGGATCGGAGATGCCAACACTGGCATAGTGGTATTGAGCTAGAGAGAATTAAAATTTTAATAAATCGTCACCTAAACGGATAAATTGGAGTCCTTGGACTTCTGCAATATCCGAGAAATAATGTTATTGTTAATAAATTCATAAATAAATATATGCAGGTGTATACCTACTTATGTTCATATTATGATACACGCAAAATGCCTTTAATTTCAAAATGTGAATTTTTGGGAAAAGTTCTTGAATAGGTAGTCGTCTTCAAAGCGCACTGAGCACCCGGCAGCGAAGTGGTCTCCAAATATTTTCTTTAATATCCTGTAAAAGGCAGGTGTTCTTTAAAATAACGACAATTTACTCCTAAAATCCAGCGATGAGGTTTGCCACCCATACTGAATATCTTATTTTTTTGTTAACTTTGAGAAGAACAAAATATTATTTGATCTTTTAGGAAAAAGGATAAAAAAATATATTTTGATATTTTTCAATAACATTCTATTGTATTATAAGTATATATTTTTATAAAATTTAGTTTTATGTCCCACAGCTAATAATTATTTATTAATATTAGCCAATGAAACTGTAATCATTACAAAATAAATTAATACGGAGTTATTAATAAGCCTTATACAAAACCAATCATTTCTCATTCAAGTAAATAGTATCATTGCTATTTCACCTACTTTACAATAGTTTTGTTTTGAAACCACAAGCGGTGTACCTACTATATTATGTAGTTACATTTTATTATTTATTTTGTTTTGTTATTTTAGCTACCGGGGTCTATTACACATTACATATTAAATATAAATAATAATAATTTTATCTAAAATACAATAATGTGATACCTACCCCACTCCATTGTTTAATTAAAAGTATTGTTCGTATTGTTATTGTTGTTCGCGATGTAACGATGTAGTGTGGGGGCATCACTAGGGGGTAAAATGTTGTCATTGCAATGTTGTATTATGTTATTGATTTAGGGTTGGAAACCATGCATTTTTTTCGTGTTAATAATCGTCGTGTTAGTACTCATAATACAATATTCATCTTAGTTCGGGATTAGCTCGATCTGTGTGAATTGTCTATATTGTATGTTAATAAAAAAATTGTGTAGAATGAAAAATTTAAATTTTACGGAGTCAAATGTTTCACCGATAGTTACTTATATTTACAAAAAAAAATCTTTAAAGTTTTATGTGTCGATTTCATTGCGACATATCCTACAAGTGTGGAAACCTGCAGAGTAATTTGAGAAAAGACATATTTTATACCTAAAATAGTTTTTAGTTTTTGTTTGTTTTTTATTCATTGCATCATAGTATTTTCCACTAATCGAGAAGCCAACGGACTAACTGCTTGTAATAAACACGCAAGTCGTCATCTCCATGCCAATTAAAGTAAGACATTCAGAATGGGTAGCAAACATCATGATTGTGCTTATGATGTGAAAAAAAAATACCTTAAATAAAGTTGTACCTACCTACATATTTTAGTTTGTTCGATTACGGGAGCTTTGTCATGAGAGTAAACAAGATTTTATATTTTAGTATCCAAATGCGTCATAGGACTTGATCTTAAAATATAATATTCGTTTTTGTGAATTTTGCCTTCAATTCTTCTAATTCGGTCCCTCAATGCTGAGGATCGTGACCACCATGACCCCAACCAAGCGACAAGCTCCTCCACCGTGCCTTGTCCTCCGCCTGCCTAAACGCCTCACACATTGTACCCCCTGCGGCATCTCTCACATGATCTGACCATCTTGTCGGTATTCGGCCTCTGCTTCTTCTTCCTTCGACTCCACCAGACAAAATATTTTTTTCCAGATTGTCTGGCTCACGTCTTATAATATGTCCGAAAAAGCTTAATATACGTCTTTGACATATTACAGACAGTCGAATCTTTATCTGGAGCTCAGTCAAGATTGACACATTCGTTCTGTGGGCCGTCCATGGTCCATCTCGAAAGCATCTATTCTGTGTCTTTCATTGACTCTTAACGTCCATGTTTGTCTTTAATAATGTTTGCTATAAACAAAAAAAAAATCTATTGTACCTATTCAATTCTTATCAATGCCATTCACTCGTTTTTGAGTGATTAAGTACAATACATCTCGATTAAAATAAAAAACGATGATAAAAATCCGTAATATTTGTCATCCCTTTATACATTTGTTGTTATTGTAAGCGATGATGAGTAGATATAATATATGAACATTAGGAGACGACACTGAATGATCAGTAGAAAGTTAGAGGGGTGGGTGTGTGTGTTAATAAATAAATATATTATACTTAAATAAAGAAACCTTCTACTGTTGATATTATTATAATACACTACAAACCTACTGTGTGCATCCCTATTGCACTCTGTAGCGGGTAACAATCTACATTATTGTACTAAGATACATTTGATATCAATTATACAACGTATATAATTATTACCTTCATTACATCTAGAGCGTTATTTTTCCCGGATTATTTTCGTTCCCGGGAAACGGGAAATTTAAAAATGAATTTCCCGGGATTCCCGGGAATCCCGGGAAATTCATTATTATATTTATTAATATTCAATTTTCAACAAATTTGGTAGAAAAACTCTCATAACTTGTTGACCCTTGCAAACATTTTGATTTGATAAAAAAAAAACAAATTTTGTTACCAATATAAGTTATTTGCTTAAAAAAACTAAATAGCTGACTGACGAGATTTATTAAGGTACTCTTTGTTATATCAAAATACAAATTGTTTACAAAATATATATACTAACTTTTAATTTTTGTTCATCCTATCAAGGAAATAAATATTATGGAATTTGGCAAAGCTTTTTAAATAAACAAAAATCGAGTCCATTTGATGATTTTTGACTTCAAAAAATTATAAATTTCAACAAAAAAATGATTTTTTATATCGGTTAATATACATGAATAAAACAAAAAAATCGACAGTTTGCTGCACTAATATTTATAAGAACTATCTAACTTTTCGAAAAATTAAAAAAAAAACATGAAAAATCATAGGATTCTTGTACATTGTCGGCCAAACACACCACCGATTTCGAATTATATTTAGAATTATGCTTCTTTCATACGAATACATTGAAGCTATAATTACGTTTTTTTTAAAGTAAAACATTAATGTTGGTAATTAATATTTGTTTTCATATTTTATCACATCAAAATGTTCGTCATCTTCAACAAGTTTATTACGACTATTACAGTTAACTAAACAAAGATTTCGGTATCGGTATGGCATTCTGCATGACTAATAATTATTTGTGTTTTTTCCCGGGAATAACCCTCTAATTACATCTGTTTCGTAGTATGAATGTTACTGGGTCATGATGTTACATAATAAATTAAACCAATATCAATTATGTACATATTTTATTAAACAATAATAATATTAAGACATAAAAAGTTCTTGCTTATTTTAAGTATATTTTCACTTGATTTCATTGTGTTAAAATTAAATTTATTTTGGAACTTAACAAATTTAACTGATTTTCACTTTTTTCAACTGAATTTGGTAATTTTACTGGCACATAGTTATGTAATTGATTTTTTTACCTACTTAAGTGAAAAATAAATAATATTATGACAAACTCTTTATTGTTGTAATAAAACAAAAATTGAAAAGGTGTGCTTATTGCCTGAAGGTAATCTCTTCCAGCAAACCTTTATATAAGTGTGACATTGTTATACAAGTACATAATTATAATAATAAGTTTGTTTTTAAATACATATCAAGGTTGTTTGAGTATTGCAAAGTTTTGTACAAAAATTATACAGGATAACATCCATCTACGTTGTTCCATTCCTTTTGTGTTGTTTTTGTGAAAGGAAATTTTGTGTAGAGACTGAGTTATTAACGAAACGCCTATGGGATTTTATTTTAAAATATGTGATTGAGTTTGACTTCCTTATGTCTGTCGAAAAAATGTTCCAAAAAATGATCATCCTTGGATCTTAATGGAAGTTCGTGCGAGTTAAGATTACTAAATCGTTGGAAAAGATATTGGGGTGATTCATGCGCTAAGATGTGGATTATTACTGAATGTCATTTTCTTCGCGACATAGATATCAGCTATCTCATCAGAACACCTCAGCTTCCTGAAATGGATAAATGTGGCTACGATAAGTTTGGTATTTTCGCGTCATCATATTTATTAGTAACGCCAATACGTTGTTTCGAATACCTTATGAATGCTTTCGATTTTTTATTTCAATTATTTATACCAATGTTATAGAATTTTTTTTTTCTTATTTATTATAGTTTTCAACGTTCTAATTTACGAGTATTAACACCATGCAGTTTCTTATTTTGATTTGAGACCACCTGTTAAACTTTATTTCACGTGACAACGTCAAATTTGAAATAAAATTCATCTGCTTTTTTTTATTTCAAATCAATTACAACCCATGCAGGTCTGTAAAATAATTTTTAATAAACTCATTCGATCATGTGGCATTGTACAACATTACATTCTATATATAAATTAAATATTTTGACACTATTCTACAACCACCACCCTATTTTTAAACACCCTACCCCTATTCAACAATACACATTATTATTATTATAACTGCAACTAGTGTAGTCTTACCCGGTTACCGTCAGGAAATAAACATTGAATGTATAAATTAACATTAATTGTAGATTGCATAAAGTACCTACCAACTTTCTTAAGAAATGACATGAAAATAACCAAAAACTGGAAACTCTAAGATTTAATGATTTTGACAGTTCTATGTGTGTTATTCTTTGCATAACTGTCTAGTTTTCTTTATAAGAAAATGAAAAAAAAAAAACAAAATTTTGGGTATTATTCACCAAGAAAATAAAGTGATGTTATTTTCTTCACTTTAATTTATATTCTATAATTGAATAAAAATAGTGTTGTGATTCAATTTGCAGAACAATGAGGTCAATTCGTATTCTTAACAATTATATTACTCTGTTAATGATTGTATGTATAAGTAAACGCTTACAAATATTGGTGTTCTTGATTTGTATCAAGTAGGTATTATATATAGGTACTGAAGCACATCATTCAAGTCCAAAAATTCATTCAAAATTCTCGCCATCTCAACACTCAGATCATACAAGACTCAACAAACCTGTGAGGAGGGCGACTGCAAAAGATCTTTATATACTTTTTTTAGCCTTCAACCTGCCCAAGAATAATACTACGTATGGAGTGTTTTATTTTTTCTGTATTGTCTAATTACGGAATCTATAATGTTACTACATATTAACATACAAACACACAAAAATATTTATCAGACTACAGCACATTATAATGACAATGATATATCCCAACACTCGTTCTATTATTTATAATTATTTTACTGTGAAATTAACTCGATCATGATTAGCTATTGTTCAGTAAACTACCAATAATAGCAACTACACACACACACACACACAATAGCTATGAACCAATAGCAGAACTTCAATTTAAAATTGGAATTAAATTTCATTCGTTACGACTTCGATTGATATTTATGTCTCATTATTGAGATTCGTCAACGAACATTCGAATATAATTGGTTTGAATTTGACAATTTTCGTTCTTTATTTGACTTTTTTTTCCCTTAGTAAAAAGGAAATTATTGTGTCATTCTTTATATTATAATTTTTTGCAATCAGCAGAACGGAATAGTTGTTAAAAAAATCGAGGTTTTATAAAGAATTCAGTTATTTATTTATTAAGTTTTTCCAGTAGTTTGGAAAAGAATACATAAATTAATAAATAATTTCATTTAAGTAAATAAATAAACTTTTCAAACTGAGAAATTATTGAGAAGAAAAACTTATGTTTTAAATTTGTAATAACACATAAAACTATGGGTTAGTTGGAATATCGCGCTTCTGCGATAAACTCGCCCATTGCACAAAATTTATTTTATTTATTTATTTATTTTATTCTTCACTGTAGGTACCTACATTGTTTACAATAATAAAAATTAACATAGAAAATAAATCATTTATACAATTCAATGTACAGAGGGCGAGTTTATCGCTAAAATGCGATGTCTTCCAACTAACCCGGTTATTTAAATCAAAAAACAAAACAAAACAAAAAAAAAAGACATAAATATACATATCTACAGTAATATTATAAATATAAAAAAAAAAACAAAAATACAATATAAAGCAAACAAATGAAAAAGGCACATGCAGGCAACAATGTACTCATGGACACATAATAATAAAAAAAAAGTAGAACATACATACACTGCTGCGTGCACATGCATAGCATTTATTTGTCTAGTTAAAATTGTTTACTTTCTTATGTCGATTTTTTGTGCAATAAAGATTTTTATTAATATTATTATAATAGGAGGAAGAGGAATTGTTAACATTTCCTCTTTACATAATAATCAAATAGAATCCCTTAAAACATTTTTTAAGAACAAACAAAATAATTCTATATTACATAAAATTATAATACAGGCCGATAAAAATCATACACCTTTAAATTTAAATGACGAAACAGTAGGTCCGCGATTAAACTATTTAAATATTTTGTTAGAATCTTGGGGTAGGAAGGAACTTCATGCTAGACACCTCAATGATCTCAACCAATCTTATGTTGACAAATATGCGTCAAACAGGTGGTTGACCATTGGGGAATTGTATGGGGAAACCGAGGGTTTTATGCTAGCAATTCAAGATCAGGTAATAAATACAAAAAATTATCAAAAATATATTATAAAAAATCAAAACATAATTGATGATTCGTGTAGAAAATGTCTGGCCAAACCGGAAACAATTCAACACATAGTTTCGGGTTGTTCCACTCTCGCTCAAACTGAGTATACTTATAGACATAATTTAATAATAATTTGTCGGCCGGTGTGGCGCGGAGGTAATGCTCTTGCCTTTGAGTCACGAGGTCCCGGGTTCGATTCCCGGCCAGGGCAAAGTGAAGAATGACCTTTTTCAAATTGTCGTGGGTCTGGGTGTTACATGTATATGTGTGTAGTGCATTGTATATGTGTGTATCGTCGCGTTAGTACCCATAATACAAGATTCATCTTAGTTTGGGACTGGCTCGATCTGTGTGAATTGTCTTTGTATGTTATGTTATGTATGTTATGTTAATCATGTCGCAAAAATTATACATCAAAATTTAGCTATTAAACATAATCTTTTAAACTCAAATAATGTAATACCTTATTTTAAATACAACCCGGAACCGGTTTTAGAAAATCAAAATTATAGGCTCTATTATGATAAAACCATAATAACAGATAGACAAATACATCATAATAGACCCGATTTAGTATTACATGATAAACGTAATAAAATAACGTACCTAATCGACATCGCTGTCCCAAATACACATAATATACAAACAACCGTCGCAGAAAAAATACGTAAATATACAGAACTAGCAGGAGAAATAAAAAATATTTGGCATTCTAGGTCCGTTTATATAATACCTTTAGTCATGTCAGCTACAGGGGTAACTCCGAAATCTTTAATAAATAATTTACAAAAATTAGATTTACCGGTTAATTTGTACATTAAAATTCAAAAATCTATTATAATAAACACTTGTAATATTGTAAAAAGGTTTCTAAACACAGATATTTCAGGCACAATGCTGGTATTTTGATCCCGCGTTTTGAGCCTAATCCTTTGATATCCTGTATATCTGGATAGGTGTATTTTTCCCGGCATTAGACTGTTAAGTTTTTGTGTGATCATGACTGATCATATGGAGACTTATCTGGTTGTATAATGCTGAGAAGTGTGGATGGCAATTCTGCCGCCGCGTAAAAAAAAAATTAAATTTTATAATTTTACGAAATTACATTATAATAAATTTTATAATTTTACGAAAACACTAATGTCATTTTGTTCCAAATAAAACTGACTTATCAAAATCTTTTATTTTTATCAAAAATATCAGGTAGTAAAAAGGTTCTGCGCAGAATAATAAAATCAGAATAAATCGAAGGTATCGGGTATTAAAGACTTTTCCATGAAATGCATTTTTAATCCTCTTTAAAATCCCCTACAAAGGAACGTGATATTGGAGAAAATTACCCAAATATCCCCAATAATCCCCTATCGTAAATTTGAATTATATTATCTTATAGTCCTAATTTATAGATAACTCCATAAAATTTTAGTCCATAACCCATCAAAGAACGTTCACGCTTGGACTCATGTTCATGGATTACTTCTTTATCATAGCAGGAGTATAATATTTTATTTTTCTTCTCCTTGAGACTGAATATTATTTCAAGTTAATCTTGTCCGATATTTTATATTTATCTAGATTTATTATCAGCGAGTCTTTTATCGTTTTTGTGCAAACCGAATGATCTATTTCTTATCTAAGCTTCTAAGTGAAATTTATTACCTACTACATACCGACTTACCTTAGCTTTAAAGAATGGTTTTCATGGGAAATTTCAGCTTAAATAATACTTTATCGAATTTCATCATTTAACCAGATTATATATAACTACCTACATTTATTTATTTATTCATCCACTAAACGGCTAGTGCCGTTTGCATATCTACACCATCACGACATATCTCACCTATAGGGTAGCCAGCAGATCAGCTGCATGTAATCCATTCCATTCCTGTTCGTGCCAACAAAAATCAAGACATTTTAGTTGGAAACAAACTTGCCTTTTACAGGACATTCAAAAATTAACCGAAAAGAGTGGGAAACCAATTATTTACCGGGTTCCTATATAGATAAATAATTTTATTATTAATATGTGAAACCAAAATAAATTCTCTCTAGTGTATACATCAATATTAAATTGAAAAAAAATATGTAGAATCAAATTATTTTTAGTAGGTACCTATTTAGACGAAATATAATTGGGTAGGTATAATATTTTTATTTTCATTACAATCTAATTAAGGTGACAAACATATAAAAAAAACATCATTCATTAACTATTTACTGTTTCCAGTTTTTTAAGACATTTTGATTTGCTTGCATTCGAAGTTATTTTATAAAATAACTATCAACAATTAATATTAAAATAAGAAAAAAAAATGTGAAAAGTGCAATCTTTCCTATCCCGTGTTAGAAAATTTCATATTCCGGACTTATTTTTGGCACCAAATATCAACCGACTTTCCCTTTTACAGGTTTTACAATTTCTGTAAGGATGTAAATTGCATAATCCTTTACTTAATCGTTTTCCTGACCATTCGGATTCCCGAATTCAATAATATTACTTTAATGGTAATAGGGATGAAAGCTTTATGGCACTTCATACATTAAGATAATGGCCTGCATTTACATCGACCCATATTTGAAAGTTTTAAGCACTTATTCAGTTCTCTGAACTGGGCTTAGAATAGTGATGAAACGGATCGTCGATTGGGCGGATACCGAATAGCAGATGATCAGTAAGAGCATACAGTGAAAATTTGGTCACTTGCTTTGGCTTAAGGCTAGCTACCCTTTATAATATTTTTTAATTGGAAAAAAATAATGCAGTATAGACAGACAAACCAATCTTACAATTTAAAAATCATTTTTATTCTAGGATATTATTTTTTTATTATCATTATTTATTTACGTATTTTAGTGTCACAACTACAAATTGTTCAAATTTAACTGATGATTCACAGTATCAAAATTCTTCTCTACGTATCTTGTACAGTCTCCCCAACGTTGACGATCAACTGGGAGGAATCTTTTCTGTTCTAGGCAGCATGGAACAGCTCCTCCACAACTTTCATCTCTACCTCATCTTCTCAGCCTATAAAAAATAAAACAAGAATAAATAAAATATAAGTAAGAAATTGGTTAGCAGGTAGGTAGGTACGTGAGTAGTTTTTATCTGTATCTAATTATCGTAATATATAACGAGTTTAATTTTATGAAAAATTTGATCAACCGAAGTTTGTTGATTTCATGGATTTCCAGATGTTTTCGCTATGCGGATCATGTTCAGTATTTTGTTCTTTATCCAACCAGATAGCAAATCTTGACCGAATAGCCTGAATTCCAAATGGTTGCCGGATATTCGTTTCATTTCTAGTAGGTGTAGTACGATAATGGTAGAATAGATAACTGAACCGACGATCTGAAGTATTATAACTGGAAATGCTGGTATCATCTGGAACGATAAAATGCGTTGCTGGACCGTCCAGATCGCAACTAATCCACAAGTGTTAGAGCTTTTGAGAATTTATAACAGGATTATATTGAAAAGAGGATAAGTTAGTAATATGAATACCTATTTAACAACAAACCATTTGTAGAATAAAATTATATTTCCTCTCACAGAAATTGATATTTTTAGAACAATCTTAAGCTAAATTCACCTGTTAAAACATTTTGTTTTTGATGAAATAAATTATTTATTTATTCTTATTGCACATTAACAGTATAATATAACAGTGTAAACAAAACAATATAAAATTTTAATTAAAAAACTAGGACGATGTGCAGTGGCGTTATTATCACTATAAAGTGATTTCTTCCATCTAACCACGATTAATAACCATAATTAAGAATGGCTTGAAGAGAATCTAGAACACAATAACATCCTGGTATACCGATACTTATGTATGCAAGCGAAACGCGGGCATGGTTGAAGAAGGATGAAAGTGGAATAAATGCTGTGGAGGTGAGGTCGCTGAGGAGAATGGTTGGTAAAACATTGTGTGATAGAGTGAAGAATGAGTGGTGCCAAGAGATATATATGGCGTTCGGTTCTCTCTGCCTACCTCACTTGGGATACGGCGTGAGGGAATATTATAGTATCAAGGAACCAGATAACCTGGAAAAACTCATAATTGTGGGAATTGGTAAGGAAAAAAGATAAAAAGTCGTGGTCGTGCACTAACTAGGTAGAAGTACATAATTCAGGAAACAACAGGATCTTATGTTCTGAATGCTTTTCACGTGCCTTAGACAGACATTAGGGGGAGAGGTCACTCGTCACTTAAAGAGTCTTCTGCTGCTACCATTTTCAGACACGTGGAAAAGGACGAGAGAGAGAACGAGTTTTACTTTTATTTTTTTAGGGTTGAATTTGAAAAGTTTGTCAGTTTTAAGAATCAAAGCAGAAGACGCCGGAAGTCGCCAGTTTAATTTGATTTTTATCTTATCTTTTATTGATATCTTAATCACATTCATTATAATATACATTATAATACAAAAAATAATAATAATAACACAATTGAGTTCCTTCATAATGGCAACATTTTCATTCAATAAATGCGTCTATTATGTAGAAAAGTCATCAGAAGAATACTTAAGTAGGTTGTCAAAAATATACAAAGCAATAAAAATAAATGAAACGAAAAAAACATTCCTAATCAAAGTTGATTACTTATAAAAGTTTTGTCTTTTATTTTGTTGTTCTTTTCTACTATTTAGGTATTTGACAAATTATATGAGACAAAGAATCTAATTAACATACACTAATAAATTATTTACATCCAATTATATACATACTTCCAAAGATTAGTTTTTTTTTTAAAAAAAAGAAGATATATCTGGCTTTTTGTTATAAACCCAAATACAACCTTAAACACCTTTCACAGTAAGCTACTAAAAGCTTGTGTAGTGAAAGGGGAGTTAATCGGCACCTGGTATTGAACCACGGACCCTTTGTTTACGAGGCCGAGACTTTACCTCCAGGCTACCAACGAACTCAACATACATATATAGTAATTTTCTCATTTTAACAAAAATAGTAATTTCTTTTTGTGAATGCATACATAGATGTTTGGCTGCTTCATTCCATAGTAAAATTTAACGTATTCTAATAAAAACTGCGATATTCTTGTCAGCATTAAAGACTCCCTCCCATACTCAAAAATCGAGGGATTTCAATTTACTTAATAATAATAAAATAAAAAAACTTATATTAATTGGTGCTTTCACAGTGACTTCACTTTAAGTTAGCCTGATGATGAGAGCGGAAGGTCATGAAAGCCATCTCGTCCAATCTCGAAAGATATCAATTACTCTTATATTTCGTACAGATGTTATTAATTTTAAGATTAATTTTCTGGGAAAAATATCGCTAAAGAAATATTTCAAAATTACAAATATCAATTTGTTCATGAAAAATACAACACATTTTTACAAGAAAGAGAAAAATATTACTGAATTGTTTGAAATTAATAACGAAAACTAGTTATAAGTTAGACTACAGGTAATTGTTAATACGTGAGTACTACGAATAAACAGTCTACGAAGAAAGTCGTAGATAGTTGGATAACAATAAAGATACATAGATAGGTGGTAGAAAAGTTTTCTTGTAACATTTTCGTTATTATCGTCGTACCTAGCTCAGTACTCATAATAATAATAACAGGAGTTTTGATTGTATTCAGAAACAACATGTAGAAACAATGACAATAATGTGTTGGTACTACGACGCGGCGTAGAAGTGACAACCTAGTACTACGCCATAATAATCGTAGAAGTTTAAGTACAACAAATGACTGACTTGGAGAAGTTTCCGCTAACTGCATAGGCAATCCATATAGATTTGACATGACAAGAACATACTATGTATATTGAAGGTTATTTAGAAGGTATTTATATAAAATAAAATATTCTGTTTTTGGATAAAAAAATTTTTAGATATGCAAAAATTATGGAACGTTTGAAAAGTCTATATTTGTATACTTTGCTTCTTTGATATCTTCACATTTGCAATTTGTCATGCATACAGCAACTAGAAATATGGATTTCTGATGATTAAATAGCAAAGGTTCACATTACTTTCTTTATTTCTTTCACATTAATTTGTTTATTTTATTTTTTATTTTATTTTATCTTTACTCCACACTTGAAGGTGGGGTGTGCAGACCTCTGAAGCTAATATCATAGTACATACATATAATATGAAACAAAATTTAAAAACGAACACATATTACAGTAAAAAAAGAAGAATTAAAGGTGATTTATTTATAGAAAATACGAACAGAACGAACTTATCTCACGCTACAGTAATTACAGTAGGTTTGTAGTTAAATTGGTATCAATTAAATAAAGAGATTTTTGAACTGATTAATTTTTTTACTTTGTGTCAGTTTTTGTACTTGTCTTTCGATGTCAGCTCGTATAAGTGCGTTATTTATTAACAGTTGAGTTCTTTTAAAGTTTGGTAACCAAAAATCTTATCTAAGATTTTCTTTACTTAAGATTACTTAAAAGGCTTTAAAGCGAAGTTTTAAAAGATAACTTGAAATAATAAAATATTGTGTTAGGAAACAATCAGATGACATTTTTTACTGCAATAATTTTCTTATCAAAGACAATAGGATTTACATTATTTTTAAATTGCTTAAACTTTGAACAGATCTATAAGAGTGATAAGACAACAGACGTACAAAAAAATAATAGAATTTAAAATTGAATTTTAAACGAGACGAATTAAAGAAAGAAAAAAGTTCTAATTCTCAGATTACACTTTTATGCCTTTTAAATATTATTATTTCTACTAGTGTTATTTATCCGGTTGTCCAGAGGAAATAAATTTTAAATCAATAGTGGGATAAATACCTCTGTGAAATAGTATAAGGCAAAAAATGGGAAAAATATTAAAAGATGATGCAATTTTTTTGACAGTCCTTTAATGACCTGATCCTGATGTAAAATATGAATGATTTATATAATAATATTTTAGAAAAGTAACTAGATTGGTTTTGTAATTTTAGCAATCACAAATAAATGACGAACAACCATTATAAAATTTTGATAATAAAGCCAAAAATTAAAACAAAATGTGGTGTTTTCAACAAAATTTGTAATATTATCATCGTTTTCTAAATTTTGTTATATTAATGTTAATTTTCTTATACTGTTTTATTGTTTTTTTCTTGTGTTTATATTTCAAATTGAATTTTGAATATGTAATGGTATAAATTGTATTGAGTAAAGTATATTATATTGTCATAAAGGCAACAGCCGTTTAAATAAAATAAAAAATGCAAATTCATATGTTAAATTATCAAATAATATCTAATGACATGTTGTCATATAAACTGTAATTATATCTGTTAATATGTGACAAAAATATGGTATTTTTAACCTGAAACTTATTTAAAGGATGATACCTGCATAGATTGCATTATTTTATCTCTACTTTGGATGACTACAGCATCCATACATACAAATATATTTACTTTTTGCATACACAAATGAACTTAAATATTTTTGTGCGGATTATTTCACCTCCATTGACATTTGCATAAAATAATTAAAGAAATGATAATTTTTTGTATACTTTTCTTTTCTCTATAGTGAGTTTTTCCCTTCTCATTTTCTTTAATTCTAAGACTGCCATAAAATCTTTAATTACATTTTAATTTCAACAAGAAGATTGTTGAAGGTGACAATGGAATATTGAAGTTGGTACATAAATGCGGCAGGTAATCATTTTATATTCAGACAATGTTCTATGTAAAATAATTATATTGTCCGTAAACCATGAAAGACTTTTTTTATTTTGGAATTTACATAAATATCATCAAAAATAGAATATTTAGAATGGGTGGTATGCCTCATTGCTGAATAGGCATAGAGGATATAGCTGTATAGAGAGAAAAACGTTTAAAGCACGACGTTATAACGAGAACTTTTATTGCCGACTAAAAAATACAACATATATCATAATTAACAGAAGCATACAGGGTCACCTTGTAATAAGGTGCCAAATATTGGCAAATTATTTTTGTGCGTGTAAACAAAATCTTCTTCTCCTATTCACACTTTTCGATTCAGTCACTATTAATTTTTTATTTTTTACAGGATCAAACAATCAGTTATAGAATATGTCCTCAAAATATGCATTCAATAATATGTGGACCAGCAAATATCCTTATTTTGTAAACTTCGTTATACAATTTCTTCGTGCATGCTCTCTTATTCAATGAGCTCAATATGTCCTTCTCATACAATATGTTCTCCTGTTCAATGTATTCAACACGTGGCCGTCCTGTACGATTTGCTTTAGATGATCTTGCCATTCGATCCTCGGCCGTCTACGTCTCCGAGCACCATTCCTCTCAGCCAAATATATTATCTTTTTGGTCATTCTGTCTTCATTCATTTTTTCCACATGCCCAAACCATTGTTACTTATTAACATTCTTCCTTGTAACTACAACTACTTTCATTCCACATTATTATTAACATGATACGAGTATATCTACGATTCCAATCAAAATTACGATTAAACTTTGACTGTTGTGTTGTTTTATTATGAAAGGCTAAGACATCAGGCTCGGTACGTGCCTACTTGCATGAATATTTATTGTATATCTAATAATAATATTACCTACCGTATGTATTGTACGTAGGTAATAATATCTATGTACATAGTTGTAGTAGTAGTAGAGACAAACTTCCTCAAAGCAATCATTTAGACTTACATTCATACAAACGAACTAAAGAGATAACATCACGACTTGCCTTTGCATACTAAATGTGGGTGAAAGTTGTTATGTTGCAGGAAATATAATAAATACCTACATAATAATATGTTCGTATTGTAGTAGTGACGTGGCGTCACCTTTAGTGTCATCCCTCACCGGGACGCCATGGCGGCGTCGCCGGCTACGCATAGCCAAATAATTCATAATATCGAAATGAGACTCCACTAGGACGAAGATTGCCTGGAAGGCCACCTTAAAGATGGAAGGATAGTTGGTCTTCAGTGTCGCAAGAGGAAACGAATTCCGGCCAAACAGGTCAATGGCCTACTTCAAGCAGTAGAAGAAGAAATGTATTGGGACTAACTCACATGGCTACGGATTGGTCACGTTGCTAATCGTAGAATTATTTGGCTACGTAGCCGGCGACGTCTCCATGACATCCCGGTGAGGGATGGCACTTAAGCTACAAAATATAAATATTTTTACATGTATAGGCATTTAAAGTAAAACATGCTGATTAAAGAATTATGTATCTATTTGTAAGTTTTTTTTTTTGTCACAGGGATTGAAGGCGTCATAATGGAACGAAATTGGTGCTTGTAGGTAATTTCTTCTTCTTCATCTTTCTGTACCATGTCAGGTTCCTCCGACGTTGGCGATCACTTCGGCGAAAACCTCCCTGTCCTGTACTGCTCTGAAAAGGTCATCCACTTCTCTTTCCGATCTACCCTCTAATGTTGCGCTGCCAGGACATTGCTTTGTGCCAACTCCCTGTAGGTAATTCAGTAAACTTAATTGATGAATTCAGAGAATATTTTCATTTTACCAAATTAGACAAAAGAAAATTAATTTAAAGTAGTTTTTATTTATAGTAAAACTAGACAAATAATCAACAAATTTCATTGAACCGTTATAGAATCTTTAATATTGCAAATCACAAATAAAGGTATAATAAAGGTATAATCCATCTGAAAACTTTAATTAAAATTCCTCAATGTGAGGACCGAAATTCAAATAAACAGAATTTCATTTTTAAGCTACCCTTAAAACTGTAAGTATCCCTTTTATAATTTGTATCCACTACTAAGAATCAAGTTATTGTTACATCACTATTGGGAGGGTGTAGGTATGTAGGCTTTTTTGACGCTACTACAAACTTTGCTTTTGCACTGGGGCAAGTTATAACAGTCAGATATTACGTGATAATATGTATAAATACAGGAAATCTTCATATTTCAGTGTACAACTTCTTCGTGAACTATTCTGTGCTTTAGCGCTTATGTTTGAAGAGGGAAAGTTCAAACTGTATTTTGTCACTGAGGAAAACAGCAACGTGTCTGAATAGTACAAACTATACTGTAGATGTAAGTTGAAATTTAATTTCTTTACATGTAGGTACCTAATATTTGTAACACAAACGATTTTTAAAATGGTGGAAAAATGTTATATCTTTTCGTCCATAAGATCAATGCTCAACGATTTGAATGACTAGTAAAAATGGATATTGTGACCATTCAAATTTTGCGACCAGTGTAATTTCATATTAGTCAGTTAACGAGTGTTGGTTCAAAAAGATATGTTCAAATTTTACTCGAAATTATTCTTAGTTGTAGATGCATTTATAAAAGTATGTTAGTAATGCTTTAGAATATATGGATAGTTCATTAGTACATGTATTAGAAGTGCACCTTTTTACGACAATCATCACAGATTTTTTCACATAAGGCTTTAAAGTATCTATATAATAAATAAGGTTACATAAAATAATACAATAAAATATTAGAAAATACTGTTTTACTTCCATATCACTTCATTCAAATGTGAGAACGTTTTCGAACAATATCTGTTCATTTTCATTGACAATGCAATACTGCTTATTAACTAACTAATCATACTTATTAACTAAAAATAAAACTTGATTTATTTGGGTACATAAAATCTTTTGAATTGCAGATTGAAGGGACATTCATTGTTTACTTTTTTTCATTTTAAAAGTATCTTTATCACTTTTCAGGTAGGTATAAAAGACGTAGGGGAGAGTCCCTATGAAACGGACGTCCCATGAAGCGGACAGAAGCTGGTGTTCGGCTCCTGTTGGAACTACCATGATGTTGTTAGATATTTATTGAAGATGCTTACTAACACATTATACCACGGAAGTTTGACAGTTCTGCTCCTGCATTTGACCTTGATACACAAGTTTGATTTTTTCATAGGACAAAAATAAATTTTTATTACACAGTTCCAAGTTCATTAAATTTTAATATTTTTATTAATTCAATTTTTGTTTTAAAATTCAGATAACTCATTAGGTATCTTAAGTAAATAAAAAAGTTGAAATAGTTTTAATAGTATGTGGATTTATAAAATTTCACGTCTTTATTTAAAATTTCATAGAGTCCCATGAAACGGACACCAAAAGTACAATGAAACGGACGTCCGATTCATATTAAAGAAAATATTAAAGAAAAGAAAAACGAATCTTCAATATCCAGAGCATCGGAAGGAAGCAGCACATGTCCTGGTAGTCGTAAATCATATGTGGCCAGTGAAGAAGATTGGTTGAAGTGCAAGGTATTCCAGATATGGGCACATGAAACATGAGATGTAAAAAGAACACTGAACATGTTGTAAAAAAAAAAATTCACGTCATAGCATTTTATTTTAATTTCTGCTGTCTTCTGTACCAGAAACCGGAATAATAAAATAATAATATAATTTCAATAAAATCGTAAACAGTCATTTCATTACTATGTCCGCTCCATGGGACCCCATGTCCGTTTCATGGTAATCGTTCCATGAAACGGACATATTTTTAATTTTAGAATTTTACATGTAAAAGTATCTAAAAGATTTTTTAATATTTTTTCTTTAGTGCATAACAGAGGTGCAAACTTCGTAGTTTGTGGGTATATGATTATCTTTCGTGAACAACTAAATGCAACCGAGATATAAGACTTTCCTCAAAAATGTCCGTTTCATAGGGACTCTCCCCTACTCTACTCAAGCATTTGTAGGAAAGGGACCATTACCATCTTAATGATATGCAATGAAACATTTTATTAGTAATTTTGTTACATAAAATAACAACAAATTTTGTACTGCATTCCCAGTACAATAGGTCTATGGTTTATAATAGGTTTTATGTGTCAAATGTAGGTATACAATTACAAACCAACTTGCTGTTATGCGACAATAAAACAGTAGCACTGTTTATCTGTATGTTTGTTTGTAGTAACATCAGGGTCGTCTTAATGGTCGTCTGACATGAACTGAATATTCTTTTGAATCAAATTTATATTCGTTTATCATTATACTAAATATTTCACAAAACAACTTAAATGTTTCATTGTATGAATATTATCTGTTTATTATATTTTGCATTATGATATTTTCACAATGCGTCATCTTATCAGAACATTCAGTCTGTAAAACTCCATGTCTATTAATAAAATAAAAATATATTTCAAAATTTTACTTGCAACTTTATTTAGCTGGCTAGGTTTCGAGATGCGATGTCATTTTCAAACTAAACCGCTGTTTTAGCTAGAACATATTTTTATTTTGTTATTAATTCAGTCATGCCACATGTAGAATCTCTAGAAGACCAAAGGTGGAATAGCCAGTGAACTAACCACATATAACAAACATACAAGCTATCGTCTACTTGTCACAAAAACAAGATGACCTAAAATATCGGCAAAGATTTATCACCTAATCCTTGGTCTACTTTTACACTTAATTGTTCTTTTCGGGAAAATTAAACAAATAATATCTTACCTCATTTAGATCGAATTTGAGTTTATGGATTTATTTATTTACATATATTCACGGCCAGAGCCTTTTACATGTTAAACCACATGGTACGATCACTTTAAAAAAAGGACACAAACAATAATTAGATTAATAGGAAATGAGAGTTTAACAAACGGTGTAACATTATCAGGTTAAATTTATAAAAAAAGTACAAAATTGTCAGAAAAAAAATGGTCAAGATTCAACCCTTTCCACGAAATTTCTAACACTTTGTTTTTGATTGTTCTAATTATCTCATTCATATTTTCCATCATACCATGGAGTTTCCGGTAAGGAATTAGCCTTCAACTATTTTCAGTAAGTTTTCGAGTTTCCTGTAAAAGACAATTATTCGTTAAATATCACTTTAACATCTTCAGTTCAGTGATGAGATATAGGCACTACTACCCATCCTAAATGTCTTTACATTTATTGGTACGGAGAGAAAGACTTGTATTTATAATAAGAAGTTAGTTCGCTGTTTACCCCACTTGAACGTCATGCCATTATGTGATAAATGAACTGAATATTTTATTTATTTATGCATTCTTTACTGTACATTGATAACAATCATAATTACATAAAAGGTATACATTCAAGTTGGATAAAATCAATATAAGCATTATCCAATTATACATACAACAAGCTTCTCACTTTACTGTTGTGAAACTATAAGTAGGTACCTAGTTAAATGCATAAAATAATGTTTTTGTATTCAAAGTCTTACGAGTTTATTTGGATATCTGATACACTTGCAAAGACTTGCCAAACACTCGAAGAATAAGTGAAATCGTTTCAAAGACGCACTAAGATCCGGTTACAGAGTGCTAATGGAATAGTTTGAGTATATTATTTGATCCACAAAGAGCTACTTAGTAAACTGACATTCTTAAATGAATATCTTGAAAACGTATATTGTTTGAATTATGTTGCAACAAAGAAACTAACTATTTGAAATATCACTTGTGCTTGGTCTAATGCAAATGTTGATTTTTGTTTTAATTTTTCTTGATCCTTTTAGAGAATTGATCTCCACTCTTTTCCGTACGTTTTTGAGGATCCTGTAAAAGGCAGGTGTTCCAAAAATAGAAAAATGTTACATCAATATTCAACGATGAGGTTTACCACCAATCTTGAATGTCTTTAGTTTTTTTGGCAAAGCGAGGACAGCTTGCGTGTTTACTACATGCGGCTGGTCTGCTGACTACTCCACTTGTAGGATGTTATTATTATTAAAATTACACCATATTCTACTGGGACCATTACAGTTTTCGGTCAATGCGACCCCAGAGAAAACAAACATTTACAATAGTGTTTCCATTTGCCTTACAAATTCAGCGTGATGATGTAATAATTAGTAGTAGATAGTAGTTTATTTGATCTTCTTCTTCTTCTCAGTTGTTTCGTCAGTGCTGAAAATCGTGATCACAATAATTTGTACAGGTGTAATTAAATAAGATTCAATCTTCAACAAAAGTACATTTGAAACAGTAAAGTCACGTTTTCCAAAGTACATTTTTATTATTTTTTTTATTTTCAACATTATCAAGGTGTGATTTCACCAAGTACCTAGGTATTGTCTGTCAGCCGAGAATATTGACTGTCGATGTTTCTTTGTTGTAACATATTTTATTTACTATAAATTATCTATGATGTACAATGAACGCGCATATACCTACACGTAAAGATACTTATATAGTCTTTGATTGACACGAAGTTAAGCAGTAATTTCTAAATGAAAATGAACTTTTGTATGAAACTTGTAATTAGCAATTATGTACACATGACATAATATAATATTACATAACAATAAGAACTTAATCATTAACAATATGTTTGTAGACTTTGAAAGCATCTCAAACTTTTTATCTTGGAATGTCAGAAACAAAACTGCCTTAATGTTTGGCAGGAGGGTTATATTCTACATAACAATATTATAGATACTTACCTTTGTAAATTTAGATAATTTAATTTATAAAGGTATTTTCTTAGAACAACAAGTTACTATGTATATCTAACAAACAGAGACTTCTACAAATAAACATTAAATTAATATGAACAATATGTATGTGCTTTATTATCTTGTGCTGGTACATGTTCACAGTTTACAGACATTAATGAAATGTTTTGTTGTGTAATGCCTATATTTACTTTATCTACTATTATTTTATCTTGTGATAATTATTTCTGCATTTGTTAGAATAAATACATGTCATACATGTTACTTAAAAACTATAAACTATAAAAGGATATTTTAAACAACTAAATGTCAAAAGAGAAATAAAAAAAAAACAGTTTTTTTAGTAATTTTAACGTGACTTTTTTATTAGAAAATTTATGTAAAATAAATATAACACTGGATCTTCCACTAAAATAACTGTAATAAGTTAAAACAAAGAACGTTACTAATTATGGTTCAAGTAGCTCTAAAAAATAAAACATAAATTAATAATAAATATGGAATTTATGGTATTATGGTATTAGTCACAAAACGAAAAGTGACTATTATATTCCCAACTCGAATTTCGAGAGATTCCTCAATATCAGGCAAATATAATTCTAACAATTCTTCAAAACATGATTTCTCTTTAAGCTGTTTCTATGATACTTTGGTTTAAAATATATTTTTTTAAGGATTTTTTTTTTTAATTATTAATTTTTTTTTTTTTTTAACGAAACCCAGATAAATCTTTTTTTTTAAAAAAAAAAAAAATATTTAATTTGATTAAATTAAAACACTGTCTTTCACTTTAAGTATTATATTTTTTCATAAGCTTTTTTGGACTACGTTATAAGTTATAAGTATTATTCACTGACGATGGACGCAGTCCGAAAAGCTTCTGAAAAAATATAGGTAGGCTAATATTTAAAGTAAAAGACACAGTATTTTAAATAACAATAAATTTCATTAGATTTATAGGAATTTCTAGGAAGAAAAAAAATACGAGCTTTTATCTCAAACTTTAATCGACTAGTAGTTACATGAAAAAACTATGTTGTTTTACGTCCATAAATACAAATATCTACATATATTTAGATGTTATAGCTATAATATTCTACGTAAGGTTCCTTTACTTTCTTTGTTTGTGTATCCAACATTATGCCTGTGACACAGAAAAAAGTCTTGTACCATTACCTACATACGTTTGGTTAATGAGAGAAAAACTCCAAAGCATGCTCGAGTGCTCACTTGTTCCACTTGTTGTAGTGTATCAAAAAAAATAATAACAAAACTCGTGTGACATTCTCCATATTGCGAAACAATGAGAGGTTCTTTATGCCTTGTGTTAAAATTTTTCGCATAGCCTTGGGATATGGAAGAACCCAAAAAATAATAACGAAAAATAACAAGTTGTTTCTTTCTTTTGCATCTGGTAATTTTCAAAATGTTTTATTGTAGTGACGTGAGTACCTACAAAAATATGTACAAAATATTACAACGTAATTTTTGAGTCTCTTTTCTGAACGCTTTCTGGTATACTGCAAGTGCAAGAGACAGGTATCCGTTAAACATTAGGTACAAAATACTTTATTTAATTCACATTCACATTAAATTCAGTTACGCTAAATATATGATATTATATCATAATACACCTCGAGTTTTATTATTTCTTACCGGTATGACGAAACTATCTGAGTGTTTAAATCAAAATTTTATCGCTGTCTTCACCAATATTAAATTGTTTGGTTTAGTTGGAAGATATCGCGTCCCTGCGATAAACTCGCCCATTGCACAATTTTTTTTGTAAGTATAGTTAAATTGAATATTTTCATATGTTGTTTTTTTGTGCAATAAAGTTTTTTATTATTATTATTATTATAATGTTTTTAATACTAACGTGGTACAGTAATTTTTTTATTTACTTATACTTACATGTTTGAAATTAATTGGTGGTTTATTATTTGTTTTTTTTTCTATATTGTTTACTTTATATTATAAGCATTATATCAGTTGTTTGTTTTGATTGATTGTATGTAAAGGCTGATGCAGCCGTTTATTGTATGAATGAAATAAATAAATAAAATAAATATCCCAATGAGTGTTAAATGACTCTATATAAAAGACGCTTGCTTCTTATTTTTTTACCCTTAAAAGCATGGGAGGATATGAACTAAATATTTTAATGTTATAACTCTGTTTTTTGTTTCACATAATGTTTACAAAGTATACCACAATTACGCCTAGCGCTTTCACCAATACATTGGCATCATCAGAGCGGAGTATTAACTCAGTTCTTAATAATTATTATTAGATGCACCATATTGTTATTAAATTTATGGCCTCTCAAGTAATCGTTTTTTAAAATGACTGTGAAAAACATAAATTATATTTTAAATTCTTCAATCATTTCAGAAATGCCATGAGAGCTTCTGTAAATTGTCAACATTTTCAAGTTTTTCAGCTAAGTGCTGTAACTGTTAAGAAGAATTTTCCGAGAAATGTCGTTAATGGGATACAAATGTGTGAAAACAATAAAATGATAGCAGTGAGACTGTTGTGGGTATTGTCTTGACTGTATATAAGTATGAATATGAAGTTTGTTTGTTTGAAACAATAAAAATGTGTGCTAACATTTTCGCTGTTGTTGCTATATATAAGAATAAATTTACCTACCGTATTCAAAATTTTGTTATTTTTTCATTTGAAAATCAAAATTTATGTCCATTCATTCATTCATTAATTCATAACATTTCTGTTTTTTATATGAGTGGATAGTAGATTTACTGCATGCAATAAATGTGCGAAATATGCATGCTTACCGTGCCATCACACAGAAAAATGAGATAGGTGGGTACTATATATTCGAGTTCAGTAAAATATAAGAAAATTTTCATCCTGGTGCCAAAAAAAGGGATTCACTCAGGATGGGTGGCAAAACTCATCGCTTACCTTAAGATATAAATGTCCTAAATATGATGAGCCATATCTGCCATTTAGTGGAAATTCGAAAACTTTCTACAATTTTCACAATTTTCAACTCCTGAAATATAAATATTGACAAAGTCTCCAAGCTGAAACGGCAATAGGCTGGTCATATAGTTCAAAGAAAGCATAGCAGATGAATGAGACCATGGGAGAAAAAAAAATATAAGAATACCTCAAAAGAAATTGGCGGATGACATTATCAAAGTTGTGGGGATAAAGTAATTATGTTCGTGTTGCTCAAGACCGTGAGAATTGAAAAAAGTTTTGGAGGAGGCCTGTATTCAGCAGCGGAGAGATCAAAGCTAGCAGTTAGAAGGTTAGTGTATTTGCAAAATAATTTCAAAGAAAAACTATCACGATTTTCTTTACTTGAAAAACGTACGGTAAAAACACTCGTCACTAATTTAATAGAGAAATGCAGTCATATATTACAATATATGACTGTTTTCTTTTATAGGACTAAGTGGTTTTTGTTTTATGTGTTGTGGTCTAATACTAGGAAGTGTTGGGTATATTCTGATACATTAGTATTACAATACTAGTATATGGACACATACAGAGCTTCTACTTACATAGAGAATTTATTGCGTTGTTTTTCTTTCTCCCGATTTATGTACTATTTATTTCAGAATTGTTATAACATTTAAGCTCCACATATTATTGTTGAGCTTGTATAGTAGATTATGTCAACTTGTCGCTCTTAATTGATAATAAAAATTATGTTATTTGCTTAATTTTTTAAACATTTTAATCTCGCTTATTTTAAACAAAGACGTTTGTTAGTAGACTTGATTAACGTTTTATGAAATTTTTGACATTAAGATGATAACAATTATTTGACAGAAACGATTTTTCATACTATATTTTTAAATTATCACTAGGTATTTATTTTAATTTTGCCACCGGTTTCGACACGTTAGTATCATTGACGAGCACTTTGAAAACTAAGAGCAAATATTTTTATTTCTTTATATTTCCTAATATGCTCGTCAATGACACTAACGTGTCGAAACTGGTCGCAAAATTAAAATTAATAGAGATTATTTAAAAACAATGTAAGGAAACTCGTTTCTATTAAACATGTCGCAAAATTATCACTTTGTAAATGCCACTAATATTAATAATAAAAATATTATTTATTCATAAAATTATTAAGTTCCATAGAGCAATCGGCACAGAACAGACTGGTCTCTTACTCTTTCCCATAAGTTTTCAAATGCCATATAAAATGCAATAATTGATCGAAAAAAATTAAGACATTTTACATTTTAAACCTAGCTATGAGGTTTGCCACCCATCCTGAATGTTTTAATTTTTACCAATGAGAAGACAGCTTGCATGTTTATTACACACAGCTGGTATGCTGGATATCCCACTTATTGGATATGCCGTGATGGTATAGTAGTAGTAAATTATAATCATAATATAGACACGCACTGACTTCACTGGCTGCCTTACTTGTAGGAAATGTCTAGATGGTATAGATTATACGGATATAATGATATATTAACAGAATGCTGAAAATTATGAATCACAGGTACTCGAACTTGGAAAAAAATATTCAGAACATTTCCATGACAGAAATCTTGTTTTTATGTTTGTGTGAATCAGATAAAATGTTTATACTACTAACATGATGAATCGTATGAATGAGCATTAACAGCTGTTAAAGTTATTTTATTACGAAAATCAATTAAGAAAATAGCCAAGTGTTTGCCAACATATTAATAACCGATGTGCCTACATAACAGTGTAAACAAATCGTTTGCACAAATCTAAGGAATCTGATAACATGTAAATAGGTAGATAATATATTTATTTATTTATTTTATTCTTGTTGCAGATCATTATTATATAACTGTGTTAACAAATCATTACAAACTTTAAAATACTAAGACGATATGCAATGGCGAGAATATTGCTCTGAAGTGATGTCTTCCATCGAACCACTGTATACATTTACCCATATACATGCATCATGCATGTCTTTATGGAATCTCTCACGAATCAGGTGGTCAGATTTCAATTTAACAAGATATGTGAGATGTCTTCAGAATGTTTTGTTCTTCATATTTTAAAAAAACACCCACTTTCTATGGCACTCGAAAATTTCAGAAATAAGTGGAAAATAATGCATGTTAACACACATTCTCTGTATTCATACATAATATTATATTCATGGATAAACTGAAACAAGAGGTTCACTATTCTATAAATCACTAGAGAAACGTCTTTCAACTTATCAGGTTATTATCAGTCGATTGTCAATGACCTTAAGAAGTCGAAAGACGTCCCACTCGTGTTGTTTTTTTATATTATAGAAGATAGAACGAAACATTTTGTTTTGATTTATCCAACTATGAAATTCTACTGCTTTCGATCCCTACCCCACAAGGGCAAGGAGAAATAGATGTAATACCTATATGATTTTTCGTATGTGTGTTTGAAATAATGGAGGTATCCTTATGGATAATATCCATATTAATTTATTTTGTTTATTTATATAAAAAAATGAAACAACGATTATTTAAAAAATCTTTCATTAATTGATATGATTTATATACTTGTTTGATAACATTATTTTGCTGTGTACCTATTGTGATGAAATGAATATATACAAGACGGTGTTTATTATTTTTATATACCTAGATCGTATATTTGTAGTAGGTAATTAATTTGGGAATGAGGCAATCTCAAGTGGTTGTTGAACACAACTATCTATGTAGGGGACAGATAGAGATATATTTCGGTGTGTGTCTGGAAGAGATGGATGTAGTTTTTTTTTGTTGCTTTGGGTCGACATTTTCAGGGTCTGAAGAGAGGACACATATTACTCCTGGCAGTTCGTTTCGAATTCTTAAGAAATTAGGTTGTGCCCATATTAGTTTTAAAAGCAGTGTTGGAATTTATTGATTAAAGAATAATTAATTGTTGGACACAACCAAAGTATTATTTATGATTTTGGAGTGATATTCACGTACAGAGTGGATATAATATTTTACATCCTAAATAATAATTGTATTAAATAACAGATTCAGTTACCTGCCAGCCGCAAAGCTAAGTGTTTTAATATTATTTTATTATTTATATCTAGGTGCTAGGATACTCTCAGGATGTCTATTGTCTACAAGGCAATATTTGTACTCAAGGATTTATTATTTTACAGATTTTGAAAACAAAGGAATTATGTGTTATATATATATGTTATTTTCAGTATAATTTTGTATGTATGTATGTATGTACCTGTGACTGATATAATATAGCGCGGTACGACACGCCTAGAACTAGACCAATAGCAGTGGCGCACAGATCTAGCTAATATTATATTTTTATTTAATTTATTTTACCAAAACGAAGGATTGTACAGTTCGGAGTGGAGTTTTATGTTGAGCAGGATATTATTTGATTATTTAATTAATTACATATTTTATCATCGATGTCATTTGTCTTCTATAAACTTACTGGATTTTTCTACTTATATTGCTGTGACATTCTATAATGTATTAATTAACATTTTTGCAAGGCATGGTTATATCGTATTGTTTATGTATTATTATATTAATATGTTTATATTAATACCATTTGTCCAAAAATCCCTACATAAACCCTTTTCCTTCTAGGGAATGTAGTTTTGTCCAGTCGTTTGTTAGGCCCCAGACGATTTGGGTACGACGTTATTCCTTTCTTAACAAAATATATGATATTGTAGTATATAATTATGCATGATAATTATTTAAATCAAATTTTGTAAAAATAAGTAGTTCAACTAACAAAACTCTCTCCTTTTCCCTATATGCTGGAGGACCCACAATCCATTATAAGGTCTTTGGGCATTTGTAAATGGATATTATGTTTAATAAACTTTAATTTATTAATAACTGGTTGGTAAATCACTGTTCGTGATATTGCTAACTATATTAGTAGTCTATCTTATCAGTTCTGTAAGAACACACCTTGCAATCATTAACATAGTTGGATGTGCGTAGAGATTGGTGGTGCTTTCTCTGCGTATAAATCAACTTAACCAATGAAAAGGTATTTATTTCAAATGTTCTCCGACTGAAGCAGGTACAGCTCCATTCCTCGAATTTCTGCTAGAGTATAGCTTGAAGGGGTTATCTGCACCCTTTGGCTGAAGCTCAATGATCAGGAATCTTTAGGACTAATATTATTATATGTTTTTGTTGCATAATGGCATGTTCTAATGAGGGTATATAGCAAATATATTGCATGTTCTAATGAGGTTATATAATATATATTATTTTATATATATTCGCGAGTAGAGTTGTGCACTCGGGCTCAAAATGCGGCATGGGACAGTTTGAGACGTGAGGGAGCGGAGGCGGCGCTCCTTTAGCATGGACACAGCATGCTTTCCATGCACTAACATGGTAGTTAGTCTCTGAAAATGATGTCATAGCAATTGTGTTGAAATTTAATTAATATTCAAAAGTAATAAAGTTATGTTTTTGGGTGCGCCACTGTCCTTTACGACGCAACGAATTAGTAGGTATGTTGTAGAACATATGTACATACATCGGCTATAGAAACTATGAAATGGTTATCTTATGTAGGGACATAGATCGGCAACCAGTTACCATACAACATTCTCGTAATGATATAGAATAATATTATTTGAATTTTATGTTATGATGATTGTTATGTTATATTTCGTTATGTTTTATTATGCACTATTTTTATTATGTTATTTTACAGTATCTCAAGGTAAGTGATCTGACGTCAAAGTTGACCTCAGAGTTAATATGTATCAAAATTCATGTTTAAATTGTTTTATTGATTTTGTGATTTTGTTGTTCTTTCTGATTATTGAAATGTATATTTCAGGTGACTTATTTTGCGTTTTAAAAATACACAACGTAGGTAAAATTATCGGCAAAACACAACGTACTGGGTCCAAATCTAACGTAAATAGTTAATAGATAATTTAGACGATCACGAAAGGCCAAAATTCGTTAATTAATTTAATTAGGAATGCGATATTTCGTACGTATATTTGCAACAATGCGAAAATTCATACAATTCTTAGCAAGTCGGGTAGGGATGTAAATTCTAGTTTGGGAATCATTTATTACAGTAGGTATAGTTTAGAAGCTAGGATGTTGCAAATTCGGAGCTTAGAATGGTTTGAGTTAGGTAGGATCATCACAAATGGTGCCTTGGACCAGAATATTATGTCTGTCATTGCAGACATAAACTGGGTTTTTACGGAGTAGAAGTGGGTTTTGGGTTTGCGATGATAGATGACTGAAATCATGAATGTTGGAGGGGGGGAGAGCATAAATGGGTTTTGAGGAGTAGAACTGGGTTATGGACAGAGGAATGTGTTTGGTTTTTGAGGGGAGGAATAAAATTTATTCTTGGTAGATGTAGCGAGGAAATTGGTTGTTGATTTTTTTACTTCGAGAACCGCGGGTTGGTTATCCATGGATTATAGTGTTAGTCGAATTAGGCAACATGATATTATATTTGTGTTTGGCTATCTATAGGTATATACCAAACGTTATGCACAATAATATCGTGAACCCTTAAGAGTTCATTCGGAATTATGTCCTTATGAATAGTCTATTAAAGAACGCTTGTGATTCAGGTATAAAATTGGATAGGTATATATATGTTGAAATCCTGAATAGTTCTTTATTTTATTCAATAATGTATATAGGTACCAAAAATATGTACTTTCATAAGAAGATTGGGTGTTAGAAAAATGGAATATTATATTCCCAAGTAGACTTGTAAACATGAATATTAGGTATGTGGAGTTTATTTTATGTGTATGGGTAGGTATATGACTAGAGTTTTTAGGATTTTTAGATATTATAGTATTTGGGTAAAATGGATAAATAATAGGTAGGTATATAGTTTGATGTTAGTTATATGTACCAAGTGGATGTTTGTTAGGGACAAGAATTGTACCTAATTATAATAGGTATTATTATTTTTTTGGGGGATATGGTCTTAACATTTTACAGTATTTGTAAGTTAAGTGTTTGTTTTTAAACTTTTAGAATTCTGTCAAGTTAATTATTTGGGGTGTGAAATAAATTTATTATCGGGGTAAGAATGGTGAATATATTATTGAGTTTGAAATAATATTAGACCAGATTTTATGAGTATCTGATAACATACATAATACAATATACGAATGAAGCGGATAAGTATATAGGCAATAATCGAATGATGAGGTTTTGATAAAATCACGATTTAGGTGATTATTTTTACAGTTATATGTTAAACGGTTAGCTGGAAGAAATAGTGAATATTCATTCTTACAGGCTAAGTGGGGAATGATCGGCTTAGAGGGAAGACAGTCTACACGGAAAGCAGACTCTTTTAAACCAGGAGGGGCATTCCAGGATCTTGAGTTTTAGGAAACGTTGGAACTCTTTGTATACCCTGAAAGGTGGTATCTATCATTTCAAAATTGAGGACAAGAGAATACTCATTTATGGAAATATTCTAAGAAGAAAGAGGCTGGTGTTCGCTGATATAACACATCATGTCTTCCAAATAGAGAAATAAGATGTACAACCTATAGATACTAAGATATTAATTAATACGTTATAATATTTAAAACCAAGAACGAGAGTGGAAATAATATTATTACTGGAATGACAAAAAACTATAGTTTTAAATAAAGATGCAAGCAGATAGGTATACGGGATATTATAGTACCTAACGGGATGTATACGATCAGTGGTTGTTAAACTGTATGCCTGACATTGTGATGTTGCTGAATGGAACAAAGAAACCTGAGACAAAGGGTATTAGGAATTATGCGTGCGCTAAAATGAGATAATTATTTCAATTGAATATTTATTGGTAGGATAACAACATGATTTACTTGCAAGAAACTTGGTGGAAAGTTTGGACAGCGATGATAGAAGTTTTATGGAAACCAAAAGACGACTAGATAGGATTGTGTAGCATTGTATCCTCTCTGTTAACACAAAGGAGAGTGGTGTACAATAACATAAATTGCTGGAGAGGACTAATGTAAGAAGAAAGGACAACGCTATGATGTAACAGGTTGAGATTCACTTGCGGATCTATCGATGTTACAAATGGAATATTATTTAAAATTTAATGTGTTATAATTTTAAAATTGTGGTGTCAAATATTGTAATAATATTATTCGAGAGTGTTAGAGTGAAGTTATTTAAATGTGAACTATAAAGTGTTTAGTTATTATTATTTTACAAGTGGAACGAATATTATGATATGTACCTTTGTGGTTATAGTTGTGTGTAAATATATTATATTTAGTTGTGTGTGTGATAGTTTGAAATAGATTTTTTTCAGGACTTTTGAAATGAATGAGGACGATTCATTTATAAATACATAATATGTAGGTATATACATTTGGTTACTGTAATATTGGAGACAAGGGGAATTCTACGTACCTATTATAGAATAACATATTGGGATGTATTATGTAGATATTGTCAATGCAACTCGTTTAAATATTGTGTTATGTATCTTATATGCGTGAAGGTGCGTAAACACATTGAGGGAGGGGTTCCCACCACTTACCCCTGGATGTTCAAGAACATAGTACGTTATCTTCCTCTTAATTATTTGTGGTATTATTATGGGTGATTTATTTTAGGTACATAATTATAGGTATTTTGAGTTAGCTGTTCGCGTTTGAAATTATTTAGGCACATTGTCAACACATTAACACGAATTTTGTTGGTTAGTTGGAGGATGTTGCTCAACTTGCAGAATTATGTGGCTTGATCACATGGATCAAATTCTTATGAACGGCCGCGTGTTGTGTGGGAGAAATCGGTATGCTTTGTGTGGGAAATTGTATGGCGGTGGTGGAAGCGAAGGGTGCGTGCCAAGATGGAAGTATTTGGCGTTCGGTTCTCTCTGTCTACCCCATCTGCAGCGTGATGGTGCTGAGAGATGAATGGTTATTTAGGATGGGTTGCCGGTGGAGAGTTGGTCTCCCACTTTTTCCGTGAGTCTTCGTGTGTCCTGTGGGAGGACGGGTGCTCTAGGAAATTAAGACATTTAGCATCTTGGATACAGCGATGAGGTTTGCCGCCGTTTTTGAATGTCTTGAATTTGTGTCGGTACGGAGAGGACGATTTGCATGTCTATTTGTGTGCTGCAGGGCTACTGGTTGCATCGGCAAAGGAATCATGGATATGAGACATCTGGCGAGTAGTACAGGATTGGTGTTACCAGCAAATTGGATCACCCTGAAGAATGCATATATGGACTATAAAGAACCACACGACTATGAATAATTATAATGATGTGTGAATATGATTACATGAAAACGAATTTTAACAAAATGCAACTTGGATATTTAAGTATTGGCACAAACTTGTTATTATTATTTTATGTTCTATAGATGTGATGACATAAAATAATAACGACACCCGAAATAATAAAATATAACAGAATATTAAAATATTATGTTATGTTAGGGCAATAATATTGAACGAGTATATCTCAAGTGGATGCATTGGGGTGTATAATTATTGATGACTTGAATAGAGGAACACAGTTGACGGGGTACCTACGACCTATCGGAAGACAGGGGCGTACTCGAAAGTTGGAATTAAATAATTATGAAAAATAATTAGAAAATAAATAATTGTTTGTGAGATAATGCCTCATCCATTTTGTCTTCAGCATGATCTCAAGGGGGGGTATGTGATGAAATGAATATATACAAGACGGTGTTTATTATTTTTATATACCTAGATCGTATATTTGTAGTAGGTAATTAATTTGGGAATGAGGCAATCTCAAGTGGTTGTTGAACACAACTATCTATGTAGGGGACAGATAGAGATATATTTCGGTGTGTGTCTGGAAGAGATGGATGTAGTTTTTTTTTGTTGCTTTGGGTCGACATTTTCAGGGTCTGAAGAGAGGACACATATTACTCCTGGCAGTTCGTTTCGAATTCTTAAGAAATTAGGTTGTGCCCATATTAGTTTTAAAAGCAGTGTTGGAATTTATTGATTAAAGAATAATTAATTGTTGGACACAACCAAAGTATTATTTATGATTTTGGAGTGATATTCACGTACAGAGTGGATATAATATTTTACATCCTAAATAATAATTGTATTAAATAACAGATTCAGTTACCTGCCAGCCGCAAAGCTAAGTGTTTTAATATTATTTTATTATTTATATCTAGGTGCTAGGATACTCTCAGGATGTCTATTGTCTACAAGGCAATATTTGTACTCAAGGATTTATTATTTTACAGATTTTGAAAACAAAGGAATTATGTGTTATATATATATGTTATTTTCAGTATAATTTTGTATGTATGTATGTATGTACCTGTGACTGATATAATATAGCGCGGTACGACACGCCTAGAACTAGACCAATAGCAGTGGCGCACAGATCTAGCTAATATTATATTTTTATTTAATTTATTTTACCAAAACGAAGGATTGTACAGTTCGGAGTGGAGTTTTATGTTGAGCAGGATATTATTTGATTATTTAATTAATTACATATTTTATCATCGATGTCATTTGTCTTCTATAAACTTACTGGATTTTTCTACTTATATTGCTGTGACATTCTATAATGTATTAATTAACATTTTTGCAAGGCATGGTTATATCGTATTGTTTATGTATTATTATATTAATATGTTTATATTAATACCATTTGTCCAAAAATCCCTACATAAACCCTTTTCCTTCTAGGGAATGTAGTTTTGTCCAGTCGTTTGTTAGGCCCCAGACGATTTGGGTACGACGTTATTCCTTTCTTAACAAAATATATGATATTGTAGTATATAATTATGCATGATAATTATTTAAATCAAATTTTGTAAAAATAAGTAGTTCAACTAACAAAACTCTCTCCTTTTCCCTATATGCTGGAGGACCCACAATCCATTATAAGGTCTTTGGGCATTTGTAAATGGATATTATGTTTAATAAACTTTAATTTATTAATAACTGGTTGGTAAATCACTGTTCGTGATATTGCTAACTATATTAGTAGTCTATCTTATCAGTTCTGTAAGAACACACCTTGCAATCATTAACATAGTTGGATGTGCGTAGAGATTGGTGGTGCTTTCTCTGCGTATAAATCAACTTAACCAATGAAAAGGTATTTATTTCAAATGTTCTCCGACTGAAGCAGGTACAGCTCCATTCCTCGAATTTCTGCTAGAGTATAGCTTGAAGGGGTTATCTGCACCCTTTGGCTGAAGCTCAATGATCAGGAATCTTTAGGACTAATATTATTATATGTTTTTGTTGCATAATGGCATGTTCTAATGAGGGTATATAGCAAATATATTGCATGTTCTAATGAGGTTATATAATATATATTATTTTATATATATTCGCGAGTAGAGTTGTGCACTCGGGCTCAAAATGCGGCATGGGACAGTTTGAGACGTGAGGGAGCGGAGGCGGCGCTCCTTTAGCATGGACACAGCATGCTTTCCATGCACTAACATGGTAGTTAGTCTCTGAAAATGATGTCATAGCAATTGTGTTGAAATTTAATTAATATTCAAAAGTAATAAAGTTATGTTTTTGGGTGCGCCACTGTCCTTTACGACGCAACGAATTAGTAGGTATGTTGTAGAACATATGTACATACATCGGCTATAGAAACTATGAAATGGTTATCTTATGTAGGGACATAGATCGGCAACCAGTTACCATACAACATTCTCGTAATGATATAGAATAATATTATTTGAATTTTATGTTATGATGATTGTTATGTTATATTTCGTTATGTTTTATTATGCACTATTTTTATTATGTTATTTTACAGTATCTCAAGGTAAGTGATCTGACGTCAAAGTTGACCTCAGAGTTAATATGTATCAAAATTCATGTTTAAATTGTTTTATTGATTTTGTGATTTTGTTGTTCTTTCTGATTATTGAAATGTATATTTCAGGTGACTTATTTTGCGTTTTAAAAATACACAACGTAGGTAAAATTATCGGCAAAACACAACGTACTGGGTCCAAATCTAACGTAAATAGTTAATAGATAATTTAGACGATCACGAAAGGCCAAAATTCGTTAATTAATTTAATTAGGAATGCGATATTTCGTACGTATATTTGCAACAATGCGAAAATTCATACAATTCTTAGCAAGTCGGGTAGGGATGTAAATTCTAGTTTGGGAATCATTTATTACAGTAGGTATAGTTTAGAAGCTAGGATGTTGCAAATTCGGAGCTTAGAATGGTTTGAGTTAGGTAGGATCATCACACTATGCATTGCTAATGTGTTTGTGTGGGTAAATACTTTTGTTATATGTTTTCACTATCTGTTGTTTTTATTGTATTTTTTTCTTTTCTATGTTAAAGGCTTATATAGCCGTTCACTGTGTAAATAAATAAATAAAAATAAATAAATAAAAATATTCAGGGGTTTCTTAAGACTTGCATCTTGCAGCATGCCATTCTACAAGTTATGATAATCTTTAATAAAAATGTTATTTAATTTTACAACTGTAAGTACGTGTAAGATTAATACTGACATAACAAACCCTCTATCCCAGCATATAAGTTAGCAAGATACATCTTTTAGATTTCCAAATAATTTATGCAATGTCACGACTTCATAGTTTGACTTTATGCTCTTGTTTTCCATAAGTATCTTGGTGTAAGATTATGTAGGTGAGTACTTGCATTTTGTATCTTTGTTTTAACACCCCTTTAAGACTGTTTGCATCTTTATAATTAGCTTTTAAAAAAATAGATAGTAACTAAAAAATATATTAGTAAATTATGCGAAAGTATACTTTTAGTTTTATATATTGTTTGGTCAATAAAATATTCCCCCTCTTTCCTTTCATTAATTTTTCCATTCATTATTTTTCATCATTTTACTGAGGATTATTGATCTGTCATGCTTCAGAATTTATTCCTTCCTATAACGTGGTACGGAGGTAACTCTTTTGCCTTTTAGACATGAGGTACTGGGTTCGATTCTCGGTCATGGAAAAATTACTTCTTTCAAATGGTTCTGGGTCTAAATGTTACATGTAGGTATATGTGTGTATTAAATTCTATATTACGTATCTATGTTTAAAATCATGTGCCTATAATAAAAATTCACATCATGATTTAGAACTAACTCAATATTTGTTATTTCTCCATATATATATATGATTTGCATCCTTTCATCTCCTTAGTAATGTGATGCGGTGTGGGCATTATGCTGCCAACCATACGGTTTACCTGTTCATTACAGATTCGTCTTTCTGCTCCGTCTTGCAACATTTTCCATGTTCCCATATTCTTTTAATTTCAATTTTTCTGATCTTGCATCTTTGTCCACGATAGGATGGATTTCATCTCAGATAATCTTGGTTGGTTTTTGGGAAATTAAATAGTACACCTCAAACACAAATTTCTGAAACGAAATGAAATTTATTAAGGAAAATATTTTATGGACTTGGAAACATTCACGATTTTTGGTTAGTTAAAGGATTTGCTTCATAGTAAATAAATGCGTTATTATATTAACCAAACTTGGCATCAAAAAGTGTTAATAAATCTCGTATAACTTCAGTAATACGGTTTGTATCATAGAAGAGTTATAATAAATCATAATAATAATAATAGTATTTCTGAAAGCAAACACATTTGATAGAAGAGTTCTATTCAAATAATATTAACCCACTACGATCCATTTTCGTATTATTCTTGGAATAATATCTCAAGGATGTGGTGTACCGAAGTCAATACAGTCATTTCACTCTTACATGAAATATTTTATTGCTGCTTTTATTGGAGTTATTTTGTCTCTTTTTAATAAATGTGCCTATGTACACTAAGTTTAAAAAAATCGTAATATGATGAGCATGTCCAGGTGTGTAAGTTATAGTATTTCCTTTTAATGTTCTTTATTACTTTTATAGTTACTGTTATACAATTTCTGTCTTATCTGTAGTTTCGATACAGGCGAAAATGCAAAACTGTAAAGTGATTGGTTGATTTATCGTTTTTATTTATTATTTTTGTATTAAAATTGAGGTGAATCAAGGTTTCTTTAATGCTGTTTAAATTCCCTATTCAGGTGACTTCTAACTATGCACATACATACCTACATAAAATTGGGTTAGTTGGAAGAGATCGCGCCTTTGCGATAAACTCGCCCTCTGTATATTGATTGTATTTAATTTGAATGTATACCTTTTATGTAATTGTTTTTAATCAATGTACAGTAAAGAATGAATAAATAAATAAAAAAATAAAATCACAAAATTGTCCACTAGTGGGGTAGCCAACAGTCATTGGTTGCCCCTGGTAGTAGATCCCGAGGAAGACCCAAGCGGAGGTGGCGCGAGGTTGTGAAGCAAGACATGAGAGACTGCGGAGCTTCCCCGGAGGACGCACAGAATAGAGCCGAGTGGCGGCGAAAGACAAAAATGGCAGACCCCACCATCATGTGGGATTAATAATTGCCCAGGGAGAGAGAGAGAGAGAGTGGGGTAGCCAACGGACCACTGAAGCGATTTCTACAAGTTTTGAGAACATGTAGTAATTCAGCACTACTTTCTTAACTTACCTGTTTTTTTTTATAAAATTCAACAATGGTGTATTCTAGTTATCACATTTTTTTTCTATATTTAATTCCACGAAAAAAAAATTGTTATGAAAAGATGGAAAGATTTTTTTTTCAGATTTTTTAATTTCCATTTTCGTATTGTATTGCTTCGATTTCCACAAAATTTTATGCATGTTCTGTTTCGACAAAACTGTTTCTTATAGTGAAAAATTCGCTTCAATGAAATTCGACTGTGTTCTGAGTATTATTCATAGCCAACATCTTTCCAATCTTCTACAAAACGTGATGTTGAATGGAGTTGAAAATTTATCACAATGCGATGATACAGCGGGTTTATGTATAATAATCATTCTAGAAGGATAATATAATGTATATAAAATCTTGAGGAGTAATAAATCAAGGATCTAGGACAATAAATAATATTATTCTAATATTGACTTTCAACTGGATCACTGGTAAACGTATCTATTTAAATAAAACTACACAAGTGACAAAAAACAAGAGACATAAAATAACATATGTTTTTATTTACATTAAATACGGACTTAAAAGTGCAATAAAAAAACAAAATTTACTAGAAAGATTAACAATCAACATTATAATATATTGTGGTGGTTGGTTGCCTGATGATACAGTTTTGGACTTTCAGTCGGAAGATCAGGGTTCGATTCAATCCAGTGCCGATATACTTCACCTTCACGACACAACCATATTGTTTACTGTGAAGGTATCTGGGTTATGTTTGGATTTATTTCAAATCCAGATACATAAGTATATCTTTTTTCTAACATATGTATTTTATTTATTTATCAGTAATTTATTTACTTTTATTACCTCTCTTAGTTATTTTGATTATATTTTGCACAATTCTACTTTACGTAAACATAGAGTCTACAATCGAGATATGTGATTTATTTTAAAAACTAAGGTTTTCTTAATAAATGACGCAACACTTTACCGAAAAATAACATAAAATAAAGAATATAAAGAATGTGTTATGAATCTGGAGACAAGGTATGTAGGCACATAATAACTCAAATATTCAGGGAAGAAAAATGTCAGTACAAACACTTATTATTTTCAGTTGGAGTTGAATTCCAAGTATTTTCATTCCCTGAAAGAGAGTCCTGAATCTGAATATTATTTACTTTGTAAAGCATACACCTGTATGTGCATAATCAACTCTACGTTGTTTTCGTCACAATGGATATTACGTAACAGGATTCTCAAGAATGTGTTCCTTTGAAGGGATCATCGGGGCTTTACTTTAATTTGTATCTTATTGCGTAAAGAATTATCGAAGGTATTACATTTTTTATACATGTGTTGTTTTTTTTTTCATTATTATCTATATTATCCATGTTTCTTAGTTGATAGAACTACATAAAATTCTCGAATCTTTCTTTGAATGTTCGAATTAGTACTACCTACTTGTGCAAAGAATTCATTTAAATGAAATACTAGCCTTCTAAATGAGTGTACCTACAATCATAAATAACAGATAGAATGGTTTGTATGCTTATTGCATGAAGTTGGTCTACTGGCAATCCCATTTATTGAAGATGCCATGATAGTATAAATATTTGTCTATTTGGATAGACAATAATTCATTTCATTTTCGACATAAAATTTCCTTCTTTTGGGCACAGCTCATTGGAAAGGTCTCTAGAACCCTAAGACCTCTCCATTCCTCCCACAGTGCATATCAAAATAATTAATTGTTTCAATCTACATAATATCTTGACCTTTCCCGCAACTGGGGTAACCGGCAGACTTACTGTGTGTGATTGAAAAATTTGTTGTCATCTCCGTGTCAATGAATATAAAAACATTCATGATAGGTGGCATATCTCATCACTGAAATTAAGATGATACCTAATTTAGGTTGTCTTAATATTTAACAAATATCTGCTTTTTACAGGACACTTGAAAACTTACAGAAAAAAGTGAGATACCAAATTTACGCCAGGCATTTCATATGACAAAGCACAAAAAACAAATAAGTTAAAATAAATAAAGACATTTTATATCTCAAATCCAGCGATGAGGTTTACCACCAATCTTGAATCTTGAATGTCTTAGTTTTTTATTGGCACAGAGAAGACGGCTTGCATGATTGTTGTGTAGGGCTGATCTTCTGACTACCTCACTTGTGGAATATGCCGTGATGGTGTAGTAGTAGTAGTAAAAGCTTAATTTACTTATAAATAATAATTGGTCTGTACCTACAATGTTTCTTGATCTAAAAATAAATAAACGAATACAAAATTTAAAAAAAGAACGTGAATCACATGTGTGTGCCAGAAGGTACCTACCTATATTATGTTGTTATTATTACACCTTACCAAGAAGACCAATTTCACGGTGTCTTCTTTGCAGCATGGCAACATAGACACATACCAACTTACATACATTCGCAAAACTTCTTCCGTCTCCCAAATTGTTATGGAAATTAGATACCTACCTACTTCTTCTTTGCATATTATTATTATACTGAGAAGGTGATATTATGTACTAAGCATGATGATGTTTATTTTTAAATGTGTTTTTTTTTAGCGAATTAGAATAATGTATCCGTAGAGACATAATATTATTATTATAGAAACGACAATACATAATAACAGCCTACGTTATTTTCGCTTACTGTGTTTTTGTATTTCGAATATTTCTCACATTCTCCTGGAAAGAGTAGTTACCACTCTATCCCATCTCTGTAACCCATCATCTATGTCATGTCGCGTATCTGGAATTGTTTATATTGTTTTTATATTTAAGTTCTTTTTTTGTATACTTACTTACTTCCGATGGCCGAGCAGCTCTTGTAGGTCCTTTGCCTCCGAAACAATAGATCTCCAAGCCTTTCTATCCTGAGCAATGGACTGCTAGTTGTCTTTAGCATTGAGCTCCTCTAGATATCGGTTGATGTTATCGAACAATCTTTTTCTTGGTCTGCCTAACGATCTTCTGCCCTCAGGTATACCCTGCAGAATATCTTTGGTCACCCTTTCTTCTCCGGATCTATCAATGTGGCCAATCCATGCCAATATTTTAAAAATGTTTCCAATATTTTTTTGTATAGCTGTGTACCTATATTTGTTTAAGTATCTAAATGTATGTATAAATCTAAAAAAATATTTATTTCATTTTATTTAAAATATTTTAAAAACGTATCGTGAAAACCACATTGATAGTACTGAGTAATAAAATCAAACAAAACATTAATTTTCAATGAAATTTACTAAAAAAATTTACTCGGTAACTATGAAAGCTGTAAAAATAAGGTATCATACAATTTCATCAATTTGTATGCATCTTGCGATATGGTGTAGGCATAAAGTATACTTGTAATATCTTACATGCAGTGTGTGCAAGGAGGGTGAACATATTATGTAAACATGTATGTAGGTATAGTGTAGGTACTTGTTTATAGGTATTAGTGTATAATGTTATTACATCAGCAGGTACACAAACACTAATAAAGGGGATGAATGCCGTGCAGTGCACATCAACATATTCATAGGATGTTTCAAAACGCTATTTTCGAAGAAAATATAGGTAGGTAGGTATTATTTTAGAAAAATTGCAGAGCTCCCTACTGTGACTAGGTCTACAATTTCCATTGTTTTCTGTATGTTTTAAGTAGATACCTTGATATTCAAAAAAAAATATGTCAAATTGTTTTTTATTTGTTACCTATATGTTTAACGTGTTAAAGGCTCACGTCGTGTACAAGAGATAAATAAATAAAATAAATTTATAAAAAAAGCGAACAATTCTTTGATTGACGACAAATTCCTTTTATTCTTGTCCAGAAATTTAAATAAATTACCTGCTATTATTAAACTGGTAGGTACTGGAAATATGATGCAGTTTTTAAATGTTAAACTAATATATTATAGTTAAGACGTTGAACTAAAATGGCATTAATAAATTTATTTATTTATTTATTTATTTATTATACGGCGCCAAACAGATGTTTGATACGTATAATCCATTTAATAAGCAAAATGCACACACACAGTCAATCAACATCCAAACCATACCCACGCCATCAATAGATACACGCATTCAATCTCATACAGACATCTCGAAAACACTAGCAGATATTTTTTTTTGTAAAGAGCAACCTGTAGATGCACCTTATTGCATACAACATGCAGTGTGCAGTGACTTCTTTCGTTTAATATGATTATTATTTTTCACGATACGATATAACTAAGTATGAAAAATTTCAAGCGGTATAGGTAGGTTTATCTTCTTCTAACTCCTTACAGTATATGTAATATCTTATCCATGTCATACCTTAGACATACAATATATGTATATACCTACCTACATAGAAGCAATGTAAGTTTACTTAGCCACCTACCCAATACATAAAATATACTGGTAATAAAAGTAGACGATTTTACGAGGTGCCTCTTTATTTTGTTGGTGGAATTCTCGTTGGGTTCAGTTCATTTAATTTTCTTTGTTTATTTGTAAAAATTGAGTGAATGGATTATGTAAATGTCCATGCAGTCTTTGAACTTCAAATTACGTCTTAACCGTTTTTATTTTCGGCGTAAAGCGCCTGAAATTTATTTGATGGATTATGTGAATGTCCATGCAGTCTTAGAACATAAAAAAACTTCTTATTTCTTCCTGATTAGTTTAAGAGCATCCTTTGTGTACCTGACTCATATTTTTAAAGATGTCTCTGGGTTTGAAATAAAGTCATACAATGACACAGAGCAAAGTGTTTGTATCGTGAAGAAAAATCAGTTTGACAGTGATAAGCTTCAAAACTTGAATATTTGACATAAAATTTCGATACCTCGCACATTTTGACAGCAATAACCTCATTTTTATGGTAATAATAATATTTTCGAACATAAAGACGTTTCCCTGCTTATCTTAATATATTTATAAAAAAATTGCATTGATAACTTAATTATTATTTTCATATAGATTGTCCACTGTCAGCGACAGTGGTATATTTTGTAAAAAAATTAAAAAAATCAAGGGATTTTTTAATTATTGTAAATATTAAGATCTATAAAATATGTGAAATGATTAAGATTAAGAATCATATCAATTGTATCGTTGAATATAAATGTAAGCATCATTTTTGATAAAATCAAAGAAATAGATTTAAAGGTATAAAACAAAAATAACCAAAATATTTTTCAAACGGGAATTCATCCTAAGCTCTGCCTTAAGACAAGATGTAAGAAGAAGCGGGGTTTTGAAGACGGCGATAAACCGTTGTTGGCGTCGAGACGCTCGCTGATTGTGTTTAGCTACAGACGCAGCTGGTAAAGTCATGGGGATGTTGTTATTATAATAGTGATGCATTTATGTGCAATCAAACGTGTGCTTCCTTAATTAGGTTTAATAATAGCACACCAAGGTGGTTATAGTGTAGGTACACATAGCTTACCTATATAGAAGCCTTGCCTGTGTACTGCGAGATTGAAGTAATGTCACTAATGCGAATCTTGGGAGAGATTATAATTATTAAGATGGGAGCATATTATTCACAACGAAGTAACTTACTTCAGAACAATTAACGCACGAAGTATTAGAGAAGCCAGTTTTTTGAACATTGCCACTTTCCATGTTTATTTGTGCCTAATGCACCTTTTCACAATCAATTAAATTGTAGCTCACCTACCTATATATTAAGCAGTTTTTAAAAAATGATTTTTTTTAAAATTACATTGCACGATCCTATAATATAAATAGGTACAATAAATTTCAAAAAATGAAAACAATCAAATTTCATTTGTGAAACAAAAAAAGCGTTTTTTTAATCATAAAATTTAAATTTTTAATGTTTTTTTGACGTGCCATTTCATGTTTTTCTCAAGTAGGTAGGTACATACACATGTCAATTGACATAAAAACATACAAATAAACCAACTTTATGCCGAAAAAAATGCAATTTACTTGTCATTTTTATAACAGAACTAAGACAATTTTATTTCATTGATTCATATATTAAAGTATTGTCAAAATATTATTCCTGCTTGTTTGTACATGTGTATTCCAGAACTGTCTGCTTATCTTGAGTTGCCGATCTCAATGCTAAGCATTGATTAACAGATTGCATGTTAAGGATTGATACTAAGCTTAAAGTAGATATTTTAACTTACTAGTTCTATTACCTACCCGGCATCTTTTATTACTTAACTACTTTACCATCACGGCATATCCCACAAGTGATGTAGCCAGCGGACTTACTGCTTGTAAATAAACACGCAGGTTGTCCTCTCTGTGACAGTTCATAAAAAACGTTGATTGTTTTATTCGTGAAGTTTTACTTTAATAAGACACTCAAAAATTTACAGAAAAAAGTTGTGAGGTTTTCACTATACTATATCATACTAGAACCCTCACGCCGTGATCCAGGTGGGGTAGGCAGAGAGAACGGAACGCCATGTCGATCTATGTTTACATACTTCTTTCGCTTCCTCCACATTCATCCAGTTTCTCAAATACGCACGCCGATTCCTCTTACTTAACACGCGACCGTCCTTGAGAATTTGATCCGCGTGGTCAAGCCAAGTAGTTCTTGGACGTCCATGCTTTCTCACACCCTCTCTTTCAGAAAAAAAGACCCTCTTCTTCAATCTTACACCATCAATTCGCTCCACATGACCAAACCATCTCAACGCATTCTATCCACAACACTCCTCTTGCATCCACTCATACTTCTAATATCCTCATTTCTTACTCTGTCACGCAATGTTTTACGTACCATTCTTCTCGGTGATCGCATCTCCACTGCATAAATTCCACTCTCGTCCTTCTTCAGCCATGTCCATGTTTCGCTTGCATACATAAGTGTCGGTTCGAGGATGGCGTTGTGCACCAGCAATTAAGCCATGTTCGAGATATTGCTATTGCCAACACTACTGTAATTCATGTAAAAGGCTTAAGCCGTGAATGTAAAATAAATAAATATTTGTTTCCATTTAAGTAGGTACATATTCCTAAAATTGTTTATTATTATATGGTATTGTATTATTAATATATATTTAGTAGACAGAGAAGCCGATGACAGAGACGAATCAATATTATTATTTGCCAATATATGTACATTTATTATATCCTCAACCTGCCAGTCTCAATGTCTTGTGTGAAACGCTCGCACATAATGAAACTGTAATAATTTGAAAAAAAAAAACTACCATTTAAGAATTACCTATGTAAAATTATGATAATTCGATCTCTTTGAAAACAATCATCAACATCTTAGATAAAATTTAAGTACCTAGCTTTATCGCAACACAATGTTTTTTTCTATGAATTTTCTTTTAATTTATTCCTTTTATGGTCGCTCATAACTCAAACTTCAAATTCTGGAGCTACTAGATCACGTCGTCTGTAAGGTCTGAAATTCTCCATGAAATGCATGCATCAAGCCATCCCCATTTGTGCCCATAAGCTGGAAGCAGTACAACCTACATCGCGTTTTGACGATTCATTGTACACCATATTTTTCTGGGAAGTATTAATTCAGACAGTTTTTCTCTAGATATATATTAATGTAATTTTACATAAATTAACCTCAATCACTCAAAAAACTATAAATTAATGAAAGAATGGGACTTTTTTTATAGGTAGGATATGGTTTGTGTCAATCTTTATTTAACTTGTCTGGCTTTAATGTTTTTTAATGGTTCATGTATTTCTCTGAAATTTGTACAGGAAATGTCGAATTGTAAAAAAAATATTTAAAATTTGTTTTAAAAATATTTCGAAATATTTTGAAGAGATGGGTCGTAACTAATATGTGTTAATTAGTTTTTCTATTTATTTCAATGATTTTATAATATGCTAAAAAATGATTTGTGACAGTTTTCTGATTGTAGAACAATTTATATGTGAGTGTGTTATAATATCTACGATGACAGATTCTAGATGTGAGTCATACCTATACTATTATTATTATTCATAGCAGAATTTGACGTAGTCTAGTATGCCCTGTTTGACGCCAACATGTTCAGTACTCCATCTACTCGTACATATAAGTCTGTAGAACATAACATATTGCTACGGATCTACGAATATTCAGTTCTACAAATCTATTTACTACTGCCATATATTAGTCAATATGTCGATGAATGTATTGACGCATCAGTATTGTCACATACATTTTAAATATTTGTTGTATGTTTGTATGATTATGATAAAAATATAAATAATAAATCATTTACTTTTCTTTCTAGGTTTTCATCGTCCATGAAAGTTTTCATCATCTAAAGTTAGGTTATAATTGTTTAATCTTAGGTTGAATCTTCATTTTGATGAAGTTTTTAGTAAGTATAGTGAAATTGATTCAGATTTTAACTATTTTATCAGAATTAATGAAATAAATAAATATTTATTTACTTAAAATGAATTATGTCTTCTAAGGAAACACCAGTCAGTTCACGGCCTCGAGGAAGATCAACAAGAAGATAAAAAGATAGCTGGTCTTCAGCATCACAAGAGGCATCAACTTCCGAACTAACAGATCGATGATCTACATCACGAAGAAGAAGTAGAAGAAGAATTATTCCGTGGAGTACCTACACGGCAAAAAACTGTCTGCCAATCTTTTCCACAAGTTTTCAATTGTCCTGTAAAAATAGTGTGCATGTCTTGTTTTTTTTTGTTTCTATGTTTGTTAGCACGAAGAAAATAGCTTACAGCTTGGATACCTCACTTATGGGATATGCCATGACGGTATAGTAGAACTGTTTTTGTACTTTTCCTCGAATACAATTTTGTTGGAACCACACATTAAGTATCAATCGAGATTGTTTTTGTTTATGTTTTTATAATAAAAATTAAAACTCTTAACGAGTATAATGTCTAGTTTTCCAACAGAGTTGTGTGAAATGGAACATTGCACTTCATCAATTGCCTGGTAGCACAATGCTCCATATAACTATTACTACAAGCATTATCAGCTATAGAGGACATGACGTACGTACATCATAGGTACAATCAAATATCTAGACACACTAACCTACACTATTGGCCATACATATAATGTGTAGAAACTTTTTGACAAAATCATTATTTCGAAAAATATTCTTTTTCATGTGAGAATATCTGTTTTATTATCTTATTATAAAGCAAAGCCATGCTATTTGATTTCTGATAGTTTTGTAAAATTCAACAAAAAAGAAACAAGATTTTCTTTCTACTTAAGATTAGGTATAAATCGCGAGAGATACTCAATACCTAAACCTAATTATGGAATTTTACTACGTGTGCATCGACAAAATAAATAAGTTTTGAAGAAAAAAATGATAGTTTTTGGACTTTTTTGCACGCGTAGAAGAATTCGATATTTTGTATCAAATTCTTCAACATAGGTATGCTAAAAGGTTTATAAACTATAAATAGTAACAAAAAATATGAACAACCCTTTAAGAATTCGCAAAAATAAACATCTTTTTGTGATATAATTAAAAAACAGCCTAAATATTCTTTAAATAAGAAATATATCAAATTACATCCAAAAATGTCCACACTAAACTTATGGTCAGTAGTTTATGGCAGATCAATATAAAATCAAAATAATAATATTGTCATTGTGCTTACCTATTTACTACATTAATTTGTACGTGCGTCATAATATTGTTCTCAGGAGAGTTACGTCAATTTAATGTTGCAGATTTAACAATTTAACATTACCTATAGCTTGTGTTGTACAACTATTTGATTCTGAATTTTAGAACAAAGGCTTTGAGAGAAACCAATAAGTCTACTTCGTGGTGATGAGTTTATACTCACTTTCGAGTAAGCTGCATTACATATTATATGGGAAAATCAGTGTTCTTTGTTTGTTTATTTTTTCAATTACTTGAGATTATTTGTTGCAAATAAAAACACATATAAAATTTTACAATCAAGTTTATTATATTGACCTAGGTTTGGACATGCGATGTAGTTTATACTTTTGTTTTAATTTAATTTTCTTTCGCAAACAAACAGTGTTAACATTATTAATAATATACCTACAACTAAATTTATTAAAAACTAGAAAACTATTGTCCTAGATAGGTCTAAGAGATTCGACCAGAGTGAAAACGTTTGACATAAAAACTTAAAGAAAAGTCATAGAGACTAAAAATCCAACAATATTACATAATATTGATCCTTGAAACAAAATGGGATACAAGCTTAGCGATCAAGATGTCAATGAAAACTTGCAGACAAGACTCAGAAGAATAAATTTCTACACTCTTCGATAAATAAAAAATCAATCTCGAGGTTAAGCTACTATCTAAATTACAAATTAATCGAAGTTGTATTAACAACTAATTTTAGGATATTTGATTAAATTCACATATGTAACATAACAATATACATAGTTGATAATGGATTGAGAACCTAAGAAAATGTTGATACAAACTCAATTTGATGTCGCTGCAAGATATGGCACAGAGTCAAAACAAAATTGTCTTTATTTTTCATTTCACTCCCTCACACATACATACACATTACGAAACATACAATAATGCTTCCAAATATAATAATTTAATACTCACTCTAGGAATTCTTGTAGTCGGTACATTCAAGTATTACTTCCCTTCTTGAAAATTCGCAATTTATAAGTTGCTCGTACACATGTCGACAATGCTCCTAAATGGAGTTTTAAAAATATACCAAGAAGACATAAATCTTGAAACTTTATAGTTTAAATATACTTATGTGAAAATGTGCAACGGCAAGCAATTTTATTATCATAAAACACATTGCAATACATATTTGCGTTCCCAATTATTCAAACTTTTATTTATATCTATGAATATGCTTAAAAGAATGCACAATTTGGTGAAGCAGATTTTTATTCCTTTTTTATGTATTTTATCCCCACCTTTTAAAACATTTTGAGAGTACCTACATAAATATTGGAGACGGAAACAAAGACGATTCAGTTCTTTTAAACACACTTTCCTTCATCACATGCATTTACTTTAAGCTGATTGAAATGTGAATAGTGAATTGAAGTTTTGAGACAACATAAGAGAAATTGAGACCACATTATATAGTATGTATGTATGTAGGTATGTCGAACGATTTATTTGGAAGTTATGTAGAATGAGCAATGTCTACATATTGCTCCTGAACACTGCTATTGTTTGGTTTTTACGAAAGGTCTTTGAGGAGTCGATTCCAGATGACGGGTCCTACTACACCAAAAGCCCTATCGTGGAAACAGGATTTATTGGCTCTACCAAATCGTTCGATCCAGGAAAGCGAGAACAATATTATCTAAAAAAGATTTTAATCAAGGAATAAAGTTGAAATCAATGTGAAAATATATAATGAAAAAGTTTATATTTAATATATGATTCTCCTTATCCCTTAATTGGGCCCCGTTAAACTAAATGTAAAACGTAAAAGTTTTTGCCAGATTTATATTGTTAATTAGGATAGAAAGTAAATAGAAAAAAAATATTTCTTGTTTTCTTTTTTTTTCATACATAAATCTAATGTGGGAAATATTTACCTTTTGCTTTTATTCTGTTAAATTTCAAAGAGACTGGTGGGAAATATTTTCCTTTTGCTACTGTAATTGTCTTATAGTTTGGAACTAAATAAAAAAGAAAGTAACTGGAAAACATTTTTTATTTAATTTTAAAACTAAAAATTACAAAAAAATATAAAACCTAGTGTACTAAATGAAAAAAATCAGTATATTACTACTCTCTTGGTAAATGAAAATTTTCGAAGCAGGGAGTAACGCATAATGATACTTTACAAACTTTGCATTCATATTTAGAACGTCTTTCTTTTGCACGTGTGCTGCAAAATCGACACCTCTTAAATGTTTTGAGAATTGGCATATGGCATCCAACATCCCGGAGTCTGATTGCATCAGGAACACCATGAACCCCTCCCTTTTTTGTCTTAAAAATACATGAAGATTTCTTTCTACTTGTAAAATTTCCCACAAGTGCTCGGGCTATTCGCAAACGAAAATCTCGATGAATATTTCTTTCGGCAGAATGAGAATTTATATACAATATGTAACTGTTCACTAGACATGCCTCTAGTAAAAACCAGAATATCCTATGCCAGTTTTTTCTAGACTTCTTACCTAAAGGATATGAGGAGCGATAGTGGTCAAAAATATCGACTCCTCCCATGTATTCTGTGTATTTTTTAATCGGTAATGGAATAAACATTTGTTTTTTAGTCCCATCTTTTTGCTTTCTATTTATGATACATACATCTTTTGGATTGAATGCTGTGGTGCAGACGAACACATCCTTTGTATCTCTCCATTTCAGAGCAGCCACAGGGTGCGAATACTGAAATATGTACTCTCCTGTAGCAAGTTTGTTGTCTTTACTTTTACTCACAATTGGATCAGGTAGACCTTTTCTGTTGCTACGAATAGTACCAACGGAATAAATTTTCTTTTCATATAATGCTTCAAGTAACGGCAAACTTGTGAAAAAATTATCATATGCAACTAAAGTATTTTCAGGCAATTGTTCACACAAATCCATGACTACTCTATATCCTAGGTTGTCCTCGCTAGTTGGTCCATTCTTCCCAGTATAAATTTGAATTTGATAGAGATAACCTGTTTTTGATTCGCACCTGGCCCAACACTTATATCCCCGCTTGATGGGTTTTTTCGGCATGTATTGCTTTAGACAGCTTTTACCCTTAAATTTTATCATTGCCTCATCAACACTATGCGTTTGGGATGGTGCACAGGCTGCTGAAAATGTTTTATTTAGCGTATCAATAAGTGGTCTTACTTTGCCAAGTTTATCATAGTTGGGAGAACTTCGTGGCAATTCTTTTGTAATATCAGTAATGTGTATATTTTCGGTTATTTTCTTAAACCGTTTCAAAGTCATTACTTTGGAAATGACTTCGTTTCTATAAAAGTCATCAGTTGACCAATAAAGCTGTGTATCAGACATGGGATTGATGGACAACATGATGATAACCCCAATGTAGGCCAACATTTCGTCCTCAGTGACATCATTCCAATGTTTTGAGTTGATTTGTTTTGCATAAATATTTGTATTAGTTACTAACATGCGAATAGACTCTTGAGGAAATAGATCATAAAAATAATCAATCGGTTGATTTCTATTGGAGTGTATTCTTGTCGGTTGCAATAATGAATCAAATGTTTTGGGACAATATATGCCATCAATGTTTGTAGACCATTCTCTATTTTTATTTAAAAAAAATGAATAGCTTCGTCTACTTGGTTTATAACTTTCAGCTTCGACTTCTTCCACTGTTTCCAATGACGCATCTTCTGAAAGTGAAAAACAGATATGTTACGTATAATAATTATTGTGTATAGTAAATAAAATTACCGTTTTTAAAATATAAATTACTAATAATAATCTTCACCTGTTAGTGTGTCCACATGCTGCATCATATTAAGTCTTGTATTGGTGATGTCTGTGCTCATAACTTCGTTTATTTCAACATTATCATCAGAGCATAAATCATCATCAGATGAATCCCTCATAAGCACTGCTTCAATTTCACAAACATCCAACTAAAAATATTTAAATGCATGCAATAAATATACAATCAGTAAAATCTAGTAATAAAAGCGGGTAATTTAGGATAATTTGTGCAATTCTGTATGAAGATTACTTTTTTTAGTACAGTTATAATAGGTAGTATAAGGACAATAGGCAAATATTTCCCACAAGATTTATGGATGCATAATCTATAAAATATAACAGATGATAATTATAATTATAATAATTGTGATAGAAAAACTCAAAATCTACCATTATATTAAAAAACATTCTACTTACCGTATTTTTCCGAGACATTTTTAATAAAAAACTACACACCAAGCACTGTTTAACGCAAAATGACAGGAAAAAATCTTCCCTCCAAATGTTAAAATTGATAACCAAAGATAATGCGGTTCAGTATAAGATTGCGCATAAACGATGAGTATACAAATATATTTAGCTTCGACCGAAACGCATTTTGTGGCAATTACGTTCCTTTTACAAGTTTAAATCACCTAAATACGATGTGGGATGTATTTTCATTTGGTCCAATTAAGGGTTATCTGGCACACAGAAATGAATTTTGTTTTTTTTTTCAAAGAAAACTTATTTTTCTTCAACTTATTTTCTTCTGTTTTGTTTTTATAAATACTTACATGTTTTCATTTTCTCATTTATTTTATTGTTTTTCCACATCATGAGTTACATGAAAAAATCAACAAATTAATTTACATAGAAAGATTTCGCCAAATTACTGATTTCTTAATCTAACCAGGATGGTTATTTTATTTTGTACTTTTTTTCTTGTTTTACTATATAATGTACAATACTCTACTAGATGCATGTGTATTTTATTCGTACCAAATGTGTGTATAAGTTGTTGAATAAAATAAATAAATAAATTTAAAATTTATGAAGAAACGAATGCACTAATGTTTTTACTAGACGTATCATGTTTCATAAAATGTGTAATTATCTTTACACCCTATAAGGATGAGTCAAAGAAGATAATGCAAGATTGAAGACATCACTCGCATCATAAATTTATATGATAAATGATAAAGTTGATACTTGGTTGCTCTTCTTAAAGACGAATCATATCAACAGAAACATTGATCATGCTCTTACTATGACACCTAGCCCCCTTCTACATGATGAACTAAGTTTATTAAAAAAAAACAAATATTGATATATTAAATATACCTAAGACCTTAAGCATAAATATTGAGATTGTAATCCAACTACCAAAATCTTGATGAATTTTACATTAATTTTTAAATTTTATTCAAAAGATTATTTATTTTCATTTATTATTTCAGAATCTTGTTCAATAGACACCTCATGGATGACCTGTTCAGACCAGCACAGGACAGGGAGGTTTTCGCCGGAGTGATCGCCAACGTCGAGGGGACCTGACATGGCACAGAAAGAAGAAAAAGACACCTCACCCACACAACCATCAGATTTTATGAGCTTATTTAACAGTTAATGTGTATCGATGCCAACGAATCGGCTTAGGCTGACATAAGTGGACTTTGCCCATGGTACGTTTACCAATCCTATCAATTCCTGTTTCAAAGCATTATGTTCCACGTATTTTGAGCATATAAGTAAATTAACAGTATCCATATCTTTATGATAATGGTTTGAAACAAAGAATGGTGTATTGGTGAACGTACCATGTATTAAGTGCAATGTAGCCAGCCAAAGCCGATTCGTAAGTATCGAGAAACATTTTCTGTTTCCTACTTAAAGCATTTGACGCAATTTGTTGGTTGTGCAGATGAGGTATCTTCACTCTTGTAGGTGTTAAAAATCCAGTAATACGAGTATTCGATAGCTAGATTTAACTTTTTTGTATTAAACTTTTAGGCATTTTTTATTCTGCCTACTTGTTGTTGCTTAAACAATTTATATGCTTTTGATTGATACACTAAATTCCTCTTTGTACTTGATTATATCGAAATAGAAAAAAAGGCCTAGTTCAAAGTTACAAAAAAGTGCATAAATTTCATAGGTATTTTTCTTACCTCAAAAACCCTTGATGTTATTAATCTAACAACCATAACATTGACTCCCTAAAGACTCTTTTCACAAGGTGCATCAAGATAATTATATAAGTAAGTACCTACCCAACATGGGGTGCATCAAATGTAGGTACCTACTCGTAGCTCAGACCCTAGCGTAGCCTCCTCATCGCATCAGAATACATTCCCTACAATACAACAAGTCACCGTCATCATCATTCTCGTCATCTGCATGATGATGTTCCTGTCATCAATTACAATCAACTGAAGCCGTCAGTGTTAAACTACGATGAGAAGGGGTTTCAACACTTGTATCAAATGCAATTCATCATCAGAGTGAAAGATCTAGTAGGTACAGGGTAACGGACCGGTTTTTAAACCACAATAAGTATTGAAAAATAATTATTTGAACTTATTGCTTTTAGTTAAATATTTTTCGATTGATGGACCTTATTATATCGTGATAGTTAGAACGGCGGAGAACGTTTTCCACAGACACCAAAATTGATCACTTGTGCCAGCCGTTAACGTTTGGATGCCTTTTTAATTCTTCCGATTGGATTCTGAACAATGTTACATTGTAACATGGTTCCCTTTAATGTTCTGATTGGTTTTTTCATCTGCACAGTGTGCCCAAATCCGGTCAAACAAACAATCTTAAATATTCGAAGTTTTTTTTTTATTTATTGCCTGTATTTTACATGAAATTCTCATCTTTCTGTTTTTAGGATATTATTTCGTAAGTATATTATTTTTCTTGTTTGGTGTGAGGGGTACATGCAGTATATCGTCGATAAATTCATAAAAAATATCAAGGTTTTACAAGATACAAAAAAAAACTGTTATACTGGATGACATTTTTTACGCGACTCAAAAATTACGTAGAAATTATCTTAGAGATTCAATGGTATAAAATATTTTAATTTTGTGTCCATACGACACCATAATTTAGAGTAAATTTTATTAATTGTTGCTTCTTTCCGTTTTAAGAATATAATATCCAGAAACTACTCATAAGGGATGGATTGCTTTAAATAAACTAAACATAAATACTTGTCGAGGGTTCATGCACTGATGCATCTTCCCTTCCCAATAAGGGAGCATACTGCAACGATATAACGCACATGTGCAACACTGTTTGTTTATAAACGATGTTTTATCCACCATGGGATGGCGATGATGAAGATATATGGTCTGATAACCTTGAACAACAACAAATTATTACCATTATCATCTGCACTTAGAATTATTTGATGTTATAATACAAAAGCGGTGATCATCACTCATTTTTTTCTAAGCTGTTGTTAAATATTATTAATATTTAATTTAGTTACGTACATGGTTAGGTAACTGGAGAAGTAGAGGGCCAAAATCTTATCCTACCTACACGCCCTTGGTCCCATGATATTATCCTATTATTATCATCTTGTCCATTACCTATCCCTTGGCACTAACAATAGTGCGGTATACCTACAGTTTGTAATCGAGCAAAATCTCTTGCAATTTTTGGCGGAACAAGTAATTCATATTGAAAATCTAAAAATCTTACGATTACAAAAAATAAATGAAGTGACTCCCAAAGAACAACTACAAAATACAGTCCACACATTGGAGAACACAAGTACCAATAGTAAGTACCAATTCCATCTTTCAACTTCCTCAATTCCTGTGTATCTTATTCCGGATATTCTACACCTATATTCTTGGTGTGACATCCACTCCAGCTGTAGTAGCAGAAGCGAGTTTCAATGTGACAAAGCCAGCAAACCAACTGCATGTTATAAAAGTGAAAGCTGACCAACAAAATGATAAACACATACAAGATTTAACCATATATACAAAATGTACATAACATTGTGCAAAATCCAATCGGAAAAGTGAGAAAGGCGTCCCAACGCTTACGAATTGGCTCTAGGCTAGCTTAAGTTATCACTTTTGGTGTCCATGTACAACTTTCACCAATTTCACCAATCACGATGTAAGATCCAACTATCGAGAAACGTTTTATGCTAACCATAGAAGCAACCATCTTTTTGGGATCTCATAATATTTCAGATCACAAATGGATCGCAATCTACCGTCTGAGTGGCGCCGGAACAATTAAGTTCAATACTTTATCCTTTGCTAGTTTGACCATTCAGCAACAAATGTTAAGAATATTTACACTTTTTTTATTACTGTTTAATCGGATTTGGGTGTAGAAGACATCACCCAAATCCAATCAAACAATAATTTACAAAAATTGTTAATATTCTAAACATACAAGATTGGTTGCAAACCTTAAAAATAATAAAGAAATTATTTACTTAAGTACTTAGTAACATTTCAATTCATACCTTTATAATACTATCATCTACATAGATGTGATCATCATTCAAATCAAGTAAATGCCTACATAGGTTTATACTCCATACATTAAATTACCTACAACGCAAACACCTGTGTATATGAATTTCTAAATTAACTCCGAGTGACGACAACGCAATGGTAATAATATCTGCTATGAAGTAAGCAATTTATCATTTCGGTTTTGCGGATATTGGATTCTTGAACATAACGAAGACATAAATCATGAACTATAAACATACATACCGCCGCTGCTAGGCTGGATGGATGGGTGAAATAGAGGAGGAATCATGAGAGCTGTCACAGTATTGAAAGTTCATTTGGAAATGAAATAAATATCCGATATTCGGCTTTTTTTACCATCCGGTATGTTTTAAGTTACAAGAAAGAGCTCAGTATTCGTCTGAACGTACCATAGTTAATTGAGCGAGGGTTTGTGCGTTAATATTGTGAAAAATCATATTTAAAAAATGCTACAAAACTATACTAAACCCTCATGCCATGTCCCAGGTGGGGTTGGCAGAGAGAACGGAACGCCATGTCGATCTATCCTTATATACTTCTTTCGCTTCCTCTACATTCATCCAGTTTCTCATACATGCACGCCGATTCCTCTTACTTAACGCGCGACCGTCCTTGAGAATTTGATCCACGTGGTTAAGCCACGTAGTTCTTGGACGTCCGCGCTTTCTCGCACCCTCTCTTTCAGATAAATTGAAAGATGTATCGAAACAAAAAAAGTGCTTAATTTTTTATGTATTTTTGAAATTCGTGGTATAATTATGTAAAATGTACTTTAATCAGCTGAAGCCGATTCGTAAGCATCAGTAAATCATTCTTCCTAAGAATAAAGAAAAAGAAGATGCTTTTGAGTAATTCTTTCAATGAGTACTGAAATCGACGATAGAAAAAGATACATTAAGCCAAGGATATTATTATAATTACCTATTGTTTGTTAGTGATAAGAACGTTTTCACTTAATTTCTAATCATAAAACACATAATTTTATTATATACAACTGAAAGTCGTTTCGCACTGAACTGAACGTATTATGGCAGTAGCGAAATATCCGAATCATGGTTCTTTAGAATCTTGCCGGATATTCATTATCCGGTATCCGTTAAGCTTTCTGTTTCTCACTCCAAGCTTTAGGATGCCACCTGAAGTCTGTTATTGTCATCACAATTATTATTATAATGACTCATACCACAGAAGAAACACCTGGTGAGGTGAAAGTGTCACAAGTAATTGTATGTAGGTATACTGAAAAAGATATTTAACTCTTATATTATATCACTAGTGTAGTTTTACCCGGTTTCGCACATGAAATGATCAGCAAACGGACATTTAGACACTTTGGGTAAAATAAACAGTTTTCTGATAAATGCTCCAAAAAGGGGGATTTTTTTTATATTTGTATTTGAAGTGGGGTAGACTACACAGGTATAAGCTACATCAGATTCTTGTAATGAAGATGCGAGCCGTCCTCTCCGTGTCATCAAAAATAAAGACATTCAGGATAGGTGGAATGGTTCATCGCTGAATTTAAGATGTAAAATGTATTAATTTTTTCAAACACTTACCTTTTACAGGACACTTGAAAACTTACAAAAACTTACGAAAAGAGTGGGAGACCAATTCTTTGCCGGGTGCTCTAGGGAATATTTCTGTCAATATTCAAAATAAAGTATTTTTAGCCTAAAACCTGCCCAAGATATGAAAAATTCTATCTTCTTCTTCTAAAAGTGTGTTGTCGGATCCAACCGACGTTGACGATCGCCTGGGAGAAATCTTATCTGTTCTGGGTAGCACAAAACAGCTTTTCCACACTTTCATTCATTTCATTCATTCCGGTCTACTCTCGAATTTTCTGAAACTAGGAAAGCCGCTTTCAATAGAGAGTATTATTTTACCCTTGTATTTTCTAGCAACGGTGCTAACGTACATAGCCATAATATATGTACGAACGGACACAAATATTTATAAGATTATTTTTATTACTTCTTAAGTATTATGATATTATTATTATTAATGTCAAGTAGGAATTTCATTCCATTTCCACCATTAATCATTTCGATTGACACTAAATTTTTATATTAATGTTTAAATTTAGAGTGTGGGCTTGAATGTCAATTGAGACGTTATAAATTATCAATAGAATTTGATTGCCAAAAAAATTACCTACAAAATATAAGGATCTTCTAAGAAAGGATATAATTTAGGCATCTTTTATAATATTAGACTTAATGTTTAGAAACAAAAATGATTTAATTTTCACTATTTTTAATAACATCTTGACCTGGTTTCGACTTCGAAAGTCATTGTCAAAGGCGAACCAGGTCAACATATTGTTTGTTTATTTCAATCAATACACGGCAATTACTTTTTACAATACATATAAAATAAACGTAAAGTATTAACCAATCTTCAAATATAAAAAATAACAGCGAGTTAAAATTTTAAATAAAAATATTATTAAAAATACTAAATAGAAACCATTTGCGATTCTTTACATACCTAAATTAATATGGAGTTTTACAAAAAAAAAACGACAACTCAAACTATGGATTTTGGAGTCATACTAATACTCAATAGTTTCGCAACGGATTTAAACCTTAAACTCTTAGATATTACATAATTTTAAATGTTTTAGGAAAAAGGAAAACCATGAACCATCAAAAATCTAATATAATAGCATGAAATTGCGTTAACAAACAAATAATAATATATTATCTTTATTGAATATTCCCACGAGGAACAAAAGTTTCAAGTTCAATACAGATGTTTTGGTAATAAATAACTCGGGAAATTGTAGATAATATTATTAAAAACCACTGATTGCAATCAAGTCCTAGAGGCTACTAGGCCTACTGAAGGGGATAAAGTATGTATTATGATGGATAAACCTATAGTTAGCAAAAGCGATAACATTGCATGATAATGATTATACAGTATTATACAACTTCGGCACATGGCCCAACGTGTTCTGTAACTTAATCTATCTGTACTTATCTGCAGTAATACTATATCTATGATCATAGCCCATCATTATAATTATTTTTATTTTTACTCGTACATACCTACAATTACTTATTACTGCGAACATTTTGAACATCTGTGATGATTGCATAGTGTTTAAACATTATTAGATATTTTTACAATGCAACTCGAATCGAACATTTTGTATTATTTTAAATTAGTAATACTTTGGCATTGTTGTTGAACACCCTCACTAAATCAGTTCATTTCACTTGTAGGGTTCGGAGATATATATATAGAGAGAATCGTGCACTATCTATTTACACTGACCTAGTGTAACATTTTACTTATTGTCAGATCACAGAAACAAAAAACAGCGTGATTTATCGAAGAAATTAAACTTTTTAATTAAATAACAATTAACACACATACTTAAATAAGTAAATACTTACTGCTAGCCTTCTTCTCTTCAAAACTTTTAATTTTTTTTTATCCTGAGCAAAAAACTTACTTCTTTCATATAATAACTTAACTCTTTAATATACAGCAAAAAAACTTACTTCTTTAATATATGTACATTAATGAAGTAAGTTTTTTTGCCAGATTTTAAAACCAGATTAATTTTTGTCATCAAAAGTCGGTTTCAATTATCTATCTATCCATCACTCTAAGTAAAAATCTAATAAGATTTAAACTGATGGTAGGTAATAATATTGGAACCGACCATAGAAGCTCTTCTTTTGAGAAAAGAAAGAGTTCCTGGCACTCAGAGTTCGGGTCATTATTTGCCAATTTATTAAGTTCGTCATTTCTTCCAAACACATTATTTAAGCTCTTGTTTTATTGTCATAAGAGCGATTTATTATATAACAGGATCTTACAGGCTTTTGGAAACTTATTGTTTTAAAAACAATACCCCTTTTTAATATTTTTTTTTTATTTAATAACTTCAAAAGTAGGTATACGTCTCATATTTTTATGAGAAAGAAGTATTGAGCTTTTGTCGAATCATGAGTTGCAAAATTTTCATAAATTCCTGGTTGAATGAACTATTCACAAACTTAATTATAATTATAATCTCTTTCCATCTAAAGGAAGCATCAAAATTTATTCATGAAATACTCGTTATTAAATTATTATTGGCTGTTTAAGTATGGAAATCTAATTGTAGGTACTTTGACTATCAAAGATTTTTAACCCTTTCGTTTTAAAGTTGTTTGTTCCTGAAAACCTATTGGTAGAAAATCTGCTGACTACCCCACTTGATAAATTACCACACGGAGATCCCGAAAACAATCGAACACGATGTTAAAGACCGTGAGAACCTAAAGAATTATTTTTGTATCAGTAAATCCGCCAAACAAACTACAACTTTAGAACACTTAGATGATACATATTATTTTAGAGAAAACACTTAATAATTTTGTGGGTGTATGTTTATTTTATTTTATAAAAATGTAGGTATTGAACAATAACGCGGAAGTATTCGAAAAATCATACATTTTTACAAAAGGGACCTTTAAATGACAAAACCTTTTCAAATCAGCACTGGGTCTGTGGGACAGTGATTGTAATCTCCCAACATTTTTTTTGCATAATTGCGACGTCCTCAAAATACATCCTAACATGATAAAAAATTATGTAAACAAACTGGTTAAAGCGATACACTGCACAAAAAAGTGCAGCTTATTTATGAGAATATTTGATAAATTTATTAGGGATAAAACGATCCTTTTGCAGTTAGTTAGATATATACCTAGATAGATGCTGGAGGGTTAATGTGAATTGAATAAATAAATATCTCTCCCCCTATAGTAATTTAATGATGGATGTCACCCTAAGGAAAGAGGACGCTGGGGTGATTGGGCTTAGAGGAATTATTATTTTGTGGGGCAGATATACATAGGATACTATTTCTATACAGAGTGTAATAATATGGGTTAGGGATACAAAATCAGAATAATTTATCTAATTATTGATTTTTCTAAATAATAATAATAAAAATAAGCAACACAATAGTACTTCGTAGCGTACTGGGATGGAACTCAACTTCAACTTCCACCCAAAAAAATATTCTTAGCAATAAAAATACATAGCATGAAGATTTTTTACATACTCACTCATTCACTTATACCATCACAGTATTTCCTACAAATAGGGTAGCCAGCAGACCTTCTGCAGGTAATAAACATGCAAGTTGTCCTTGTGCCAATAAATTCTAAGACACTCAGGATGGATGGCATACCTCACCGCTGAATTTAAGGTGTTAAATATCTTTATTTTTCGAACACCTGTCTTTTACAGTACACTCGAAAACTAACGGAAAAGTGTGGGAGACCAATTCATTGCCGGGTGCTCCGATTTGCCAGTTTTCCCATAAGTAAATTATGTATTTTATAAATATATCATAACGTGGTGAAGCAATACATAATAAAATACCTGTTTTTTTACAGGACATTAAAAAAATTACACAAAAGCATGGTAGGTAATTAAATATGTAGGTACTCTTTGCCTCTAAAATATTTTGTATTTTTCATAATATTTTATAAATTATCTCATATATTCAGTATGAACAATATACGGGTAGTATTCTTATGCAACAACAGCTGTCATAGTAATTCTATATTATGTAGACATGTTATAGGCATTTTACCGTCAGAGTAATTCTATATGTAGACATGTTATATATATTTTACCGTTAAATTATTATTTATTGGCTTGATTGATCGCAAACATGGCTAAATCGAATTACGATAATTTGTACAAGTGTGCACTGCGAAAAAATAAAATAAATAAACAACTTGTTATTTTGATTTGTGCATAATGAAGTAAACAACAGAATATTTTATATTGGGGACTAGATTTTCAACGCATGCAAAGTACCTACCTACCTACCGTTGTGTATGTGCGTTATTTATTTATTCTTTACTGTACATTTCAAATAAACAATTTTGGTACCTATATAAAAATACATTTAAATTAAGTAAATATACATATAGAAGCTTGATTTCTTCCAACTAATCCAATTTCATGAAACATTCACAATAAAAATCTTTAAAGATGTTTTTTTTTTAATATTAAAAAGATATACTTATCTGGGTTTTGTTATAAACCCAAATACAACCTTATACACCTTTCACAGTAAGCTAAAAGCTTGTGTCGTCAAAGGGGAGTTTGCCGGCACCTGGGATCGAACCCCGGACCCCTTGTTCACAAAGCCGAGACTCTACCTCCAGGCTACCGACGAATTCAATTACTTATATAATTCATACCTACCAAATATTTTACGTAAATATTTTATACTTATTTTATTTAAATAATAAATGCAAGAGAATAACGGTTACGAATTTTTTCATATATTTGATTTTGTCAAACTTCTACGAGAGGGCCTTTGATGTTGTTGGACCGGTTACGTGTAATCGCCTACCGGTGCCATGGAGAGACAATCAGACTGTCACCAGCTTCAGAAGCAAATTGAAAATTGCACTCTTCATCAGCGCCCTTGACCATCAAAACAAAATCATCATCGTCATCTGTTGTTTCTTTTTGATAATAATCCGTTTGTGATTTTTTTCGCTGTTTCCCTTTTTTGAAAAAAATCCTTTTTTTCTGATGAGATCGCCTTGGCCAAAAGCTGTTAAGGTCTCAGTGCAGGTAGACATTTTTAAAAGAATAATATTAATAATAAGAACAAATCGCAAGACTTATTTAGTAATACAAACAAATATCGACTTAATTTATTTATTTTGTGGAATATATTAGGTATAGGTATATTGTATAAAATGATTATAGTAAATTTATACACCACTAATCACTAATTATCATTTACGCTAAACCTAAACCAGAAATAAATCAATCGATTATAGGTACTAACCTACTCACTGTTAATAGAAAATAAAATTTATTACAACTCTATATATGCATTTTATCAGTTAAAGTCAGTTAATTAGCAGACTACTGAGGGTTACATTATATTAGCTATTAAATTATTGTAGAAACATGTAGGTATATATGAAGTGTTTATATATTACAAAGTGTCAAACCTCACCAATTAATTCGACAAAGTAGACCTCATGAAAGGATGGGTTGTGGATGAAGTGTCTTTCGGGCTTTTGCTGAATAAATTGATTTTGTCTTGTTTAAGCCTTAATATGGTTAGTTGACAAAATTATATCGATAAACAAAGTTCACTTACTTCAAACCAAAATAATCCATATTAGGTATGTGTTAATATTATTTGTTGTATGGGTTATAGCGTTATCGGTTAACAATACAATTGCAATACCTTCTTATGAACTACAAAGGATTGGTTGACTCTAGGTTGATTACTTGGTTTTGGCGCCGTTTTGCAGTAGTTACTTATGCTCTCAAGAGCGCCAGTGCTCAATAGATTTTGCAAAACATGAATATTTCTTTTATAATAGAAATGAAATGCAGAATCTCGGATATTCAATAGAATTCAATAAATTTCCCGCTGTCGAATTATTCCACCTTCTCGATACAATTGTGTATTATAATATTGCTTGTTGAGAGAGTGTTAGAGAGTAGAAATTTGGGTTTATTTCAAAACCAAATTAATTAAAAATTATAATATAATCGGATTTGAATTGTGAAATTTAATAATTTTTCTGTTTTTCTTTATTTGACACATTATTGTATAACACCATAATATATATGACGCAATCAGATAGTTGAATTAGCCAGTTGACCAAATGGCTAGACGGACAGTCAAATGCCGGCATTCAATTGAATGGCTAACAAAGGTCTAGCCAGATTATTTAACGTAACGTTTGTCAATCTTAACCCAGATAATACTATTGTCCTTTTAAAAGGACAGTAGTAGTACCTCGATATAAATGGATATATCTTTAATTTATTTTGTTCCTAAGCAGTCGTGCTAGTCCATTTACATAGCTAATGAATCAACTTGCATCATGAAACAGTTTTGAGCATTGTTTTGTGACGAGGGGTCAAGTTTTTGGAATTTAAAATAGTGCTACAGATTTTGGGTTGATGTCGCCGCCACCTTTGGATAAAAAACGGTAAATTACTTTTTTATATTAATTAAAAAATGCATGCATGCTTTATTTTTGTGTACTTAAATGTTGTTAAAATATGATTGAATTATAAAAAAAAAAATATTTGAAAATATGTGATAATTTCGTAATGTTAAATTTAAGCGTCCTTTTAAAAGGACAATAGTAACATACGTATGCTATTTTATAGGTGTACTTAATAAAGACAAGTTATATTTCTTCAAATTTTTATCACAAAATATGTTTACACTTCACATCGATTAGCATTAAAAATTACTAAAAGACATTTGTAAAAATCTTATCTAATATATTATGTACTTTATAATTATGTTTTTTTTCCTATTTTAGTGCTTCGTTATCACTAAACGACATATTAACAATCCTTGAAGAGGAAAAATCTGAGAGAGAAGGTGATGCAGTTGGCGATATATTTATTATTTTTTTGTTTGTTTTATTGTTATTGTTTTCTTTTATTTATATAAACATTTTATTGTTTTGTTTGCTCTCTCGGCTAGAGGGACATCGAAGGAGTGTAGTCAAAAGATTCCACACACGGGGTTGTTTTCGGCCGGCCAGCCCTACAGGCTGCCCACAATGGCACCTTCGGTGTGGACAAGATTTGTTAAGTGTAGAATTCGGATAAATGGAAGTCCCCTGTAGACTTTTACGGTATCCGTGTGGATGGTGGGTCTCCTTCAATGACGTTGCAATGCAAAATTCCTAGCAACTACATCGATACGAAGGTGGAAAACTTGATCAATTAACATTTAGAAGACGTGTTGTTCTCAGTATATTGCAATCTTTCAAACAAAGGAAAAGACCCAGACCTTCCAATTTTTCCGCTCTGACAGACTTGATCATTTTATAATGAATAAAGAAAAACAAACCCGTTGAAGAGATTGTCACAGAAAATACCAGCGCATAATATATATGACAAAAAATGCAATATTACACTGTTTCATTCCATATCACGAAAAATAATTAAAAAAAACTACTTTTTTAATGTCCACTTCACACATCATCATGTAAAATCACATGATCCAACAGATAATTAGATATATAAACACAAAAACTACATTGTAAAATGAATCCCACCTCAATACTTTATATTTCTCATACAATGTTGTTTAGGTAGTGGATATTACTATTGTCCTTTTAAAAGGACACTTTATTTTTTTCAATAAAACTCTTTAAAAAATATATTTTTTTATTTCTTCTTCTACAACATTATTTTTTTACCAAATTCAACAACATATCCAAAAATTATGAATTTCGGATGAAAAAAAAATTTCAGGATTATCTGGGTTAATGCCTCAGTACTAAATAAAGAAATACAATTTCAACAATCGGGCTAGTTTCGATCACAAAGAATGTTAAACGAATGACGCGTAATGGTGATTCAACAAAACAGTTAAGTAGCATTGAACATGAGAACGATGGGGCTTCCTACAAGACGAATCCGGAGCGTGTGACTGTGGTGCAGCAGAGACCATGCCACACTTGTTGGAGTGTCCATTGTGCCCTGTCACATGCACTATGGAGGATATTTTTGACGCATCTCCACCTGCTATGCGTTTTGCACAGTACTGGAAATCAGTTTGATTGGTTTTTCTGGGTTACTACACGATACATAATAAGTAACATGAGAATAAGATAAATAATAGGAAAAAACTTGTTTAGGGTCATTTCATCAAAATTATATTTTTATTTAACTATAAACGGCTGCTGCCTTTTTCAATATTTTTTTTTAACAATGCTATTTATTTATAAAAAAATCATGCGCAAGTCGTTAAATTATAAACACAATTAAAGAAATAAAAATACTTATCTAATGGCTATTTGTTTAATTTTTATTCACTATATATTTATTTATTTATTTATTTATTTGAAATATACACGGCAAGAAGCCTTTTACATGTTGACATAAATTTTTTTTAAATATAAAGATAACAGTGACATAACCATAGGTATAAAATTACTTAGTGTCTAAAGATCAAACAGTAACCAGAGAATTATGTGTGTAGAATAAATAATAAACACAAATATATATATGATCAATCAAAAATAAAATAGACGACACAATAAATAAGATTGATTGAAACAATAATTATAAATTATTCAATTAAAAATTAATATGAGGTTAAATTACTTAAATAATTGATATAAATAAAAATAAATGAACAAAAACAATATGATAATAATACATACATAATTATATATACATACATACATAGACACATATATACATACACATACATACATATACACACACACACACACACACATATATATAAAAATATTCATGAAACAAAATCAAACATTAATAAATTAAGGAATTCAGAAGTGATTAATAATTAGGGATAAAACAAAAAAAATAATTAATAAAAATAATAATAATGTAAAAATATAAAATTTAAATAATAAAATTCAATAAATAATAATAAATTAAGATAATCAATAAAATAAACTAAAATAAATAATTTAATAAAAAGTAAAATTAATATAATAAACACGATAAAATCAGATGCGATAATAAATGTCAATAATATTATAAAATGATATGTCGATAGTAATAAAAACAGAATAAATAATTTAATAAAAGTAAAATTAATATAATAAACACGATAAAATCAGATGCAATAATAAATGTCAATAATTATTGTAAAATGATATGTCGATAATAATAAAAATTATCAAAATTTCAAACAAGATATAAAAAAAAAAAAAGTGTCACGACTTCCCATTGTCATTCAAACATTTTTAAAAAAATGTGTAACGTCAGATTTAAACTTGTGAAAACTGTCGGCAAATATATCAGTGAAATTACCCACCTCATTTCCCAGTCTGTGCAATCTCGGCATTGGGGAATGATAGACATAGTTAGTTCGAGCATAACACTCATGAAACATAACACTCTGTCTAGTTGTTCTGGTGGGAATGTTAAATTGTACGAGTTCTAGCAATTTTGGGGAATCAATTGCACCATTTAACAGTTTGTGAAGAAAAGAAAGATCAAAAATCCTTCTACGATTCTCCAAACTAGTCAGTTTAAGTTGTATCATTAGATTGAAGTAATCAATGTTGTCGACTGGAATCCCCATTTTATAATTAATTAGTCTTAAAAACTTTCTTTGTACCCTCTCAATACAGTCAATATGAATATTATAATTGGGAGACCAAATTACCGAATTATATTCAAGTATCGGTCTAACAAGGGAAACAAATAATAATCTATAAGAGTCAATTTTATGTAGGTCAACTGCCAGTCTAAAAATAAAACCCAAGACTTTCATAGCTCTGCCAACAATTTCCTCTACATACAAATTAAAAGTCAGATCTTCGGAGAAGGTGATTCCCAGATCTCTCAAACTAGAAACACAAACAAGAACGACATTGTCAATTGAATAATTGTAGACGATCCGGGATTTGGTTTTATGAAATCTGACGACCTGACACTTTGCTATATTTAAAAAAAGTTGGTTTTGGATACACCAGTCATTTAAGAGTGTTAAATTATTCTGAAGTGTTATACAGTCGTCAATATCTCTGACCGATTTATACAATTTTAGGTCATCAGCAAACAAGAGAACCTCAACATTCTCGAAGATCTGTACTATGTCATTCACAAATAAATTAAATAAAATTGGTCCCAAGTGCGATCCCTGCGGCACTCCGCTGATGGCATAAATTGGCTCAGACGTACAATTCCCCATTTTAACTCTAAGAGTTCTGTCTTTCAGATAGCTCTCTAACCAGTGAAGAAAAACGCCTTGGACTCCATAACCACGTAACTTCCGAAGCAATATATCATGTGATACTTTGTCAAAGGCTTTCGAGAAGTCAGTGTATATTGAATCAACCTGGTATTTCCGAGAAATTGAGTTTAATATATATTCTTGATAAATAGCTAAGTTTGTAAGTGTTGATTTTTTGGAAATAAAACCATGCTGCGAATTTGTAATGATATCGGTTATAGGTTGGCTTATTTTTTTCACAATTATTGATTCAAAGAGTTTTGGAATAGCAGATAATATACACACTGGTCTATAATTGGTAACTTGATTGTTGTCACCCTTCTTATGTATAGGTGTTAAAAAGCTTTCTTTCCATGTATCGGGAAAAATACCCAAATTCAAGGAAGTGTTAAATAAAACATATAGCTGTTGTGACAGTATGTTAACGCAATTTTTGATAAAGACGTTAGGAATGCCGTCTGGACCAGCCGCCTTTGAAGAGTCCAGTGCAAGAATTGCACTTTTGACCTCGTCTAGAGTAATTGTAATGCTGGGTAAGTCGATCTGCTTTTCAGAGGAGAAAACAGAGTCAATACTAGAACTCGGGGCAACATACACGCTTTGAAAAAAGGAAGCAAATAGATTTACAGCTCCTTGAAGAGATTCAGATTGTTGATCATTGTAATAAAACCTTGACGGTATATTAACTCTATTTTCCCGCATCGTATCAACAAATCTCCATAAATTCTGAGTACATCTGGTTAAATTATCTTCAATATTATCTATGTGTTCATTATAACATTTTTTAGATAGTAAAGAACATTTTCTACGCAAATCAGCAAAAACATTGTAATCATTTCTATCCAAAGTCTCTTTATATTTTCTATGGGCCAATTTTTTATCCAAAACCAATTGTTTTAGTTCAGAGTTGAACCATTTTGGGTAATGCGATGGTTTTATAGTAGTTTTTGGGACATAGATATCAATACATGATTGAATACTTGTATAAAATAAAGCCAACATTTTGTTTAAATCTTTTTCGGAAGAGAGAAAAGAAAAATCTAAATCACTTAAATTATCAAATTATCAAACTTATTTAAATTATCACTTATGATTTTTTATAAAGGTCTGCGACGGGTTTCGATACTTATCACACGATAATTATCACATAGTTAATGCCAACAACATCGAAAATATTGTTTAATTTTTATTTAATTATATCGGGTAGGTAGTAATCGCTTTCATCCGTCATCGCTAGTGATCACTATTGATGTAACGTCTATTCACTCATTTTCATTTTGGAGGATCATCCAAAGTGATCTCTCAAAGTGAACATGTGTGAATACCAATTATTAAGACATTCAACTGAATGTCGGAACCTAGCCATCCAATTAACCGGCTAATTCAATAATCTGGCGGCAACTTATAATACATGCAGGATAATATGTAGGTAATAGATACAAACAGAATAATATAATAATTAGTAAAATTCCCAGACTCATAAATATTTGTGTGCTACCCCGTATTGTTTCAATTACCCGACACAAGTTGTTTATCACGTGTATTACTATTATTTATTTGTGTACCACTAGCTTCTGAGCCCTCCATTTCAGAATTGAATAATTTATCTTTAATCTATTCAATTTAATCTGCCTAGTGACGTTACCAGAAAAGAATAGGTCTCCCGACACACTTTCCTGCAAGTAGGTAGGGGATTATTAAACTTCATGAATAAACAATTAACATCTACAATTCAGCAACGAGGCATGCCACCCAACCTGAATGACTTAATTTATTGGCACGAAAAAGACATTCTGCATGTTTATCACTTGCTAGCTACCCAACTTGTGGGATATACCACGATCGTATAAAGTAGTTGCTTTTATCTGTCATTGAAAGAAGGCCACCATCCACCCAGATACCGATTTTATCTATTAATGCCATAAATGTGTCTACCGCATGTGTGGCTGCAAGTGCATTTAATTGACATTTAATAAATACAGAGGGCGTCTTTTATGTTCCTACAAGACGAATCTTGAGCGTGTGACTGTGGTGCAGCACAGAACATGCCATACTTGTTGGAGTGTCCATTGTGCCCTGTCACATGCACTATGGAGGATATTTTTGACACATCTCCACGTGCTGTACTTTTTGCACAGTAAGTACCGTTTACTCATAACATGACCTCAAGGGCGCCGTATATCATATCCATCACCCGAAACTGCGTCTTCAGACCTCTTTTAAAACTCTCTCCATATACCTGCTCTCGCAGACACAGAGGCAGCTTGTTCTAACATCTGGGATCTGAGATCAGTTGGATTGTTTTTTTTCTGGGTTTTGATACGAAAAATCATATAGGTAGCAAATAACAGATAAACCAAGCAAGACATTAGCAAATAAACCTATTTGGCGTTCTGTTGTCTCTGCCTACTCCACTTGGTAGATACTTGTTCCTGGTATATTTATAGGTTTAATCGTTTTTCATTTTTTTTTCTCAATCATATAAATTATAAAACACTTTTTTTTAATAAATAAACTGTTTTGTTTTATTACTTTTATAATTTTGATAGCACTCAAAAAATATCAGTTTATAATAATCATGCAAAAATATTTGATGACAATGAGAAAAATTCCTACATACCTACGGAGGTAAATAGTAAGCCAATCGTAGGTATATTTTATTGTTTTCAATGAAAATATTACATAATATTCAACTATAGCTGGTTAAAACGATAATAAACATTTAAATGTACTAGCCATATTATTATGAATTTGTATGAATGGGTCTGAAAATTATTAATTTAATTTGTATCCCAATGGTACCAAATAATAGGTACATTTTGATCACTTTATAAATCAATAATAATAAACTATTACGAGATCTCTCATAAGTGGAGTACCTACCCAGTAGAATAATTGCACGTTATAAACATGCTAGACGTCTTCTCTGTGCCAATTAAATATAAAAACACTCAGGATGGCTTGCATACCTCATAGTTGAATTTGAACGATACAATTTGAAAGTAACAGCTGATATTTCGAAAGAATCGAAATTCTTATGGTTATCATCAGAATTCCAAAAATAAAAGCATTAAGTTTACAATGCATTCAACACAATAACGATAAATTAACATTAATTAAACAAATAAACATATTGTATTAAATTAGTTGTAATTGAACTAAGGTTTTAAGAGCTTCAGACCAGGAGATACCAGCTTTCGAAAATAGATATGTGTCTTAAAAGGATTTCTGGATGTTAAGTGGTATGAGCATGTCGTAGATGAAACTATCCGCCAGCGTACTTAGCAAAGATCTTTAGTCTCTGTTATACCGAAGAAACAACGGTCCTGGCTGTGTCATGCTTTGAGAATGTCCAATGATAGCTGCCCAAAAAGGGCACTATTCTTTTCGTCCACAATGATTCCGACGGCCAGGTATGTCATGGGAAGAGGTGACTAAAATTGGCGAGGAGACGCTCTGAATAGAGGCGACTGATTTCTGCCCTAGAAGAGCGATAAAACCGAAGAGAGAAATTGGATTAGTGGATGAATAGATAATTTATATAATTTATTAAATTTTTCACAAGATTAAATATTACAAGTGTAATAAATTATGATAATATTTTAGTACACTAAAACCCAGTAGGTACGTCTCACAACGTACCATCTGGCAAATAAAACATAATTGTTGAATGAATAATGGGAATACAGCCATACTGCACTTATTACATTTTCATGCATTACAAAGTTGACAATCTTGAAGATTTTATTGTCATGTTGAATAATTCAATTCCATTAAATAGATTGGGGATCATTATGGTTGAGTTATTTTTAACTTGCATGAAATCAAGAATGGCAGTTCTTGATTTGAGTGATGATGTGATTCTTATCAAACTCTAGGTACTCACGGGATTAGAGCCAACATTATTTTTAATTTCAATGATAGTTGAAGATTAAATTTCATCAGTTTATATCTAGGTGTTTGGAATGAACGAGTGGTGAAAGGGTGACGACAAGTTTAATGCTACATATAAAAGTATGTAATAAAATATTCTCTGTGTTACTGACTTTGTCAATTAGAATAACAAAATGTTTAAATACATAACACAACTTGGATAGACAATTCACACTGATCGAGTTAGTCCCAAACCAAGATCTTGTATTATGGGTATTTACAGTATGATCCACAAATATACAATGTAACATCCAGACCTACCTATAACGATTTGAAAAATGTCATTCTTAATTTTGTCCTAGCTGAGAATCAAGCCGGGACCTCTTGACCCAAAGACAAAAGCACTACCTCCGTGCTACAACACTTAAAGAGAATAAAAAAGACAATATGAATTTACATATAACCAACAGAAATCTTAGATATTTGTTCAAAACTGCCTAGTTATAATTATATAGGTAATTATAAACATTAATTAAATTATTTATTTAAGTATGTAAAAATCGTATAAAAAGGACCATGTAACACTGAACACGCGATTCTTTTGCTAGGTTCTTATTTTCAAAGATATTTCCATACATACATTTAACTTTACAGAATATACCAACAAATATTATATTTTATTGTAAATACAAAGCTTACAACAATTAAAAGTTTGTTAGGTCGTTGAAAAATAATTTATAAATTAGCAAAATTTATAGTTTTCTTATTCGTGATCAATGCTAATGTGTCAAACTTGTTGTGGCTAATGATTAACTACTATAGTTTTTTACTACGAGTATACTTAGGTGTATTACATTTCATACGAACCTTTTTAGTAAAAAAATATATTTGACATTTCCTGTTTAGACTAAAATGCAAAATTGTTTCGGATTATTCATGAGGTAAGTCACTGTACAAGCATGTTATAAATGTAACAAATTAATACAACAGGTGTATTGTTATTTATGTATGTGAAAAATGTTTCTGTGACTGTGAAAAATCGCTTTGTAAAAGCAACTAGATAAAAATTGTTTATTATTTGACTGTGTTGTTTATTATTTTTTATTTTTTATTTTATTTATTTTCAACAATTGAATTTCATTACATGCATAATTCACTCGATGTTGTGTGCCTAGCCTAGAAAAAGAAATAAAATTCATAACATTGTTAAAATCTTGTGGAGTGCCCGGTACAGAAAATGTGTCCTGACCCCCTAGACAAACACGCACTTGGCGATCGACTACAAACGAATTTTCGTCAATAATTGCAACAATAACGCATAATTACGGTACATGTAGGTAGATTGTCGAAAAGTTCTCCAGTAGTCGATCGCTAAGTACGGTTTGTCTACGGCCCCTGTTCTGTAATTTTTCAACTGTCCTGTAACAGACAGATGTTTGTAAAACCTCACGTATAAGACAATAAAACATCCACAATTTAACGACAAGGACCCATCCTGAATGTCTCATTTTTAATTGGTTTGGTTATCGTTATTTACCTGCAGTGAGGCTGCTGGTTACCCTACTTGTGGGATTCGCCGTTATGGTGTAGATGTAGAATATCCAGTAGCAGAAGTCGAATACAGATTGCATTATAGAACACAAAATCTTTGACCCAAAGGGTAATTTATTATAGATATCGCGGATTAGCAATACACTAGTCACGTGACTAATACACAAAATAATGTAATATAATATCTAAACATACACTTTCGTATATTATTGATGTGTAATAAAAAATCATATAACTTTAAAAAATCTTAAAAAAAAGATTTTGTGATAAATTACTGAAAAATGTTTTATTACTTATGCCCACCTAAATTAATATTACCTACCTAAAATATATTTATATCGTAATTTTTTTTATTAAAAATATCACTGAATGATATTTTTCACAATCTCTACCGAAAAAGCGAAAAAATATCAGTGAGTGATACTTTTCTCAACTCTCTATAGGAAAATCGAAAAAGAAACGTTCGGTAGGTAACAAAAAAACTTTTTCGAGCAAACAAAAAAAAAACATTGAATTAATAATTTACAACGTATATTTTTGAACAGTTTTTTTATTTCTTTTCTAAAGAGTTGTCAATAAAGGAATATTTAGTTTAACATAAGTGATAAACATGCATACATTTTTTATTGAGCTGTTTGTCTGCGATTTAATAAAAAAATAGCTATAATGTAATTTGTAAAGAAATATTTAAATGAAAAAAACTAATAAAAATAATTCAATTAAAGAATATTAATTAAAATAAAATACGTAGGTACATAGTAGGTAATTCGAAAATGGTTCGATTTTCAAATTTGAATAAAAATCATTAAGAATTTAATTTGTGGAATTAAAGAGCTAATGTTTTCTTATTGGTGTCTCTGCTACTTACGTTCTAATGCCCTTCATGCAAAATAATAATGAATTTGCAATCAGTCCCCCAACCGAGGGAGTTTGTATTATTGTTATAACAATGCATTGATCCCCTATCGTGGAGTTAGAGCTCTTTGTTCTCAATGGGCGTATTGTCTAGGCGCGTTAATTTTCCACTATTGGATATTAGGAAACCATAAAACCTTAATATCCATCCACCTAACGGAATTAAATTAGTGATTCCGATTGCAGAAGTTGTAAACTGTCAGGGAAAATTTTCAAAGTTTATTAATTAAAAAAATTCGTGATACTTTTTTGTACAAATTATGCCAGTTTCATTAAAAAAAACCCTTATGAATTTTTGTTCAAATTGTGCAATTTACCTATACCTAACTAGAAAACTTAGTTTAATGTACATAATATGATTATTGAAAAATCTAGAGAATCGTCTTATATTCAGTAAATTTTCCGTAGAGTTACAATTTATTTTTAATACCTATGTACTTAGATTCTACGTTTACTTGGATTCATATTTAACGTTTTATGTTTTCAGTGCCAAAAGAAAAGAAATCTTGCACATTAATTAATATTATGATCATGATATATACCTATATATCTTTCTATACACTCACGCCTTGTCCCAGGAGGGGTAGGTAGAGAGAACGGAACGCCATATAGATCTATCCTTACAAACTTCTTTCGCTCCCTCCACATTCATCCAGTTTCTCATACATGTTCGCCGATTTCTCTTACTCAACACGCGGCCGTCCTTTAGGATTTGATCCACGTGCTCAAACAACGTGGTTCTCTATGATTTATATATTTTTTTCAAATACAATTTTTTGCATAATGTAATATTTTTTAAAAATTATTAGCAATAAGATTCTCTTCGTTAAATTAAAGAATATACTTATTGAGGATTAAAACACTACTTTTACTATTCCATCAAATCATGGTGAGATTCATAAGACATTGTAATAATTAATTTACCCATATATTTTTCTTGAAACTTTTAATTAATATACTTATTGACTAAAAGCCTGAAAAATATTACCAAAAATTCAGCGGGGACTTGTAGGACATCCATGAGGCAGGACCGGAGTCGGTGGACCGGCTGTAAGCGCTGGAGCCATATAACTTTAGAGAAGATACGACGCAAACCAAACGGATTAAGCATATACATTAATCTACACGAAAAGTATAGTAAGAACTTACCTATTGCCAAAAAACATTTTTTTAATTGAATATTTTGATTCAAGAATAAATCGTCAGTTTTCAAAATAATTGTCAACTTCTGTCTTACTAGCTCTCGTGTAAAATTTATCTTCATAGGTGCACTTGGATCATAATAATTCGGACTAATACGAGTAATGGCCGCTACACACATTGAACATATACATATAATGTTATTATTAGGTATCTACATATGTACATAACTATGTATCTTCTGTCTACACTAGACCAGCTATGGGAGGAACAATAATGCATCAATCTGTCAGCGTTCTGGAAGGACAACACAATCTCCATTCACCACTCGTGTGTGGGGAGATTACATACTATAGCCATCGTTTAGATATTGCTATTCAAGGCAGTACCTATATTATTAATATGAGTGCATGGCCAGAGTCCGAAAAATGCTTGAAAGGAACGAATAACTATTGAAAAAAAAAAGCCAAATAATGTATTTTATAGACAACCTGAATGGTTTTCGTTTTTAAAGTGCATCATTATTATATTGACATCATATGTCGGTGGTACGTGACCGGAAATTCGGGTTGTTTTTTTTCTGTCGTTGCTGCCTATATTATAACATCGACTATTTTATGAATAATTTAATGTAGAATATTAAAACAAAAAATTAATTTTGGACGAAATATTTTTAAGTAAGCATATATGTTTTTTTTATAGTGTTTAATACCCGGATGAAATTCAATATAAATAAATAATTATAATAAGTGTTTGTCATAATATAAACATGTTTCTCTGCGATCGCACTGGCCGAAAGGCTCCAGTAGAATATGATGTCTTTTCAATAAAAATATTAATAAATATATTATACGTTTTGTCATAAACATAAATTAATAATAAACTTCTACACACCACTCAAGCATTTGGTTCATCACAATATTTTTCACAAACCTTCCTTTCATATCTAATTTTAAATTAATTTATAGAATAATCGGACATTGTCCAGACGAAAATTTGAACATCACTTAAGTAAATTATTATATTATCATCGATGCCATACAAAGAGCACAAACACACTATTGGACAAAGCAACGCTTATAACCATAGTACTATTATACCTTCTCATTCAGTATCGTACATTGTAATTAAACTGTTAGATTATTACTTAAGTTGCTACCTGTTATTCTGCTATTGTTATTGTTGTCACAGTTAATATTATAATCACTGTGAATTTCGCATATAAGCCCTTTGATGTTCTATTGCTTAGCTGTGAAATTAATAAGATTGATATGCAACTTCATAGTTACATACGTACGCCTATTGACGGCTGGTATAGTTCAGAGGTAACGCTCTTACTTGGATCAAGAGGTCATGGGTTCGATATGGGTAAAAAATAGTTGGTAATGTTTTTAAAATTGTTCTTGGTATGAGTGTTATAAATATATATTTATTATGTCGATGCACATGTTATAGAATTCCATAATTATGTAAGTAGGTATATTAAAACAAGTGTTTCTTTGTATTACCTATATGTAAATTATAATTCGTGAGAGAAACGTCTTTTATCATATCACATCAAATATGGGGTTTCTAAGGTGTACTAGTGTTCATATCCAGACTCATTAAAAAAATGAGTAAAACTGACAAATCTACCTTTAAGGAACCAAACGGTTTAAATTGGCAATCAAAAATATGTATTATTGGTGCTTTTGAAAATTGTATCATCTCAGTTAAAAGGATGTAGAAGATATAAGTTTTGGAAGGTAGGTACTAGGTATATTATAGATATATTTTTATGTGAATTTTATCGATGTTGTCGCCAGATAATTTCGTCTCATGGAAGGATATCCCCGAAGCTCATATTGTAGGTAATTTAGTTGGTTTTATTCGTTTAGCGAGGCGGCTGAAATTTTGGGGGATGAATCCAATTTTCTCATATCTTATTACAACCTCCTGGTAGCTTGATTTCGTCTCGTCCTCTTTACTTGTACAAAACTGTAACTGCATACAACATTTTTTCTAATTTTTTTTCGTAATATCATTATTATTATAATATTATTTCGTTTATAATGTAACTGAGTATCATAAAAAACAACATGTTTAAATTTGTTTGTTATAAATGTACAGCAAAGAATAAATAAATGAAATAAATAGTTTAAAAAGAGAGAATTTTATACCTTTAATTATATTTCAATTTGACAGACTTGAAGCTAAACAATACTTTACGTAAATGTGAGGCAAAACTGAATAATGTAAAGTCAAGAAACAGTGACCTCTTTGTTCATCTGAAAAAAGATAGGTATTGAATGCAACCTTAATACATTAAAAGGGAACATTGAAGTTCATTTCCCATAAAAATAAAAGAAAAATGATTCATTATGGTCATTTTCAAAATTATGTTTTTTGTCTGTTTGATGTGTATCTTATATAAGGTGCACTATTTTTGTACTGTGGTAATATATGTAGATAAGTTTTAATTCGAGAACATAGGTATTATTTTTGTTGTTATTGGAGGAAATGTCTGTTTTTTTCAAAACAAATTTATAAATTTTATTTCCTCGTTTCAGCGTTCAACAGTAGAATCCACATACGAAGCGTTATTGTGAAATTGTCGTCATAAGAAATAATATGATAATAATATATGTTATACGAATACTTTCTTGGTAGGAATGTACATACGAGTATATCTACGTACATATGCCTCATCACAAGAAAAAAGTGTGTTACAAGTAGCTACAATAAGTAAATTAATTTGAATACTGTAATTTCGATTAGATAAGTAATATTCGGGATAGTTGGAAGATATCGCGATAAACTCGTCTTCTGTGTATATAATTGTATTAAGATAAGAACTTTCATTGAATTCAATCTTAAATACGAAATTTTTACAATAATTTAACATTATGAAGGATATCATCGAATAAGTCATAAGAAATATCATACAAAAACTCGAATGTCATTCCCAAATTTTTCCATGATAGGCTTCATAATATTTTAACTTTAATAATGCTTGACCGATCGGCCCATCAGGCCTGCTCAGTGTCTTGCTATTGAGTTCATGTTTGGTTTGAATGAGACATTCAGGTGTGAGATAGAATTCTTTTCAATTTACATACTTATGTACTCTTCAGATTGGCGATCATCATTTAACCTTGTTGATTGGGACCCTAAAGAGCGACATCGTGCTTCTTCTGAACCACTATCTGAATCAATTGTGCAACCAAGAGATCCTTGCTCGTCCAGCTCCTATTCTTTCTGATATTTTCCCCTGAATTATCAGTATCAAGAAAATGATGCTTTGTCATCCATTGGAAGACAATCTCATTGCAAACTCTGTCTCTCGAAATTATTTTAAGTATTTTTTCTAAAGAATTCGAATGATTATTCTAATTATATAACACCACTGGAAACACATAACAACGGATAGAAAGCATTTTGAAACTCCAGGGAAAGGTCTTTCTTAGTCAGGGTGACTTGTATTTTCACGAAAATTCTATATCTACTTTTACCTATAGGTACTTGGGATTTATTATGTTAAAGTTAATATGTTCATAATAAATTATTATCTTCTAATGAAGCAAGGTTAGTAGTTATATTAGAAGATATATTGGTAAGTATGTACGGCAGTGTATACTCACATAATTTATATTATATATTCTTCTAAAGCATATTATATTTCAATCATGAAAGGTCGGGGGATTAATTTGGGATAAATAACCAATTTATTTCGTCATGATAATAATGTACTTAGGCGCTACAGTAGCTACATAATACAGTAATATTATACATGTAAAAGTAGGAAGGTAGCTATTTAATATAGAAGCTATTGAGCTTTATCTTATCCCATGTTTTGATTATGTAACATAGATAGATACATACGTACCTATTATATTATGAACAAAATAATAATTATTTTTTTCATTTTTATTTGAATATGTTGTAATTTGTGACGCAATCTTGAGATTCTTTTGTCAGAATATACCTGACATATTTATTTTTATTAAAATGGAGAAATTCCGTCGGAGTTTTTCCTTCATCAGTTAAAACTGTTGGATGTGGATGTCTAAAAGTGTTGGTTGGTTGGTTGGATGTTGGATGTCTAAAAGTGTTGGATGTATCAGTTTTGAACATGTGAAACACATATGTAGGTACGAATATAAATTATTATTTATATTTTTTTAATAAAAAATGGATCTGCGTTTATAATGAACCCAATTATCGTCATAGTAGGTAGAAAAATAATTGAATTTAACTTAAGGCAATGGCAGCTTTTTAAGCTTTCAGGCTACTCCGATGATAAGAGCGGAAGCTCTTGAAAGCCGGCTCGTGATTAATTAATGTGAAAGTACTACCTCCAATCGGGATTGCTGGAAATTTCATTGCGTTGCTAGTCAAATATATCAAAATTATTTGAGCTAAGAATATAAAGCAGCAGCCCTACTCCCGACACAATCTAAATGCGATCTAATCTTGTTTGCATCTTAAAATGGCGAATTGGTACTTTTGAACACGGTCTAAATCTTAACTTTTAGACAGATCTAGTTTGATGTCTTAAAAATTCGTTACGATCTTAACATTTGTATGAAATCGGTACTCTTGACACAACATTGCCAAGGTCAAATCTTAATAGACGTCTTAAAACACAATCTAACAACTGTCAAAACTTAAGATTGCTGTGGAGGTGCATTTTAGCAATCTAAAAGTCTTTTTCCATAGTTTTTCCATCTTTTTACAACGCAAGTTTGTTTATTTTTTAGAATAATATTTATTTTAGTATATTTCTAATACTATTTTTCTATCTTGCTGTGTTTTTTACGCAAATAAAATTTGGTGTTGATTGTTAGTTTTTTCTGAGTCGCTTGTTTTGAAGTTTTACTGTGAGACTAGTTTTAAAACGAATAATGCATTGTGGAATTATGTCGTGAACAGTGTATGTGTTGTTTATCTGACTACTGTCCTATATTCTCATTCATTGGAGATATACAAGGCCTCCATCCTGTAACAGACGACGCAAAAACATGGATTCGCACCCCCTCTGAATCAAGTCTAGCGGGCTATAAGAAGATGAGTGAAAAATATTATTTCAAAACTACATTATTGTTCAACAACGACTCAACTGGATTGGCCATAACAACAGGCACCCAGGTGTGCTCATCACCATGGAGAAGGGCAAGACAATAGGCACAAATGTAAATGCGGACCAAGAAACACCTATATGGATCAAATAAGGACATGAATTGTGGTACGTACATAGAATTAAAGGTTAATTTCTATAATAAGTTATCCAGTAGTACCCATTAAGAGAAGATATAAATTGATGATCATAGTTGTATTTTTTATTATTATTATCGTTCACTGTATACCGTTACAAGATATTATAGAAGTGCTCAGATGGCAATATTGGGACAAGGGAATGAATCTCGCCCAGTGAATGCCATATTATTTATGTACATAAATGCATAATTATGTCATGAAATTCAACTATGCAGAAAATAAATCATAATTAAGTTTAATCTGTACCCCTCCCCTAGTTCATATCCGAATGCCCCACGATATCTTGTAACAGTGTACAGTGAAAGATAATAAAAATAAATACAACGATGGGTATATATCAACGGTATGGACTATGGATCATCAATATAGGTATATTCTCTAACTGGATGCTATTGGATAACCTATAGCAGAAATTCACCGAATTGAAGAGACTAATGTCCCATCCATCCTGAATGTTTTAATTTTTTGTTGGAACAAAGAGGACACCTTGGAAGTTTATTACATGCAGCTGCTCTGCTTGCCACCCCAGTTGTGAGATATGCTATAACGGTGTAGTTGGCCGGTGTGGCGCGGAGGTAACGCTCTTGCCTTTGAGTCACGAGGTCCCGGGTTCGATTCCGGCCAGGGCAGATTGAGGAATGACCTTTTTCAAATTGTCCTGGGTCTGGGTGTTACAAGTATATGTGTTTAGTGCATTGTAAATGTGTGTATCGTCGCGTTAGTACCCATAACACAAGATTCATCTAAGTTTGGGACTAGCTCGATCTCTGTGAAATATCTATGTATGTTATGTTATGTCTATACAAATGTCTTATGTCTATAGTAATGGTAGTAGTAAAGAGGCTAGCAGAAATTGGATGATATGAAAACTGATGTTCTTGAAACATCCAGGGGTAAATGGTGGGAGTCCCTTTCTTAAATGTTGACTAGCATAAAATAGAGATGAATGGAGAATAAATTCTAAATACTTTTTGCTTGTGTTACACAATAATACATTATTTCCCCTTATTAAATAACTAGCTTTAATTACCCGGCATCGCTCGGGGTTATATATAGACATGAAAAAAGAAACAGTGCATATGCATGAGATAAAACATCATAAAGTCAATGGAAAAAAAATAGAAAGGTACCTAGGTAGAAAAAAGTGCTAAATACCTCTTTGCAATGAAAAATCTTGATGTTAGATACTCCACATGCCCATATTTGATTCCTACATCGAAAAAAGTACTGAAACCTCTTCCCGATGAAAAATTGTTAAGTTAGACATCCCATATTTAAGTAAAAAATAGGAAGGTACCTATATGGGAAAAAGTGTTGAAAATCGCATCTCGTAAAAACTGGAAGTTTGGCACACGACACGTTCACGTTGGACTAAAAATATGACGGTACTTATGTCAAAAATGTTTAACCCCCCCCCCTCCCCCATGTTAAAACATGAAGTTTTACAAACCAAATCCCCATATTATGGTAAAAAGGTACCGAAACCCTAATCAGGTGCATACCGAAATTTTATTTTCACTTGCTTAAAAGTGTGGATGCTTATCGTAGAATTTCATGCTGTTAAATCAAACGCGGTGATTACTTTGAAAGAAAGATGACATAACCGCCATCTTTGTTTCCGTAGAATCGATTCACGTAATACTTTTAGCTAAATACGGTAGATGGCATTATCAGATTATAATATGCATATTTTATCAACTTCAAAAATGTATAATATTTTGTTTTAAAATGTATTAAAAATGTAGTAGATGTATTAATAAACAACAAAAAATTACTTAAAAGGGAATTTTGAACTGAAAAACAACAAAAGTAAAATCCTAATGTAATTTTTCGAGCTATGATTGTTGTTTTCACGCAAAGTATTTCGTAATATATGTAAAAATTGATTTAACAAAGAGTTCAATATTTTTTTCTTTACCTGGAAGCATATTTTTACAATTATATAAATTTATTATTTTATTTTAACATCTTTTGATTTGCAAATAATAAATATTTATCACGAAATATACGCTAAAGTGGCACGAAACGAAGATCAAGCTAAAACCGTAGACAAAACATGCGATTTCAGTGTAGCCAAAATTTAAGACTGGTCGATAGCTATCCACTGGATATACAATTTTTATTTATCTATTATGTAAAAACTTTAAACTTTGTACTCCAAAGTCCATACTTACAATAATGTCAAAACCTAATATTTTTCATCGAAAGTGAACACGTCTCACTTGTTCACACTTGTTTATTCTATGCTTTCACTGCCATGTCAACACTCTCAGTCATGTTGTATGTAGTTTGACGTATTTTCGTACAAAAATAATTAATAGAATAGAAAACTTGTTTATGGTCGTTTCAGTGAAAGGACCTTTCATCAAAATTATGATGAGTGGTAATCTCTGTGATGAAACGCCCTTTCACACCTATTCATCTTGGAGGATCATTCGAAGTGATCAGTGAACAAATGTGAACGACCCTTTAGAAACAATCGGTCCATAATATTGAATTTCTACTTGGAAATTTAAGATATTCCCCATCTGTTCATGTTTGTGCGACATTTATCAAACTCGTTATAAAGATCAACGGATCTTGATTTTGCAGAATCGTAATAATCGAATAAAAGTAGCGGGTATTATAAAAACCGTTATCGGTACTAAAATATCGCACTGACGTCATTATTCTGGCAACATCTATCTAAATTACAATTTGACATTGACATAATAATATGACAGATAATTTATTGACATATTATGAAGACGCATTCGAAATTTGAAATTAAAATGTGAAAAATTTAACTGAAAATCCGTGTAACACAAAAATATTCAACGATAATAATAATGCCTATGTTGTGGTCATTGATTTTGTTTGGAAACTAATAATGTACAGAAATGCCATGATGAAAATATTGTGTATGTATGTATCCTAAAAATGGACTATTATAGTATGTATTTTTATAATAATTCACTTTCTTTTTAGATATTTTCATATGTTTTCAGAGACATATGTTTGAGAAATTAAAAAATTCTTAATTAAGCAAATTAAAGAATACATTATGGAAAGATTATAGAAAGTCTAAAACATATAATGTCAAGAACCTACCTAGGTACCTTCATATTGTCCTATGAGTAAGTACAGAAGTATGATGATAAAATCTCAGATAATTGAAAAGGATTCATTTCATGGCTTTATATATTAATGAGTTTCCCATGTTTGGGTATTACAAATGATCTAATTTTGGTATAAAAATACACCAAGAATATTCAGCAATAAAATAAGAACACACACAAAGAGCATTGTTATAGATTTGTATGTTTTTTTTTGTATCTTATGTTTCTCAGACTTCGACAAAAGAACACTGAAAACAATATACAGCTTCACTAAAAATTAAAAAATATATGTTACAAATGTTTATGTGTCGATTGCCAGTGTTATTATTATTATGATTTTAGAAGAGATTTAAAATATCATGCTTCTTAATACTTTTAACTTTCTTGTCATAAATTCTTCAAAATTAACAATTTCTTTTAAATTTTATTATTCTTGTTAATTAAGATATTTAACAAACTACATGACATCTATTATCGTAGAGACTATAGAGAACATACATATCACAATCAAACAAACAATTTGCACCAACTAAAATATATATTTGTGTGCATTCTGTGTTTGTCATGTCGGCCATTATGAAATTAGCCCAAGATGTCAAAAATATGCAATTTTAACTCGCATAATTCAGGAGTTTTTATCATAACCAAACACAATAATTTATAACCAAAATAATCCCCAAATGTTTAGTTTCAGTACTGATGTATTTCTCGTTACATCCATTGTGAAATTAATTCAGTACACTGAAAAATGTTCGACTATGAATATTGCTACTTACAAAAACTTTCATAGATTTTTCCATACAAATTTTATTATTATAATTTCTTTATCAATACATAAGATATTTTAAATGTTTTTGGCCTTGAACGTGCCCAGGTTATGAGACCTCGTATAGAGTGTATTATTTTACTTCTGTCTTTCCTTATTTCAGAGTCCATTAAGGACATACGAACATACATACGAACGCATTAGAATATTTATGTGTGGATATGTTTCGTTTACAGGTTATATTCGGATATTATTTAGTTAAAATATTCTTGGAATCATTCTCAACCGTCTCCAGATAACCTTTAATGGTGCTGATGGGACCATTTACAGAGACAATAAGCACTGACACATCACACCACTGTTTAAGGAGCTACATTGGATGAGAGTCCCAAAGAGAGTAGACTTCAAACTGTACCTCACGGTTCATAAAGTCTTGAGCGGTGCAGCACATCTATGCCTCGCTGAGCTCTGTCCCATCGACAAAACTCTATTTATTTATTATTATACATATTTATTTATTACACATATATACAGCTTAAAGCTTTTATAAAATGGTATTAAAAATTCAAACAACAATTAATACTATATAAAAATAAAAAGCAATTAAATATGTATAAAATGTAAGATAGTATTATTACACTTTTAAAAAAATAAATATCAAAATACCATAAAAATAATTGCATTGAGCAATTAATAAAAGAAGAAATACACAATATTAGTCAAACGTTAAAATTAATAATGAAGAATTCTCAGATAAAACAGTCAAAATTCATGGTATCAATCAAAGTTCATTCAATAAACAATTGAAACTACACATCTGTCACATAAAAAGTTTGAGACGGAGAAAATAAAATGCCAAATGTCACAAAAACAAAACACAAAAAACAACAACAAAGCAAAAATTATACGAATATTTCAAGAATTCATAAATAAAGATTCCAATTTGGAGCGGTGCGTGGCCTTTCACTTAGGTCGGAGAACAATAGATTGCTCTTGATTCCCTCACATCACTCTGATTTCTACTTTTCATCTTTTAGCATTCACACCGCTAGACTTTGGAACCAGCTTCCCTCTACAATCCGCACCAGCTCATCGTTTATGTCTTTTAAAAATAAATTAGTCTCTAGATGATGAACACTACATTCCTTATATATATGTTAACTGTTTATTATTTAATTATTTGAGATAAATAAACATTATATTTTGAAATTTATGTTTTTTTTTGCCTTTATCATTGTTGTCAATTAAATTCTTATAAAACTGGAATATTTTTGATTCATCGTGTCAAACATGGCAAAAATGCTGGTTCACAATACCATTCTGTTACCGACACTTATGTTTATAAGCGAAACTTGGACGTGGTTGAAAAAGGACGAGAGTGGAATAAATGCTGTGGAGATGCGTTCACTGAGAAGAATGGTTGGTAAAACGTTGCGAGATAGAGTGAAGAATGAGGATATCAGGAGAATGAGCGGATGTGAGAGGAATGTGTGTTAACAAAGATATGATGAGCGAATGCACGATGAAAGGATGAAGTAGATGATGTGTGTATCTGAAAGAGGGGGTGTGACGAAGCGCAGAGTCCAAGTGCATATATCTTTCTATTTTATTTTATTTCATTTCATGTATGTATTTTATTTTATTTCATTTTTATATATTTTATTTTATTTGGGTTAGTTGGAAGATATCGCAACTCTGCGATAAACTCGCCCATTGTACAGATTTTTTCATGCATGTTGTATATAATTCCTGTTATCATATTCTGCACAATAAAGTTTGTTATTTTTTTATTTTTTTTTAAAAAAGCTATATCTGGGTTTTTGTAATAAACCCAAATACAACCTTATACACCTTTCACAGTAAGCTACTTAAAGCTTGTGTCGTGAAAGGGGAGTTTGCCGGCACCTGGTATCGAACCACGGACCCCATGTTCACGAGGCCGAGACTCTACCTCCAGGCTACCGACGAACTCGAACGACGAAGAACGTTATTATTATTATTGTAGCCTAGAATGTACACATCATCTGCATACATCAATGCATTGACCCGAGTTTAATTCAATTCAACATCCATCTTTCTAAAGGTTGCATTCACAAGTCAGACATGTATCACAATAATTCATCCAATTTCCTTATATTCTCATTCAAATAAACCTTTAAAATACTTCTTCTATCTCTGTAATACACATTCATTAACACACATAATAGAATTTAATTGCCTCACCATATAAACCAGATATTCCGTGGGGCTCCATTCTTTCTGCCTATAATATATAAATTCATGATATATCCTGTCCTTTACCTTCACGCCGTGTCCTGGGTGGGGTAGGCAGAGAGAACGGAACGCCATATTGATCTTTCCTTACATACTTCTTTCGCTTCCTCTACATTCATCCAGTTTCTCATACATGCACGCCGATTCCTCTTACTTAACATGCGACCGCCCTTGAGTATTTGATCCACAAGGTTCTTGGACGTCCGTGCTTTCTCACACCCTCTCTTTCAGATAAATATACCTTCTTCGTCAATCTTACACCATCCATTTGCTCTACATGACCAAACCATCTCAATTTATTTACACGCATTCTATCAACAACACTCTTCTTGCATCCACTCATTCTTCATATATCCTCATTTCTTACTCTATCTTACAATGTTTTACCTACCGTTCTTCTCAGTGTTCGCATCTCCACTGCATTTATTCCACTTTCGTCCTTCTTCAGCCATATCCAAGTTTCGCTTGCATACATAAGTATCGGTGCGAGGATGGCGTTGTGCACCAGCATTTTAGCCATGTTCGAGACATTGCTATTAGACGAAGTGCACCGTTCACTTTTCTTTTTTCAATATCTCTTTCGTATCTACCATCCATCGCAAACATACATATTCGTCCACTTGCTCCAAACATTCATTTCCAACCTTTATTTCACACATTGTTCTATCAATCTCTCTTTCAAACACCAGCACTTTCGTCTTAGTCACATTCATTTTCATCCCATTCATTCTGCAACTTTCATGTACAACTGACACTATCGCACTTCTTTCTTGCATGCTCTGTAAGTTTCTTTCATTCGTTCCTTATATTCGTTTCTTTCATTCATTCATTATATAGGCAATAATTAAAAACATTCTTCATCCGTTCCTTATATTTGTTTCTTTCATTGATTCATGATAAAGGTAATAATTAAAAACATATAAGTATACAACATTTATTTGAGAATGGTTCAAGACTTTATAAATCAAAATTTATTCAACTTATTCCTACTCAACTGTATTTTCCCTAGTTGTAGCACCAAAAGTCAGGCATTGTTCTATGCTACAGGATCATCGTCCAATTATAGCTATTATTCATCAATGAATTGACTCCATGTAATAGGGAATTATCACTGTGAAGTTGATTTCAACTATTCAGAGTACACCATGAGCAAATGTGCTGTGAGCGGGTTTATTCAAAGGTTCATGCTTTCTGTTGAGAATATCCAGTAGTTTCTATTGTCATGTTGTATTCATTGTCTCTTATATGTTGATTGTGTTTGTTCCAAGTTTGTTGTTTTTTTTAAGTAATTGTAGTGTAATAAGGCTATTTAGCCATATACTTTGTTAACAAATAAATAAATTGTTTTACTTCATCACACAAAAAAGAGCTTCTCTTTAAAGTTCGTAGACGATCATATGCAGACATTATTTATTAATCCTTGTGTAGAAAAACATTTTAGTTAATGTCCAAATAAACCTATAAACAAAACATGTTATTTAATGCATTATATTTGTAACAAAGTACATTAATGATTGTTTCCACAATTCTTATTTCATACTTACCTTAATTTGTGACTTTCTGATCATTTTAATATAATAAATTCGCGTATACTTCTGCAAAAACAACAAACTAAAACATCGCATAACAAACATTGATAACTGTCAGTGTCAGTGAGATAATAATAGACAATAGCAAAATATGTCATAGACAAAAATAGTGTCAATGCATAGGTTTTAAAAAATATTTTTTATAAATTAATTGCACTGTTATAGATCATTATATAATATCATTTTCATTTCATTTAATCAGAAATTGATATTAGATTTATAAAAAATGTTGAAATACGGTGAAATCACGTGATATATTAGTTTTAATAATTCAGTTGTCGTGGTTGTCATGTGATACGATATCGTCTCACCAGGACGTTCGCATCATATCATTATACAAAATTATCAAAAGAGAAATTATCAAGAAAGTATACAAATATTTAAAGAAATGAATTTACATGAATTGTACATAAGGTTAGTATATAATTTGGCTCGTAACCCCCAGTCTTCTATGTACAAAGCACATAGAGGACACATAGAATAGAAATTATATTATATAGAGAAAGTATATAAAGAAAGTTACAGTTATATTTGCAAGTAAAACAGATTAATATATTGGCTCAAGTTCAAGTCTAGGTATGAATCTACTTGGTCTATACAAGAGGAATGCATTGTGTGGGTGTGTACATATTTCAATTATATATTTATACTTACTTAAAGTTCAGAGAATTCTTTATCCTTCGGTTTCATCATTTTCTTATGGTCATCATATCATTATAGAATACATAGATAATTCAAGCAATAATGTTTCTTCTGTTAGCATACTTTATATTGCAAAGATTCTACTTATCTTTTCTGGAGTAGAATTATAGATATATATATCCATAAAAACAATCAAAAATTCATGTCAAGTGGAACAGAGATTATCATAAGTACATCATATCCTTCCTATCAAGTGGATATCTTATTTCCATCAATGGAGCCATTCATTTAGCTCTTTGTTGCCTTCATAGTGAAATAATATGGTCCTTTATCCATTGGTTGGACAAGGATTCGAACCTTGGTTACATAACTACTCCAAGTATAAACTAGGTTATTGAATGATTATATACAAGGAGGCGAAGAGATGTACTTTAGTATGATTAAGAGTATTGAATCTACTTTTAGGTATATAATGGATTTCAACAGAAAGATAACGTATGGTAAGTGATTCACATTTATTGTGCAAGTATATAAATTACATAACAAGACAGTTGCTTTCAAAGTAAATTTGTAGGGAATAATATTCCGCACAATATGCAAAATTATGAAAGTTCTACCATATTCGGATTGAGATAAAAAAACAAACAATGGTAATTATCAAATACACCAACCTTGGTATTATCAATATAAATCAATACCTGGTTTATCATATGATCTATAAACATTTAAATGGAATCATTCATTCTTCATTCAAACTCAAGATCTTAAATTATTACACAAAGGGAATTAATATATAAAATAGTTCAATGATAATATGAATTCTGTTATGGAAAAATTATCATTATATACAATATACAGTAGTAATATAGTCACTTACAGATAGACAGGCGAGCCGATGCATTATAACACAAAGCCGAGTATGTTACTGATGACGTATTGGTTGTACTTTGACTGTAGAAGGCAGAATCGTGAAAGAGACATACTCTAATGACTCCATGGCGGTCGCTGGTCATACCAAAGACGTACAGGGGTGTGTAGGTGGAGTCAGAATCTGATAGATTCAGTCCTCAGGACGGAATAGATCGCTACTTCTCAAGAGGCATGTGAAATCTTATACGTTCCTACACCTTCCTTAGTGTATAAGGTTGAAGGTGTCACAGTTTCAATAGTCTGTCCATGCTTGTCCGGCTGGTCGTTTAATCCTTCTCATAACAAGGGTCGTGACCAGAAAAGTTAAGAGAGGATTATCATGTTCACAAGGGAATGAGTGTTACATCGGTAAACCACCGATACACAATACACAGACTACCCGCGTTGAAGAGGTATTCGTTGCAGACTTCGGAACACATTCATATTTCTAATTAAATTTATAATACTGAGCAAGAAGAAAGAATAGTTTATGCGCTTTTTTATGATTCCTATCATTGAATAATTGTTCAGAAACAATGGATTATCCACTTCACACGGTTATGTATAATGGCGGGAACAGCAAAACCACGCCCAAACAAACACAAATGCTATATTACTCAAAATCTTCAAATGTTGTCTTTATAACACCACAACAATCGTAATCTATATGACTCAAAGGAAACACAAGACTGTTCATAACATTATTCTGTTTATTGATTACTATTGATTAATTATCATTATTATCGTACCCTGATATGGGCGGTAAGATTGGTCGCGCGCGTAATAACTAACACAGATTTTTAAAGTACATTATTAACGACACACAATAAGAATAGTTTTACGTACAATAGAGGGCAACACACTTGTTTATCACATTATGAAGTTAAGTACTATTAAATAATTATCGTTAGTATTATTATTGTGTCGGAGCTACACAAGGCGGTTCGCAACCAAGGCGGGGAAGGGACAACCCCTTCCTTCGTCCAACCTATGCCATGGTTTGCGGGTAACTGATTTCAAAAGGACGCGATCTATTCAACAAACAGTTGGTCTAACGAATTAAGTGCCGAGTGCAAGTACGGGGTTCACACAGATGCCTTCGAGAAATCATGTGACATCGGATGATTTCCATAACGTTCGATTATTATTATTATTACGGAAGACTCATGGACAACAAATGACTGTAGGAACATTAGCCAGTATGAACTTCTCCGCAGCGATTATTTAATGCGTAGCACATGTTGGTACCCATAGATAACGGCGTTAGGAAATTCATCTCTATATTAAGACATCTTAAAGTTAAGATTAGATCAAGATCAAGACTAGATTGCGTCGGGGGTACCATCTACAAGTCTTAATCTAATCTTGATCTTAAGATCGAATCTAATCTTGATTGAATTCAAGAGTAGCCCTGCAGGTTAGCTAAAATAAGAATCATTCGAAAAATTATAAAATAAGTATTTGAAAACAAGATTCGTATAAAAACGGCTGTTTGTCCTATTAGAAATTATTAGGAATTCTTCGACTTCGTTGAAACATAATATTTAAATTATAAATGAGTATATAAATATGAATCGCTATAATTTACCAAAATATCGTCTAGAATCTTTGATGAGGTGCCATCACATCGTTAGTGTTTTATTTGTTGAGAAAAGATAACGATGTCTGGAGATCTCTATGGTTCCCAGATTACAAATCGAATTAGTCGCACGGGTCTTGAGTAACAAATGCCATTTCCTCTTGATTTCGACTAATTTCGTTTACTTCACAAAGACCGCAAATAAACTCAGTTAAAAGATAAGCAGCCATAGGTATTATTTTACGTGTATGTGTGCAACATGTTTCAAATAATAAAATTTACGTCTTAATTTGAAAAGAAGAAAAGGAAATGAAAATCTGGTTTAATGTTTATTTTATTTAGAACCTCAATACCTTTATCTCTTGAAATACTTTTTATTTCTTGGGATACATTTTTTCTTAATATTGCGTAAATTAATGTTGTGGAATGCAATTTTAACTGTAAAATAATAACAGCACGTTAAGTTCTGAAGATGAAACTGTATGCTTCGAAAAAGTTAAGCTCATCAAATTTAAAAGAGGAAAATAGAGTGTTTTTACTACTACTACTACACCTTCACGGCATAGGTATCTCACAAGTGGGGTAGCCATGCAAGCTATCCTATCCGTGCCAATATAAAATCAAGACATTCAGGATGGGTCGCAAACCTCATCGTTGAATTTAAGATGTATGTAAATTGTCTTTATTTTTTCAAACACCCACCTTTTACAGAGCACTCAAAAAATTAGGGAAAATAATGGGAGACCTGTTCCTTTCCTGGTGCTTCACTGAACAACGTGTGCTCTAGGGAATATTTCTGTCTTTTACAGGACACTTGAAAACTAACGGAGAAAAGTGAGAGACATTCCTTACCGGGTGCACTGAGAAAAATACTTATAACGAATCATCGGTACGTACTATCAGATTAGGACCAGAGATAGTTCAAACGATTCATTAGTACGAATCTATAATATTAACTTTTCGCAAACAAATCATTGGTAAATTTACCAACAATTTGTTTGCGAAAGGTAAATATTATAGATTCGTACTAATGAATCGTTTGTACTATCTCTGGTCCTAATCTGACAGTACGTACCTACCAATGATTCGTTGTGAAATTTCGTTAATATTTTTCTTAATGTGCTGCACGGTTTTTAATAAATGTTGTTTTTGATTTGATAAGAATTGTTATTCTCACACATAACTCATTGGAGTACACAATAAATTATGTACTATACAAATGGCTCGGTCATGTTTAACAACATGCAATGGTAGTTGGGATAGAAGCGCTGTTGGCTAAGTAAGTTGGACGAAGATCTTTCCTCATAAACAATGTCACTGAATAATATAAAAAGGATATATTTTTATCCAATTATTCACAAAAATATAGACAATCTTAAACAAAAATCATCTATAAAATAAATATGAGAACATTACATTTTAATACAACACTTGAAAATCACAGACAGTAGAAAAATGTTACACATTTAAACAGAAAAAATCGAAACAGCGATATATGAAAAGTTATGTTTATATTTTGGGATAGTGACTCTTTGCTTTTAATGATGGTCAGATAATTTTACGATGAAACGTCCGAGACCATGGAATAAACTCCCTCGTAACCTGTGAAAGGAGGCAAATAGAGAAGGTTTCAGAAAGATTTCGAAGACAAATCTTTTTGCCGGAAGTTTTGGAAAATAGACACACATGATACCGCTTTAAAGGTCATATGTTATGAGTTAATGGTGCTTTGCAAATTTTGATATTATATATGTGTAGAACACTTTGTTTACTATGCAATGATAATCTTTTCGGTGCGAGCCACATCTATGTTTGGGCACTATTGTCCGTGCCACTGCTGCTATCCACAAACATAGATGTGTGAGCCTATTTTGTTGAATATCTTTTTATATGGAGGTATTTATTGACAGTAAGCACTTGTAAAAAAATATTTGAAAATATATCTAATAGTATTTGTCACGAAAAACTTTTATTATTATTATAAAGCTAAAAAAACGATTTTTTAAATAATATACAGAATCTAGGACGTTTTCGTAATTCAAAATACGCGCCATTGTCTTGTGTTAGTGTGTGTCAGTATTAGAACCGTTTACATAACAGGATGGTTATAGTTTTTGGTGCGCGGTACTTAAAAAAATCTCTGTTTTCCTATACCATCACGGTATATCATAAACATGCAAATTGCTCTCTCCGTGCAAACAAAAAAATAAGGCGTTAAGGATGGGTTGCAATCCTTATCGCTGAACCTAAGATGTAAATGTCTCCAAAACTTACGAAAAAGAGTGGAAGAGCAATTCTTTGCCGGGCGCTACATTCTACAAATCCAATTAGTGGGGTGGTCAGCGAAATAAAAATAAATAAAACATATTACGATACTATTATAGTTCGTAAAAAGGTATATTAGACTACTACTTGATTTTAGATATTAGACACTACCATTACGGCATATCCTACAAGTGGAGTAGCTAGGAGACCAGCTGCATGTAATAAACATGCAAGCTTTCCTCTTCATGCCAATAAATAATTAAGACATTCAAATTGCATGAAAAACCTCATCGCTGGATTTATATAGAAATTTCTCGAAAACTTATGGAAAAAAGTGGGAGACCAATTCTTTGCCGGTTGCAACACTGAAAAAATCCTATAAGTGGGGTAGTCAGTGGACTAACAGCGTTTAATAAATACGTTAATTGTATTCTGCTTGCCAATAAATAAAAAATAAAGTATATTATTATAATTCTGAGAAAAGGTATATTAGAGCCCTGCAGTTAATTTTATGCAACAATGTTCTTTGAGAATTACCCAAAAAGCCTCTGTTATGAAATACATGAGTATTAAAATTTGTCATTGCCTAAAAGTGCAAAATATTTTGCTAGCACATGTGTTTTTCGGAATAATGAAAGGGCTGACGCCAAAAAATAAAGGAATTGAATGTATTGAAATATTTCTTTAAACCTACAATAAAGTAATCTAGTGATAAATATTGGCTCACTGCATAACTGCCATAAAATGCGCAAGACAACTAGGTAAAGCTTTATTTTATTATTTTAGGATGAACGCTGTTTTGGCATTGTAACCATACGTTGCATATATCAACGAGATATTTAATATTAAAATTTTGAATTCACGTATTAAGCAAAACTCTATCAATGTATTACTGCTATACTTATATTACTTATGTCAAAAAGCCTGAATATTTTATTTTTTATGGCACGGAGAAGATGGCCTAGATACATTTCTTATATTAGGGTGGGTCGCAAAAGGTGTAGATATTGCCTTGAGTCAATATCTTCTAGTAAACCTAATACTACTACTACTTCTACACCATCTAGGCATGTAATAAATATGCAGGCAGTCTTCTCTGTGCCAATTAAAAAATAAGACATTCAAGATGGGTGGCAAACGTCATCGCTGAATTTGAGATGTAATATGTCTTTATTTTTTTTAACATCTGCCTTTTACAGGACACTCGAAAACTTACGGAAAAGAGTGAGAGACCAATTCTTTACTGAGTGCACCATTGCTTAAAGTTAATATAATTGCAACCTAATACAATGTTTGATAAACATATTTTAGCATAAAATGAGTTTAGATCAATTAAATTGCACAGGACATGTAAAACAAATTGTTTTGGTATAAAATTATAATATTACCGCATATCATATTGTTGTTATTTCTATTCATTTCATGAAGTAAGTTTGTATAGTTCCAGTGAGTTTCATGGTCACCCTATTATTTCGGAATAAAATTCGGCAAACAATAAAAGAATATAATAATATATAATTTGGTCCAGGTAAATGTAAACATGTGGTGCACATGAATGTAATTGGAAATACGTTTGATGTAGGTACCCATGCATTTACCTCGTAAAAACAACAAAATATACATTGTGTTCTTCGTGCCATAAATATTGATTGTTAAAATGCACATTTACTAATATTATTAATTTGTTTTTATTATCAATGTCTGCAAAACTAAGATATCTGTTAATTTCTTTTAGTCTTATTCGAGACTTCAAAAACGCATCATATTATTTTGTCGTGTTCATTTTGGCAGAAAATTTAAAATATTTCTTTAGCATATTTTGCTTTTGGTGTCAGATAATTCATGTGTGCCTGTTTTTAAATCAAATAAACTAATCTAATTTATGTGCATTGTGCTCGTGGTTTAAATATAGTAATAATAAAGATATTTCATAATTTTCACATATTTTGTATAAATCAAAAAGTGCTTGTGTGTGCGTTTTTCGTATAATAAATTTAATATTTTTGTAACTTCTTGCGTCATTATGGCCCAGCGACTTTTGACCGATGCTGAAATTGAGAATGTCGTCCAAGAAATCGATTCTGACTTTGATTTTAGCGATGACGAAATTTCCGATATAGCATTTGATCCAGAGATTGAAGACGATGAACAAAGCTTTAGTTGTCCTACCGCGCCAAATGTAAATTTGGAAGAACGTAATCTTTTTTCTTCTTGGGTAACTGGTGACTCGTTTGTTCCAATCGTTCATAATTTTGATGATTTTACTTCAGGAATTAATGTGGAAACGGGGTTGACAGAAAATTCTACAGAACTCGATTTTTTTGAGCATTTTCTCAATTATGAAATAATGTCTAAAATTGTAGATGAAACGAATAAATTCTATAAATATAATTCCGAACTAAAACAATTTTCAGATAAATCTCGCTTTCAAAAATGGACAGACACCGCGGTTGACGAAATGTACTTATTTTTTGGGTTAACAATGTTAATGACAAGAAATCATCGAATTTCTATTGAAGAACATTGGTCTACGGAACCAATGTTTCATACTGCATTTTTTGGGCAAGTAATGACTAGAGATAGATATCAAATTCTTCTGAGCCAGTTACATTATTCAGACCCTTACAGACAGAATACAGGAGACAGGTTGTATAAAATTAGACTATTTGTAGATCACGCAAGAAAAATATTCAGAGAAACGATGAGGCCATCTCAAAATTTATGTATTGACGAAAGTTTACTTGCATTTAAAGGGCGTCTCCTTTTTAAGCAATATATTCCGTCCAAACGTCACCGGTTTGGAATAAAACTTTTTTTATTGTGTGATGTGGAGTCAGGCTTCATTCTAGACTTCATAATTTACGTGGGTGACGGTACGGAAATCACAGACGATCAATGCTTAGGGGCTTCTGGTGCAGTAGTGACAACACTGCTAAAAGATTATCTTCACCAAGGCCATACCGTATGGGTGGACAATTGGTACACTAGTCCACAGTTATTCCATTTCCTTCACCAAAATAAGACAAATGCTTGTGGGACTGTTAGAAAAAATCGTAGGGGAATGCCGGTTTTTAAAAAATTGAGAAAAGGTGAGGTGGAAACGAAAAACTGCGGTCCACTCTTGGCTTTGAAGTGGCATGACAAAAGAGATATCCATGTTTTATCCACTTTACACGATGGTACATTTGGTCCATCAAAAAAAATAAATAGGGTGACGGGAGAGGTTGTTCAAAAACCCAAATGCATTCTAGACTACAACGTAAATATGGGTTCAGTGGACAAATCAGACATGATGCTCAGTACGTTAGGTTGTATAAGGAAAACAGTCAAGTGGTACAAAAAAGTTGGTTTTCACATTATCGACATGTTTTTATTATGTGCTCACGTACTTTATAAAAAAATTATGGGCAAATCTGTACCACTTGCTGATTTTCAAAAGAATTTATTAAAACAACTTTTTGCAAAATATTACAAGCCTCAGATTACACACCAAACAATATCCGTAGAAAATCCGTTACGTTTATGTTGCTCTAATCAAGTGATGCATATGCCTAAATCAATTCAAAGCACAGGAAAAAAAATATATAGGGAATGTCGCGTATGTGCACATACTGTATTAGGAAAGAAACGCAGAAAAATGACACGTTTTATGTGTGCTTTTTGTAAAGTAGCATTATGTGTAGATCCTTGTTTTGCTATATACCATTCAAAAGAAACTTACTAACTATCCGTCATCCAAATTTTTGTGTTAAAACTGTGGAGCTATTTTATAAGTTAGTGTTAAAAATTGTGCAAAATTTTACCATATAGCTCATCCGGATTTGGTGCAGAAAAGGATTCATCTTTCCGTTAGCGACACAACATCGGGGTAAGTGTATGTATTCTCTCTGTGCATAGTAGTATTAGTGTATCATGGCGGTTAGAATACGTTGAAAAGCGTGATTTTTTTATTCGTTGAATTTTTTTAAATGCGAACATAATATTGATGATTTTTCTCAACTAATCAAAACTTTAATATTTCTAAAATATATTTCCGAAATTTCGTTTAAGTGCATCATGTATTCATTGAGAAATTTGAATTTGGAGAACAGTCTTCAAAACCCTCGCAACAGTGTAATTCCTAGTGTTCTTATTTTGGCGCGTCGAAAAAGTTAAGGATGAAGTTAGTCGAGAATTTTAAGTCTAAACTATGTTTTTTCTAAACGTATTTTTGGCATGCATACAATTCTCTTTTAGACGAGTAAATTAAATAAAACTAACTGAAATCCCCCAGGGTTCTATTTTTAGAGTATCGAGGTATTCTTTATTTTTTTTTGTTCCAGAATATTATCTAGATTAATTACAGCCAATCCTTCCAAGAAAATCCTTGTTATATATAAACGAGTATTTTTCACTCAACGTTTCTGTTTGTCAGTGCCATTTTGAAGGAGAACTAGTTGTAGTCAGCGACTACATAAATTATCAAATCCCAGATTTTCAGTAAAAGTTACGAAAAAGCTGCAACAAAGAAATATCAACTGATAACCACACACAGAAGCAAATTAAAGGCTGACATATTTACCAGCGCCCTTGAGATATTCTAAGTATCGTGAAACGGCGCCAAAATCAAAACATACATCATTTTATGGAAACTAGAATGTCTCATTTAAGTAGATCGATATTCATTGAGACATTACATCACAGGCACATTGTATCATATCTAGTTGTATTTCATTGAATTATCATTTGAAAATATGTTTAATTTAAATGGAACAAAATTTGTGAAACAAGATTTAAAAAGAGAAAATGGCACATGTCTAATGATATTTCAATCGGTGAATGTAGATCGGTGAAATATTAATGAATTGATTAATAAATATATAGAAACCATTTGGTATGCGCAATGTGGATAAAATTCAGATAACCATTGTTATTTTAAAAACATTTTTGTCTTTGTTATAATCCCTTATTTATGCGCAGCCAAAAATTTAACACACGAATTAATTTATTTATATTATGTTAAATAAACGAAAAAGGTAAGTAAACGTTCTACTCCCAAAAGTTAATACAATACAGGAAAGAAGAAATAGGAATTCTTTCTAGATGAGTAGAACTTTCTCTATTGATGTTTATTCTGAAAACAGTGTAGTGGTAGGTATCTAATATTAGCCTTAGGTAAAAAGAACTCAACATTTGTGTTTGTTCTTTAACACCACCACCCCGACAAACACCCTCTGGGTATGTTTACAATCAGAAGGGATAACGGCGAAACGAAGCAGCGGCAACTACCCCCAAACATATTATTACATACAACATGTAGGTATATTCTATTGCTGTGTTTTTGTTTCTGTGTTGTTTTAATTTAAGCAACGAACCCGAAAACGTGTCAAAACATCGTGTTTCGTGAAACTTTACCAACCTGGGACCATTAAGCAAAGTGTGTACAACGAGTGTACGAACATTTATATTACGAAGATGTAACCTTCCCATGTTCCTCCGTGTAAACTAATGTACATTGTACGTATCTAGCTATTCCTACCCTACTTACATGTGTTAGAAAAATAATTTTGTATGGTCACAAAGTATTGAGAACCACTCGTTACTGGTATGTTTATTACTAAAAAAGATACCCAATTACGTACTTATTTTAGAATTTCCGTACAGCAGTCTTAAAAAAAACTTCTTGAAAACGTTAGAGTTCATGAATATAATGAGAAAATTTGAACAAAATATTTTTCTATATTTCTTCTTCTTCCTGTGCCATGTCAGATCCTCCAACGTTGGCGATCACTCCGGCGAAAATTTCCCTGTCCTGTGCTGCCCTAAACAGGTAATCCACCGTCCTCATTCCGGTCCAATCTCTAATGTTGCGCAACCAGGACATTTACTTTTTGCCATCTCCCCGTCTTCCCTCTATCTTGCCCTCTAATATTAGTTGAAGGAGTCACTGGTTGGTTATCAGAAATTGCTTGCAGGTAATAAACCCGCCATTACTACTACTTTAAAAATGTACAATAAAAATTATTTTATTTTTTATTTATTTTTATTTAAGAAGACGGTACTTTTCTCCATGCAGCACGTGACCCAGATATGAGACCTTCCTCACTTTGACATTTGACTACAGCTCTCTCTTAGCTCCGGCTCTCCTAAATTAGTTTTCTATACTAAAGATGTTTATTGTTCAGTTTAAGGTACAGGTACACCACTCAAAGAAATTGTTTATGATGATAAAACAATTAGTTTATAATGGGCCGTATTGTGATAATGTTATCACTACACGGGCGCTTTGCAACATTTAGAACTAATATTCATGTTCATTATTAAATATAATACATTACATTACTTGAAAAAACTATCAGCACAAAGGTAAAATTAAAATTATACAAAATATTTATTTATTTATTTCAATTTTACAGGATAAGTACAGTTGATACAAAAAATATAATGGTCTACAACATATTTAGCAATAAGCAAACCAGTGAAGATCCCTATATTACCCTTATGTGCTCTACAACACATACATAACCAAACACAGCAGCACCAAGAAGCAATAGATAAAATCAACAAACAACAATTAGAATACAATATAGTAAATTATGTTATCAAATTAATAGAATAATGCTCACAAAGCAATAATCGCAGGATTAAACAATAAAACAATAAGCAACAAAAACAATACAATGAGTCATGAAAAATAAAATTAATAACATCATATAAAATCTCTCAAAATTTAAAAAATAAAATTTAACATTATTTAAAATTCAATACTAGAATCTGTCATAAGCAATTAGGAATAATATTATCAAACACATGCAAGAAATTAGTTACCATTTATAAAACAAAACAAAACAAAACAAATAATAGGTATTAGGTATGTATTTTCTGCAGATATTTAGTCTCTGTTAAAATTCTTCTGACTCATTATATTTTATTACATTTTCTTAGCGAAACTGTTAAGATCTTCCCACTCAAATGATTTTATTTAAATATATTGGATCCGTCTGTAGGTAGGTACTTTATAAGTTTATGTTTATCTAAATGTCTGTATTTAGAAGTTGGATGTTGATTTTATAATAAGAAGTAATTACTCATAAACTACAAATTTGATGGTAATCAATGAAAACTTAGAGACAAAATATTACATATAATTGAACAATTATTTCTGTGTTCAGTAAAAGGCAGGTGTTCGAAAAAATAAAAACATTTTACATCATCAATTAGGCAATGAGATTTGCCACCCATCCTGATTGTTCAAAATTATTTTCAAAGACGTTCAAGTAAAAAAAAAACTGTCATTCGTATCATTTCGACTGTTTAATATTTACTGTAGCATCATCAACACAATCATGCCACATCCCTCGCGGGATAAGCAGAAAGTATCGAGCGGCATTTATTACGAACGAATTGCATACACTTTTCGCTTCCGTCACTGTCATATTATAACTCATGCATGCTCTCCTATTTGACTCAATACGTATCCGTTGTGTAAGATCTGATTTAAGTGCTCAACACTTACCCGTCCTGTAATATCTGGTTTATAATTATAATCTTTGCATTTGATCTTCAAACGGCCATGTCACCCACCCAGAGCCATTTCTCTAGCTTTTTATATTTTCATGGTTTTTAATTACTGCACCTACTGTAAATATACCTACTGCTACTAATATTTGAAGATAGCGAAAGCACGCTCGCCGAAAGCTCAAGTCTAAATTCTAAACAGCACGGAATCCCGATAACCAGACAAAAAAACATTAAAAATTGTAATAGATTTAAATACCTATGTGTTCTCTGTTTTTTTCATTCACAATATACCTAATGTGGTGTTCTCACTTTGGCGAATATCGCTAGGGCAGCAAAATATCGCCAGCCATTTGAACCGTGTGAACAAAATGACAGCTAGTCTGAAACGATAAAAACCAGTAGAAACGATATCGTCTCGAGTTGACCACCTTCCAACTTTCTCGGCCGATTGAACGATTTGCACATGCGCAGATATGCGCGGCGTTTGTATCTATGGTAAAAGCTTTATAACCTATAAATTTTATAATGTTTCCCGCTTCGTGACAGCTGTTATCTTTTTTTTGGTTTGTGGCGTTTGTTTCCTTAATTAAAAGGCGCCTTATAACCTCTACTATAACATTTTCGGCTAAAAATAAACACTTCGCGATCTCCATCTCGACGCCATTTTGAAAACAGTGTCAAAATCAAAGCGCATCTGACAGATCGTTTCTATATCGGTGGACTTGTGTGAACAGGTGTGACGATCAATGGGCGTACGGCGAATTTTGTTTTTTCGCCTGGCGTTACATTTTGAAATTCGGCTGGCGATATTCGCCAAATGTGAACACCCCATAACATGACATGCATATGAACAATTGACACAGATCGAGCTAGTCCGCGATGGCACACATATTAAATACACAAAACACATACACAAGTAACACCCAGACACAAGGACAATTTGAAAAAGGCCATTTTTCATTCGGCCCTGGCCGGGAATCGGATTTATGTACTGAATAAATCTCCGTCTACTGGATGCATTAAAGCTTTGCGCATGGGTGCTTTTGACATGGAGCTTTTTTTATAACAAAATCATAGATAAATAACTATAATCATAAAAGCACCATTGTTTTATGGGTTTTGCAGATAATTACTTACATACACTTCAATCCAGTTATACATTAAATTTTTTTAACTTGACTCATCAAACGAGTTTAGGTAGAAAGATTCCATAGCGAAATAAAGTAAACAAATATTTTATTCGATTTATTTACCTACGAGAGAGACGTCTTTCGTCTTGTTAGGGTATTGTCTATCAATTGGCTTTGTCAATCAATTGATAATTGACAATCACAATGACAATATCCTAACAAGATGAAAGACTTCTCTCTCGTAAATAAATCAAATAGTAGGTGTAATTAAACATTTGTTTTTTTTTTTTTTTTAAAGATATATCTGGGTTTTGTTATAAACCCAAATACAACCTTATACACCTTATACACCCAACCATACACATTTATTTATCTCTTTTTAATCTTAAGTTCATTTTCCTTCTGAAATGATTAAAATTGACTCAAATCATTTGATTCTAAGTTCTCTAGTTACTTAATAAACAAACAAGTTGGTTCTTACTCAAATAGACAAATAATAATACAACAAATTTAGTTTTCTCCATTTCTACGATAATAATAATACTAATTTATTATTCTTAATGAAATTTCTCGACACGTGTACGTGAAACTGATTGAAATTTATTGGATTTAAAAAAAATTACCTACAAATTAGCAAAGAAAGATACAAGACAAGAAATATGAAAGATTGTTTTGATAATGTTTATGAAATGGATCGATTAAAGAGTTTTTATTTTAATTGTCAATTATGAGATAATCACACACATAAAATTCTAATGTTACGTTTTATCAATGGATATAAATTGTATTAAGTATATCAATATTTATTTTGTAGAACTCAATATACATATATTGTAAATTAAACAATTGTAAGTACGTTTGACAAAGGCAAAGTATGTCTCAAGCTAGATAACCAAAATATAAGTTCATCGAAAAAGTCTACAATATTAATCGTTTCATTTACAATTAATATACCTATGTTTTATTCGATCAAGAGTTGTATTGAAGGTATATTTATTTTATTCATTTTCTTGTTAGATTTTTAATTTATTTTGTACAGCTTCATTTTAATTTATGGAAATAAACGTGAGACCTTTACTTTATTTAATAATACTTACGGTAACCTGGTTCCTTTTTACAAAATCTGACAATGACATTAAATCGAAACCAGGTAAGGCACTGTTCATATTATTTAATGTATTGAAACTCAAACAGTTTGTTTTAATTTCCAAAAATCAATTTTTTGGGTTTTATTAAATATTTATATTCAAAACATGAATACTTCTTCTATTCATTCAAATTAAATTATGTAGGTATGTACAAGTTGTGAATTTCTATTGAAGGAAAAAATAATATAAAATGTTTATTTATATCCAATTAAAGACATAATTTTATTGTCACTGGTAAATATGTTTAAGCACAGTTGCAGTTATATATTAAAATAATTTATTTATAGTCATTGAATTTTTTATGACATGTCATTTTTTTTCAACTTAGCCTACATTTGAAACAGTATTTGGTCTTATTTAGATTAAGTACTAAAGTGTGTCGGAATAATTTTCATTAACACTAAACCTACCGATATTTTATGTATACCTATTCCTACCACGAGCGGTCAAATGACCGCTTCAATGATCACTTCAAAAAAATAAATATTATGTATTATTAGTGTGCGGGACGGAGGCCGACTCAGCCTGCCACGGTCCACAAGTAAACTGTATCTCCGGATGGTAGGAGTCGGGGGTGAGTGGGGGTTGCTGGTTCACCCACAGCTGGAACCTCGATGTCTTGTAGGCGAAGATGTGGAGGACGGTATGTCCGGGTGCGTCGTTGTAGGGTTGGCTCAACCGCCGTCGCCCTCAACACACGTCGGAGACTCCCTTCGTTCGTCGACCTGGGGATGTTCACTTCCACCGGGCACGACAACGCTTCAACACCTAGGCGCAGCTAACCTATGTACTCGCAAGCACTCACTACCGGGCAATGATCCCGATAGCACTGACTGTATAGAGAACACAAGAAGCTACACGGCGGCGTATTCACGATGCGGTACTCGGCTCACGGTAACCACCTCAGTATCGAGTCACTTGGAAGCTCGTCTGTGCAGAGAAGACGAGAGACAGCTGAAGCCAGAAGATCCGTGCCAATTCCAATGGTAGAGAGCGTAGTGGTCAGCGAAGGTAGTCCAGTCCAAAATCCAAGAGAAGCGAAGGTAGAGATGGTCAAGGTAGTAGAAGTGAAGCACAGGTAGACAGTTGAATCAAGAGTGATTTTATTTGTAAAATGGACAGGTTTATTAAGCGGTTGATCCCCGCGGGCTGCACACTAGCTGACAGTGGCTAGGAGTGGGGCGCGCGCAGTTATCAGCCGCCGTAAATAACTCCCCACCCCTGCGCGACCGTGTCATACACATGCAGGCCGCCGCAGAGGTAGGAGCTCTCAAATGAACATTACATGATACAATGATAATATGATACATGCATGATGAGTTGACGACGCACACCGCGACGAGTAGGTATACGGACATGATATCTTTATTGTACCTACGTCGCAACGGGCCGTGTCTTACAATGTTATATGCAATCAATATAAAATGTTACTATAATTCTTAGTTAATAAACCGTGTCGATGGGAAGAGTGCCCGGTTCGGTACACCCCCCCCCGTGAGGGTTCCCCTCACTAAACGCCTTGAGCCGGGCATGATGATACGTCGATCTTGCAGAGCTTCGCCGCTGGCCTATCATATTCTCCGTGGGCGGTTTTAACTGTGGCAGATCTGATGCATCCGTCGTGGCTTCTCTTCACATCCACTATTCTTCCTAGTGGCCATGTTCCACGCGGCATCGCGGGGTCCGCGATAACGACGAGGTCGTCGACTTGTAGTGGCTGTGATGGTTTGTTCCACTTTTGGCGACGGGAGAGCGTGGGGGCGTATTCGCGTAGCCATCGTCTCCAGAACATGTCGCTGAGGTGCTGTGCGAATCGCCACTGCTTGCGGACATGAACCTCGTTTATCTCCTTCGGATAGTGGGCGAGTTCCGGCCTGCCACTCGGTTTCCCCAATAGAAAATGATTCGGGGTCAGTGGCTCTTCGTCGGCTGGGTCAACGCTTATATGGGTTAGCGGTCGGCTATTCACTGTGTGTTCCGCCTCTGCCATTGCTGTTGCTAGCGTTTCTTCTTTCAATTTTCTATCTTTGAGCGTTGCCTGGAGCGCCGTTTTCACGCTCCTTATTAGGCGCTCCCATGCCCCCCCCATGTGGGGAGATGCTGGCGTGATGAAGCGCCACTCCATTCTTCTGGTTGAGAGTTCCTCCTGTGTCTTGTCAGCTTCTTGAATAAGCCGGAGCTCTCGTTCAGCCCCTCGGAGGTTGGTGCCGTTATCTGACCACAGCACCTTGGGGCAGCCTCTTCTGCTGACCATTCTCTTCAGTGCCAACAGAAACGAGTCTGCACTGAGGTTGTGAGCGATCTCAAGGTGGATCGCTCTGGTTGCGAGGCACGTGAAGAGTACCCCGTATCTCTTTTCCACACGACGTCCAATGGTCACTGTGAACGGGCCAAAGAGATCCACGCCGCATCTGGAGAACGGGGGCTGATGATGTGCCAATCTGTCCGGGGGGAGCGGCGCCATGATGGGAGGCTGGGCGTTGGCTTTCTTGTTGCGGCACACTTGGCACTTGCTAACCACTGATCTCACAGCAGGCCGCAACTTAACCACCTCATAGTCTCGCCTCATCTCGGCCACAGTCTTCTCTGCGCTCTGGTGACCCGTTTGACTGTGGACCCAACTGATTAGTTTTTGGGTATATATTTGCCCCCCGTCTAGCAGGGGAGGCCGCAAGAGGTTATGTTCTACCCCCGCCAAGTACTGGAGTCTGGATGCTGACACCAGTATGCCATCCTCTCTCAGCTCTGGTGAGTAGGTTCTCAACCTACTTGAAGTGGAGATCGGGCGACCCTGTTTTAATGCCGCTATCTCTTCCCCGAAAGCGTCCTCTTGTGACCGGCGGAGCCACAGGTCTTCTGCCGCTTTCAACTCCGCCACTTGAAGTTTTCCGACTTGTCCCTGGTGCCGGCATCGGTCTGCAAACCTCTTCACCCAGGCGGTTGTTCGAATGAGCCGCTCCCACGACGAGAAACGTGCTGGGTCCAGGAACGAGTTGGAGCTTTCCAACCTTGCTGTTCCGATGAACTTCGTGCGTAGCTCGGGACCAGGGCCTTTCACCTCCTTGTTCTTCGGCCACTCCTCTCTATCTCGTCTCAAGAACTCTGGGCCGGAGAACCATATCCCCTCAGGACGCAGGTCTTCTATTTTCACGTCCCTGGTCCCTACATCTGCTGGGTTTTGTCTTGTGGGGACCCATCTCCACTCGCACCCCTGGGTGAGCTCGTCGATTTCACCCAGGCGGTTGCATACAAAGGTGGCGTACTCACGGGGGTCCCCTTTTATCCAGGACAGCACTGTAGTAGAGTCGGTCCACATTATTGTCTTCTCTATGTGGCCGGTCATCTCTTTATGCAGGGTGGCTTGCAGTCTGGCGCCTATTTGCGCTGCTTGCAACTCAAGGCGGGGCACTGTTAATGGCTTCAGTGGCGCCACCTTGGTTTTGCTTGCCACGAAGAATGTGCGGTCGCCCTCCTTTATGTAGGCGACCGCGCAGCATGCCTCCTCCGATGCGTCACAAAACACGTGTAATTCAGCTGCACTGTTTTTCTTGGAACGGCAGGGGCGGCTAATTCTTATTGGCCCCTGCCTTATGAGCCGCAACCACTCTTTCCACTTGGCTGCGTGCTCTGGCGTGACCCTCTCGTCCCAGGCCACGCCACTCCTCCACACGTCTTGTAGAAGCACTTTCGATCTCACCACCAGGCAGGCTATTAGGCCTAGTGGGTCGAAGATCTTCATGGCTGCACTCAAGAGTTGGCGCTTTGTTGGCCATTCGTCGACCTGTGCTGACTCGTTCAGGCCGTAGGCGAAGACGTCGCTCTCTGAGCACCAACGGATTCCAAGTATTCGTTCACTCCCGTCGGTGGCTGGGGCAATCTCTCTCTCTGTTCTTCCGCCCCGTACGACCTGTGGCCGATTCGATGCCCAATTTGTGATTTGCATCGACCCAGACGCAAGGACTGTGGTGACTTCGTGGACGAGTTTCTGTGCTTCCTCCTCCGAGTCCACTGAGTCGAGGTAGTCGTCCATATAAAACTTCTCTTGAATGGCGGCGGCTGCGTCCGGGAATTGATCTTTTCCTTGTTTGGCGATTCTCCTCAACACAAATTGGGCACTGGCCGGGGAGCAGCGTGCGCCAAACATCATGGAACGAAGCTTCATTGTAATCACTTCGGCGCCCGGGGCCTCCTGCCACAGGAACAGCTGCGACCATTGGTCTTCCTCCTTTATTCTTATGCGTAAGAACATTTCCTTAACGTCTGCTGTCAGGGCTATCTGGCCCTCTCTAAACCTCAGGATATTTCCCAGCAGGGAGGACAACATGTCGGGCCCGGACAGTAGCACATCGTTCAGCGACACACCGTGATGGGGGCATGCCGCATCAAACACCACCCTTATCTTGCCGGGTTTGTTAACATTCAAAACCGCAAAGTGTGGCAGATACCAGCGTCGCTGGTGGTGTGGCAGTTGTCCTTCTATTTGGATGGCATAGCCTTTAGCCACCAACTCTTTCATCTTGGCTGCATATGCGTCCTTTAGCCGTGGCTCCCTGGCCAGCTTCTTAGATAACGCCTGCAGTCTTTTTAGTGCGCTGACACGGTTGTCGGGGAGTGTGACTCCTTCCCTGTTCCACAGCAGCCCAGTTGACCACACGCCACTTTCATCTTGCGTGGTGGTCTCTTCCATAAGGGCGACGGCTCTGGCTTCGTCTGCAGGCACCCTTCGTGAAGCAGTGATTCCTAGCGAATCCACGGCGAAGTGGCTCCTTACAAGTCCAGCCAGTGGATCTTCTTGGACGATGAAAGTTGAGGCTATTTCATCGTTCGCCTTTCCACCGTGTGTTGTCCACCCTAGCGCTGTCTTTGACATCATGACTGGGTCCCCATCTCTTTCGTCGTACTCCCGGCCAACGATTACGTGGACATTATCTTGTCCAATGAGCATTTTCGGCCTCACGGTGGGAATCTCGTCCGGTCGCAGCAGGTCATCTCTGTGACGGGCCATCAATTGACGGGGCAACTTAATCTTTACTGAAGTCTGCGCCGTCACTTTGTGTTGATGATCCCCGTCGCCGCTCACCATCACGCATATTTTCCGTGATGTTTCATCAATTATGGGAACTCCCCCCACACCACGGACGCGCAGGCCTGTCACTTTACCAGAGGCTCCTATGGCGTCCGCGACTGAAGCGTCAAGTATGGTGACAGTTGCCCCTTCATCAAGCAGGGCATGAATCTTCATCTTGCCGCACGGGCCTGCTACGACGACGGGCAGCACTTTCAACAGCACTCCAGCATTACCGCACTGCGTCACATTTGCTACCACTTCTTCGGCGACTGGAGATGGTCTTGGTGTTGAATGCAGGGTAGTGTGATGAAACCTGCGGCAATCACCAATTCCACAATGCTGAGCTCTACACTTATTCTTAGTGTGTCCCGCAGTGAGACAAACACGACACAGTTTCTTGTCTATCACATAACGCCATCTCGCATCCAGGTCGAGCAGCAGATACGAAGCGCACGTGTGCAGCTGATGCGATCCTAGACACATTCCACAGGTTAACTTGTTTTCACTGTTTGTACTGCGGTTGCTCACTACACTGTTCCTATTGTTTCCGCGGCCACTTTGCGCGTTATTATTTCCGCGGTTCGCCCGTGCACTGTCACTGTGATTATTATTGCCATAATTTCCACGGCTACTGTTCACTGGTTCACTTTCGTCGGCAATGCATGCAAACACTCGGTCTTGTTTCTGCTTCCTTGCACGACGTTTGACTCCTTGCAGCCAGTCTTCACCACCCAATTCCCGGAGGTTGCCAATGTAGCTGGTTAGCCACTGCAAGAAGTCGTGCAGGGTAACGCTTTCTCCTGGCATTCTACCCCTGGTGGTGACGTTTGCAACCCAGTGTGACCGGATGATGTAAGGGAACTTCATAACTACTTCCCTTAGCAGGTCCTTTCGTGAAGCCACGTATGTTGGGTCGAAACTGACAAGAGTCTCAACTGCAGCTGCGATTTCATCGTGTGCTCCTATCAGCTCAGTTGAGGTTGGCTCGTCACTAAGCTTGGCCACACTGCTGAGGTTATTGCACATTATCGCCTCAACCTCACTTGCCCGGGCGAATCTCCTCTCAAGCTCCTGCATGACTCGGGAAACCAGGCCTGGGGTTTCATACATCAACTTGGGCCCCACTGCTTTCCATGCATCGCCTGTCAGCTTTCCTTGCAGCCGTGCCACGTTCTCCGACTCACTTATCTGGTACCTCTTGGTGGTGACGTCGAATATGTTTTTAAAGGCAGGCCATTTGAGCGGGTCGCCGTTGAATGTCGGCAGGTCAACGTTCGCACGGGCTGTGTGCGTAAGCCCCACCTCGATGTTGTGGCGTACCCACTCGTCCGTGTACTTCTCGAGCGCCAAGGGCCCTGGTTGCGTTGTCCTGCTTTGCACTGAAGTGATGCTTGTCCATCGTGGCAGGACACCCGCAACGTCGGAGGGTTGAGCTGGTTGCTGCGTCGAGTGAGTCCAGCTGCTTGCTGATGTGGGCTGCAATGGCCGCTGCTGCTGTGAATCGAGCGCTGCAGTGGGTGTATGCAGCGATGTTGCTGCGGGTTGTTGTGCGGCCGGAGGAACTCCCCATCCGGCGCTGGTAGCAGCGGCAGGCTGCTGTGTCTGCTGCGGCTGCTGGAGTGGCGCCGGAGGGACCCCCCATCCGGCGGTGCTGGCAGCGGCAGGCTGCTGTGTCTGCTGCGGCTGCTGGACAGGCGCCGGAGGTACTCCCCATCCGGCGGTGCTGGCAGCGGCAGGCTGCTGTGTCTGCTGCGGCTGCTGGACAGGCGCCGGAGGTACTCCCCATCCGGCGGTGCTGGCAGCGGCAGGCTGCTGTGTCTGCTGCGGCTGCTGGTGTGGTGCCGGAAGGACTCCCCATCCGGCCGTGGTGGCAGCGTCAGGCTGCTGAGTCTGCTGCGGCTGCTGGTGTACTGCCGGAGGGACCTCCATCCCGGCGGTGGTGGCAGCGGTCTGCGGAGAACTCCTTCCAGCCATGAATGCTGCAAGCTGGCGCTGAAGATCTGCGATGGTGCCCTGTGAGGCGGTCTCTTTGGCGACGGCATCATCTCTCTGGCGGCGCAGCTGCTTGTATGTTTCATCAGTAGCGGTGTCTGATGAGGCGTCTGATGCACTGTCATGCTCGTCATCAGAATCGCGGGCGTTCCGTCCTGAACGCAGTGACATCGACATCTTGGGTAGGCGGTGGGAGATCCGGTTCGAAGGACCAACTTGTGCGGGACGGAGGCCGACTCAGCCTGCCACGGTCCACAAGTAAACTGTATCTCCGGATGGTAGGAGTCGGGGGTGAGTGGGGGTTGCTGGTTCACCCACAGCTGGAACCTCGATGTCTTGTAGGCGAAGATGTGGAGGACGGTATGTCCGGGTGCGTCGTTGTAGGGTTGGCTCAACCGCCGTCGCCCTCAACACACGTCGGAGACTCCCTTCGTTCGTCGACCTGGGGATGTTCACTTCCACCGGGCACGACAACGCTTCAACACCTAGGCGCAGCTAACCTATGTACTCGCAAGCACTCACTACCGGGCAATGATCCCGATAGCACTGACTGTATAGAGAACACAAGAAGCTACACGGCGGCGTATTCACGATGCGGTACTCGGCTCACGGTAACCACCTCAGTATCGAGTCACTTGGAAGCTCGTCTGTGCAGAGAAGACGAGAGACAGCTGAAGCCAGAAGATCCGTGCCAATTCCAATGGTAGAGAGCGTAGTGGTCAGCGAAGGTAGTCCAGTCCAAAATCCAAGAGAAGCGAAGGTAGAGATGGTCAAGGTAGTAGAAGTGAAGCACAGGTAGACAGTTGAATCAAGAGTGATTTTATTTGTAAAATGGACAGGTTTATTAAGCGGTTGATCCCCGCGGGCTGCACACTAGCTGACAGTGGCTAGGAGTGGGGCGCGCGCAGTTATCAGCCGCCGTAAATAACTCCCCACCCCTGCGCGACCGTGTCATACACATGCAGGCCGCCGCAGAGGTAGGAGCTCTCAAATGAACATTACATGATACAATGATAATATGATACATGCATGATGAGTTGACGACGCACACCGCGACGAGTAGGTATACGGACATGATATCTTTATTGTACCTACGTCGCAACGGGCCGTGTCTTACAATGTTATATGCAATCAATATAAAATGTTACTATAATTCTTAGTTAATAAACCGTGTCGATGGGAAGAGTGCCCGGTTCGGTACAATTAGCATAGATTTTTTTTTGCTAATTGGATAGAAAAAACATATTTTAGTTATATTTAGAAAATTTTTATGTACATTTTAGCATTTATTTTTTACATATTGCCTATATAGTATTTTGCATTGCATATTTCCACACAGGTACGTATTTATTTATTTTTTCACAAATTCACCTAATAATGTCTTATTTGATAATATTTTCGTCCAGATGAATCTATAAATGTATTTTTCTTGTTTCTGATGAACATTCTTTACATACCTTTATCTCTTTCTGACATTTATTGGCCTTCTTCTGCCAACTGAAATAAAAATTATTCCTTCGAAATTTCTATATACTTCGTTTCCTTATATTATATCCAAGAATTTATCCCGGCTAAATCTAAGATATTGAAAAGTACCTGTAAAGGTATTTTGACATTTAGGTTTTACACCATATTTTCTGGCCATTTCAGTTCCCCAAGTGAGTCTGATGGTCCTTTCTCTCTTTGTCTCTTCCCAAATATGGAGAACCGTTTACTATGTACTCACAACTTACATTGAAAGACAACCAAAATTTTATACCAAATTTGTCCGGTTTATTGGGCAAGTATAAAATAAATCTACGACGTGCTTTTATTAGGAAATAATTGTTCATCTATGGAGAGACAAATGCTCCTGGTTTATAATAGTTTTTACTGTTTTCGATGAAATTGAACCAAACTTGAGAGATGAAAGCAAACTCATCGTTTTGTAGGCATTAGCTACTTTGACTTCTATTGTTAAACCGAACAAATCTCTAAAATGATTTATATAAAGTCAGTTCAGTTTATAGTTGTCGAGGAAAATAACGAACTCCATTTCTTATTCCATAAATATGATAGATACATATTTTCAGGCACAAGCTAGGTATTTGTTCCAATCGCCTGTTTGTTTATACTAGAGGTCCTCAAACTCTTTTGTTTCACAGACCACTTGCCATGTTTTTCGGTTTTGACTAGACCCAACCATACTTGATATTAATTATTTATACATTTATCAACTTCAAATGTATTTCTGACATCTGGTATAATGTAACTCACTTTGAAAGATTGTTCTTCATTAGTGCTTATTCCAATCAGTTCCTCTTTCCAATACAACATCCATTTCTGAAAATTATGTAAAAAAAATGGTATTATTTGTATATGTGGATGATTCCATGGAGTGCCGAAAGTAAAAGCAAGTCCTATTTGTATGATATCCATTATCGTTGACCTCTATTTTCTTTTCATAAACCCCCACTTTTTTTCCGCTGACATGGACTCCTTGTAGGTGTTCTTAGATCTCTGTAAGTCGATATGGACCACTTTGGGAATCATTGGTTTACGATGTAGATCCGCAATTACACCATATACTTATAAAACATATTTCATTTGTACACTTTCCGAAAAATATAATAGTAAATAACAAGAAATGTTCAAAAGGTCAAATGACCGCTCGTGGTAGACTAGACATGCAATAAAAAAAAATCAGAAACTAAAAAATAAAGAAAGTTGTGAATATTGAAAAATGGAATATATCCATATTATAGGAAAAGTCAGAAAGTTACATGGCGATACAGCAACGTTGTGTACAAAAAATTCTAAACGAAATTTCAAAAACGGTCATTTGACCGCGCACGGTAGGTTTAGTGTTAAATAGGTATGCTCATTTTCATTAAAATATTGTTTTGACTTCGTTGTGTCAAAACAAAATAGACACATATCAAAATGTAAGATTTTCTCGTGAAAGTTTATCAAAATACCTATGTCCTATTATTTATGTAACAAAATAATATAATATTTTCTAACAAGGTACTTTTTGATGTCAATCAATTAAACTTGTTTCGTTTTTCCGCCCACTTATTTACGGCAAATCTTATGTAAGACCTTTTTTTAGTATTTTTCCTTAAATTAATGACAGAGTTGCTTTTTAATGATACTTATAAATTAAATAGAACAAGAAATTAATTAATTACGTAGACAAGATCCTACACGATACATATTTTTTGTCAAGTTGAATGAAAAAGCACAAGAAATATTTATGAATATAAAACCGGAAAAAAAACTCAATTATATAAACACTATGATATTAGAAATACTTACATAAATTTGTTAATTTTCTCTACTTACATACTTCATAGAGTGACCTTAAGTGGTTTGAGGGGTTCACACGCAATGGCTCATCAATGCATTTTTCACGAATATTTAGGTAACTATGAATTCAGAAATGTTCATATTTTCGCTAACTACACAGTATTTCAATTGATACAATGATAACCCGCCCCGTAATCGAGTAAATCAATTAAGAAAAAAGATTTATAGTAAAAAATATTTCAACTAAAAATAGAAATCAGCTGTTTTCTCAGTTTCGATTTTCTTGAATCGATGTCTTTTCATGTGAGCCCCTTTAGGATGGTTTCTGATATGAAATGTATGCATCTTATCTTTTCTTCTTCTTGTTGAACTTGAAGATGGCTTTTAAACAAATTGAACTTAAAATATGCAAGTTTTTTTGTTAAGATTTTCGGATCACTTTTTGTACAAAAAATTAATTTCATAATATTGTCGTAAGTAGCCATGGCGCATTTGAGACATTAAAAATTATAAATATCAAGGAAAATATGTATAATAACATAATTCTTGACATTAATATCCATCAAAAAAGATAATTAGATATGAAAAGCTTTCATAGGCTATCGTGACCTATCAACTCTTCAAAGTTTGAAGAATAACAATAAAGGCTTCTTGTTCTACCTGTGACATGATTCTCAATGATTTTACTTACCTGCTTTAATACAAACAATAATAATGAAGAAGAATTTTGTTCATGACTGTGATTTTGAGCGAGGATTTAGAGCTTGGCAGAAATAAAGAGAACTTTATGAATATTATTTTTTTTATTTACCAATCTTCGGTTACTGAGGATCGTGATATTTTTTCAACTAGCAATGTGTCATACATTATGATTCTAATTTTAACACTCAGTAACAAATAGAAAATGGAAAAAAATCTCACTCAATCAAAGCATTCACAAACTACAAAAACAGTAACATGAGCTACAAATCTATCTTATTCCTTTTGTGCATCATTAGTTCTCTTTATAGCTCGTACATATTATTTTCGCAAACAAATCATTGGTAAATTTACCAACAATTTGTTTGCGAAGAGTTAATATTATAGATTCGTACTAATGAATCGTTTGTACTATCTCTGGTCCTAATCCAATAGTAGGTACCAATGATTCGTTGTGAAATTTTGTTAGTATTTTTCTCAGTGTAAAAGAGTTATATAATATTTTATTTTATTTTATTTTATTTGAATAAAATATACCACTGCCAGCTTGACAGTTGTGAAACCTAATTGCTGGACAGTGGACAACATATAACAATCATAAACAAATATGAATCTAAGAATCTAAAATAACATATAATAATAATATAAGTAATTGAGATTTATTATGTCGACTGTGCTCAGGACAAAGGCTTCAAACCACATTTCTTGTAGGAGAAGCAAAATTTTGTAGAATATAAATATTGTCATTATTATTTAACCATCTTATTTTATTAATGTAGTATTTTTATAATGTCATAAAAATTCAAGAGAAAATAAACAAGAATAATCATGTTATTAGCAAAAAAATTAATTAAAGTTGATTTAGTCCTGTGTACTGACAGACGTTTGCAATATGTTTAAGAGATATGTTTAAGCATGTCGCATATTTGGGTCATGCGATTTGATGCCTTTCACCTCGCCCTAAAATTATGTCTGGAAGAATAATTATTGGTATCAATAATGAAACTCATGCTGTTTAAGTCCTTTGTCCTATTCAATATTTACAATTGAGTAGGTACTAGCTAAAAAAATATATTTTGTTTTTTCTATAAAACTAGACGTTTGGGGATAGACTCCTTTTACCATAATGTGTGCAAGACACAAAGATTAATTTTAAAACATAAAACAACTTATGCCAAAATTGTGGTTTGACGCCTTTGTCCTGAGCACACTCTTTATAAAAAATATTTTATTATATAACTGAGGTTTGCCATATATCGTGAACGTCTTAACTTTTGATGGAACATTCGAACTTTCGTGTTTGTTGCATGCAGCTGATCTGCTGGCTGTCCAACTTGAAAGATACCTATTCTGTGATGGTATAGTATATAGTTATATGATACTTCAGTATTATCTGTATGTATCTAGGCGATAACGTATTGCTTAATTTTCCCGTATCCATAACCGTATGTACCTACCTTATATTAATCTGATTAAAATCTATCGTACCATCACGTAAGCATATACATTGTATAACTTACAAACTTGATTGTGTTACGTGTCTACATACATATTATTTTCATCTATGTGGTGTTGTAGATCTATAATGTTATATAATATGCGGAGAAATTGGGTTCCATTTCACTGCCCCTCTACAAATACACCTATCTAACAATACAATGTAACAATAATAATAATAATACCGCCGAAGCTCGAGATGATTCGGTATATTCGCACGAGTGCATCGTAACCTTGCTGTCGGAATAAATTGGGATACTATTGTTGTACACACATACTAACTTACCTTTAGTGTATAATTTTGTACCTACAAGTTGCCAATTTTCCGTCTAGTAGATGTGTCATTGTGATACATTTCAACTTTCTTCAATGCATTAGGACGATGAAATTTTTGATATCTTAGTGTTCTCTATGCAAAACTTAATTACAAGCCTTCGTGTTCAATTTTCTTATGCATACATAAAAAGGTACTTAGTTATTGAAGATTTCAATGTCGGCAATGATGCCTCGTTTCCTGATCATCTTTGGTATCAAAAATTAACAACTTTTTCTATGATTTTATATTAAAACCACGTGGAGTACCCGGTAAGAATAATGAATATGCCTGGTATGTTCCATTGAAGAGTAGGCCTGCCACTCTTTTATGAAAGTTTCGATTGTCCTGTAGAAAGCAAGTATTTGTAAAACATACTTACCTTAAAAGACACTTAACACATTAAATTCAAAGATGATGTAGGTATACCAACCATCCTGCACAAACTATGCTTTTTGAGTCTGAAGAAGATGATTTTACATTCAGTTATTTCGCTGGCTACCACACTTATGGAAAATACCTTGATGGTATGAATCAATAAATAAAATAGATACCTTATCCAGTGTTTCCTTGTTACGTTATTTTTTCATAATTTTATTCTGACATGTTTGAGTAGGTACTTTACAAATTTATAACATAGATATTCTTAAATTTTACCTATACAAATTTTATTATTTTTGGATGCCATTGATTCTGAATTTCTTAACTTTCATTGATATCAAGATGACTTGTGTAGCTCATTATCCTACCTAAGAAAATCCAATTATGGTTTAAATTATTTTTGTAGGTAGGTATGTAAATCTATTTTTTTCAAACAATAAAATATTGTGAAAAGATGTTTGACTGGACCTACAAGTAATTTGAGTTAATATTTATGTTTGTAACCGTAGTTTATTAATTAATTTATTGATCAAAATTTGTAGGAAATATTAGTTAGAAGATATTCACAGAGATCAGACTCTACTTAACCTCTGAAAATGGTCTTTAACATTTAGAAAGTAAATGATAATAATCTATTAGGAATAATGATTTAGTCAGTGATGTTGCATAGTAACCTGACGTTGTTCTGTTTAAGAAAAAATATAATAAAAATTAAAATCAACACACGAAACTACCATATATATGGCTTAGAAAAGACAACGTCACTTCTAAATAAGCTGACGTTGTCTTTTCTATGCCATATTTGATAGTTTCGTTTGTTAAATTTATATATGTGACCTCGTACAATGGTTAATTGTAAAAATAACATCGATGAACATAAGACAATTATTTTCATTTTTCATTTTCATTTTCACAATATTTAGAATCAAACAGTCGTTATACAATATGTTGACAATTAATATATTTGACATGTAGACCAGCGAAGATTCCACTCTTACCAGAAATATTTCAATCTTGAGGAAAAAAAAGTAAAAGTTAAAATGGAGGTAGAGTCTCGGCCTCGTGAACAAGGGGTCCGTGGTTCGATACCAGGTGCCGGCAAACTCCCCTTTCACGACACAAGCTTTTAGTAGCTTACTGTGAAAGGTGTATGAGGTTGTATTTGGGTTTATAACAAAAACCCAGATATATCTTTTTTAAAAAAAAAAAAAAAAAAAAAAAAAAAAAAAAAAAAAAAAAAAAAAAAAAAAAAAAAAAAAATGCTCCAAAAAAGTCAAAGTAAATTTAAATTTAAAAACAACGATAATACAATACTTAAAACAATACTTAAAAATACAATACAAATTATATTCATTATTGAAAATCATTTAAAATATTCAATAGTTTAGCGTTAAGTTATGCCACCCAGCCTGAATGTCTGAAATATTTATTACCACGGAAAGCATGGGTTGCAATTTATAACAATATGCAGTTAGTTTTTTAGCCATCATTTATGAAAAAAAAAAACACAGATTAGGTTATATAATTTTTTGTTATGTTAGGTTACACTGAGAAAAATACTAACGAAATTTCACAACGAATCATTGGTACGTACTATCAGATAAGTACCAGAGATCGTACAAACGATTCATTAGTACGAATCTATAATATTAACTCTTCGCAAACAAGTTGTTGGTAAATTTACCAATGATTTGTTTGCGAAGAGTTAATATTATAGATTTATACCAATGAATCGTTTGTACGATCTCTGGTCCTAATCTGTACCAATGATTCGTTTTGAGTATTTTTCTCAGTGTACATATGTAAAATGACTAACGAATATTTGAAGGCTGAGTTCAAGTCGATAAAATTTGTCGAAAACGTCGACTCGATTAAACTGATGTCTTATGCCTTTTCAATCATTGAAATTATGGCATTTACTGAAAATTTGAAAGTTCGTAATACTTATGTAGATAATTATAAATCCACGTTAAGGTACCCAGTTATATACTATTTTTAATTCTTTCAAATGCTATCTAGGAGTATTTTGGGAATTTTCGATAGATCTCAGATTGTCACCATTTCCTATATTTATGTCATAATTTACGTAGGCCTCTCGTCTGTGCCGAACTAGAAGTGTGATATAATTATCTAGACTATGAATCTATAGACAAGACAATGATGCTTTGTTTTTTTCGGCTGCTCTCTTCGGGATCGCGGTAATTCATATTTTTCTTTGTATGTCCAATATCGTTTTAACATCGGATTTTTGCATGAATTTTGTGCTTAGTAATTTGAGTGTGCTCTTGTGTCTCAATCCTTTTAGTTTTATAATTTCTTTAAATAATATAGTGATGTCTCTATCCTTTTTATTTTGATGTAAAATCGTTTTAGATTGCAACAGGTGGAACTATCCAAAAATATTCTTAAATAAACATAGGAGAAGGTATTTCATTTCTTCATTAATTTTCTCATAGGTTCTTATTGCATGTATACTTAATAAATATAATGTGAATTGCAATGTGGTTTTGTAAAATACTTTGTAGCAGAAGGTGAATGTGTGAGAATGGCAAAAAATATGATAACTGCAATATGTTGTTACAAATGCACAAACATGCAGTCATTTTTTATTGTAGTGAGTTATGATACATCCAGCAAAAGCCCAGAGGGGAAATCTAAATAGGAAAGGAAAACTTTAGCTGTTTCCTGCCAAAATTTCACAATCTTAATTAAGTGGATTCTCATCTACATTTATTCTCATACTGTGGTTCGGGCAATAAGAAATAATATATCTACTACTATGCTTTTTGTTTGTTTAATTGTGTTCTATTTGACAATTTTTTTTTTGAACACAATGAAAGACATAAACAATGGATCGATTTTAACAATTCACGTACCTACCTAACTATTTTAGAAAAAAAAATTATTTTGTTACTTTTATCAATCGTTCTTCAAAACTAAACTAGATTATTTGTATGTAATTTAAGTAAAATAATAATATGGAAATTTTAATAGCACCGTATTGTGATATTATCACATCAAGGTACTTAACATTGGTTGAAAAATTGTCTTTATTTCTATTTAAATAATACAAATAACATTATTTTAGTCTTCAGAATCTAAGACAATGTCATAAAACTAAAATGAGATGAGAGGTGTGTCATGTGTTAAACCTTGCAAACAAACCTTGAAAGTACAATCCATTTATTCCTCGTCATAACGCTTTGAATAGAAAGCGTAGTAATAATTTCTATTTTTTATATGTATCCGGTTTTAAAAAAAACCTAAAACACCTCGAATGCCCTCACAGAACGCAATACACTTGTAAACTGAAGATAAAGAGTGATCAGCCATGACGGATTCAAACTAATAATCCTTAGAATAAAAATCCAAGACTTAAACATACATAAGGCTGACGAGCACCTCAATCTTAAATATTCTAGAATCTTTGATTTCATCTATGGAGAGGCAAAAAGAGAAGAGATGAGAAACATAGATGAAGAGGGATAGAAATGGAGTGGTTTTCCTCAAACAACCGCAGAGTAATTTAATTTAGGAGTCACACAATTTAATAAATAAATCCACTGAAATATTATTTATTTATTTATTAATGCAGATAATAATAATAATTTTGAATATTTCCTTTTCAGATTTAATAATATTCCAGAATAATAATTTCATTACTAGGTATTATTATTGTTATTTGATTATTTAGTCTCGTCTCTCAAATGAATTTCAATGAAGTTCTTTTGATTATATAACTTTGTTTGATATAATGCTGCTTTATAGAAAGGTTATTATCAGCTATACAAGTAATGTTTGGTTCGCTGCAATATATAGATTATAAAATAACATTTATGAAATTAAAGTAGGTAATTATGTACTACACCACATAAATTTATGTGGTGTTGTACATAATTACAAACTTTAACCAAATATTTTTAAAACGTTCCGTGATCACAACATTGTAAGTGCATATAAAATCAAACAAAACATTTATGTACTTACAAAGAGAAGCGTTGATAAGCTGTTTCAGGCTGCACAAGTAGAGATACATTATTTCAAGTGATGGTCAACGTTGGGGAGCTTGTCTTTCATATTTATACCTGGCTTGTCTGCGACGTATAATATGATAATGTAGTGTTGAAAAAAAATGTTGGGGATACCGTGTACCACCAGATGAACAAATAACTCAATTTTGGAAGAACTTTAGCGTCACGCAATGGCCCTACGTAATTTGTTACCAAAGAATTATGCAGTTCTTCGAACACATCGCATGCATAGATGATGAGAGTATTGAAAAGTTGATCATGACAAAAACCAAGCCAGGTCGAAAGCCCAGAGGCAGAATAACAATGCGTTGGACTGATTAGATGAAACGGGTTGTAACTCCGTCAATTTATGATGCGGTTGGTAAACAAAATGTATGGTCGTTGGAAGGGATGAAGCGACTGCGAACATTGCCATAAATGGAGTGGGCATCAAACAAGTAAAAGAGTTCGTGTACTTGGGCAGCAGAATAAACCAGGACGGACGATCCAAATCACAAATTGTGAGCAGAATAAACCAGGCACGAATGGCCTTTAACAAAAAATCCAAAATATTGGAATCCCCTAATATTGATTTAAGCGTGAGGAAGAATCTCACTAAAGCCTTTGTGTGGAGCATTTTGCTATATGGGTGCGAGACGTGGACCATCAGCAAGAGTGAAAGCGGACGGTTAGCGGCATTTGAAATGTGGTGCTATAGACGCATGCTGAAGATTCATTGGTCGGAACACGTCGAAAACGAAGAAGTGTTTACCAGGGTTGGCGAAAAAAGGCAACTCCTCAAAAGAATCTGCCAACAACGAGCTTACTGGATTGGCCACAACATCAGGCACCCAGGACTGCTCATCGCAATCGCAGAGGGTAGGACCGAAGGCACAAATGGCAGAGGCCGACCGAGAGACGCCTATATGGACCAATTGTAGAGGGACATGAGCTGTGGCTCATACATGGAGTTGAAGAGACTGGCTGAGAATAGGGAGTAGTGGAGAAGAAAGTCCAAACTCGTTTCTGACCAATCTAATGGATTGTAACTCATTATATATATGGTAGGTATATCTGGCGGAAAATAGAAGAGAGTCATCCATTGAGGGCTAACCGGAGTGCACAACACTCAGAATTGGGGAAACGATTGAAGACACAGAGAGAATATGAAAACAGGCATTTCCTGATTAAACCATAATGGTTAGGTACTTATTAATCACTTAAAACAATTCTGTGATGCATAGCAAATACTAGAAACGAAACATTTTTTGAAAATAAAAAAAAATGATGATGAAATTAATAACATGCCATAAATCTATCTATCCACCTATACCATTACAACTACTTCCCCAAAAGAGGTGGCCAGTGAACACACTGTTTTTAATAAGAACACTGATCATCTTCTGCGTGTCAATAAAAATCGAAATCAGTGGCAATGCTCATTGCGGAATTAAATAATAAAATATGTTAAATATCTTTTTACATATAACCTTTTACGGAGACTTTACGGAACCACGAAGCAACACGAGCGTAGAGGAACGATTTTTAACATTTATATAACTAATTTTATTATTATATAAGTTTTTGAAACCCAGAAGATATTCTTCCGGCCGATAAGGCAAGTACATTTGAAAACAATTAAAGTCAATTTTACCCTAGATGCACTAATGGTGTAAATTACTGTAATATATCTTCATACCGATATGGGTTTGACCCCTCAAAAGTGTAACCTGATTCTATATATACATGTAAACTGTATGAGAATTTATAAACCTTTAGTGCAGATATATTATTAGAAAGCTCTAAGCTGTAGGTATCTCTATTTTTCTCGCTTCAATTACATTTAGATTAAAATGCTTGCAACCAACAACGTATAAACAAGATTTAGGGGTGTCATCTGCATTCCCTTATGCTATCTCCCTTTCCTGGACCCCATACCTTTAAACGTACATTTAACAATTGTGGAATGTACATAATGTATGGGATACTTACCACCCCAATAGTTTTATTAGCATTGATTTTAGCTCGGTCAATACTTTCTATACCAATATTTGCGGAACAGGTTTGGAATTTGGAAGTGATTTGAGTTCGCTTGAATAGTTTAGGAGAAATTTTGATAGAAGTTCACTTCGTTTATGTCCATTTGGATTTCATTTATAATCATAACTTATTTAAATATACGGTACTAAAAATAAACATTATTGCAAATATACTACACCACAGCCAACAGCCTAATTTATTATATGCAATAGTTCGATAAGATTGACAAAGACATCGAATGACTAAATCCAATTCACCCGAGTGCATAAAACTAAAAGTTGTATTTTTATTTATTTATTTTATTCTTCACTGTATGTACATTATTTCAAATCAACACAATGTACTAAGGGCGAGTTTACCGCTAGAATGCGATGTCTTCCAACTAACCCGCTTTTTACTGCATTAACGGCTTTTTGTAATTTATTTTTTTTCGGAATTTTTCTTTATTTTATATTCTTATTTATACTGTACTCTCCATTGACTACAAACAATGTGATAAAGAAGATCCTACATCCATATTAAATAAAATCGCAAAGGCGTGGTTTTTACAAACTAACATAAATCAACGAACTGAAAAATCGCAAATATTTAAAGATGCAAAAAAACACATAAAATACTCTTAACCAAGCCTAAGTCGATTCATAAGCGTCGAAACTCTGTGTTGTGCAATCCTTAAGGAAGTTCAAATATGTATGTGTAATGTGTATCATATACAACATTCCTACCTAGTTAATACCTATTCAAATAGGTTGACTATGGATGAGTGTGATCAATTGGAATGATTAATCTGGAGTAGACATAAAATAATAATAATTAAAGTTTTTTTTAAATTATGTAAATAAACTTTTTCCACCTAGTTAAAAAAATGTATCGTAATTTGAAATGAACCCAAGTAGATCCCATACACCTTATATAATAGTTAAATTATGCACTTGTAGTTCATTTAGATTACTGATTTCACATTTTTAATTGATAAGACTTTTAACAAGAGTCCCATATGGGGTAACATATTACCCCAAGTTTTAACTGTGTGTTATGAAATGGATACTAGGGTTAATTTAAAGTTAAAATGAATAGCCGAAAGGGGTGACACTTATTACAACAAGTACCTAATAGGTTGAAAACATTAAAGTGATATGTTAACCAATGTCTATTGTGTTAAAATAAGGAGACCATGTGCATTTTGAAATGAGGATATTATTGTGTTACCTATATATAAAAATAAATGAATAAATTCATACCATTCATATCGTCACGGCATTTCTACTTAGTGGGGTAGTCAGCGAAAAACCTACAAGTTGTTATCTCGGTGCCAATAAAATTTAAATATGTACAATGGTGCTTATATACATTCAGTATTGATGGCAAACATCACAGTTGAATCATACGTAGATGCTCAATATCTTGTATGTGATGTTTTACGATTACCTATCTGTTTTTGACAGGACACCCGAAAACATACAAAAAATAGTGGGAGATTATATTCTTTTCCGGAAACTTAATGGATAATTAATAATAAATAAAATAAATTCAGAACAAATAAGTAGGTATATCAGCGTGTGTTGAGTTAGAGAAATCGATATCCGTGCAGGGGGCCTATTCTCCAATTTGATTGATGGATGTCGCAATCGAGATTTTATTACTTTCGATCGATTTCTTAAAAACCCTATTCTTGAAAGTCGTAGACGACAAATGTCACACGATATCATGCGAGAATTTGTCGAGTGGTGTTTTACCACTCGAGATGAATGTCACACCAATTGACATGTCAAAAATTGATAAAAATGACCGCCGTGAGTCACTCAATGGTTGTTTACATTTCGCATACGGTATAAAAATAAAATAAAGTGATGCCGGATTTATAAAGTATTTTAGTTTAAATAAAAATATAACGAAAAGTTTGATATTGATTGTGACTCCTCATATAAAAGCGCCATCTTGTACGTCACGTGCCTCCCCACACGAAAGCGCCATCAGCGCCAAATCTTGAAAATTTGTATAAATAAATGTCATTTTTCGATGACCACATACAAAAACATACAAAAAGTGCGACGTTGCCGGTAGCTTCTCGAATGTCGACTGTTTAAATCTCGAGTGGCGTCAAGAATAGGGTCGTAGACTGCCATTCGACTTTTCGTGCGAGTTAATCAATCGACATATCTCACAGGTGACATTTATCAATCGAGATTGGAGAATAGGGCCCCAGGAGAAATTGCATGAATGTATAAAAAGGGAAAGAAGTATGTAAGGATTGATCTATATAATATAATGGCGTTCCATTCTCCCTGCCAACACCATTTGGCATACGGCGTAAGTATAGAATATCATCACGGATCAAAATACAATAAAATAAGACATAAAAATTAGTGAATAATATACATAGGTTTATAAATCTTGGTGAACTAAGAACATAATAAATCTATATATAGAACAATACCTAAGCTAGTATATAAAGAATTTTATGCCTATATCATGAATCCGAACAAGGTCAGTAGCAGGATACGAAAACTCATTGACAATCCTAGATTCTAGTATTTACTGACTATAATTTGTTAAAACTTATTTTCTATCAAGAAAATACGTTTCTTACATTCTTCGAAGATAAACAATCTAAAAAAAATTCACAAGTTGAATATTTTTTCACTTATTTTCTACAAGGCACATTCAAACTAATGTAAAAAGTAGGTAAGCGTGGAAATAATTTAAAGAGCATACATTATATAGGTACCTACCTATATTTTTTTTATTTTATGCATAAAACAACAAAGGAAAGCTGGTCTGTATTGCTAGTCAAAGACAATACAAAATAGGTGCTATTGCGGGAATATCATAAAGTCACATGTGTAATGTAAGCAATTGAATATGAAAATAATATTAAAAACGATATCACCTCCTCTGTGTTAATTACTAAACAGTTTGTATGCAAATTAGGAATTTAAAAAGGGGCTGGAATCAATTATTGTAAAATGTGTGTACTCTAAATTGCTTCAAAGTAATACTTATAAATTGCTAAATAATTAAACTTTATACAATCGCTATTCGTAACGAAACACATGTGCTCAAAAAAGCGATTGTAATTATTTTCAATTACTTATAGTTCTTTGTGATAAGATCTTAATTTTTCAAAATTATTTTTTTCTACAAAGGTGAACACAAAGTTTTTGATTATTTATATTACATTGATAACATTTCTTGCGTAAGTTATTATTTTTTACGATTCGTTTCAAAATATTTATATAAATACCTACCTACTTATAGTTCATTGTTTTGATTAAAGTTATTATTTAATTTATCAAAATATTAAATGTTGCGCGGTGAAAGGATGACTAAGAGGGTGTATTTATCATAAGGAGGGGGCGTGAGAAATTACGGAAATCCAATAAATAAAAAAGAAACTGGAATAATGTGAAGGATTTGCTTGAAGCAAAAGAAGCATGTAAGGAAATACTTATATTATTGCGTTCCATTCTCTCTGCCTACCTCAAATGAGCTACGGCTTTAGAGTATAGATAATCGGAGTTATAATAATGAATGACTGGAGGAGTTTTCAAAATGGAACTGATACGAGGTTAGTTGAAAAAAAAAACACTATTTAGGTAGTTAACTTCCAAGTGACTTTATTGCCAATTAATATTTTCTAGGAATCAATCCAAATTTAGTTCAAAAGTTAAATAATATTTTCACTTTGTATTTCAGTTAAATTTCGTGTATCGGATAAGACAATAATTCTAAGATTTAGAAATGAACTCCATAGTACCTTAATAATATCATCAAATAAGAATAAAAAAATATAGGACTATTAAAAATTCTCAATACATTTTATTAAAAAGAACCTGAAGCATTTTGAAACCGCAATAAAATACAGAAATCTTCCGGATAATCAAAATGTTTTTATGTATTATTGATAATAAAATAAAAATACAATACATCTTTATTATTTAAAACGTCTCATTGGAGTCAATAAACTTATGACATAATTTTACGTCCTCAGTAAAGATTTTATTTAATCTTCTTCCATCGTTTTGATATAATTTTGATGGTCCTTTGTAGATAAATAAACTTTATGCTCTTCTGATAACCTAAGGATATTTTACGATGTATGTATGTAGGTAGGTACTATTATTTCATGGGACAAAGACTTTGAGTGGTGAAGATTTTTCTTTTAGTTTTAAAAATACTTTACTTTTATCTTATGTCCAATTTGGGAGGTGATTTATCACTTGCCTAGATCGTTACTTTATCACATTGCAAAATTTAGATTTACTCAAAGAAAAATAAGCATTTATGTAAGAAATACCAATAAATTGTAACAAAGACAAAAATTTATTTGAGGAGACAACATCGTGGTATCTCGCTCAATAAAAAAACAGATCATTAATTGTCTCCTTATGTCAAGAAAATTTAATATTCGGAATTATGTAAGAATAAACAGTTAGTATTTTTTTTTTCAAAAAAGATATATCTGGGTTTTGTTTTAAACCTAAATACAACCTTATACACCTTTCACACTAAGCTAAAAGCTTGTGCCGTGGAATGGGAGTTTGCCGGCACCTGGGATCGAACCACGGACCCCTTGTTCCGGAGACCGAGACTCTTTCTCCAGGCTACCGACGAACTCTTTTTATCCAAATAGTATTTTTTGTTGACACGGAAAGGACGGCTTACATGTTTGTTGCATGCGGGCCGTCACAATTATTCATTCTTTTTAACTTGTGGGATATGCTGTGATTAAATAGTTAAAGTGGAATTAGTATAATATTGATATTCTTTTTTACATGGTTCTAAAACAATCCCATTAAACAACATTCGTTTAAAATCTAAGGGTTTGGTCAAGACGGTCTATATAAAAATATATAAAAGCTCGTAAAATTAAGGGTTCCCATTTATTGTTTTCGTATTAAAGACAGATAAAATGATTGGGACCATTAAATGCGTTTGGCAGATATGGGTAGGTTTTATTGCATGTGAGGGGTATGTCAATAATAAATAGGGGTTAGATGGGTCAAAACGATTTGAGACATTTTTTGCTTATTTTTTTATTATTTAGAAAACGCAAAATGAATGAAATAAGCTACTTTATTTTATTTTATTATCTACGATCTCCAATCTATATGAACCTTGATAATTTACTAAAGAAAATTTGGACATCAATTTGTATTGGTTGTGATACGAATAAAGAATAACCTCAATCTACATCCATCTATATAGATTTTTATACCATCTCAGAATCACTCATAGACGGAATAGTCAGTAGACTAACCGCATTTAAAAAATATGTCAGTTGTTAAATTTATATCAATTTAGTAAGGAGGTACCTCTGTAGATAGGTACCTACCTAAATCAAATCATTTAATAGAAGTGTAATAGTTTATTTAAATTTATAAGTAGTTTGAAAATGGAACAGTTTTGAATATTGTGTTGTTATATTTTTTCTGTCTGTCATTGTGTTGGTATGTGTAGTAATGTACATATTTAAACGATTCTTTCAATTATATTATTATTTAATTAAGTAAAACACCAACTTTTTATTTTTAACAACCACATTTGTGATCATTAATATACAAATGGTCCTATCGTACCGGATATAAGTGGACTTGTTGGTTGTTAAGTGTTTTATATAAGTTTTGAGACATAGTTTTATTGAGTGCCACCGACGATGGAAGAAAAGAAAATGTTAAATGTAAGGCGTTACATTAAAGGACGCCTAACATATTATGAAGAACATTTAAAAGAAACAACAAATATATCAGAGTATCATTTGATCATGGAAAGACTGCAAGAGTTATTTACAAAGTTACAAGATGTAAATATTGAATTGGAAGCTGATGAATCACATGTTCCGGAAGGAATTCAACTAGAAATTAAATGCAATTATTTAATAAAAATGATAAAAGATAAAGTGAATGTTTCTAAAACCTCTGAAGCCAATGTTCATGGTAATATACAAAACTGCATGCTGCCCAAAATTAAGCTGCCAAATTTCGAAGGAAGTTATAGTACTTGGCAGTCTTTCAAGGACCTTTATATCTCTATGATTCATAATAATACTAAATTAAATGATGTAGAAAAATTATACTACTTGAAGTCTTGTTTGACTGGAGAGGCCGCAGCCACCATTTCATCCTTGGAGATTGCTGATACGAACTATGAAGCAGCATGGAATGCATTGCTGAAGCGTTACGACAACAAAACTTTGATTGCACATTTTTATTTACAAAAAATTATGAATTTGGAAAAAGTAAACAAAAATTATTCATTAAGAAATTTGTTATGTGATTTTCAGCAGAATTATAGTGCATTATTGTCATTGAATGTCGGCAACATGGCTGACTTGTTACTTATACACACACTGTCGGCAAGACTTGACTTTCTTTCTTTCAGGGATTTTGAATTTCAGAGAACGAGTACGGCGTTTCCTTCTTTAGGCGAGTTTGTTGATTTTGTGACTCAGAGATGTCAAGCGCTGGAAGTAATTTCAAGTGATGAATCAAGGTCTAAGTTCACAAATAAAATAATATCAAATGTTACGACGAGCGCTACTAAGTCCGAAAGGGATAATCTTAAAGGTAGGAGATGTTTATTTTGTTATAAAAACAATCATTGCATATTGAATTGTTTCAAATTCAAAAAATGTCAACCTGATGAAAGGCGTTTATCGGTGGAAAAGTTAAAATTGTGTCTCTTGTGTTTATCTTTAAATCATAAGGTGTCCGATTGTAGACGGACGGATTTATTGTGTAATAATTGTCAACAGAGACACAATTCTCTGTTACATTTAAATACTGTGAAAGAATCGGTAAATCATTGTGATGATAATGATGTTACGAAGGTTTCCGTAAGTCCGGGACCTTCAGTTTCGTTATCAGTCAAAAATGTTAATAACACTTTATGTCATAATGTATCATTACTACCTACTGTTTCTTGTTATGTTGTTGACGATGCGGGAAATAAGCATCAATGCAAATTATTGATGGATGTTGGAAGTCAAAGAAATTTCGTTTCAGCCGAGTTTGTGAAGAAATTATTTGGTGTTAATTTCAGGTCAGTGCAGTTCTCAGTTGAAGGGGTTGGAGGTCATTCAACCTCCGTTTCTCAATCGGTAAAGTTAACCATTGTGTCTAGATTTTCTGATTTTAAGTTGAATTCAGAGTTTGGTGTACTGGAAACAATAACCGATAGTCTTCCAACAAGTGATTTCTCAAAGAAGGAAGTAAGATGGCCTTCTCATGTTAAATTGGCGGATCCCAGTTTTAATGTATCAAGTAAGATAGATATCATTTTGGGTGACAATGATTTTTTCATTTGCCTTAAGTCAGGTAAAATAGATATGGGACCTGGATTCCCAGGTTTAATAAATACCAAGTTTGGTTGGGTGATGTGCGGAGATCTATCTTTATCAGATCGGCTTTCGTGTTCTTTAAAAAAGTCTGTTTGTAATTTAGCTGTTTTGGACTCCGACATTACACGTTTTTGGGATTTGGAAAATATTCCTGATAAAAAAATCTTATCATTACAGGATAAGGAATGTGAGCAGTCATACTTAAAGTCTGTAACACGTGATGAGTTTGGCAGATATCAAGTAGATCTTCCAGTTAAAAAGGAATTACTGTCAAGGTTAGGTGATTCCTACAATATGGCATATCGTCGTTTTGTGTTTTTAGAGAAAAAATTGGCAAAGAATTTAGAGTTTTATGAAAAATATCGTTCATTTATTTATGAATTTGTTGAACTAGGTCATGCGCATTGGGTAGATAAATTCCCTCATCAGAGTAATTTTGTTGAATATTACATGCCTCATCATGCAGTGGTGAAGGAACATTCAACAACCACTAAGTTAAGGGTTGTTTTTGACGCTTCTGCAGTCTCATCATCAGGTTTAAGTCTCAATGATGTACTTATGGTTGGCCCATCTGTGCAGCCAGATTTGTTCACAATTTTATTGAGATTTCGCATGAATGTGTATGCTTTTGTATGCGATATTACTAAAATGTATCGTCAAATCAGTATCAAAGATGAATTTCAGTCACTACAACGTATTTTATGGAGAGATGATCCTCAGCAACCAATGAAGTGCCTGCAGTTATCAACTGTTACGTATGGTACCGCTCCAGCCAGTTTCTTAGCCACCAGAACTTTACAGCAGTTGGTTGAGGATGAAGGTCACAACTTTCCTTTAGGTTCTAAAGTGTTAACCGAAAATGCGTATGTTGATGATATTTTGGTTAGTTGTAGCGATGAGAATGTTTTGATCGATATTGTTAATCAAGTACAAACCCTGTTAAGTCTTGGCAAATTTGATTTACACAAATGGTATTCTAATAATCCTGTTGTATTGAATACTATCCCCTGTGAAAAGTGGGAAAGATGTACATTTTCCTTTAAAACTGTAGAAAATTCTTCTGTCAAGACTTTAGGTCTGAAATGGGAGCCCGTTTCAGATGAATTTCAAGTTGTTTTACCCGATAAATTATTAAGTAAAAGTCCGACAAAGAGAAATGTTCTATCAGATATTGCCAAAATTTTTGATCCCTTGGGTTTTGTAGCTCCTGTAACTGTTTTTGCAAAATTGTTAATGCAACAAATTTGGAAGGAAGGTATAGCCTGGGATGATAATATTCCTAGCGCTATCTTAGAAGTGTGGAAGTCATTTTGTGAAAATTTGCACTTTTTGAATTTTATTTCAGTACCTCTTCTGATTTTTCCAAAGGATTTGGTGAAAATTGGACTTCTCGGATTTGCTGATAGCTCTACAAAGGCTTACGGAGGTGTTATTTACGCACGTTGCCAATTTACATATAATTATACAGTCCACTTAGTTCGTGCTAAATCTCGTGTTGCTCCATTAAAGCCAGTCAGTTTACTTCGTTTGGAATTGTTGACTGCTTTTCTTGTTGCCAGACTAATGGATAAAGTTAGTAAGTTATTGAATATTGATTTAAGTTCTTGTTTTTATTGGACAGATTCAAAGATCACATTATGTTGGTTTCATGGTGATCCTTTTAAATGGACCATATTTGTGGCCAATAGAGTAGTTGAAATACAAGATATTTCATTAACATGTAATTGGAGTCATGTTAAATGGCGAGAAAATCCAGCCCATTTGATTTCTATGGGTTTGAAGCCGCAGGATTTAGTTAGTTGCAAGCTATGGTATAAAGATCCATACTGGTTATCTTCTGGAGTATTTCAATGTCATGTTCTTATTTCACTTGATGAATCATCTATTCCTGAACAAAAAGTGGTCGCTAATGTCTTACGCGAAACGCAAAAATGTTATTTAGGTGTTGATTTTACAGATGCAATTAACGTAAAAGTTTCCGGGCTGAGGAAGGCGCCGATTCTCAAGTCATATGTTTGCCTTTTTGTGTGTTTACATAAGTACCAAAACGGTTCATGTATAATTGTTGTCAGATATGACTAAAAATGAATTTTTAAATGCCTTATGTTGTTAGTCGACGAAGTAAGCCGTTGCAGATATTCAGTGACAATGGAACTACTTTTCATAGTGCAACCATGAATTAAATAATTTGTTTTTATATGTATAATGTTCAATGGTATTATGTATAATGTTGAAGAATGATTTCAGTTGTATTGCTAATTTAATTAATTTCTTGAAATCAACATTGTTATTGTTTACTTATTTTTGTTTTATAAAATTTTACAATTGTATTGCACCTGATATATTATATTGAATGTTGACATTACATGTCAACGGAGGGGTGTGTTAAATTTATATCAATTTAGTAAGGAGGTACCTCTGTAGATAGGTACCTACCTAAATCAAATCATTTAATAGAAGTGTAATAGTTTATTTAAATTTATAAGTAGTTTGAAAATGGAACAGTTTTGAATATTGTGTTGTTATATTTTTTCTGTCTGTCATTGTATGGGGTCCGTGGTTCGATACCAGGTGCCGGCAAACTCCCCTTTCACGACACAAGCTTTTAGTAGCTTACTGTGAAAGGTGTATAAGGTTGTATTTGGGTTTATAACAAAAACCCAGATATATCTTTTTAAAAAACAAAAAAAAAAATATAAGTTTAAAATAATCGAATCGCTTCTTTCAGATCAGACCTAGTAGATTTTCCCATGTTCATGTATTTTTGTGCAGTTTTAAAATTATTATCATTATTTTTTGTTTTTTTTTTTTTGTAATATCTTGACTAGTGACTAAAATTTTTCTTTTAATGAATTTATTGTATTTGTATTTAAATTTTTATTTTTTGACTATAACTGGAGAATGTTTTGTCTGTTTTTATATTGTTTTATATTTTTGTACATGTGTTGAATGATTGTGTGACGTTATAGAGTTTATCTGTTTACTTGTAAAGGCAATTGCCGTATATTAAAAAAAAAAAAAATATAGAGCAGAAATCCCATGTTCGCTGGAAATTTTTCACAGTTGACCGTTTAATTCAATTTACGGTTACGTCACTTTTAGTTATAAACGGATTACAAATTTGATTATCGTTGGATAATTTGAGTCTTTAAAAATGTCTCAAGACAGCGTCCATTAACCTGAAAGCTTTTCTGCGGGAGCTCTTAATTTAAGATATACCTAGGTATATAAAATATTTATGTATTGGTACCTACGTGTAAAAGAAGTTGTTTTTGTACCTGTACAAAGGTATTTTTGTACAAAGGTATGTAGAGATGAATCATCAGCAATAAAAAAAACTACCAATAAATTAAAAAATTATAACTCATTCAAACGCCATCTCAGAAAATCAAGGAATAAATAAACCTCTTTAACTTACTGTGTACCCATACCAACTTATGAATATGGTACAAATGTATGTACGAGTATATGTGCAGATACTTGAAATTGTAGTATCTTATTATGAATGTTGTTCCCGTATATTCCCGTTCCCACTTGGCTGTCAAAAAAATGACAATGTTTTTTTTCTATATGTACCTTTTGTTATTTTGTTATAATTATTACTTGTTTATTTCAAAGGCTTTTAGGTATAACCGTTCAATGTTTAAATAAATATAATATATATATTGATAGAAGTGGCATAAGGGTGGATATATGCATAGTCCACAGAGTACAGTAAATGTTATTGTTCGTGTTTCTGAGGGTAGATAGATTTTGCAGGGATGATCTTGCCAGTGTTAAACACTCGCCTGCTAATTAAAATTTTACGACTAACATTTTGTATAACAACTCGCTATGGGATACCCGCTTTCATGTACATTGTACACCTACCTTTGTACATACAAGTAACATAATACGTAGGTACTGTTATGGGATCATATCCGAAAAGGCGAACTGAGATTCGGTCAAACTATGAACATACATATATGCAGAATTTTCGAACATTTTATTTACTGTATGTCGGTGTTTAGGTAGGTTCTAGAATTCCATAGTGAAATAAAAAAAAAATGTTTTTTTTTCTACTATTAGATTTATTTACGAGAGAGACGTCTTTCGCCTCGCTAGGACAATGGCAAGTTTTTCTATTGCCACACTGAGGTAGCCGCAAGACCGATGGTAGAGTGTCAGACTTTTATATGAGTGATCTCGGGTTCGATTTCTCCTGCAGCCAAACTTAATGACACAAGCATTTCGCTTGCTGGTGAGTAGGTATATCTGGATTAGTTAGATTTTTTTAGTTGTTCTGAGTTTACCCATTCCATGAATTATACGGAAGGAATGTGGAATGAAAGTTGGTGTAATAACAAGGATGAATGTAAATAAGTTAAGATGGTTTGGGCACGTGGAAAGAATGAATGAGGACAGAATGACTAAGAAGATATATTTGTCTGAGAGGAATGGTGCTCGGAGACGTGGACGTCCGACGATTAAATGGCAAGATCATTTAAATCAAATCCTACAGGACGGTCAAGTGTTGAGCACATTGAACAGGAGAGCATGCATGAGGAATTGTATGACAGTGACGGAAGCGAAAGATGGATATGCAAGGATAGAAGGAAGTGGCGCTCGATCCTTTCTGCCTACCCCGCGAGGGAAGCGGCGTGATGGTATGTATGTATGTATGAATAATATTCTAAGTTGGCGTTTAAAAAAAATTCACTCATATCTATCAAAATATTTAATTTTATTTGAAAATCACGTTTGAAAAACGCAATGTAGTTATAAATACTTTTCAAATTTTATAATAAGATTTTTTTTTTCTAAATGTTTCTATTCTATGGCACTACGAAATCTGCCACAAAAAGAGTGGGTAGTGGATAAACTGCATCTAATAAATCTAGATTTGGGAATTCTGGAGAGTGTGGAGGTGTTCAAGGCAGGGATAAATACCCTATTGTTCAGAAGTTGTTATAATTCTTGAATGAGCCCATGTGGTGATTTTTCCACAAAACAGTGCATCTAAAAAAATATCTAGTTATTACGTACTTACTGCTAGCTTTCTTCTCACCACTGCTGAATATAGGCCTCTTCAAAAATTTTCAACACTTTTCGACCTCCAGCAACACGACACCTCTGTTTTCCCATCACCTGGGACATTTCGTCGACCCTTATTTTTTTGAGATCTTTCAACACTTCTCTGGGGTCTTCCAGCACTTCTTTTGTCCTCACACGACCTCCATTCAAGAATTCTGGAAGTCCACCTGCCATCCTCTCGCCTTGCGACATGACCAGCCCATTGCCATTTCAGCTTTGAGACTTTATCTACAATGTCGACAACTTTCGTCTTTTACCGATCTATCTAGTTATTATTAGTTATCATTATTATGATGGTATGTATGTATTTTTTTTTATCAACAATTAGGTATTCTTTTTGTACCTATACGTTGACCGAATCAAACATAATAGGGAAAAATAGTTTGCACCTACCAACAATCTTGTAGTTTGGTAGACGTCTGTCTGTACAATACATATATCTATCTACTGAAAACACTCATCTTTAACGTGTTTATGACTTGAAACGCATTAATGTCACGCCGACCAAAACAACAAGCTTTAATTTTTCGGTGCTAACTTATGAAGGAACATATCTAAGGAATAATCAATATAATATGTACCAACTGTAAGTACCTTGTAAGGTAGTATCAAAGAGGTGTCTACCATCTTAGATATAGGTAGGTTGTTTACAATCTATGCAAAAATGCATAATTTTCTGTAGTTATGATAGCCAATATTTGCACATAGGTAGGTACATATGTAAACAAGAAATGCACCAGAATTTAAGAGCTATTTTGCAGAATTAGAGTTTAACTCAAATTTTCTGAACATCTTTTATATTTTTGACCGCTATCCCAAAAATGATTTAAAAAATTTACTTAATTCAATATCAACTTTTTTTAGTTATTTATTTTTACCTGTTTTAATTAGTTATTGTTAATAATAAAGTTCCGTGGAGTGCCTCGCTTCCTCGATATGCATTGATGGTACAGTAGCAGAAGTAGTTAATAATAAATGAGTTATCCTGTTTATATATTAGTTTACTCTCGTATCAATGTTTTGCAATAACAAAAATGGCAGCTCAATTGAATTAATAAGAAAAGATCGTATGATTAATGAATGCATAATGATACTGAAGGCTATTTCAGCATCAGTACTATTACGCCGCTTCCCTTTCGGTGTAGACAGAAAGGATCGAGTGCCACTTACTCTTATCTCTGCATTCACTTTTCGCTTCCGTCACCGTCATACATTTTTTCATGCATGCTCTCAGGAAATGTCCGTCCTAAGAATCTGGTTTAAATGGTCTTACCCTTTAACCCTCAGACGATTCCTTTCTGCCATTCATTATTTCCAAGTGTCCAAACCACCGTAGTTTGTTCTCTTTCATTATTGTTATTATAGCAAATTTCATTCGACAATCTTCACGAATTGCACAGGCTATTTCACGTTGTTAAAATTCAATTCTTCCCAGAAGGTTATTTTAATATTACGGGCATTGATACCATAAAATCCTATACAGGAGTTACTCTACAGCTCCGTGTATTACGAGAAAGTCTGATTGCCTGGTGGAAAATCAAATGTACATAGGTACCTACATTGTACTTAATAATAGCAAAGAAGGAGTTGAAGGAAGAAGCTTTTCATTATTATATACTTTGTTTTTCAAAAGGCATTTGCAACTTTGTGCATTGCGGTCTGAATATTGTTCGCGAGATTGTTGCGAAAATTCACTTAACCAAAACTCACCAGAGATTTTCATTTCCACATTGCCGAAGCGTCTCCGTGAAGAATTTAACTGTATAAAGGTGAATTTGGAAGATGGCTGTGAAATAATAATTTGATTCCTAATAATTATATACACTTGTTGATAAATATTATTTTCTATTAGATGCGAGATAGTTACAAAGAATGCAAATCAATCTCTTAATCACAGAATACAAATTTGAATAAAAATTGTCATGAAACAACCCACTTGTCAAACTATTTGCTGACTCATTCACATATGAGACATCGAATAATTATATTTTTAATGACATAATAAAACAAAGCATATATCAAATATAAAACAGATTTTGAGCTAGTCCCAACCTCAGATATGAATCTTGTTTTAGGAGTATTAACAAGGCAATATACATATACAATGCGCCAAAGACATAAATGTATATGTAGTACTTACCTAAACTCAGAACAATTTGGAAAAGTTCAATTTTCTTTGCGTCAACTTCCTCACACTGAGAAAAATACTCACAACGAATCATTGGTACGTACTATCAGATTAGGACCAGAAATAGTACAAATGATTCATGAGTACGAATCTATAATATTAACTTTTCGCAAAACAAATCATTGGTTAATTTACCAACAATTTGTTGGCGAAAAAATAATATTATAGATTCGTACTAATGAATCGTTTGTACTGTCTCCTATTATGTACTATTATGTACTATGTACTGTCCTAATCTGATAGTTGTCGTAGTTAAAATAACAATACAAATATATTAGAGTATTTCCATATTAAATATACATAGTTACAGTTTGACTTTTTGAAAGAAAGAATCCCGCTAAAATTAATGTAAACTTTGATTTGACTTCATTCTCTTCTCTCTCGGCAGCCGTTCCATGCGCTGGTCGGTGTTTTTACACCGGCCAGCGGCCGAAATAAATAATTAAAAAACTTGATTAATTGTTGTCAGAATTAACTTATAACCTTTACTGTGAAGTATAACTGTGACAGTGAATCATCAATAAAATTAGTATTAGAACCTGTTGATTAATAATAATTCTTGTGTATATGTAAAAGTCTCTGTGTGTGTGTAATTGCGTTGAACCGGGCTGTGTTGTAATTTGAACTTTCAATAAATGTTTCTTTGACTTAAACTGTGTTTTTTCTAACTATGAAACCATTCTAGCAACTTTACGATAACCCTGACTGAGACTCATGCCCTGCAGACTGAGATAGCTGGTGAATATAAGTGTATAAGTGGAGTTTGGAGTGTAAGGTAGGGAGGGAGAGGAGATTTTAAAAAAGTGGAGAGGAGATACTACATAGTAGGTACTGATAATTCGTTGTGAAATTTCGTTAGTATTTTTCTCAGTGCACCATTGATCATTCATGTAGGTATGAGCAAAATATTAAATAGGCCTATTGGGCAAAAAAGGCAGCGGTTTTTCAGGTTGCTCGATGAAAAATAATAGAATCATTCAATAAAAATAATAATATTTGATTGTTTTATTTAAAATTTTACAACCAGACATTTTGAACCGTAAAAAGGCATTTCCCCTCCTCGTAAAATTTTATCTTCTATAATTGAAGCGTCAAATTAAACAATAGGAAACTCTCAAAGTATCGAAGTTAATGATATTAGGTGGGTACTTATGTAGTAAGACATGTAAGTACTAAGTTTGTTATGTTCACCGTTTGTATCTTCATTCAATGTGGCTACAAAGTAATATCAGTAACACAGTGTTACTTTGTAGTTACGCGATTTGACCGAACTGAAAAAATAACGTATCTACGTTGTTTGCCAACCTTTCCGTTCATGTTTTTATTTATTTATTTATACAATAGCACAAAACAGACAATAACAACATATATAAAGTACAGAAAAAAGTAAAACTATCAGAGATCAGCTGTCATCCAGCACCATCCGCCACGATTAATTTAAAAGATACAGGTACCTAACAATCCGGTCATCTTAACATGCTTTTATAATTAATACAGTCTCGCTCGCTGACTCAATTATCACATTAGCACTATGTATATAATTTGTATCCTGTTTTATCCCGTGGAGCACCCGGTGAAGAATTGGTCTCCCACTCTTCTCCGTAAGTTTTCGTGTGTCCTGTAAAAGGAATGTGTTCGAAAAATTTAAGACATTTTACATCTTAAATTTATCGATGAGGTTTGCCAGCAATCCTGAAAGTCTTGATTTTAAATTGGTACGTACGGGACAGCTTGCTTGTTTATAATATGCAGCAGGTCTGATGGTTACCTCACTTGTAGGATATGCCGTGATGGTATAGTAGTATTAGTTTTTATAATTTGTCGTTCAAACTACGTAAGTTAATATTATAACTTTCACTTAACAATAATGAAATGTACCGCAAGTGGGGTAGCCAGAAGAATAACTATGTACATGTTAAATACATACATAAGATATTTAGAATGGATGACATGCATCATTCCTGCACTGTTAATGTTATAATTCTTATGTACATAAAGTTTCACGAAGGAGCTTTTTATACACTTTTGCAATACACCTATTCTGAAGAAACATATAGTTTACTCAACGATGACTCTTCAGTAAAATGAAGTCCTAAAAATATAACCGTTTGAAATAAACCAGATACTATAACGTAACGTAAATCGGGATATTGTTGTAGTTTTTTTGGTAGGTTTATATTTAATACTCAACTTAATGTTATTCTTTGAAGACTCTTATAATATGCAAAAGTTGAAGAAGAAACTCAATTTGGTTTAAAAGTTTCAAGTCTTGATTGCTTTCAAGAGGAAGAGAGTCGAGTATCTCGTCAATACGATATAATTATTTTTAATAATATAAAGCTTTGATTTTTGTTCGATTTTATTGATTCATATTATCTACAATTTATTGATCGAATCTCAAACTTATTTATTTTCAAATGTATTTTTGATATTAAAGTGCCTTTTCTATTGGCTCCTTGAAACTTTTACATCTTTTTTCATGAAAAAAAAAGCTTTAATTTTTTAATAGTGTAAAGAAAATTAACAGGCAAAAGCCGTTTATTGTTTTATAAATAAATACAAATTCAAGTAAGTGTAACATTTTGAATGTTTTCAGTATTCTTAAGTGCACTATTGTTACTTGATTATTTAAATCGCGATCGATTTCGGTAAACCTTCACTATTGACAATACTAATATTGTATCGCTCGTCAATGGTAAAGGTTTACCGAAATCGATCGTGATTTAAATATTCAAGTAATGGAAATGCATTGTAACTGTGCAGTGCAGTGCACTCAAACATTCAAAATGTCTCGAATCTTTTACATATTATGTTGATGGCTGGATGCTTTTTTGTAGAAGCATTTTAGAGGAAGTTTTTGTAAATTAAACGATATAACGAAAAAAATTGTTATATTTTTATAAAAAACGTACGTTGTAGGTTGAAGTAAATTCGCATTTGAACAATTTTTCTAAAATTTTCTCGTTTGAGCACGAAGAGAAAAAAATAATAAAATTTTCTCAAAAAAAAACTGAATGTTCTGAATATTTTAGTAACGTTAATGTATTTTTTATAAGAATTTACTTACAAATGTTCAATTTGTTTTAAGAAAGTAAGAAGAATAATAAAAACAGAAAATATAAATAAAATGAGAAAATCCTTATGTGCTTAATGTGAAGAACGTGTTTATTTTATATAATATATTATTTTTTTGGAATACTCGTATAATATAAATAGTATTAACCTTTGAAATTTCGTCATATTTGTTTAACGTTATAATTTATTTTCTTTTACTACTTCCTTTGAAATATGTTCATTTACAAGAATATTTTAATTGTACAAATAATAAAACATGATATTATATATTTTCTATGAGCCAACATTTTTAAATGTAGGTATATAAAATGTGGCATGACGCCGGCGCACCCAGCAGAGACCTGTAATCTCCGTTATACAGGAGAGACGATGGTCCTGGCTGGGACATGTTTTGAGAATGCCCAACGATAGTTGGCCAAAAAGAGCACTGTTTTTCCGTCCGCAAGGGTTCCGTCGGCCCGGGCGTCCCTCTTTCACAATACACCGTTCCTATGACAACGATATCAGAGCGCAAGGAATGTCGTGGAAAGAGGTGACGCAATTGGCGCAGAGACACTCTGAATGGAGGAGGCTGGTTTCTGCCCTGTGCTCCCGAGAGGAGCGTTGAGGGCGAGATGATGATTATGATGTATAAAATGTGAATAAAATTTAATAATTATTAACATATTTGTGTTGAAAGTAACAGTGGATATTTTCAAGTACCTAATTAATTGTATAATTGAGTAATACATATGTCGTTGGATTCGTAATTAAATATTCAATAACCGTTGAAAATTGTTTCTTTAAAAATACTTACCATTTTTACAAATAAAAATTAAATTATGATGAGAAAAGAATCCCGCTATATTCCTTTGTGTATCTTTTAATATCCTCTATAACTCAACCGACCAATAAAAGCTATTTTTATGTACACAAAATGAACAGTTTTGACTTCAGAAAAGTACGTTTATTACTTAAATCACAAAAATGTGTTATGGCGGATTTTGAAACTCAGCAACACGGTAATTGAATATGAAGTGGAGTTGAGGATTGTACCTTTCCTTACTCGTGGATGTTACTGGAATACCTAGTAGTTGTATGTCATCCACATGAGTTGGAGTTAGTCTAATATTACTACTGCTATACCATCACGTCATATCCTTCAAATGAAGTAGCCAGAAAACATGCAACTCGTCCTCTCCGTGCCAACAAAAATAAAAAGTTCGACATGAAAGATATCAAGCATAAAGCTATCTCTATTTCATACATTGATATCACGGAATGTTTTCTGCTTGCCAAAAAAAAAACTCTTACTTTATAATGTTTAATTAATCGACCAACGGTTCTTGGTGGAAGTTCATATTAATAATTTTTAAAATGAAACACGGTATATCTAATTGATTAATCTGTTTGTTTAATATTCCATATATTCATTTTTTCACCTTATTTTGCATGCGTTTAATTATTGAATCATTTGCATATTTTCATTTTTATTTAGGTAGTTAGTCAATTAATTTATTTGATTATTTATTTATTTATTTGTTCATTGTTATATTATTTTTTTTATTCATTTAATTTTCCATCATTTTCCAAATATTCATTTGTTTACTTTATTGTGTTTGCGTTTAATTATTGACTCATTGACATATTTTCATTTTTAATTAATTTATTTATTATTTGTTCATTGTGATTTTTTTTTTGGATATAATGATAGTTTGTTGATTGTATATTGTTTATTATTTTTATTCGCAGCACGCCTCGATACAGGTTAACCTAGTGAGGCTGCTGCAACTTAATTGTAACCATGTTAAGAAAAAATGTATGTTGATATTTTGTATTTATGCGCAATAAAAGAATTTCTATTCTATTCTATTCTATTCTATTCTATATAATATTATTTCCCTATTGACTTTATACATTTAGCGAGCAAGCTTTCAAGAAGCACTTAAAAGCTTGCTCGCTAAATTAAAAAAGTCAATAGTGGAATAACTATATATCGTGTTTCATTTTAAAAATTACTCTTACCTTATTTCAACTATGTATAACTGTACTTGAAATCCGTTAATTTCAAAGTTTTCTTTCGAATATTATTGTTGAATGGTCTAATATAACAAGGGTTCATCGACTTTATTTGTGTTCCTGAAAAATTATTTCAATTCAATAGAAAAACTTTGAAATTAGATATTATGCACTTTTCTGAAAATCTCCTCAACCCCATGTTATGACCACAACAGATGTTTCTGAACGTCGAAGATTTTTACAGCTTTTTGAAATTACATTCGGTTATCCAAATTGAGGAAACATTTCATTTTTTTACTAAAGCATTGGGGGTGGAATGAATATGTTCGATCATAAAACCACCCTTCAAATATAAAAATCTTTACAGTTACTTATTGTGATATGCTCTGAATGTTGGAGTAGGTATTTGTCATTTTTTAAGAAATCATAAAATCAAATCAAATCTGTTCTTTACTATATTATATTACACGACATATTCCAACAGAATGCAAGATGTCGTCTCCATGCCAACAAAAAATAAAGACATTTATGATGGGTGGCAAACTTAAATACAATTCGTTAATTACGCGCTGGTAGTCATTGGTTAAAATACCTACAACAGTTTTAATAAAAAAGCACTTGATTTTTTTTTTTAATTATAAAATTCTAAGTGTCAAAAGAGGTACCAAAAATGGTTTATTTTAATACCAAGTAAATTAAATAATTTAAAAGTTTATACAATATGTGTTTCATATCAAAACCGATCAAATTCATTAAACTGATTTTTTTTTTTTCACTAAGTTTGCAAAGGTATTTTTAGTGTTGAGTCCTATAAAACTTAATTTCCCAGAACAGTGAAAACCTTTTTATTTATTTGATTAATAGTGAAGAAATTTATATTCAGTACCATTGAAAACAGTCAAAGTTCCTTTAAATTATCAAATAAAATTAAAAAAAAAAAAAAAAAAAAATTATTTATTCCTTTAAGTTTTAAGGCTCTTCTAACATTTGATTAAAAATGGATAAGTTCACATTTTATCCCGAAACACTCAAAATCTATAATTTTAAAAAGTTTACAGTGTTTAAGTATCCGTAAAAGCTTTGCAACAATAAAGCAATAGGTACTCGTAACGTATGACCATTGCAAAACAAAGAAAGTTTGTACATTTTCTAAGTAATATTCTTTTTCCCTATGGGGGTTCGTAATAAAACGCCATCTCTCATAATAATAATATGATGTTATAGAAAAGTAGGAATTTCTTTGTTTTCTATATTATTATTAATAATTTTCTATATCTATCTAACTGATATTATTATCGATAGCCTTTATATAAAATACCAGCTTTAAAAAGAAATAAAAACTATTTTTATTCTTAGTATTATTGCTTTTATTTAACCGGTCGCATAGTTTGGATAAACTTTTTAAATAAATAACAAGTAACAAAAATAATATGTCGCATTTTTTTGTTTCGCTTTGTTTAGTTGTTGTTCTTTTGTTTTATGGATCTTTAACCTTTATTACTTTTGGGGATTTTGTTTTAGTGTACGGATACATATTACTGAAACGTTACAGAAATTTTGCGTAAGAAATATTGTGAAAGGAAATCGACTGAAAATTCAGTTTTTTCGTAGAGCTCTCGACAAGTTATTGGTAACCCACTCTTTTCCGTAAGTTTTTGAGTATCCTGTAAAGTCAAAACATCTCAAATTCAGCATAAAGTGGTATGGAATAGACAGCTTGCATGTTTAGTACATGCAACTTGTCTACTGACTACCCCAGTTGTGGAATATGCCGTAATGAAAAACTAGCAGTAATGGTAGAGACAAAAATCCGTTTAAATTCAAAATAAGGAAATTGATTAAATGTTATAATAAATTCGAATGCTAAATATTATTTTAACATAAATATTGCTATTTTATTTAAGTAAGTTTATGTATGTATGTCTATACCATATTTGAGAAGCACCTTGATAGTCTATATATGCGAAATATTATTTTTACTATAGATCATCGTGTGAGGTTACGTATGTTAATTTACTATAAATAAAACTATTAAATAAGTCTCAGAAGAGACAATAACGTCACATAATTTGATAGTGTCTTGAACGGAACATTACAGGTGTACATTGATAAAATACAAAACCTTTTATTTTTATATAAAAAAATATTCAAAATTTGAAATGAAATCTTAAAAAGTAACCTATTTTTAAACGATTTTTTAAAATAAAATTAAAGAAATCTATGCATATTTTAATAAAATTAGAGTAAGATATTATGTTTTACATAACAAAAAAAATGTGTTATTCAGCTTATTCGTTTCATCTTTATGTTACAAACCAGACGTGATACAAGTTGATAACCTTATAAAACCTTTAATAGCAACATTCAGAGGATTAAGTGTGGTTTTATTTTTATTTCTATTACAAACCCACTTATTTTTCTTATTATAAAGGACATAACTACAGTCATATCAGTACAAGTATATTATTAAATCAAATCAAAAGGTTACTGAAAACGTGCCTAGAGAACAGAAAAATTATATTTTTTGTCGGTATTTTTCAATAACATATACTAACAAAACAATTTTTTTAGTAAATCTTTTTTTTTAAAGATATATCTGGGTTTTGTTATAAACCCAAATACAACCTTATACACCTTTCACACATAGCTAAAAGCTTGTGCCGTGAAAGAGGAGTTTGCCGGCACCTGGGATCGAACCACGGACCCCTTGTTCACGAGGCCGAGACTCTACCTCCAGGCTAGCGACGAACTCTATTAGTGTAACTACTACTAAAACATCATGACATATCTCACAAGTGGAATAGACAGCAGACCTGCTTTATGTAAGATGTCCTCTGCGTGCTAGCAAAAAATGAAGACGTTCAGGATGGGTGGCAAACCTCATCGCTGAATTAAAGACATCAAATGTCTTTATTTCTTCGAACGTCTGGCTCTAAAGGAAACTCGAAAACTTGTTGAAATTAGTGAAAGACCAATTTAAAATAAAAATATTCTGTAAAAACAGTTTTTAAGTTAGACGGTACGAGTGCTTACTTTATGTTAAACTGATTGACCAATATTTAATTTGAAGACATTTAACATTTTCAGTTCAGCGATGAGCTTTTCCACCCATCCTGAATGTCTGACTTATTATTGGCGCGAAGACAAAAATTTGCGTGTTTCCTTCATGCAGTAATTTGCTGGCTACCCAACTTGTGAAAAATACTTGGATGGTATGCACGTATTTAGTTAATCTCTCTACCAGGATCGTTGAAAAAGGAACGAAGTAAATTAACAACATAGTCAAATGAATAATATTATATTGTAAGTGAACGAGAATACTGTCATAAAGAAGTATAAATAATATGCTCATAAAACATAACATACAATATGTTTTATTTATTCTTGGGTGCGGTATAAAAAAATCTAGTGGATAATATTACATGTCCTTAAATAAATAAAATGATAATAAATGGAATTTATTGTGACACTAAGGACTATCACTTCGGGACAATTGAACAACTGAAGGCATTGAGATAGCACACTGCTGGTATACAAGCAAAAATCCTCGACGTTCACTCCATTCATCATCCAATCGCTTCTTATTGGATAAGTTTCCACACCATATGGCGGGCATCCCTATTCGTATTCTGCTACCCTGTTACTCCTTACACCCTTATCATCTCTTGCACCCACCGTTTCAGTTTGCATCTACAACCCCCCCAACCCCGTTTAGGCTCTTTACTCTTACGATAACGAGTTATGAATGATCAACGGGGAAAAAACATATTTTTTTTAATAAATCAGAATGAAAGTACATACTTATTGATTTTTTGTGTGATTCAAAATTATACAGTATGACTGCTTCAGAACTAGTAAGGCATTTAATTCGATTTGTTATACTTATTTTAATAACAAATTGTAGGTAGGTATACATATATTGAGATATAAGATAAAGTGATGTTCAGTCGAATATTTTTGTAGAAGTCAAGCTTTGTATTTCTGGAAATGAAATTAAAAGAAAAAAACCTTAGAGAGTAACGTATTAGTACCTACATACATAGATGTTCATCCATCCTCAAATACCTGTGCTGAAAGGTGTGTTATAATATATATTAGTATCCCGTGGAGAACCCGGTAAAGAATTGGTCTCCCACTCTTATTCGTAAGTTTTCGAGTGTCCTGTGAAAGGCAGATGTTCGAAAAAATAAGACATTTCACATCTTAAATTCAGCGATGAGGCTTGCCACCCATCCTGAATGTCTTGATTTTATATTGGCACGGAGAGGACAGCTTGCATGTTTATTATATGCAGCTGAGGCCTGAGTCAACAACACACTATCGCGTCACGTTCCCGCTCCGCTAGCGTTCGGGTGCAGACGATGGTGCGCCAAAGTGTTAATTTTCGTAACTATTGTGTATCTTAGCAACGAAAATGACACTTGCTTGCAACATCGTCTGCACCCGAACGCTAACGGAGCGGGAACGTGACACGAAAGTGTGTTGTTGACACAGGCCTCTGGTCTGCTGGCTACCCCACTTGCGGGATATGCCGTGATGGTATAGTAGTAGTAGTATATATATATATTTTTAATTACATCCTTCAAGAAAAACTCAAGCAAATTAAATTTAAAATATTTGGCTACATATCAATATCAGTTACTAAATAGCTATATTCAAATAGTCGTTAATAAGAAATAATAATTAAAAAATGTGAAAGTTTAAAATAAAAGCATCACCAATCTACCATTATATACACATTTATATATATTGAGATCCATCATAATGTCCCTAGTTTGTCACAGCCTTTTAAGAAATTCTTCGAAGGACACCGCTGGACAGAATATGTAATAAATTGTTGCGTGATTTTCAATATAACGAGAACTTCTTCCAAAGTTGGAAGAAAACTTCCAAGACTTCTACGTTTTACTTAGAATGGCTTCGAATAGTTTGACCTCGATAACACTTATAACAAAATACAATAATCTTCTTGTGAATTTCGTACATTGTTCCACAAAGAAAAGAATGCCGTAAAGTATTGGCAGAATGAACAACTATTGTTAAGTTCCTCATTCAATAATTCTTGTACTTTTTTACAAAAATTAAACATTTATTTTGATCCTGTTGCTACGCCAAATGAACCTTATCTTGTTCTTTCTTCTTTTAAGATGCTTTCCGAAAACCTCAGAAGGATATTATCTTTCACAAGTCATGTATATAAAAAAATATTACCTTAAAATGGAGACTCTGAGATGAAAAAAAAGAGGAATATTTTGAGCCCACAAAATAAAGGAGATGATAGTTTATTATAACGGCTGTTGCTAGAAGAAATTTGATGATAATAAGTCGGTAAAGAAAATTATCGTAAAATATGGAGTAGACTTGCATCCATCAGCGAAGAGACGGCTTAAAAAGAAGAAAAAAGAACAGGAATTGATTTCATGAAATTGTTTTCTTATCAAACTATCACAACTACACACAATACACATAAAGTTAACCTTTGAATATATTTATGTACTAATTGTATACTCTACGCAATACCTATTACTCATATACCTCTGTGTGTATGTATGTAGGTACCTACCTGTATTTGATCGTTATTAGGAACTGATTAGTGCGATAACAATCGATACTCGCTCTAATATTAGTAATGGTAATCGTTACTAATTAAGGTACTCACTAACTAGTAAGAATGTAGGTATTATTGACTAATATGTACACACATAGGTATAATATACACAGTATAATACTAATTAGAAGGTGAGTAGGTACCTACCTATTATAAGTAACAAGGTACTTGTCTATACTATAAACCTTACATCGCATTAACTGAAATGCTGAGTACCTGGGTACATAATATTATAATAGTATTCTGATCACATAGAAAATAGAAATAATCAGTGGCGTAGTAAACAGACTGTTAAAAAAATATTATTATTCAACATGATTGTGTTGATGCATTGTGATTATTTGGTTCAAAAATAGACTAAGCTTTAGATGACAATGTAAGATCTTGTTAAGTCCACTTTCGAATTAAAAACTCGCAAGATTAACATGAATTTCTACAGTTAAATCAATTATGGTCATCATATGGCTTAATTTACTTTTGATTTGAATGCGTCATTATCTGAAGTAAAAATTAAATAATAATTTGTAATCTTTGTCGGTGGATGGCGCTCGAAGTAGCTGCCTGAAACTAATGATGTCTCGTTTATAAAAATTAAATATTATCTTATAGGTAACCATTCGAAATAACAAAATTTTAATACATTGTTTTAAGTTCAATAGCTTTATAGAGATGATTATTTTTTGGGTGTTAAGTTATTTTAAAGCTAATTAAAAATTACAAAATTTAAAAATACATGAATTGGTGAATAAAATTTGTTACAATAACAAGTGCATTTAAAATTTAAATTGAAATACATACATACATATTCTTCCCCTTGTCCTAGTTGGGCTGGAAGCCCATTGCGCCTAGGTATCTCCTCCAGAGATCCCTGTGCATCGCCACTTCCAGGACTTCTGGCCACCTCAAACCAAGTCTTTCATGTCACAAGTTCGACATCTGCCCTTGCCAGCTTCTTCTAGGGTGGCCCACCGGTCTTCTGCCCTCTCCCACAGCTCCAAATATCTAAGAGGTAGTCTGTCTTCTGGCATGCGGAGCACGTGACCCAGCCACCGCAACTGCGATCTTTCTATATGCAAGAGTACTGCATAATAAATTAAAATAATAAAATATATTAAAATAGGAGAAAAACAATAAATAAATTTAAAAAAAACACAAAATGTGCCCTTGCGGTGTTTCGAATTACAAATCGTCGCTAACTAAATTGTCTGATTATTATTATGTAGGTAACATATAATATATATTGAGATCCTCACATATGGATACCAGATTTGGATGCTCACAGAGAACGTGAGATCAAGGTTACAGGCAGCAGAAATGCGGTTCCTCAGGGGAGTGGCTGGTGTGTCATTGAGAGACCGTATAAGGAATACGTATGTTCGTGAGGCTCTCAAGGTAGAATCAGTACTCCTGCATATAAAGAGGTCGCAGTTGCGATGGCTGGGTCACGTTCTCCGCATGCCAGAAGACAGACTACCACTAAGATCTTTGGAGGCTGTGGGAGAGGGCAGAAGACCGGTAGGCCGTCCTAGAAGAAGCTGGCAAGGGCAGGTGTCAAACTTGTGTGTTGAAAGGCTTGGTTTGGAGTGGCCAGAGGTCCTGGAAGCAGCAGTGGACAGGGATCTCTGGAGGAAGTACCTAGGCGCAATGGGCCCCCGACCCAACTAGGACAAGGGGAAGAAGATGTATGTATGTATGTATGTGTATATTGAGATAATGAAATTGAAATGTCTGCGCACCACACTTTCAAGTCTGGAGTAAAAATACCATCTACTACTACTACTACTACTACACCATCACGGCATATTCCACAAGTGGGGTTGCCAGCAGATCAGTTGCATATAAGAAACATGCAAGCTGTCCTCTCTGTGCCAATATAAAATCAAGAATTTCAGGATGGGTGGCAAACCTCATCGCTGAAATTAAGATGTAAATATTGTCTTTATTTTTTCGAACACCTGCCTTTTACAGGATACTTGAAAACTAATTAATAAATATTGTTTAATTTATTGTAATATTTGTTCTGCCTCTGACTTCTGTACTGTCATAATAATCTATAGATACATACATAGATATATTAATAATATTACATAATGGCAGTAACCAATTAATGATGTGGCTAATTAGAGGAGGTATCGTCGTTACAGCGGTAACAGTAGTATCTAATTTAGAATAAATGATCTCATTACGTTTAATTAAATTTAATAGCTTAAAGCGTATTAATGAAACACACAGAATAGGTAGATATTACTATTATTATTCAGTATTATATTAATATATTACGTATTATCAATAGATAGATAGCACTATAATTATTACATTATCGATTCCAATGACTAATTAATACCCTTATGTAATTCATTATATCATGAGATAGATATTAAGGTAATTGAAAAAAGTACCTTCTACGTTTCATGATAGATAAGAATATAATGAAGTGCGCTACATTTTAAATCGTAGTTTACCTGTAAAATATTGGTCTCTCACTCTTTTTAGTATATTTTCGAGTGTCCTGTTAAAAGCAGGTGTTTAAAAATTAAAGATATTTTTCATCATCTTAAAATCAAGGATTGCAAAAAGCATCCTGAATGTCCTATTTTTTTGTTGGCATGGAGAGGATGGTTTGCATGTTTATTGCTTGCAGCTGGTTTGCTGGCTACCCTACGTGTGGGATATGCCGTGATGTTATAGATAAGAAAATGATTTAGAATGTCTATACAATAGTTTTATTCATTGTGTCAATGTACATATAGGTAGAAGTAATACGTACGTAACTATAAGATAGACAGAAAAGTTATGTAAATTTCTAGACGTAAGTTTTTCTTTAAAAATCATGTATTATGTTGTTTAAATGTGTGTGTCATCCTCGGTGTGAGATTTTCCACTAAGGGTACATCAGGGGAGTATTTTAATTGTCGAGTGGGTTTTGTAGAGGAAATCCCATAAGGGTAACCTCGAACCCACTTCTGGTTAAAAAAAAATTTTTGCTCTAGATTGACTGGATGACATGAGAACTGATTTTCTTGAAACATCCGGGGATAGGTGGTGGGAACCCCTCCCTTAATGTATGAATAGGTAGAAGAAAACAAAATAGAGAAATCATGACCGCAACGGAAGCGAAAAGTGTACATGCAAGGATAGGAGTAAAAAGCGTTCGATTCTTTATGCATACCCCGAAAGGGAAGTGGCATTATGATGATGATGATGATGATTAAACCCTATATTATGCCTTTTGCCTCATCAATGATATTTTTATTTCGATTGAAAATTCAAAAATAGACCTTAAAACTATGGATTACAATTTATCGTTTTGAAAATTTACTTACCTATCTCATTTCATCCTTTTAATTCAGAGAGAACGTTATAAAAGCAAAAAAAATGCTATATTTTTGCTTTTATAGATCGCATCTGTGCGATGAACTCGCCCTCTGCATATTTGTATTCTAAAAAAATAGAAATATTGTAATCAATTCACGGTAAGGCATTAATTAAAATATAATATATATTAAATAATTGTTAAACATAGTTTCAAGGCAGTACCTACTTGCCCTCACATTTTTGTGATTTCTGAAATCATCAATTACTTATAATTACGCTTTTACATCATAGCATAACCAAAGAAGACACCCCCGTCATGACTGATGAGGCATGTGAATCACATAATATATCAAAAACATAATAACTCGTATTAATCGAATAAAAGACGTTATGGATGTTGGGAAGAGAACTAATCTAACCAAAAAGAATATTGGTTCTTCTTTTATAATAAAATAATAATAATAATAGTAATCCAATTTGTTTTATATCATAAAAATAAATTTGTTTGTTTGTTATCATGGAAATATAATATGAATTTTCAAAAATCTATCCCGTGGAGCACCCCGTAAATTGGTCTCCCACTCTTCTTCGTAAGTTTTCGAGTGTCCTGTAAAAGGCAGATAGATGTTGAAAAAAAATATGACATTTTAAACCTTAAATTCAGCGATGAGGTGAGCCACCCATCCTAAATGTCTTGATTTTATATTGGCACGGAGAGGACAGCTTGCATATTTTTTTATACCCAGCTGGTCTGCTGACTACCCCACATGTGGGATATGCCGTGATGGTATAGTGGTAATAGAAGATATTCAAAAAGCATAATATCTAGAATAAATGATGTACCACTGCTACTGTACCATAACGGCATATGAGTACCAAATGTGGGGTAGCCATCAAATCAGCTGCATGTAATAAACATGCAAAATGATCTCTTCGTCCCTTAAAAAAATTAAATAAAAAAATTAAAAAATTAAAAAAATTAAAAAGAGATTCAAGGTGATTAGCAAATCTCACCGCCGAATTCAAGATCTAAGTTTATATTTAAAAGCACTTGCCTCTTTCAGGAAACTCGATTTTTTACAGAAAAGAGTGGGAGACCAGTTCTTCGTTGGGTTCTCTACGATTTATTTATTCCATATGTTATGTTAAATACAAATTGTTTGCAGCTTGGACGCTCAAGAATGTTTCTTTGACATTAATGTAGAAATGTTATAGAAGTAGGTACCTATGTAGCTCTGTTCCTTATTTTTCTTCATCGTATATTTTCTTCAAGTATCCAAAATCGAGTGATAAATAACATTTAAAAAAAAAAAGATATATCCGGATTTTAGCTTGTGTCGTGACAGGGGAGTTAGCCGGCACCTGGGAACGAACCACGGATACCCTGTTCACGAGGCAAAGACTTTACACCGAGGCTACCGATGATCATTTTTCTAATTATTTAAATTTCAGAGGTATCTGCCATTATTTGTTCATTTGAATTGTATCGATTCAAGTAGGTACCGAAACCTATTTTAAATTCACAACCTTGTGTACCTATGTGAAAATTCTAGTATAACCCTCGTTTGAATTGACTTTATGAAACAAAAACTCAAAAATAATACCGAGTTTGCTGATCACACACGACACTGAAAAAAGTGTCGTACGAATGATTTTTAAAGGATCTACTAATTTTCTACGGAGTAGTGTAAAAGCTGGTAAGCACGTGTTTTTCTTTCAGCGAATTCAGCGCCTCCCTTCAGTGGGTACCTACATAAGTGTTAGTACCTACCTAATGATAGTTGTATGGAACAAATGTTAGTAGTAGGTAGTGGGTATCAAAAAGAGAAAATAATCTCCCTGCTCGCGTTATGAGAAAAAGATATGTTGTGTGTCATTTAGTGAATTTATTCGGTAAGGCGCCGCACACACCATTAGCCAAGATTGATACTACGGGTGGGAGAGGAAACCGATGTAGTAATATAACATGCACTACGCGCTATACAGGGTCAATTCATACTTCAAAATCTTGAAATGTGAATGAGAATTATTTTTATAAAAGAATTCTTAAAGCCTGCAATATAACGCCCGATTCTAATCCATTTTTAGTGTGCACTTACTAAAATAGGAATGTTCCAATTTTAGTTAGTCTACATTGGTATTCTATAAACTCTAAAATTGTTCCTAACTAGAATTATACTATACAAATTGAATCATATAGAATACGAATGTTAGTTCAAGTGAACTTAATTATAAAATTTTGGAGCGTTCTTATTTTAGTTTGATTCAATATAGAATAGGTGGTATTGTTAATCTAGTAAGTTACACTCTATGATCAAAAAATTTATTATTTTAAATGAGCTATTTTGTCATAAGAACATCGCTTATGCATTGTCTTAGTTGGAACTAGAAATAATTTTGCTTTGGAAAAAAATCCTCGCTAATTTCCTGCTTATTGTATTGTTTTATGTTTTCAGAACTTCAAAAACATTAAGTATTATTTTACCAGCTGTCTATGTATTAAGCAAGCAGTTTACAAATTAAAAGAAAAAGAGATTTTTACTAAATATTTATTTTGAACATATTAGATCAGGTTGAATTTAACGTATGATGATGAGTTCAGTAAAATTCGGTCAATAAACTTAATGCAGATTGTTTGAATACACAAAATTTTTCAGTGAAGGCATGTAAGGTAATGGTTTGTTAGGTTAAATGCTTAAGGTATGTTAGGTAAAAATATTAAGCGTTTATCTTATTAATTAATTGTACAGATGACAAGTTCTCAATTTATTTCAATATCTTCCAACTTACCCGATTTTATAAAGATATTTATCTACCATGTAGATTAATATTAGGTCCTTACATATGAAATTGGCGTTTGGCGAACTGGCAACTTTGATTCAAAATATGTGGCGTTCGGCTAGGAATTCCAAATTCAAATTTATTTCAAATTTAAGACCATGTATTTCTGTGTTCGAATTACGAAATTTATTTGTTATCGCGTTATTTGTTTTTCTTTCACATCGTTCTGTTCACAATATGGAGAACTTAAAATATCGCTATATTTACGAATATGAGTTTCACCTCGGCACTAGTGCTGCAGAAACGGCTCGTAGGATTAACAATGCGTATGGGGAAGCTACTGCAAAAGAAAATACGGTACGTTATTGGTTCCAACGTTTCCGTTCTGGAAATTTTGACCTACAGAACAAGCCTCGTGGACGGCCGGAGACACAAGTTGATAACGAAGAATTAAAAGCAATTGTGGAAGCAGATCCATCGCAAACCACGCCAGAGTTAGCGGCAGGCTTCGGTGTGAGTGATAAAACCATTTTGATTCACTTGAAACAAATTGGAAAAGTGAAAAAACTTGAAAAATGGGTACCGCATGAATTGGTACTGCTGCTTCAGGACAACGCTCGACCACATACGGCACGTTTGACGACCGCAAAACTACGGGAGCTGCGACTGGAATGTCTTCGACACCCACCATACTCCCCGGACCTTGCTCCAACTGATTACCATTTTTTTCGGAATTTGGACAACTTCATGCAAGGAAAAAAATTCAATTCTCACGAGGCTGTCCAAACGGCCTTCAAAGATTTTATTGATTCTCGCTCACACACTTTTTTTAGTAAAGGAATCAATGAACTACCTTCGAGATGGCAAAAGTGCATAGATAGCCATGGTACATACTTTGACTAAATAAAAAAATAGTTTCATAAAAAAAAATCGTTTTCATTTCTGCCATATGAAATGCCAATTTCATATGTAAGGACCTAATACTCTGTATAATTTCAAGTACTCTAGACAACATATCATACAGAGTAGTTGGTTGGTAACTAAGTAGTAAGCGATTGTAAGTGGAATAGAAAGAGTCCCACCAACTGTCGACTAAGGGTGTTAACTAAATTGATAGTTTCTTACTATGTTCCTTGCCGATCTCACGTAATTCATTCCAGGCTGGATATATTATTATTATATTATTTTTGTAAGGAACAATAGCCTTTATACTTTCTATTACGTCAATTAATAATGGACCTACTTAGATTGTGTAATTGCATATTAAAAACGTGAAAGAGACTTCTGATTCATTTGTATGAAGAAAACTATTTTTTTTATTATTTATTTATTCTTAAGGGAAACAAACAGCTTAACTTAACAAATATTAACATTCATATTTCTCCAGCAAACAAACCAATCAAGGTCCCGGAAATTACCGAAGCGTATGACGAACACATTGCTAGTAAACAGTTATTAACACATACTTTACCCTACTTAAATCAAATACAAAAAACAAGACAAAGCTCATGAAAATAATTTGTTTTATGTCACACTACAATAAGGCTTTTTACAATTTTAATTAAAAAAGTTTGACAATCTTAAACCATTTGTGTTTAATTAAATAAATTAATATGTAGTAAACTATGTAATAATATGTAGGTATATAAAATTAATATGGACAAAATATATTTTATTAAAGGAAGAAGAAGTGTTGGTAGGCCTCAAGCACGATGGTCGGACGACATAAGACGGGTTGCAGGGGTCGGCTGGATGCGGTCTGCCCAGGATAGAGAGTTGTGGAGATCAATGGGGGAGGCCTATGTTCAACAATGGACGCAGGGAGGCTGACATGATGATGATGATGATGATCTTTTATTAATATGGTCGTCATCTCAATCAATATATTTAATAGTAAGTTTGTGCTCAGAATAATATTTTTTTCTCGTACCTGTGGAAGATGCCATGAAAGTAAGGATATGGAAGGATATGCGGATTAATTTTACTGCAAAAATTTGAAGTTTAATAGAATAACCAAATCAACAGCCCCTAGAGAAAAAACTTCAAAGCTTTTGGTTCAAGATTCAGCTAAGAAAAGGGGAAGAAGATACACAGTACACACATAAAGATAAATATAATAAACAGCATAATTTAATGTACAAGTTCCAGTGACAACCCAAAAATACTTCCATATATGTATAGTATTAGTAGGTAAGCTTGTAAACTGTTATGTAACTAGAAGTACTGAAAGTATTAATTCAAACCATTGTTGCTGCAGTTAAAATTATTATACTGCAAAACTTCTCACCGCTCGTCATGATGTAACAAATTAATTTTGTGAACATCCTAACGTAATAAACGTACCTACTTACCAGCTTTAGTATCCGGAATTAGTTAGGTTGTATTATTAAATAGCTTTATATAGCATTACCTTGCCATGTGCTGAGAAATATTGTGAGTAAATATGGGATTAAGGTACTAGCACGATATCTACTAATTGCATTGTAATTTTTTAATTTGGGAGTTGCTTTTTGAGAGTTTCTCTCTTGATGTTCTTCGTTTTCTTAGATACATAGTGTTTCTCTATGAACACATTGACGATCCAAATCTAACCGCCCTTTAACACACCTCCCGCGAACACAGAGCAGAAATCAGCCTCTACTAATTAGAGCATCTTTGCCCCAATTGATTTGATAAAAAACAGCGCTCTTGTTAGTCAATATCATTGGACATTCTCAAAACATAGTCTAGGCAAGATTTTCACCCTCTTGTGTTACAGATCTTTGCTGAAAATATTAATCAAAGAGAGTGATCTTTTTCATGAAAAACTTAAAAGTTCTATTTTAAATTCTTCGTTGTAACTGTTATAAAAAATGAAATTTCAAATTGACAAATTAAATATAATAATCATACAATTAACGGCATTTACGAGTATACCCGGTAAGTACTATCTTTCCACATAAAATTATTACTGTGTAGGTACGTTATTAGTGCAACTGTTCCCTTTGCAGCTTTCGTGCCAAAGTGTGTTGATAAAGTTTTGTCGTGGTAACATAAAACAATTAAATCCTTACAGCAACCCCCTCCCTACCACTTCATATCTACAACTCTGCATTATTGTTATGATTATTATTAATAATAATAATATTTGGCAGGTAGTTATTCAGTAAGGGGGTGAAGATCTTCAAGTGCCAAATGCTTCATATCTTAATCATTGTTATCAAAAACTTTAACTTATATGAACAACCTACATAATAATTCATTTTTCCTAACAAGAGCATCTATTTTTTTTGTTTTGTTTTAGCAACTTTTCATGTAAGGTTTTCAGTATTTTTCATGTGTTAATAAATAAATTCAATATGAACTGGATTTTTTCATATTAGTTTGTTTTTTGTAGAAGGCTTTTAAATCCTACAGGATGTTCACATGTTGAGCACATTGAACAGGAGAGGATATATGAGGAATCATATGACAGTGATGGAAGCGAAAGGTGTATACGAGGATAGAAGGAAGTGGCACTGTATCCTTTCTGCCTACTCCGCGAGGGAAGCGGCGTGATGATATGTATACATGTAGGCTAAGATCCGTTTTTGACAAATAATAATTAGGTACATTTATATTCCATTTATTGATAAACATTACATTTACTTGAATTAGACACTCATAGACTATAAAACTTTTAAGGCTTTACTTATAGAATATAATTACATATTATGAATATTTTAATGCTTATCAACTCTTTTCAATATGTATAATGAAGGAGACCCACCGTCCACCCGGATAGCTCAGAAGTCTGGAGACTTCCAGTTATCCGATTAAATTTCTACACTAACAAATTTGTCCACACAAGAGGTGCCATGATGGGCAGTCTGAAGGACTGCCCGGCCAAAACCCCCACGTGCGGAATCTTTTGACTACACTCCTTCGATGTCCCTCTAACCGAGAGAAGCATATACACACATAAAATATAATAACAGTAAAAATATGCACATAATCAAATACACGAATTTATAAAAAATAGTTAATTAAACCAAGTTTTAAAGAATAATAATAATATGAACTAGTTCTATATTCAACAGCCAATGAAAGGTATTCATAAAACCTATGAAAATACTTACCTTTATTTTTCATTGATTTTATTCAATTTGATATACAGATCTGTACTATGAAAGCTACTTGGGATTATTTTTCACATAAAATTTACGTTTATAGAGTTCATAATAACAAAATAGAGTAATCCAACACGCTTGCGTAGTGAAAAATAATTAATTAATTAAATGGTTGAATTTCTACAATTACGTGGGGTATTATTATTATTTCAATACGTTCATGGCGGAGGTATAGAATTATTTTTACTTTATTTTTTTCACTGGGAAAAATAAACGAAACCAATTAATGAAATTCCGTTTTATTTTTATTTCTTCATTTTATTTATTTTATTTTATTTTCAGCCTTTAGGGTTGATACGAGGTTGATAAAGGGCTGTTTTCAGTTGTAAGGCCATCAACTTTCTAAGTATAAAATTCATCACAATATTTAATGTTCAAGACACTACATAGTTTCACCATGCAATATTTATTATATCATCATATAAAATTAGAACGATCAAAAGTTTAAGGTATTGATTACATAAAAATTTTAATCTCCGCAAAAAAACTGCTGGCAAAAACTGTCACTAAACAATAATTTACTTAAAACTGCGACAATATTTTTTTTTTATCATATTTCCAAATAAAAAAAAAATCTCTTTTGTTTTAGAGTGTCGTGTAAAATGTAGATGTGGTAAAAAAGGTTTTTTTACATTATTTTATATTCAGGCATGAGGTTAGCCCCCCATCTTGATTTTCATATTTTTTTGTTGGCACAGACAGCTTGCATGTTTATTACATGCAGCTGGTCTGCTGGCTACCCTAATTGTGGGATAAGCTGAAATGGTTTAGTAGTAATGAAATAATTAATGTTTACTTACAATAATATTGTGTTAAAAAATATTTTAATGATTAAAATATGGAAATAGTACCTAATGACATTGAGCATTTTCAAAAATCTACGTTCTCTATGAACGGCACTGGTTGGTTAGAAGGAAGATCCATTTCCTCTTTTCTCCCGGATAATTACGGAGCTTTTGCAAGCAGAGTAGATAGAATAATACCTAGGTAGGTAAACATATATCTACTACACATTACAAATAAAATACCTGGGAATGAATTCCAACAGTAATGGACTTAGAATAACAAGACCCAAGGCAGAAGTCATTTCATTTTTGTTTTCTTCATTTGATTTAATTATTATGATTGTATTGTTGCATTTTTCTTTAACTATTATTTGTATTTTACTTTCTCGTTTTCATTATTTTTTGATATATTTTTTTTTCATATTAAGGTTTTTTCTTTTTCATAATTACCTAATCTAAAAATGAAATACCCAAATTGAAAAAATCGAAGTGATTATCTACAATTAATTATTTAATTTTGGATCACCGATTGAAAGGAAATTAATTCAGAATACCTGAATGACACGGCCTGGATGTAGATGATATACGCAATAAAAGTATTATACAACTTGAGGACAAGAAAAGCTGACCCAGTAGCCTTCAGAAGCAATTACATAGTAAGGAGGGTGCCAGGAAGAAGAAGAGGATAAAAAAAATCTGTAGAAAAAATAAAATTTTGTAAATGGGATCTGCAACCAAATTTTTTTGTATGCGGAAATACAGAAAATAATATTTAGGTTCCGCGATCATTTATGACGTAAAAAATAATTGGGCGAGGTTAAAATGTCCAATTAAAATGTAAAAGTAGGAAAAAATTTGACATTTTCTTGTTTATAATAAAAAAATAGATAGGTATAGGTATAATAAATAATAATAAGTAGATACCTACTTATACTTTTCTCTTATACTCATTACTTTTTTATTGGATGAATTTCTTAATAGGTTCTACATAATATCAAAGCTAGATACTTATATTTTTCTCTTATACGTATTAATTTTATTTGATGAATTTCTTAATTATCTCATTGTGACAGAGTTAAATTTTATTTTAAGATAAACCAATTTCAAAATTGAAAAAACGGTTTAAAAATTGAAAATAAAGGAGGTACTCAAATTTCAGTACGAAAAATGTCTCAAATGCTGCAACTTGTTTTCATCTGCAATGTTCCATTCTTGGCACTGATGTTTGTTGCAAACAGCCAACAACACTAAAACTGTAATTTATCAAAAATTGGATAAAAGGATTTTCTTCAAATTAGAGACAAATGAGTAAAAAGTCTTCACTGCAAGTATGATAGTAGAAGCATAAAGCTTATCCTAGAAATTGTATTACTGTCTGGAACTTATGGCAAAGGTATTCACTCAGGAATTCCTGAACTGCAATCAAAGAGGAATTTCCACATTTCTTTTGATTCATTCTTATCACAAATTTTTAAATCACTTTCCTACGCAATAAAGGTATGTCTCATATTTCACCAACAAAGCACGTTAGCAATTTTTATGAGGCTTAAATGTTTTGAATTTTCACAAATTGCAATGTTTCTGTATTTGGTTACTTTTTTTTTTTTTTTAACGCGGCGGCAGAATTGCCATCCACACTTCTCAGCATTATACAACCAGATAAGTCTAAATATGATCAGTCATGATCACACAAAAACTTAACAGTCTAATGCCGGGAAAAATTCACCTATCCAGATATACAGGATATCAAAGGATTAGGCTCAAAACGCGGGATCAAAATACCAGCATTGTGCCTGAAATATCTGTGTTCAGAAACCTTTTTACAATATTACAAGTGTTTATTATAATAGATTTTTGAATCTTAATGTACAAATTAACCGGTAAATCTAATTTTTGTAAATTATTTATTAAAGATTTCGGAGTTACCCCTGTAGCTGACATGACTAAAGGTATTATATAAACGGATCTAGAATGCCAAATATTTTTTATTTCTCCTGCTAGTTCTGTATATTTACGTATTTTTTCTGCGACGGTTGTTTGTATATTATGTGTATTTGGGACAGCGATGTCGATTAGGTACGTTATTTTATTACGTTTATCATGTAATACTAAATCGGGTCTATTATGATGTATTTGTCTATCTGTTATTATGGTTTTATCATAATAGAGCCTATAATTTTGATTTTCTAATACCTGTTCCGGGTTGTATTTATAATAAGGTATTACATTATTTGAGTTTAAAAGATTATGTTTAATAGCTAAATTTTGATGTATAATTTTTGCTACATGATTATGTCTATAAGTATACTCAGTTTGAGCGAGAGTGGAACAACCCGAAACTATGTGTTGAATTGTTTCCGGTTTGGCCAGACATTTCCTACACGAATCATCAATTATATTTTGATTTTTTATAATATATTTTTGATAATTTTTTGTATTTATTACCTGATCTTGAATTGCTAGCATAAAACCCTCGGTTTCCCCATACAATTCCCCAATGGTCAACCACCTGTTTGACGCATATTTGTCAACATAAGATTGGTTGAGATCATTGAGGTGTCTAGCATGAAGTTCCTTCCTACCCCAAGATTCAAACAAAATATTTAAATAGTTTAATCGCGGACCTACTGTTTCGTCATTTAAATTTAAAGGTGTATGATTTTTATCGGCCTGTATTATAATTTTATGTAATATAGAATTATTTTGTTTGTTTTTAAAAAATGTTTTAAGGGATTCTATTTGATTATTATGTAAAGAGGAAATGTTAACAATTCCTCTTCCTCCTATACTCCTAGGCAGAACCAACCTTTCTTTCGCGGAATTTGGATGGTGATATCTATTTTTTGTTAATTGTGTTCTAATAAGTCTTTCTAGTTTATCTAGATCCGTTTTAGACCATTTTATGATGCCAAATGAGTATGTTAATAATGGGATTGCCCACGCGTTTATTGCTTTTACTATGTTTTTGGCCGATAGATCACATTTAAATATTTTATTAAGTCTATCTTTAAAATCATTTGTTAATTGAGTTTTGATTAAAGAGTGATTTAAATTTTTAGATTGCGGAAAACCTAAATATTTGTATATTTCGTTATTATTCATGTTATTAATTTGATAATTAGAAACTATGTCCTGACATTCTTTAATTTTTCCTTTTTCAATGTGTAAAGTTTTACATTTATCTAGCCCAAAAGACATTCTTATGTCGTCTGAGAATTTTTTTGTTATACATAATACTTAGTTTTTCTAATTCGGTATCCGATTTAGCGTATATTTTTATATCGTCCATATACATTATTGTACATAGATATGTGTTTGTTTTTATTATTATTTGGTAAGCGCTATTGTGTGATGTTAATTGTATGAAATGTGTTTAAACCCTCAAAGCACGAGCACTGCTCAATTTTGAGGGTCAAATATGTAATAAATGTGTTTTTTTAGTAATAATGTGTGTATATATGTAATATTATTACAGTGGGGCCAGTATACCAATGCACCTCAGGTATGATGGTCTCTTTTATTCATAGGCAGGTATCAGCAACCGAAGGCATTGTCATAGAATATTTTATTTTCTATATTATTATCTAATCCTTGTACCTGTATACCTACATACGTACTGCGCGCCTTACGGTGTAGACCAAGGACCACACACCCTTTTCGCTTGTTGTTTCTGTCACATTAATATAAGAGTTCCTGTTTGGATATTTTGTGTCAAAAAGATATTACATATAAAAGTTTTCAAGTATACGTAAGGTAGGTACAATAGGTTAGTTAAAAAGGATATCATATAATTGGAAGTAGGCAGTTACATACAAAGAATAGTTATAATAGCTACATTATAACACTCTATTAGTCTAGGATAATTTAAAAAAAAAACAATAGGGATTTACTGAATGAATCTCAATACAAAACTGCAGATAATGCATTTTATGATTTATGACTAATTTTTGTCAGGGAATTCCAAAATTAACTTATCAGAAATCATCCCTTGTATTCTTTTTTTTGTAAGTTGTAAATTTTATTTAAATAAAAATATTTGAATTTGAATTTGTTTCCACTAACTGAAAGCATTTTGAATTCTCTCGGTTTTAATGTTGAATTAGAATCAAAAAAATTTAATCGCTTGATCATTTTTTGACAAGTTTTTGGTTCTCGAGTAGCTACCTCTGAAGAAATCATAAAAATAAATCATATGAGTATGAAGCATTAACTTGTGTTCATAAAACACATTGTTTTTCTTTCTCAAAAGAAAATATTAATAGAATTAACTTAAAAAAAAAAATTTATTGCACACAATGATAGTCAATTAAACGTTAACTTTAAATACACGAGATAATTTTTTTCGTATGAGATTTGTTTCAGGAATTCCTATCGTCTAATGCTTAATCCTATCCTATCCCAGCTTATGTCTGGTAACGTTTCCCCTCTTGATCCTTACTTCATCATCAGCCCCATTTGCCTCCCACTTTTACAAGCTGTTTTATTTTTTTACGATCGCACGCCCCCATCATCTTTATCATGTTCACTCCATTACGTTTTATTATCATATTTTCTTGACAAAGCTGAGAACGTGAGATAATTTTAATGGACATGAGTAAATTTTGTCCAAAAATTTCTCCGTCAAAAATGCAGACTTGAATTATTGCACTGAGATTATCTTGAAGCCTTCTAGAAGAATTTTTACATCCTGTGGGACTTTGAGTTTATCCTAGAATCGTGATACATTATGTACTTCCAAAATACAGACATTTTTCTTCCGTTTAAGGATCACGATGTAATAAAGTGTCTAGCTTTGTATTTTTTTATGTCAAACGTTTATCATGTAAATGTCTTGTGTTGTCTTCTAATATTATTTTATATTCGAAACATTCCTAATGAAACGGTTTCTTTTTATTGCGTAGTTGTGCTTAGAATATTAAGAAGTTGCTTTCCATATTTACAGAAAGAAAAATGTTACAGAACTATATACAGAAGTATATAACTTACACACGATGTTTAAGTTTAACTCTAATAATATTGTCCCCATTATCTTTAGCTTCATTTTAAATCAAAGTACTAAGGCCTACAGGGTTACTTATTACACGATCTACATAAATACGATCTTAATATTGTCTTGACCTTAAACTTTACTGAAAATACAGTAAAAAATACATGCATAAGCCCGTAACAGCTGAGAATGGTGGTTTTCAGTATCAACATTGGTATTTAATTACGATTGTATTATAAAATGAACCAGAATTTCGTCAAAAGAATTATCAGATGTCTGATATTTTGACGGATTAAGAAAATATTTTTCTAAAAAAGTGTTAACAATCACAACACTATTAATGTAACCACCAATGTCTGGTACATAATTGGGATTATTTCACATAATACAGCCATAATACTCATGTACCGTGGTACCTACGTGGTAGAGATGTATGTTACAAACATGCAAACCGTCCTCTAAATGGATAAATTAAGTCATTCAGGACGGGTGGCAAGACCCATCATCGAATTTCAGATATAAAATGTCTGTAGAATTTCAAACACCTGCCTTTTACGGGGCACTTGAAAACTTACGAAAATGAGTGGGAGAAAAATAATATATACCTCTTTAATGTAAGACATTCAATATAAATCTTCCTTTCAGGTACCTACGCCAACCATTCTAAATGTTTATTGGCACGGAGAAGACAATTCGTATGTTTGTTGCGTGCATTTAGTCTACTGGCAACCCCAGTTGTGGAATATTCTGTGAAGGTATCGATTAATAGATTGAAACATATCAAGTTGATCTATTCAAGTATACTCCTTTTACCTTACATATATACCTATACACATTATTAACACTTATTTATTTATTTTATTTATTTTACATATTTATTTTATTTATTTTATTTATTTTATTAATTTTATTTATTTTATTTACTTTATTTACTTTATTTATTTTATTTATTTTATTTATTTTATTTATTTTATTTACTTTATTTACTTTATTTATTTTATTTATTTTATTTATTTTATTTATTTTATTTATTTTATTTATTTTATTTATTTTATTTATTTTATTTATTTTATTTATTTTATTTATTTTATTTATTTTATTTATTTTATTTATTTTATTTATTTTATTTATTTTATTTATTTCATTTATTTCATTTATTTCATTTATTTCATTTATTTCATTTATTTCATTTATTTCATTTATTTCATTTATTTTATTTATTTTATTTATTTTATTTATTTTATTTATTTTATTTATTTTATTTATTTTATTTATTTTATTTATTTTATTTATTTTATTTATTTTATTTATTTTATTTATTTTATTTATTTTATTTATTTTATTTATTTTATTTATTTTATTTATTTTATTTATTTTATTTATTTTATTTATTTTATTTATTTTATTTATTTTATTTATTTTATTTATTTTATTTATTTTATTTATTTTATTTAATACACAAATTTCGATACATTTATATTGATATTTTATTATAGTTAACAATAAACACTTCGTATTCCCCAAACAGCAATGAAATGCTGGTATGAGGGGAGGATGTTATTCTAAAACTCAAGCACAAAATGTCTTCTCACAAAAATTGCTTCTTACATAATTGTCTCTGTTCGGCTTCTTAGTATATAGTTTTTCAAATATTTCTTAAATTGATCAATATTATTCAGTCAATAAAATAATCATTTCACTTAAAGCATGGAGTATTATTTTTAACTTTACATTACGTCCATATCCATTTTGTTTACATAGAGTTATACAAACAAAATGTTTAGTAGTCTCAGTAATATATGTAGTGGTTTCATATAGCCTACAGTACAAACAATATGACGGTCAGTCCCTATAATATTTATGCACAACAAGCACTTGTTGCTAGACGAGACGTGGGGCGCCAGCCAACAAAGCTGAGGCGAGTGCATCGGAAAAATGCGTCTCTGCAATCTGTAAAACATCATCAATATTGCATAATACGAATTATATTAGTATTATTTTTATTTGTATTTACTATTAGGGTCAATGCGAGAAGGGGATGTTTGCATTGAAAGACCATCTCAATACGTGGCTCAGGTAGATGCTATTGTAAATATTCGGGATTCAAAGTGTAAAATTAGATTCAACTATGTGATGGAAAATAAGTTACACTCTATTCTTCTCAAGACCATCCACAAAAACATGCCTTTTAGTCTATAAACAAAATGGCTATCGTGCCTCACAGAGCTTTGTCCCCTTAACTTGACCATAAGAAGACCTCTGCGCACTTCGGAACTGGCTGTGAATAAACTTGCTGAGCCCAATAGAGCCGTTAAGTCGAACTTCTTTGAGAAGGATTTTGGTATTGTTGGGCCAGTCACTTGGAGTCGCCTACCGGTTTCATTGAGAGAAAATCAGACTGTTATCAGCTTCAGAAGCAAATTGAGAACTGAACTCTTCACCGGCGCCCTCGAGACGGTCTAGGAACCATTAAACGGCGTCAGAACAAAATCATCCAGAATCATCATTATCATCACTCGTTTGCGAGTGATTTAGAAAATATGTGACACGTTTGTATGAAGGTGGGTATGAAAATCAGTTATTTACTCTTATGTTATGCTTTCCATTGTCGGAATATGTAAATAATCAGTCTAAAATAAAAAGAAATACAAATTTATTTTTAAACGTTGTTTTTCATTTCTCACCATAATTATATAAAAAAAACACTTCACCGTGTCAATTTTTATAAAGGTACATAATAGAATTCCACACTGAATTAAAAAACATTTTTTTTTACTTTTTTGTTCTTTATTGAGAGAGACATTTTTCGTCTTACAAGGATTGAAGATTGAAGCAATATCCTTGTAAAACGAAAGACGTCTCCCGAAATAAAAGATAGTAGGTATTAAGCTTAACCTATTTTATGTTATGTTATGAATAATGATAATTTTCCCATATCGAAATATTTTTTCAATCGATCTTATAAAGAAAGTTACAACAGAAAGTTTACCAAATTAATTTGCATTTTCAACCCTTATGTGAACTCATCTTTACACATGGCATAGGCTCAAAGAGCTCGTAATATCCCCCATTTTCATTCAGCAAGGCTTGCAGATCCCTACAGATATGTCTATACACATATACAAAATAATATACCTACCTTCATATAAAGGATGCATAAAGGATTGCGTTCATTGACTTTAGACACATCAGGGGTTGTCAAATCAATCAGAGGTAATGTTGTGAGTTTCCTATAGTGTTAGAATGAAGTTTACTGGTGTGGAAATGAGTCCAATGGATAATTTTTGAGTAGCTACCTAGTATCCACTAGAATTATTTTCAAAACTAGTTTGTTATAAAAATCATTCAGTCGTTAATGTGATTACTAATATAATGAGTTTGTAGTGAGGTTATTCTAGGAATATACATAATTATGTCTGATTACATCCTCACAAGGGCTTTAATCGAAATATATATATGTCGTAGAAAATATTTCTGGTCAGAAGTTGTCATGATTACAAATATATTACAAAAGAAAAGGGTATTAAAAAAATAAAAAAAAACTAATCAACTATTCATCACTAAAAAAAAATTAAAATATAATTAAAATACCAAGATAATAATATTATAATCTAGATTACTAAATTATAATTAATATAACGCCTTTCTGTGAAAATCATATCAATTTGGTACATAAATTCCTATTTATTTCACATATGCGAATCATGAAGATAAAACAATAGATTATAAAGGTGGAGAAACAATTAATTTTAATTATTGTACATACTACAGAGGAAGGTACATTTTGAGGTTGCATTACTAAATTTTAAATAGTCAAATGATATTTTATCCTGTAAATAGTGTAGGTAGATGTACATGTAGATAAATTTCTCAAAAGAAATTTTACTTCATATTTTTGTTTTTGATGGTGATTTTTAAATAATAATTACAGTAATACTTTTTGGAATGAAATTAGTAAGATGAAATTTAATACCTCTGATAGATGAAATATATATTCCATTCAAACAGTGGACATCACGTTCCGTCTCGGCGCCTGGTGCCTACCTGGGCCGTGGGGGTGCGTTGGCGGCGCAATAAGAGGTGGCGAAGGTGGAGGGTGCAAGGGATAAAAGTGTCTCCAGTAATGAATTCAGCTGTTTCTACAACTTTGTAAAGACGAGTGTGCAAGATTAGGAGTACCTATAGCAGTCACAATATTGGAAAACTAAAATTAACTCATTATCATTTCTCAACAAAAAAAAAATAGCAAAAACCGTAGGTACATATACATATTTACATTTTGAAAGTCTTTAGTTGAATAAACACAGTACAGTCTTAATTCAAGAAATCTTATCGATCGCCTGAGCAAAAATCCACCTTGAAGCATCATGCGAAGCACTTACTCATTTCATAAAGCACAATAATTGTGAAATTTTTTCTCTCATCGGGTATCAGCCTTCAAAATGAAGATCTCCAATTTTTGTTGATCTTGTACAGTGGATAACCAATCATCCCTACCATGAAAATTTTCCAAATCCCGATTGATGTTATTCAAAAGTCAATTTTGCCTTGGTCAACTTATTGCCTTCTACTTTCGCGTAAAGGTAAACCATTTCACTCGCACCTTTTAAATTTGAATCACTAATCTCAGTGTTGAGAATCTCAGTACTTCCGTTAAGCTTAATACATACATAATAACTGTTATATGTATCAAAATATAGCAAGTCTAATATACAAACACCTTCAGTATATAGGACTTATATAGAACTTATAGGTATATAATATAAATCTATAGATGTAGTAGTAAAGCAGCAAACTGTGATTGAATTGAAGGTTGCACTGTGGTGCTTTGTCGTCCCCTAAGTAATGAATACTGAATTCCATTCACTATTGGTACAACGTACTTCTCCACCATGATGAAAGTGAAAACACCGACCAAGAAGCATGCCTATGTTGTACGTGCTGCTAAAGGTTTGTACCACCTTCTCCTTAAACCTTATGTATTTATAATACAGTCTTACATTTTCTCCCACTCTTATTATTTCAGTAACAACCGTAGATAGCTGATAAACTTTTGAGAATTTTCTTGCCCACTTTGACGGATTTCTATCAAAGGAATAATGATCATTGGGAATATTTTCATTTAAGATGCGTTTCAGCTTCTACTTATTTTAATGAAACCAACTGATGCAATTCATGACTAATTACGAAGAGTCTTTGATTAAGATTTTTCTGATTGAATACAATTTACTTAATTTCTTTTCATGAAACTTCAACGTATTCATTTTGATTTTTCATTAAATGTTTTACGAGTAATTTTAATAAGACATTTTGTTCACGTTGATTATATGTAGCTATCATTCCAAAGAATTACCTGAATTTCTATTTAGATAAGAAAAAATGTCAAAGGTCTTGGCTAATTTAAAATTTTAACTTTGTAACTGTTTTGCTTGGATAATCATTCTGACGGGACAACTAGATTTATTCGAGAACTTAAATGAAAGATTTCTGGAGAAATGTGATACGAAAATATATACACAAGCCGCAGAACCAACGAGAGTTGACACTTTTTGACAAAATTCCAATTCAGCAGACATTTCAACCATGAAAAAAATTAATTAATTACATACACATGTGTTTAAATAAATATTTATTAGGTATATATATAACCATAGAGGTGTTATAAAATAAATTTTATTTGCTAACATTTATTTCAAAAAAATATTCATTTGAATACTTATATCTTTTTTTATTTTGTTTAAATAAAACATAATAATTATGCTTTGATAAATAATAATCACAGATACCTAGTTAATAATTAAATAATTATACATGTACGAGTAAATTCATATCGATATATTTTAGGAACCAATATAAGCAAAAGTATATAAGTTAATAATGTTTTTTTGTGATACTGAATTGTGTTTGTGAGTTGCATTAAATCACTTTCTTTTAGTTTAGGAATAACAATAGTTTCCACTTCCTAAACGAATGATGTCACACTGAAAGGGAGAACGAACAGGGAGTGATAAATAGTAAATTATTATTGCCCTTCATCCCTTCAAGTTCTGTATATATATAGTACAAAGTACAGCCTCTCTTTGGTGGTAGTAAGAGAGAGTGAGAGAGAATGTGTGGCCTCTTTGTCAAGCAAAAGAGGAAAGAAGTGCAGGAGAAATTGAAGATGAAAGGTCTGATCCATCACTGAGATTAGTTTTCACGAGTGCAACCTCTCAAAGATGATACAAAGTATGTACGTATTAGAAACTTTATGTTCCTTCCTACCTTTAAGAATAATGTTTTTAACAACAACTTTTATGACAGTTTTATGTAGTATTTATTGATTAAAATGTAGGTAAAACAATTTGATTAGATACTCAAGATAGTGAAATATAGAGGTCTCCATAGGATATACCTACTTACACGCCCATTTTAAGGAATTTACCAAAAAAAAACGATAAGTCAAGAAATAAAATGTGATTATTTGGTTTCACACCTAGGTACTTACTTAATTAAAATTACTCAAATTTCGACGTCTACGAGATTTGTTTTTCAAACTGTGTCTGAAGAAGAAATTACATGTCGAAATTCTTCTTCTTCTTCTTCGTCATGTGATAGATCATCGATCTGTTGTTTCGGAAGTGATTCCCTCTTGTGACCCTGAGGACCAAATTCGTCTCACTTAAATAAAATACGTGTATAACTAATAAATCACTTTATATTTCTTGATTAATATGGAGTTTTACAAAATAAATATCAATAAAATACAACATTGGTAAGATAAATGTATGAGCTATAGTTCTGCAGGGCTACTCTTGACAAAACTAAACACGATCTTAATCTAGACTTGATCTTGATCATACGACGCACGAAGGGATTATGGTCAAAAACACCGCGCTACCGCTAACGCGCGATCGGTTTGCGTGTATTATTGGTCAATAGTCACTTCGTGCGTCGCGTCGTATGATCAAGATCAAGACTAGATTAAGATCGTGTTTAGTTTTGTCAAGAGTAGCCCTGCTGAAAAGAATAAAAAAATTCAATGAAAATACATACTTATATGGATTCAAAGAAACAAGTGGTCTAGAAAAAATATGAGTTCTATGTGGAAGATAGTTATTCATATTGACAAACCACGAGTATTTTTAGTGTACAACTTCATACGTATTCAATGCAACGATGCCAATATTCAAAAGCAAATTTAATCAGCAAATTGAATGTTGATAATATATACCTTTGTTTGTTTTATTATTACTATGAAGAAAAAGTTTGGCTTTGAATCTTGAATAATAGTTATTGCAATAGGCTTCCAATACTAAAAAACCTCGATAAATTTTAATTAATTACATTCTGAGCAGTAAAAGATAAGTTCAATGATATTTCATTGCGTTGCTAGATTAGAAAAAAGTAAGTAACATTAATTGAACAGTTGCTATCGAAATGAAGTTTTCAAATTAATAACGAGCTTTTTACATATCTACAAAATCCATTTGACTTAAATTTTAAATGAGAAACTTTTCTCCCATTCAAAAAAGGGGCATGCAAAAAAGGAAGTGAAAACTTTAATATACAAAGCTTGGCAATAATAGGCGACAGGATATAAATTGATCAGCGCAGCCTCTTACTTAGTAGGTTCTTATTATTGGGGTGAAAAAGTTCTTTGATTGGAAAAGTAGGGTCTCAACATCATTCTTAGAAGTAATGGTTCGTAGCGCATACTATTGATATCGTAGCAGTCTACGGCGTAGTCTGTTGTAGCTTTCCCTATTTTTAGTGCAGTCCATTTAATTTATTATTTATGAGTAAATAGACTTTGCTGTTCCTTCAGTGTTTAATCAAAAGTAGATATCTTTGAATGGAAAAGGCAGGAAAAGAGAAATAGAAAATGCACAAATGGTTGGTACCTACTTATAAAATAATCAAATTAATTAATCATTTTACAATTTGAACCCTTGAACGTTCATTTTAAGAAATTAAATAAAAAATTTAAAAGTATTTTGTTTCATGAGTTTAAAGGCACCAGATATTCTTTTTACTGTATTTTTTATTTATCTTCATCATTTTCATCTTCATCGCCCTCAACGCTCCTCTCGGGAGCACAGGGCAGAAACCAGCCTGCTCCATTCAGAGCGTCTCTGTGCCAATTGCGTCACCTCTTTCCACGACATTCCTTGCGCTCTAATATCGTTTTCATAGGAACGGTGTATTGTGAAAGAGGGACGCCCGGGCCGACGGAACCCCTGCGGACGGAAGAATAGTGTATTTTTTGGCCAACTGTCAACTTTATTTATCTAAGCCATCAATAAATCTCCCACGATTGAAAAAAAATACGCAGGTTTTCATCGTGTCAATTAAGAATATATTTAATACAGGTGGCATATCTACCCTAAAATTATTATTTTGTCCTCTGCATACCTACATGATGTATTGAAAATAAAAGACATTAATGGGATGCCAAATTCTACCAAAATGGAGATATATTATACTTCTTTCAGCGGTCCATGGTATTCTTCTCAAGCCCCACATTTCAAGTTTGCCTGAATTCCACTAATTTCAATGCAGTCACGTTATGACGGGTACCTTTATACATATGAAGTTGTAAATTTAAATTTAATTACTAACAAGGGTGTAATATTATTATCATATTATATTCGTTGTACATAAATAAATGTACACTTTGTTACACTGAACCAGTTGTATTTGAATAAATTGCCATGTATCACGACATATCGACAATGTATTATTTAGAACTCAACGTATGTGAGAAAAGAGGGTAGTACGATTGATAAATGTCATACAATATTAATAATCGATAATGTTATTGCTCAGATTTCACCGTTTACCAGCAACTATTTTTCTTTCGATTTCGCTATCGCACCTTCCATCTCTCGTGAATAGACTTTCCAAATATATACATTTGTTCACTTGTTTCAATACTTCATTATAAATCTTTGCCTGATACTCTGACCTGTCCTTTTCCCATTCAACCCCCATTACTTTACTTTTCTTTGCATTCACATAACATATAGGAGGAACGGTGTCAACACTTTTATTGTTTTGATAATTTTAATCATACATACATATCATCAGGCCGCTTCTCTCGTGCGGTAAGCAGAAAGGAGCGAGTGCCACTTCCTTAAATCCTTTCATTCACCTTTCACTTCCGTCACTGTCATACGATTTATCATGTATGCTCTCCTATTTAACGTGCTCAACGCGTATCCGTCTTGTAAGATCTGATTAAAGTATACGATCTTTTCAATTGATACTCGGACGGTCACATCTTCACACCAACACCATTCCTCTCAGCCAAAAATATTTTGTTGGTTATTCTGCTGTCGTTCATTTCTTCCACAAGGATAACTTTAATTCGTGGTAGCAATTGATCACTTTACCCTATTTTAAACGAAATAACGTAGGCTCCTCTATACAGTTTAAAAATTTACCTAAACCTACCTATTATAGGCACATATCACATTTCTCTATTGAATGTGGGACACACAACTCTCATATTATTATATCTAATATTATGTATGTAGGTTGTTGAAATATCTTTATGTATGTAGGTACGTACAACGAAAGCTCACAGGTTTCGTGTTATGAATTAATTGTTTCGTATTCCAGTATATTACAACAAAATAAATCATTGTACCAGCCATGCTACATGTTTGCGATAACAACGCTATGAAAAAGTACATACTTAAACAGCAAAGCAAATATTTTTATGGAAATACCTAACTCGAGTTGGAAGAAATGACACATTTAGGATAAACTTGTCTTCTGTTCATTGTCAGTTTTTTATGGTTCCGTGGAGCACACGTCAATAAATTGGTCTCTTTCTCGTCAACGTAAGTTTTCGAGAATCCTGTAACGGACATAACCAAGGCTCAAGAGCGGAAGATACTAAGCTTTGAAAACAAGTGTCTTAGAAGGATTTTGGATGTCAGATGGTATGAACATGTTACAAATGATGCTGTGCGCCGGCGCACCCAGCAGAGACCTGTAATCTCCGTAATACAAGAGAGACGATGGTCCTGGCTGGGACATGTTTTGAGAATGCCCAATGATAGTTGGCCAAAAAGAGCACTGTTCTTCCGTCCGCAGGGGTTCCGTAGGCCCGGGAGTCCCTCTTTCACAATACACCGTTCCTATGACAACGATATCAGAGCGCAAGGAATGTCGTGGGAAGAGGTGACGCAATTGGCACAGAGACGCTCTGAATGGAGGAGGCTGGTTTCTGCCCTGTGCTCCCGAGAGGAGCGTTGAGGGCGATGATGATGATGATGTAACGGACAGGTGATTAAAAAAATGATTTTTTACGTAGGTATTAAGTTTAGCGATGGGGTTTGCCATCCTGGATGTAATTTTTTGTTGCTGCTCTACTTGTGGGATATGCCGGAATAGTATAGTAGAAGTAGTAGTAGAATTTATTCATTTTTAATTTTTTTATTGTCCAATGACTATATTTTTATAAAAATGTAAATTATTATTAAATTCAATCAATAGATACATAGAGGGCGAGTTTATGGCAGAGGCACAATTTTTTTTTAACCAACCCAAATTATTTCATAGTTTAAATATTAACACCTTCACGACATTCCCTACATTATATGGAATACTATTCCGTGCTACTAAAAACATTCACAATGGATGCCGTACTTCATCACTGATTTGAAAAATATTATTATTATTATTTAAACAACACCATAATCTACTGGGACCATTACAGCCTTCGGCCAATGCGATCCCAGAGAAAACAAATATTTACAAAAGTGTTTCCACCTTCCCTACAAATTCTCCGTATGTTATGTGGAATATGTCCACATTCTGGGAAATACTATAGAACATTCCAATTGCTTTAGCTATTATATTGGTGATATTAAACGAATAACTGCCTTTATAAGGACACTCGAAAACTTACGAAAAAGGGTGATGGACGTATTCTTTCCGAAAACTTCTTGAAACAATAATATATTTTGCAATATTTTTACATAAGACTACTTGCTCCCTTCTGTGCACAACGGGTCAGGGTCATTAATGTACCTATTAATACGTAATTGTTTTTTATTTAATTAATTAAATATCTTATCTTAATTACATATGTTTACTGATAAAAATAAATATTACATTCTCATAATTAAAACAAAAGGGTAATTCCCCATATCATTGTACTTGTTACCCTTTTTCTTGGGAGCAAATGAGGGAAAACGATTTTGTATAAAACAGAGAGTACCTTTCTACATTAGGCAGTACCTGCACTGATTATTTTAATATTATAGGTTCGTTTCTTGGACTTGAATGTTAGGTACATTACAATTATTAAGGGAGAAAATATAGGTACAGGAGGTCTTAAGGATTTTTTTTACCACTGTTTAGTTTAAATGTTTACGAAGTTTAGCTTGAAATGGTTTACGAATTATACAATTTGATTGATAGATTCGAATATACTGAAGTGTTAATGTATTTTTTTATTTTTTTATTCATGTTCATTTAATCAGTTTTTTTTAAACCGATTTTCCCGAAGAGAGAGGTGGATTTTCTTCATATTGATTAAACCACATTATAGTTAGTGCTCACTTTTTTCATCAGAGACTTGAAAATTCGTAGAAAAGAGTTTAGATCCTAATTAATTTCTTCTACTACTACTATACCTACCTACTATCACGGCATGTCCCAAAAGTGGGATAGCCAGCAGACCAACTATGTACATATAAAAAATACGCAAGCTGTAATCTCCGTGCCAATATAAAATTAAGACATTCAGAATGGGTGGCAAACCTCATCGCTAAATTTAAGGTGTAAAATGTTTAATTTTTTCGAACAGCTGCCTTTTACAGGACACTCGAAAACTTACGGAGAAGAGTGGGAGACTAATTCTTTATCAGGTGCTCCCCGGGATCTTTTATATTCCAGAAACACTTCTGAGACTTATGAAAATATAAGATCTTTCATACAAATACAGTTTAAAAATATTCAATAAAATCTCACTATATTGATTGTTTTAAAAACCCCAAGTACTTGTTAAATTTAATACTATCGATATAGAAATTACCGGTATTGTTATTCAACTATGCGTAATAATAATCACAACCTGATTCATTATAGCTACCTACCTGTGATAGCTGAAGCATTCGATATAATAAAAATAACAGGTACAAAGTATCTACATAGTAATAATATTATTATGTATACCGGTATTATTTATAAGTACCGGGTAGCGTGACCTGATATTTCATTCAAAACAACAACGAGTACACTACTATTATAATAATATTTTTATCAACGTGATTACAGCTACATTATTTATAACGAAACTAGCCAAGAATAACCATAACATTTAACGTTTAAGCACGAGCTTATTATTTATATCCGCTAATGAAATCTTGATACATAATTTTCAGGTACTACCCAGAAACATATTAGGTATAATATTATTTTGAGTGTTATTTTTTTCGCTGCTATATTTTCGAACAAATTGCGTATGATGTTATTGATAATTAAAATGAGATATCGGTACCTGAAACTAATTTTACACCAATAAGTTTTATCTACCTTATCAAAAACATGATCAATTTTTTCGTTAAATTTCTGGTCTTTAACAACTAATCAATTTTTTTGAAGATGCACCGTTTTGTGAAAAAACCACCGCAAAGGCCCATTTAAGAATCATAACACCGCCTGAACAATAGCCAGCCTTGAACATATCCACACTCTCCAAGGTTTGCAAATCTCAGGGAATTTCGTTCCACAGCAACGGACCAACCACGCAGGAGGCACGGTCAACATAGTTAGCCAGACACCCTCTACGCGGCACCACAAGTCTATTGACATAGTCTGTATCAGCTGACCTTAGTGATTTTTGCCTTCCTTCTCAGAAATGCGGAACTCCGAAATGTACACCGGTGCCATGCCATGTCTTGCCTTGAACACAGTCAATTTTATATTAAACTCCTCTCTTTCTTTGAATTTAAGCCAGTGAAGATATTTTAAAAGAAGAGTAATGTGACTTGAAGTTTTGTTGGCATTATGTAGATCAATCTAGCAGCCGCATTAAATACAGACTTCAGACGATTCTGTTGATTTACTGGCAAACTAATGCACACCCTATTACGATAATCAAGTCTAAATATACCTACATTGAGATTAATGATTAGCAATAGATTTTACCTGCTAATACAAAAATATCAATATTCAAAACATTAGTTCGTGAAGTCGTGAGAAAAGGTGATTTAGATAATCAGTGCAAAATACATCTGAGTGGAGGAGACTTGTTTTGCCCCTTTGTTTCCAAAATGATTATTGAAGGGTGAATGAATATATTGGATTGATTTTATGAACGCTTATGTACTCGTACATACATCAATGACCCTATTTCATAGGCCGACAACTATTTTTTTCTAAAGTCTAGATTTTGATTTGTGACATCTGACATGTGATATTCTTTCCAGTCCACAAACAAAATAAATATATATGAAATATAGGTAATTATTATTCTAGCAACACAATCCAATATTTTATGAGTTTTCGGTAAACCACTACACTTATTCAATGCTTTAAGGTGATATTTCTTGAAGTACATGAATTTATTGGAATTGGAGTTGTTAGTTCATAAAACTGGAGGATCAATATTCCTATGATAAAAATATATTCCAAATTAGTTTTGCTGAGATACAGTTTCGCGTTGATTAACTAGATATTATAAATATTATATTCTGCTGTAGGTAACTACTTACTCTGGAAATGGGGAAGAATAGATAGCCCTTCTTGTGTTTGTGGAGATGTGAAAACGGAGAGACACAGAGTGCAAGACTGCCAAACGCTGAGACACAGAATGCAAGACTACCATCTCAAAATAACAAATCAATGGGATCCTGCAGGATATCCATGAGGCAAGACCGTAGGTAGTGAAATGACTGTCAGCGCTAGAGCCAAGGTTTAAGATGATACGACGAACTTCACATGGGTAAAGATTTTTATACACATCAAGCTACACGAAAAGTTAAGTAAGTATTAGGTACATTATATCAACAGTATATGGGCGAATGAATATAGTTTAAAGTTGATCATTATAAAAACGAAAAGTAAAGTTTTTTGAGCGATCTACAAAAATCTGTTCAGGAAAGTGAGTAAGTAAATTGAGAGCATTGTGCTATTATTATTATTATTAATAATCTTTCAACTAATTTATATTCGGGGCACATGAAAGAATAATATTTAAAATCCCATTGTTTCAAAGTGTGCCCACTTCTGCCTAGTGTATTCAAATGGCTTTCCGTGAGCGTTTTGTAAAACAATGATGGTTCTACATACCTACTAAGTATATCCTTTTAAATGGATATTATAATTTTTATATTATTAGTATTATTATTATTATTCTCTACAAAAGAAACCCCTTAAGGGTGTTGTTATTTTACAATGTGAAATAAAAAGAAATTGCAGATGACAACTTTTTTGAAGTCGTTTTAAAATGATATGTTTTTATTAAATATTTTCGTATATCTTCACTGATACCCTAAAGCGTTTAATTGTTTATGATAAATTTAAGACATTTTATTTTACCTTCAAAATACAAAATAATTTACAATGCTTTAATATTTATTGCAACTACTTTTGTTAGAAACTGAAAACATCGTTTAAACAAGAAGAAAAAAATATCATTCATGTAGAAATTTGTCATGCACTCTTTAACCAGTGTTGGAGGGAAGGTTGCACGCCAGAAGACTGGCGAAAAGCTGTGATATGCCCTCTATACAAAGGAAAGGGGTCAAGACTAGAATGCGGGAGTTATCGGGCTATCACCCACCAAACATTTGACAAGTCGCCACAACGTGCCAAATTTAACTTTTTGTCCCATAAGTTGGTCATGAATACGTTGCTATCACGTCTATGTGACGCAAAATAGGCCCATTTTATACTACTCATTGTAGTAATAAAGTAATGTAAAGGTCGTGTGGTGGACGTGTAAGGGTTCTGGAAACGTCGTGTGATATACTTTTGGTCGAGTTATGGTGAGTATTACCGCTGCTTAATGACATTCTATCGAATGACGGCTGCTAGGTGTGTCTCTCTGTGTGTGTATGTTAAATCGATGACAACGACACCGCGCGTAGTAAAGTGGAAGTAAAAACTATGACGGTTTGTTTATTTTACAAAATGTATGTGTTTGAATTATTGAAGATAAAAATACTGCCATTTTATTTGTCGTCTATTATTTTGTTACTTCTTTGAAACCCATGTTCAAGTACATAAATCTGATGGGAAATTAATTTTATCGAGTAATATGTATTAGTTTTCTCAATATAACGAACGCGCCTTAAAAATTCTTAAAATTAAAGAATATTTGCATCCATATTTTTAATGAACGTGCTGACTTTTACTTTTATACGACTCAGCGTATCACACACGACCATTATAGAACGTATTGTCAGCCATTTTAACTAAATAGGGTTCATTTTTATGATCTAGTGATGTTAATACCGGGTACATTAACATAACGAGTACAAAGCAAAATATCCGTTATTCAATAACGATATCCGTTATTCAAATATTGGATTATTTTCATTGAATTTATTTTAAATATACTGACATTATTTTTGAGCTCTTTGCACTCGCAATAACTTTGATATAATACATATTTTGAGATGGAGTGAGCAGGTGAAGAGGACCACGGAAGGGACCTTACATGAGGCGCTGCATAAGGCCGAAGATCTGGGTCACTGGAGACACTTGATTGAGACATATGAAAATGATGGTCACGATCAGCATTGAGGGAACGACAAAGTAAAAGATTGCATACATAATGAGTTTCTTTATTTTTTTATTTTATTTCGCAAACAAACAGTTATAAGCCATTTACAAAAAAATTATGGTTTTACGAAAGTGTTACAGATACGTTGGAAAAAAATATTGATCAGTCCGTAAAGAAATTATTTCACGAGACTCTTAAATGGTAGAGATTAGGAGGGACGAGCTTTCCAGGGTCAAACGCATACACCACCAAGAGATCAGTCTCGCTAAATCACAAGCTTGAAAATAATGGGTGACAGAAGTTGGAAATAAGAATCCATGGTCTGCTACTCGAACTATCATGAAGATAATTAGAGGAGCTGAACATTATCTTTCGAGTTTCCCCTTAAGTAACTCCGGTAACAACTAAAGAATTGAAGAAAATTATCGATGATATCGGTCCACAGAAAGCGCTTGAAATCGAGAGATTGACTGGCATGATTGTCTTGGAAGTATGGAAATATTGTCTCGATGTTATAGTTCCTTGATGCAGACTTGTCGTTCCAGTGGATTTTTTTTTTTCTTAAAAAAGATCTATATGGATTTTTGTTATAAACCCAAATACATCTTTATACACCTTCCGTTATTGTCTTTATTTTTACCGTTCGCAAATATGAGGTTCTATTACATTTCTAAAAATTATTTTCGCCCTACAACGCTAATGGATAATCAATACTTACATCATATTGTCCAACTATTTTACCAAGTATTCATGTATAAATACGATGTGATCATAAATCATATATCCAGATCTATACTGCCACATTTCAAAATGTATCAAATTGAGAAAAAATGGGTTTGAAATTAAAAAGATTTTGATTTATTTTAGAAAGATTTTGCCACATTTTGAATTACAACGGTCTCGTACGCAGCGCCGAAATTAGCATGGGTGGCACTTGGGGTGAGTGTCACCCCAAAAATTATGGGTGTCACCCCAAAGTTATATTTCTTCTGTCTTGATGTAGAATATAAATATCGCATGATCATAGTGTGATGATCCTACCTATTTCAAACCATTCTAAGCTCCGAATTTGCAACATCCTAGCTTCTAAACTATACCTACTGTAATAAATGATTCCCAAACTAGAATTTACATCCCTATCCGACTAGCTAAGAATTGTATGAATTTTCGCATTGTTGCAAATATACGTACGAAATATCGCATTCCTAATTAAATTAATTAACGAATTTTGGCCTTTCGTGATCGTCTAGATTATCTATTAACTATTTCAGAAGATTTGGACCCAGTACGTTGTGTTTTGCCGATAATTTTACCTACGTTGTGTATTTTTAAAAACGCAAAATAAGTCACCTGAAATATACATTTCAATAATCAAAAAGAACAACAAAATCAATAAAACAATTTAAACATGAATTTTGATACATATTAACTCTGAGGTCAACTTTGACGTCAGATCACTTACCTTGAGATACTGTAAAATAACATAATAAAAATAGTGCATAATAAAACATAACGAAATATAACATAACAATCATCATAACATAAAATTCAAATAATATTATTCTATATCATTACGAGAATGTTGTATGGTAACTGGTTGCCGATCTATGTCCCTACATAAGATAACCATTTCATAGTACCTATAACCAATGTATGTACATATGTTCTAAAACATACCTACTAATTCGTTGCGTCGTAAAGGACAGTGGCGCACCCCAAAACATTACCTTATTACTTTTGAATATTAATTAAATTTCAACACAATTGCTATGACATCATTTTCAGAGACTAACTACCATGTTAGTGCATGAAAAGCATGCTGTGTCCATGCTGAAGGAGCGCCGCCTCCGCTCCCTCACGTCTCAAACTGTCCCATGCCGCATTTTGAGCCCGTGTGCACTAAACTACACCCGGATATATAAAATAATATATAATATGTATACTCATTAGAACGTGCAGCTATATATAATAAGAATAATTATAAATATATGTTAAGAAGCTTTGTCTAGGACCCTGGTGGGAAACGGGGCAAGACCCGCATTGACCCTTGTCTCGAAAGCGGAATCGAAGAGATGGGAGCAGGGCTTGCTAACGGTACACCTACATTTCGAAGCAGGGTTAGGACTGAAATTGTTAGTATATAATATATAATTCTACAAAGCACATAATACGTCTCGTGCATAATTGTATAATAATAATGATAAATATGTGGTTACGAATAGATCAGTCCCACACTATAGACACAAGGTAGCTAGTCTAGCGTCGATAGGCAGAAAGGATCCATATCCATAAGGTAATCTCGACAAGATTTAGCTATAAAAGACTACATATTTATGGTGAGGAGAATTTAGGAATCATGTAAGTCAAATAAAAATATATTAAGACCAATAAATACATAAATATTTCTTATGATTAGTGTCATGCAAAATGTCAAATTTGTTCCTTTCATGATATCGCAGCAACTACAGCATGTTGAATAAGTAGAAAAATCCAGTAAGTTCGTAGAATACAAATGACATTCGATGATAAAATATGTAATTAAATTAATAATCAAATAATATCCTTCTCAACATATAACTCCTCTTCAAACTGTATACTCCATCGTTATGGTAAAGTAAATTAAATAAAAGTATAATATTGGGTAGAGCGGTGCGCCACTGTTATTAGTCTAGTTCTAGATGTGTCGGACCGCGCTATATAAAATCAGCCACAGGTACATACATACATACAATAATACTGAAAATAAATGTACATATAACACATAATTCCTTCGTTTTCAAAATCCGTAAAATAATAAATCCTTGAGTACAAATATTGCCTTGTAGACAACAGACATCCTGAGAGTATCCTAACACCTAGATATAAATAATAAATTAATAATATTAAAAGAAAATCTTATCTTAGACAGCTGGCAGCATCACGGATTTTAAATGCTAATTAAAAGTAATTTAGGATGATCTTTATATATTCCCAATTGTGGAAATATCACTAAAAAATAATGTACTAACTACTACGAAGGTGGGTAAATAAATATTAAAATATATCGAATTCAAACACTGAGATTAATATGATTGAGTCCCACCTCTCCCAGGCTCAAAACTAAACTGCCCAGAGTAATAAGTACTCTGTCTTCAGACCCTGAAAATGTCGACCCAAAGCAACAAAAAAAACTACATCCATCTCTTCCTGACACACACCGAAATATACCTGTCTCTGTCTCCTACATAGCTAGTTGTGTTCAACAACCACTTGAAATCAAACTAAGTTTCATTCCTATATTAATTACCTACTACAAATATTCGATCTAGGTATATAAAAATAATATATACCGTCTTGTATATATTCATTTCATGACAATAGGTAGGTACATTATACATTATAAAGTAATTTCTATCATACATACATATCATACAATGTAACATAAATTTAAGTATCACACATTTACAATCAAATTTGTTTTTTTTTATTTAATTTAGTATGGAACACAAACAGTTTACAGAAATTTACACAAAACAGTTTAACTAAAATCGAATAAGATTTTTTGTCAGTAGTTCTTCAAATGACTTATACTGTAATTCATATTGTATAATATGTATGATGATGTGCAAAAATAATAAATAAATATATATTTTCCATTTATATTTTTTTAATTTGGGCCACTTTCTGCCCTCCATGCATAAAGGTCACG